>JAQNBH010000018.1:4424273-5024273 GCA_028752905.1 Cladorhizidae sp. MBARI D1340-BT2 | reverse complement strand
ATTGGGGCATGTTATTACATAAATAATGAGGGAGTCAATTGGGGCATGTTATTATATAAATAATGAGGAGCGAGTCAATTGGGGCATGTTATTATATAAATAATGAGGGAGTCAATTGGGGCATGTTATTATATAAATAATGAGGAGCGGGTCAATTGGGGCATGATTATTATATAAATAATGAGGAGGGAGTCAATTGGGGCATGTTATTACATAAATAATGAGGAGCGAGTCAATTGTGGCATGTTATTATATAAATAATGAGGGGAGTCAATTGGGGCATGTTATTATATAAATAATGAGGAGCGAGGGCATGATATTATATAAATAATGAGGAGGGAGTCAATTGGGGCATGTTATTATATAAATAATGAGGAGCGAGTCAATTGGGGCATGATATTATATAAATAATGAGGAGGGAGTCAATTGGGGCATGTTATTACATAAATAATGAGGAGCGAGTCAATTGTGGCATGTTATTATATAAATAATGAGGGGAGTCAATTGGGGCATGTTATTATATAAATAATGAGGAGCGAGGGCATGATATTATATAAATAATGAGGAGGGAGTCAATTGGGGCATGTTATTATATAAATAATGAGGGGAGTCAATTGGGGCATGTTATTGTATAAATAATGAGGAGGGAGTCATGTTATAATAGGGAAAGTTAATTGGAGGATGTTTTGTATAAATCGTAAACAACTCCCTGTGTCAGAACTCCCCATGTCAGGAGACGAGGAGCAGTTCACTTTTCAGTGGACGGGTCTAACAAGCCACGCCTTGCCCCATCAGTCGAACATCAGCTTTTTATTTGCTGCAGAATGACCTCCCCTTTGGAACACCTCATTATAATGAGCATAGTTTATGCAAAATAAATAAATGATAGGCTCGTATTTGCCGGTGATGGTATCAACAATGTCCCTAAGAAAAAGTAATGCGTCCACGAGATGATCTTAACTTGCTAGTAGAGCAGGTACACACCGACTGCTACAGCCACCACAAGCAGCACCACAAACAAGCCCCCGAAGTTCATCCAACTTTGCCCGGAAGAGGTCTGAACGTCATTAGTCTACGATGAAGAAGACAACACAAGTGAACTAAGTAATGAAATATGCCACGCAGGTTGAATTTATAGGGAGGTGGACCCTTTACCAGCTTCAGGTTGAATTATAGGGAGGGTGACACTTTACCAGCTTCAGGTTGAATTATAGGGAGGGCGGGTCTTTACCAGCTTCAGGCTTCAGGTTGAATTATAGGGAGGGGGACACTTTACCAGCTTCAGGTTGAATTATAGGGAGGTGGGCACTTCAGGTTGAATTATAGGGAGGGGGCACTTTACCAGCTTCAGGTAGAATTATAGGGAGGGGGGCGCTTGACCAACTTCAGGTTGAATTATAGGCAGGGGGGCACTTGACCAACTTCAGGTTGAATTATAGGGAGGGGGGCGCTTGACTAACTTCAAGTTGAATTATAGGGAGGGGGCACTTGACCAACTTCAGGTTGAATTATAGGTAGGGTGGCACTTGACTAACTTCAGGTTGAATTATAGGGAGGGGGGCACTTGACAACTTCAGGTTCAATTATAGGTAGGGGGCACTTGACTAACTTCAGGTTGAATTATAGGTAGGGGGCACTTGACCAACTTCAGGTTGAATTATAGGTAGGGGGCACTTGACTAACTTCAGGTTGAATTATAGGTGGGGGGCACTTGACTAACTTCAGGTTGAATTATAGGGAGGGGGGCACTTGACTAACTTCAGGTTGAATTATAGGTGGGGGGCACTTGACTAACTTCAGGTTGAATTATAGGGAGGGGGCACTTGACTAACTTCAGGTTGAATTATAGGGAGGTGGGCACTTGACCAACTTCAGGTTGAATTATAGGGAGGGGGGCGCTTGACTAACTTCAAGTTGAATTATAGGGAGGGGGCACTTGACCAACTTCAGGTTGAATTATAGGTAGGGTGGCACTTGACTAACTTCAGGTTGAATTATAGGGAGGGGGGCACTTGACTAACTTCAGGTTGAATTATAGGGAGGGGGGCACTTGACCAATTTCAATAGGGAGGGGGCACTTTACCAGCTTGAGGTTGAATTATAGGGGGTGGCCAATTTCAGGTTGAATTATAGGGAGGGGGGCACTTGACTAACTTCAGGTTGAATTATAGGTGGGGGGCACTTGACTAACTTCAGGTTGAATTATAGGGAGGGGGGCACTTGACTAACTTCAGGTTGTTATAGGGAGGGGGGCACTTGACCAACTTCAGGTTGAATTATAGGGAGGGGGGCACTTGACAACTTCAGGTTCAATTATAGGTAGGGGGCACTTGACTAACTTCAGGTTGAATTATAGGTAGGGGGCACTTGACCAACTTCAGGTTGAATTATAGGTAGGGGGCACTTGACTAACTTCAGGTTGAATTATAGGTGGGGGGCACTTGACTAACTTCAGGTTGAATTATAGGGAGGGGGGCACTTGACTAACTTCAGGTTGAATTATAGGTGGGGGGCACTTGACTAACTTCAGGTTGAATTATAGGGAGGGGGCACTTGACTAACTTCAGGTTGAATTATAGGGAGGTGGGCACTTGACCAACTTCAGGTTGAATTATAGGGAGGGGGGGCACTTGACTAACTTCATGTTGAATTATAGGGAGGGGGGCACTTGACTAACTTCAGGTTGAAGTCTGGCTGTAGATCAGTAGCGAGTGTTCCATGCAGGATTTGGGGAGGGATTGCGGGTAACAGCACAAAATAGCGGATGAAATGGTAGGGCATTGTCATACCAATGTTAGGGCATTGTCATACCAATGGTAGGCCACTATTCTAGATTGCTTGGACAAATATTCATTCACTTTTTTGTGTGGTAATAAAGTGCTAGCTACCTGGTAGTAGAGGCCAAAATAAACGGGACGTTACCATGGCTTTGATTCTGTGCAGAATCCACGGGGTGCGCGGATCCTCCATTAAATTTATTTTTAACGGTGTTGAAACAATAATAATGTTATTTTCCTGGTGGGGGGGGGGGGGGGGGGGGTTAATCACTGTGTCTTGTCTAGAGCCTCAGCAATCGAGCGGCAGGTCAGGTTTATGGATTCCAAGAGCTAATCCAATCTCTAGTCGAACGGTCTGTGAGCTGTGGTGATGTAGAGAGCTACTGCATTGAGCGTCACTCTACTGTAGCATGTCTGGATACTGCGTTAGAATGGTCAGCTATGGTGATGTCGAGAGCTACTGCAGTCGAGCGGCCAGTGAGCTGAGGTGATAACGAAGTCACTCCAGTCGAGCTGTTCTCTATCTGTAGCATTTCCAGGAGCTGGTTCAGTCGAGGGGGCGGTCAGCGGAGATGATAACTGAACATTCAGTTGTGTCGATGTTAAGAGCGACTCCGAGAGATAGTCCAGTCGATCTTTTGGTAGCAGTTTCGATGTCTACAGCTGCTCCAATCGATCCTCAGATGCTGCAATGTCGAGGGTAATTCCCACCAATTCTCAGAGGACTGCAGTCGAGCATCATCTTACAAAGAAAAAATAACAAATTTTAAAAATAAAACCTCTCTTGTTTTCCGAGTCTCCATCGCCATTAGTTTTGTTAGGGACGGTAAGCGTTGAGGAGCCGGTGGGTGTTGAGGGGATGGTGGGCCTTTAGCTATTAGTTGCTTAGCTAACAAGCTCAAGTTGTTCTAGTTTTTCTTCAAAAGTTATCAGCACTGCTAATGCTCAGAGTAGCGATATCTCAGCCATAAAGCCTAAGAGGAGGAAGAGTATCGTACGCTGGGACCTTGTCCGAAAGTTTTCCACCGGCATGTAGTGTACTATACTTTCCTCCTCTTGGCTTGGGGCTGAGATATCGCTACTCTCAGCATTAGCAGTGCTGATAACTTGTGAAGAAAAACTAGAACAACTTGAGCTTGTTAGCTATAAAATAGTTACTAGTCCTAGATTACTAGTGCTAGATTACTAGTGCTAGATTACTAGTGCTATTACTAGTGCTAGATTACTAGTGCTAGATTACTTGTGCTAGATTACTAGAGCTACATTAACTAAACAAAAAATGTGAACGAAACTTAGTAGACTGCACATGCCTGACATGGATTAGCCACACCCACAAACATTGGTCGGGCCGTCTCACAGACCATAAGCTGTCTGGGTCATCATTCAGTACATAGGTCGGAAATTGGCCGGTGGCCGGGTGCTATTTTGTGCACTGGGGGTAGGAAGGAGAGGAGAGATAACCTATGCTTGGGGGGACGAGAGAGGGGGGAGAACCTATGCTGAAACACTCTGTGACGGGGGGGGGGGGGAGGGGTTCTGTAGTCTTCCACAGGAAATTTATTAACCTCTGGGGGTGATTCTGATGAATTCAAGATTGTCAAAGATAAATGTAGAGACCCTAGGACATGTCCCCTGCAGGACACCACATACTAGGACATGTCCCCTGCAGGACACCACATACTAGGACATGTCCCCTGCAGGACACCACATACTAGGACATGTCCCCTGCAGGACACCACATACTAGGACATGTCCCCTGCAGGACACCACATACTAGGACATGTCCCCTGCCAGAGAACCCAGGATGCCACTTTGGCAGTTACAATTTGAGGTGGAAAGAGTCAAAACACTTTTGTAGAGTAGGAGGGGCTCCTCTTTTTCCAAGAGGGAAATTATTTTTCCTGAATCCGAGAGTAGGTGAGTTGGCAGTTTTAACCCTTTAAGCCCCCCGCCCATTGATTTTTGAGCCCATACGGGCGCACTTACCAATTTAATTATAATAAATAAACTCTGCATCCTGTGTTAACAGGATGCATATATATATTCAAATACAGGGGGAAATTACCTTTCATTTGAAATACTTGGTAAGGGGAATTCAATACATTTTTTTTGTTGCTTTGTTCAAACTTAGTTAGCTATCCTAACAAGATGGCAACTGGCTCAATGCCCACTACTCAGTCAGTAACAGCTGCTACCTTGGGTTTGGAAGAGGTTTTGAGACTTTTGGATAGCAGCAGCAGTGAGGACTCAGTATGTGACCTTTCTGATCCTGAAGATGGTTTTGATGGAGATACATTTACTGGGTAAGTCCAGATAGCTATAGTTACAGCTCTCTACTTGGATAGCTAGAGTTTAGCTATATATTTACCATAATTTAATTGTTATATAGATCCAATGCCACTGCTGTTGAATTTCCTCTGGAAGCAACTCCAGTACCCTCAGTTTCACCATCCTCTGAGGAAGAACAGCCTCTTAGAAGCAGAGCTGGAAGAGGTGTTCAAGGACACCGTTCTCGCATTTTTTACTGAAGATATAATAAAACTAATATGCAAGAATTCTGATAAGTATGCTGAAAAGAATAAAGACAGATCACCATATAATTATTCTCGATACCCTGGAATGACAGCAGTTATGTTATTGAATTTGGTTGGCTTATTAATTTATTTCGGTTTGGAAAAATTGGCATACTACACTGATTATTGGACGACTACAGGAGATTCATTTCTCCTTTATGGTAGAAGTTTTGCAGGGCGAAGTATTATCAGCATAAATAAGTTTTTTAGTCTCTGGGGATTCTTACATGTGAGTGATATTGACACAGAAGATCTTAGTGACCGGTTGTGTAAAGTTCGACCAATGATGAACGATTCAAGTCAGCGCTACTTTCAACCAGATCTAAATATTTCAATCGATGAACGCATGGTGAAATCAAAGGGGCGTTTTCCAATGCGCCAGTACATCAAGAGTAAGCCAGTCAAGTGGGGCTTCAAGCTGTGGTGTTTGTGTGACTCTGAAACTGGTTATACTTATCGCTTTACAGTGTACAGGGGAAAGCAAGGAGAAGTACGATCAAGTAATGGTTTAGCATATGATGTAGTAATTGATTTAGTAAAAGGATTGGAAAATCAAGGATATCGACTTTTCACTGACAATTTCTATTCTAGCCCCATCTTATTTGAGTACCTCAAAGCAAATGGGTTCGAAGCATGTGGTACAATTGATATAAAACGTCGTAATGTTCCTAAATGTCTCAAATCTTTGAAGACTGAACTAGCAAAATCGTGTACTGAACGGGGAGAAGGTCGATGGGTTCGGGACAAAAACTTAGTGTATGTTATGTGGAAAGACACTAAAGTAGTAACTGTGGCTTCAACTATGCATACTGCCACAGGCAATGAGAAAGTGAAACGGAAAATGAAAGATAAAGCTGGTCAATTATTGCGCAAGGAAGTCAAGATTCCTCCTCCTATAGTAGAGTACAACAAATATATGGGAGGTGTTGACCTTTCGGACCAGGCTATATCTTACTACAATATTCTACGCAAGACTCGAAAGTATTGGCGCACCCTTTTTTTGCATTTTTTGGACGTAATGGTGACCAATTCATATCTTCTGTACAAACTCCACCTACCTGAAGAAGAACGCAAAAAATGTACTCACAAAGCATTTCGGGAGAATTTGGTAGCTCGGTTATGTGACCTAAGAGATGGTTCTGAAAAAACCTTATTATCTCCTTCACACAAACAGAGTATTAGGGCTCCTCACCAGCTTACACACACTCCTCGTGAAGAGCGACAATATTGTGATTTGTGCAAAATATTGAAGAAACCCCCGACACCGCACCAGATTGAAGTGTGTTGCATGTGATATGTATCTTTGCTTTGAACCCAACAGAAACTGCTTCAAAGTTTGGCATTCTAGTCAATGTGACCATATGAGGAACTAAAACTTGTTGAAATAAATATCTGTTTTCTGCTAGAAATATAATTATTGTTATTGACAATCTACCATAATCGCAGATGGGTGCGGTTTTGTGGTCATTTGAGTAAGTATGATCTAACATTAGGTCTTAGTATACATATATTACATGTTTATTAGAGTTTAGTACATATCCATACTACACAATAAAACTACACATGTACATCTTTTTTGAGATCAAAATGAGAATCGTATACATTTTTATGCCAATACCGGTAATATAAAATAATGAAATTTATCATATTTCACACATCTTCAATGGGAAAAAAATTGTTCAGTGGTGATGATTGATGGTTGTGTAATAGTTTGAAGTCATAAAAAAGGAACTTTATTGTACAAAAATTTGAAGAAATCGGAACGAATATTGATTCCTAAATTTTTATCTAAGTTCAAATTAATAAAATTTGTTATGGGTGTGGTTTATTAAACTTTTGAAATTAAAAAAAAAATAGTATGGCTCATTAGCTTTTAGATTATACCCATATTGCTTACCAATATTCCCTTTAGTTTTTAAGTTATAAATATTTTAAACAGGAAGGTAAAAAATGAGAAAAATTTGAAAAACGCTCGGGGGCTTAAAGGGTTAACATGTGGTAAATACAATGCATGAAAGTAGAGTTTGTATCCTAGTAAGAGGCTGAAATATTTTTTTATTTATTGAAAGTGATAAAAAAGATTTTCCCCATAAAGGGGATTGGCTAGTGCAACTAAGGCAACCCGTGGAGTGGGCGAAGCAAGCTTCAATCCACACCCCTAGCTACAAAATTTGAAGTAACAACATCTAGGCAATGCCCGTTAAGAGTTGTTACACTCTAAAGACAGTTCCAAATATTCATTGAAAAGAAAATGACAAGATACATGACACACTGGGTGGGACTGTGGCCTGTCCAGTGTCTCTCCCACTGTCTTATTTATTTCAACTAGAAAACAATACAAACATACACATTCAAACAGGAAGGCCTCCGGTCCAGATTCGTAAGGGATCGTGACATCCACCACCACTGCTTCTCTCGATGACCTGTCGTGGAGGACAATATCCGGAGTGTGGTTATCTGTCTATGGTCAGAAGGTCATTCCCCTACTTTAGTATGGAAGTAGGCCTAGCCCATACTAAAGTAGGGAAATGACCTTCTGACCATAGACCAGAGTGAGCGGACTCTCCATGGGAAGCCTCTCCACTGGGCATTGAGGTCCCGGATTGGCACAAAGGATGACCTGAGGAAGGAGATCGAAAGGATGGTTGATAAAATATTAAATACTAGAAAGAGCAAAGGAAATTAAATACTGGAAAGAGCAAAGGTGCTAATTGCATCAAGTTTCTGCCAATCTGTTAGCCGGCTCTCCAAGATCTTGTCAACCGTGTTGAGCACTTGGTCAAGCAAGGAACGGTGGACATTGCGTGGCCAAATCCTCTGGATAGGGACTCTGAGGTGCTTGTAGGCATCCTCCCACTTCAGGGCGGGGATGGGGTCAGCGCCAGGGCAGCCAATGGAGAGAAGGGCTCCAGGTAACAGCCTCTTGCGTTGTTATAATTGCGCTGGCAGCCGCACTTCCTGGGATTGAGGGAGAGCCTTGCCCAAGCTGCAAACTCCAGGAAGAAGTCCAGTGACTTTTGTAGTTTCTCCTTGTTGTCACTGACGAGGTACAAGTCATCTGCATTTGCTAGGGTCCCGACTCTAGTCCCGTTTCTAAGCTTGTAGCTGTTCCTTCCTTCTGAAGACGAAGGAGAATCCCCTTCAGAGCGTTGTTGAACAGGAGGGGACAGCCTTGCTTGATGCCTGCTGTGTCTGGGATGTCTCGCGTGCTGGCGGCACCCTTCACCCGTTGAGAGCTTCCTAAATACATTTCCGGACGGAAATTTGTGAATGACTGTGGGACCTGGAGGAAGTGCAGCATTGAACCAGAGGAGGTCATGTACTGAGCCAAAGACATTCTTCAAGTCAAGCCACAGCACATGGATGTTTTTCTTCCTCCTCTTGCTGTCTTCCAGGATGTGAAAGCGTGCTCCATGCAGCATCGGGAGGTATCCCTTCTGTGATGGAGACTTTTTTCATTGTCTAGTGCCCAGGCAGAGAATCTCCTCGCCAGCACTGCTGCGAACACCTTGTAGGCGGCTGGTTGGAGAAATATTGGTCTCCAGTTCACGGGTGAGTCCAGGTTGCCTGACTTGGCTAGGAAAATGGTGTTGCTGCCTTTTCAGGAGGTTGGGAGCCTGCAGTTAGTGATGCAGGCTTTATACACTGCTGTGAGGGTCTGTGCACTCTGTGGGGTGGTCTTCCATAACGAGTATGCCACTCCATCTGGGCTGGGGGCAGACTGCCAGGGTAGGCGGGGCAGCTGGGCAGAAACTTGTTCCCTCAGACATGGGGTGGGTGAGGCTGACGTTGATGTTTGATCCATCCTCAGCCACTCTGGAGGCTCACCGGAGAGCTGCACCTCAGGCCTGTCAAAGAACTTCCAACACATCTGAACTGATGGAGCACTGCTGTGGCTGCTCACCAAAGATGGACCGCATGCACCTCTTTTTATTTGCACGGTACCAACGCTGCAGCTTCCTGGCCTCATTGCATCTCTTCCTGCGGTGTCTGGCCTGCGAGCTGACTGACTGTGACCCTGAAGGCTGAGAGGTGAGGGCAGGGAGTGACACTTGTGAGCGTACGTGTGGAGGAAGGGAGCTGGTGAGAGGTGTGGTGGGTGTGGGGTTGCTAGGGAGTGATATGGTAACTGGTGGGGTGTTGGTGGTTACCCCATCTGAGTGCTGTGCTTCGGCACTGACTTTGCGTCCACATCTCCTGCGCCAGGGTGTCTGAGAAAGATGGTTGGACTGATGGTCGGCGGATCCTACAAGTTGATACAATGCATGAAAAATCTGACAGTGCTGACAGCAGGCAATTTCAACATGTGATACAAATGCATGAAAAATCTGACGGTGCTGAGAGTGATGCAAATCACAAAAAGGAGTGCACAAGATAATGTGAAAGTTTTATTTTGAAATTGATAATAATTTTTTAAAAATTCCCCATAAAGGGGATGGGCCACACTTAGAAATAGTGCAATACTATATATTCCGCAAATGAGATGTAGCTGCCAGTAGGGATCCAGTGACTGGAAGCCGGGTGGAGGGAGATGGAGTGGAAGGAACGGCCTTGGTCACAACTGTCGAGTACCTGCTTCAGCCTCCTTTCTTCTCTGGCTCTCTTGAGGAGGTCTGCCACAGGGCGCCAACGGTTGACTTGGATTGTGGATTCCTGGAATATAAGGGAGAAGCTGTCCTGGTCATAGTCTACTTCCATACTAGGGACCTTCTGACCATAGACCAGAGCGAGCGGACGTCTCCACGGGAAGCCTCTCCCCTGGGAGGGGTGGAATTCAGGAAATTCACTATTTCATCTGAAGTCTGTGGTGCCTGGCCAGTCCGTTTTAGGATGGTAGCTCTGAGTTGGTCCCAGGCAATATCAGAAACCAGTTTGTCTCTCGAGGACAGGCATTTCAGGGCTCTTAGGATCATGGATGCCTCCAAGTTGTCCTCAACCGAGTGGAGGCCCAAACCACCTAGTGAGCATGGGAGGTGGAAGAAGGCACAGATGGTTCGAATGGAAAGTCGTAAAGATTTCTTCACCTTCTTCCTAATGATGGAGTCCAATCCAGAGGCCCAAGATCGGTTGAGAGCTGTGGTATGCAGGCAGTAGTTTGTCTTGGACAATGCAAAGTTGTTAATGGCATCCAGCTTCTGCCAGTCCGTAAGTTTAGTCATTAATATTTTATCCACCAACTCCTCAATCTCCTTCCTCAGGTCCTCTTTTGTGCCAATCCGGGACCTCCCCACATCAATGCCCAGGTAGCGGTAGGTGTCTTCCCACTTCAAGGCAGGTATCACCTCATCTCCATATTTTGGCATGAAGGGTTCCACATACCTACCTCGAGTACTGCTGTTAATAGCAGAAAGACACCCACACTTCTGGACATTGAAGGAGAGGCCAGACCACTCAGAGAACTCCCGGACGATGCCCAGCAGATTTTCAATCTCATCTCGGTGATGGGTAATGAGGCAGATATCATCTGCATAGGCCAGTTGGGAAATTTTGGCACCGTTCTCCATACTGTAACCAGTACACACAGGACCGCTTGAGGATGGGGAGTAGGGCTTCCAAAGCCAGGTTAAAAAGGAGAGGACTCAGAGGGCATCCTTGCTTGATCCCGACATCAACTGGCACTTCTTTGGTGTACCCTGAGGAGCAGCGAACACGTTGGGTGCTCCCGGAGTAGATCTCCTTGCAGATCTCTATAAAGTTCACTTGGACATCTAACCTCCGCATCATCAGCCATAGGAGCTCATGGGAGACCGACCCAAAGGCATTCTTTAGGTCCAGCCAAAGCACTCGCACATCCTTCTTCCTTCTCCTAGCATCACTCATGACACTCTCCATCACAAATGAGTGCTCCAGGCAGCCTTCCATGGGCAGGAATCCCTTCTGAGATGGTGAAATTTTCTCTTCAATCAAGGCCCACGATGCCAACCTCTTTACCATGACAGCCGCAAAGATCTTGTAGATTGTAGGCTGCGATGATATCGGTCTCCAGTTACCTGGTGATGCCTCGTCTCCTCGCTTGTGGATGAGGATGGTATTACTTCTCTTCCAGGAGTCGGGAAAACGGCAGTTGATGATGCAAATATTAAATATTTTGGTCAAGACGGTGCTGCTCTTGGGGGTGACCTTCCACATTTTGTACGTCACTCCATCAGGACCTGGGAATGACTGCAAGGGAAGGCGCTTCAGCTGGGCATCTACCTCTTCCTCTGAGACTTGTCCAGTGAGGACGTCATCTGGGGTTGTGTTCGTGGGTACATCCGATGCAAGCCACTGAGGAATGTTCTCTGCTAGGCTGATGGGCGGCCGATTGAAGTAATTCTCCAGGGTCAGTGCAGGAATACTGCATGAAATTGATTGGTTACCCAAGAGAGACCTCATGCAATGCTTCTTGTTGACCCTGTACCACCGTTGTATCTTGCTCGCCTCATTGGCTCTCCGCCTCCTGTCACTCGACTGACGGCCTCTTTGGGAGACTTCCGATGCAATGAGCTGACCTCTTATGAGAGAGGCGTCACCATCTCTCTGACAGTGGTGTGTTGAGGTCCCAAGCTCATGGCTTTGATGTGGCTGTGTGCTTGCCCTTGTGGTCGTAGGAAGGGGATGGGAAGGGACATCTCGTTGGGATTGAGCATGTCTATTTGTCCTCCTTCTCCAGTGTGTGGTTGGGTGAGTGGGTGGCCGCCTGACAACTAGTTGACAAAGATCCTTTACGAGATCATCCACTCTGGTCACAAACGCAGACCACTCTTCATCTGTCAGTCTGCGACCACAAAGATGGCTCGTCGCACTCGTGAAGTCATCCATCTTCCTTTCACGCAATCTCCTCAGGTTCTCCTCCCTCTCCTCGATACTGGGGCGTGCTAGAGGAGGATCAGCATTAGTGATTGAGGAAGAAGCGGCGCTGGTGAGTGAGGTACATGAGTTGGCGTGGTGAGAACTGATGGTGACTGGTGTGGGTACAGATGTAGTCGGACCTGTAGTGGCTTGAGAAACTGGTACAGGATTAGTTAGGTGGGAGGACGAGGGTGGCACAGGTGGGGGTGGTGACACAACATTAGCGGGGGACAAAACAACATCAGGGGTTGGTAAAGGGGTGGGGCTTACACCTGTCGCACTCGTATTGTCCACTGCAGGGTGTTGAGAGTCGGGCTGCACAGGTATAGGTGGGGGAGCGGAATGGACCAGGGAAGGGGAGCTGATCGACTGGTCATGTTGGAGGTGATGGAGAAACTCTTCCGCCCGCAACTGGTTGGCCAACTCGATTGGTGACAACAGGTCGCAATCCTCAGTGGTCTGATTCTCTCCTCCCTCTGTGAGAGTTGTGTGCCCAGGGTGACTAAGAGTGCATCTGCTCTGGCCATGAGGTCATTCTGCTGTGAGGACAATTGGTCCTTCTCACAGCAGAGAAGCAGGGGCGATGGCGGTGTTGATGAGATGGCTGATAGAGGTGTCAAGTCTGGTCCAAGATGATCTGACTGGGACAGTGGCACATCCTCTATAGGAGGGCTGGAGGGTGCCACTACACCATTAGTGGTTTCTTGGGGTGGGTGAATCTGTCCCTCTGCTATCCGTGGTGATGGGTGGTGGGAGGTCCAATCGGGATGATCACGAAGGAAATTCCTTTTGTGTACTCCCACCTGTTTTGCTGTCTTTGTGCCAACCACTCCCGCGGTGGCAATATTGGAAGAGGAGCCTAGTCGCTGCATTCCATCCAGAAACAGTGCATGTTCAGCAGGGGTCCATTCTCTTGGGACTGCATTGGAAGCGTCCAATGCTCTGTCTCTGCTGGCCTCTGGTGCATGTTTGTTGCGGATATGCTGTCCCAGTGATCGCTTGCTGGGAAGCATCTCAGGACATACTGACAGCTATGACCCGCAGAAGTAGGCTGGCTGATAGTGTCCTCTGAACTCTGTCTGGTGAGACTTCGAGTAATGGGTGCTGATAGACCGCTTGGTAGAGAATAGCACTTGACACATTGTGTGCATTTGAATTTTATGATCACCTCTCCTGCTGTGAGATGTCTGGTAAAGGAGGTATAGACCTTGTAACTAACATTACACACAGGACATCTGAAGGGCTGCCCAGGGACATCTGGATAAAGTAATTCAAGCTCAGTGGTGGGTGTGGCCAACTCAAGTGAGCAGCGTGCTGATAGTAATCAAGTGGACGGGAATGGTAAATAAGATGGCAGTGCAGATTGTCAGGTAAATCCTCAGAACAACGATGATGGTAGGCAAGTAGACAATCGATGGACTAGTAGATGTAAGTAAGTACAGGTAAGCTAGCAAAGAAACTACAATCTAGCGAATGATCAAATCTCGGCTGTGGGAACAAACAAGTTACACTCTAAAGAACAGTTATTTCTACTTGATCTTAGCTGGGATGCCATCTATGTTATGGTCCAGATGTACGTCTAGATATGCCAGGGACTTCCTTACCATCAACCATAGAGATCTACCTTCACCTCGAGAGGCCTCATTTCTAGGTGGGGTGGAATTGAGAAAACTAACCACATCCTTCAACGAATCAGGTGGTTGACCGGTCCTCTTCTTAATAGTGGCGCAAAGTTGGTCCCATGCGACGCCCGAAACAAGCTTGTCATTTGATGTGAGGGTCTTCAGCGCTCTCGGGACCATGGCCGCCTCCAGATTATCCTCAATTGAGTGCAGTCCGAACCCTCCCATATGCCGCACAAGGTGAAAGAAAGAACAGAGTCCTCACAGGAAGTCTGAACGCCTTGTTGATCTTTTTTCAGATTTCTGCATCCAGCTTCGCTGCCCAAGTCCTGTTGAGATGTGATAGGTTGTCTTTGACAAAGCAAATGTATTGATAGCATCTAACTTCTGCCAGTCAGTAAGTCGCGTTGTCAGGATCTTATCGACGGTGTCCTCGATTTCGTTTTTTAGGTTGGAGTACCTGATCTTGACCTTCCCATGTCAACCACCCAGATATCGGTAGGTGTCCTCCCATTTCAGTGCAGCCATTTCCAAGCTGTTATGAAATAACAAAGCCAAACATATCAAAACTCGGCTGGGAAAAATACACTCTAAACATGAGTACCATGCATGGAGTACTGAGAGTGATACAAATCACAAAAGGAGTACAAGATAACATGAAATTTTTAATTTAATATTGAAAATATTTTAAAAATAATCCCCATAAAGGGGATGGGCCACACTTAGATGTAGTGCAATACTAAGGCAACCCGTGGAGTGGGCGAAGCAAGCTTCAATCCACACCCCTAGCTACAAAAATTGAAGTAACAACATCTAGGCAATGCCTAGGTTAGAGTTGTTACACTCTAAAGAACAGTTATTTCTACTTGATCTTAGCCAAAAGGCCGAGAAGCGATATTAGCCATTCTTTTGCATGCTACTTTTATGCAGCAAGTCTTCTGAAGAGTCTGAATGGGCCAACTAGCATTGTGAATGAATATAATTAGTAAGTCCAGAGTCACAAACCTCAAACATTCCTTAGAAATCACAATGGCATGGGCAAAACCAAGCAATGGGGCACATTTGAGAACTAAGAGTATAACATTACAACTATACAAATGATTAGCTGCTAGTTATTCCTTCATACTCCAAGACATTTAACTAGCCAACTAAGTAGTTTAAACTCAGAGCAGATCCATGTACACTACACATGCATAACAGAGACACTAGATATTCCACATTAACTAGCTAATTAAGTAGTTTAAACTCTGGGCAGATCCATGTACACTACGCATGCATAACAGAGACACTAGATATTCCACATCAGAAATGATTTAACTAGCTAACTAAGTAGTTTAAACTCTGGGCAGATCCATGTACATGCATAACAGAGACACTAGATATTCCATATCAAAAATGATTTAACTAGCTAACTAAGTAGTTTAAACTCTGGGCAGATCCATGTACACTACACATGCATAACAGAGACACTAGATATTCCACATTAACTAGCTAATTAAGTAGTTTAAACTCTGGGCAGATCCACGTACACTACTCATGCATAACTGAGACACTAGATATTCCACATCAGAAATGATTTAACTAGCTAACTAAGTAGTTTAAACTCTGGGCAGATCCATGCACACTATTCATGCATAACTGAGACACTAGATATTCCACATCAGAAATGATTCAACTAGCTAACTAAGTAGTTTAAACTCTGGGCAGATCCATGTACACTACTCATGCATAACTGAGACACTAGATATTCCACATCATAAATGATTCAACTAGCTAACTAAGTAGTTTAAACTCTGGGCAGATCCATGTACACTACTCATGCATAACTGAGACACTAGATATTCCACATCAGAAATGATTTTAACTAGCTAACAAAGTAGTTTAAACTCTGGGCAGATCCATGTACACTACACATGCATAACAGTAACCAGTGGTGGATCCAGGGGGTTCTGTGGGTTCCTGGAGGCCCCATTTCTGACGTGGAATATCTAGGTTCTAATGTCATTCCCCGGAACCCTAGCTTTCTGACGCTACATGTGCTTAACAGTCTAACACTGTCCTATCATCTTTGTTTTTAAACTAGACTCAGAAAAGAATTAAACAGCATGCAATACAAGTTCTGCTCTCAGTTTTCATGAGCTTCCACTTCACAAAGAAGGACTAGGACTAGGTAATGATTTGATAAAGGGGTGTGGCTCACACACTTCATTGTTTGCTTTCCAAAATCCTGTAAAATCCTGTATCCACCACTTCTAACAACATGGAGTCTTTAATGCTTGTAATAAAGTGGCTTGGAAGTTGGGAAAGGTCCATGGAAACCACACATAGTATAGAGACACATTCACAATAAGAGTTTTTCTATGACAACAGTGGCAAACTTTAGCAAGAAAACCAGAGAAACACTTTTTACGGGATAGTTTTTTCTCTGAGATATATTATATTTAGCTAGATATTGATACCCTATATAGACACATAAGATATTATTATATCTAGCTATATATTGATACCCTATATAGACACATAAGATATATTATATCTAGTTATAGATATTGACACCCTATATAGACACATAAGATATATTATATTTAGTTAGATATTGACACCCTATATCAGACCTGCCAACTCACCCGATGCTGTCGGGTGGCACCCGATTTCAACACTAATCTCCAGATCTCCCGATTGAATATATAATTCACCCGACTTTCTGAGGAATTGATTTTTTAAAGATCAGGGTTCAGGGGTTCAGGTTTTAAAAAAAGATGTAATACAGTATACCCTCGCATATCCGAACCTCGATTATCCGAACTCCTGATTAAATAATAAATCTGGTAGTGGTCGTCGATCTGCCAAATCTTTTTCGTGGAAACTAGTCCAGTTCGCTTTGGCCAGCAAAAGGAAGCGAGTAGTTTGTTGATCGAGTCAAAGATAGCCATTCTAAGCAAGCTATCAAATGGAGCCAGTCAAGCCGGACTAGCGGAAGAGTAAGGCGTAGGAAGTTGACAATAACGGAGATAAAAAAGAACAAAGCCTAACTTCGAGAGTTCGCAGGCAACCTTGACTGTCGGGGGATAAGTTCAGCTCGCAAAGTCATGCGCCTTGCTAAAGACGAACAACTAGAAAATGCTTTATATCTGTGGTTCATTCAGAAAAGGGAGCAAGCCCCAAGGCACTGCAGTCAGTGGACTATTTGCTCAGAGAAAATACAACATTATGAAAAAATATGTACAGAAAACAGCATGCCAGTTACTGAGGACCTAAATCCTTCTAGTACCAGGAAGTGAGCTTCTTATTATCCAAAGGACCTGCAGATTAAGAGGATACTTTCTGGGACCACTTCATGTCGAATTTTGATGAAACTATTCCTTGCACCTTTCATTTCTCATGTCCATGTTCTAAATGTATGTCCACACCACTTCCATCCAATTACAATTGATCACTTTCACCATACATAATCTAACCAGGCTGCCAGTATTTATTATTGGTATGCCTTCAGTACATGAACATATGTCATCCCCTACTTGGTCACCTCTCCATAACATATCTGTACTGTAAAATCATTATCAAATCAAAAAAAAATACAAATATTGAAAATAGTTCCAACGTGATACAGCATTTTAATTACATTCATTCATGAATTTATTTGTGTGTTTTTTTGCATATCCGAACTTTTTGCTTATCCGAACTACCTTGTCAGCGTTTCAAATACCTATTTCGTGTCGCTGAGGTAGTTGTTGTCCTCCCTCACAGTAATGCTGAAGAGGAACGACTCTTGAGCATTGTCGGAAAGAATAAGACACGCTTGGCAATGAAGCTCGATGGCACTTTGTCAAGCATTCTAGCCATGAAGCTAAATCTGAAGTTCCCTGTTACCGCTGGGTGCCTGATGAGAAAAATTTGGACCATGCAAAAAGGGCAACTTCTTGCTACAGAATCATTAAACTGATAGCAGTGTGTTATTTGGGGGGGAAATTAATTTAGTATGCTTAGCATGCTATGGTATGACTTGATGCAAATGATAACCAGATTTTATACCAAATCTACAGATTTTTGAGGATTTTGGGGGGATCTCCATATTTTCATGACTCTGGGGTTGGCAGGTCTGCTATATAGACACATAATATCTAGCAAGATATTGATACCCTATATAGACGCACAAGATATATTATAGATATTGATACCTAGCTAGATATTGATACCCTATATAGACACACAAGATATATTATAGATATTGATATCTAGCAAGATATTGATACCCTATATAGACACACAAGATATATTATAGATATTGATACCCTATATAGACACACAAGATATATTATAGATATTGATACCTAGCTAGATATTGATACCCTATATAGACACACAAGATATATTATAGATATTGATATCTAGCAAGATATTGATACCCTATATAGACACACAAGATATATTATAGATATTGATACCTAGCTAGATATTGATACCCTATATAGACACACAAGATATATTATAAATACCACACCAGCTAACTCCTTCATGTTCAATGCCTCAGCATATCACCAGCTAACTCCCCACGGTACAAACAATATCTCCTAAAACACCTTCTAATCTCATAGCTGGTATACTATATCGTATTTATCAGTTCTTACCTCCGTCATTCCACAGAGGGTGGTACTCTCGGGGGTTTTCACGTGTCTTCCGGGTCAAGCGTGGCTACCCTTTACCTTCCTAGAAAACAAAATTGGCATGCAGTTTTCGCGCGTAATGCAACTTCGGAAAAAAAAATTTTTTTTTTTTTATTTTTTTTTTTTTAATCAATACAAAAGTGGACGAGACAAAAGTGTACAAACACAGCCAGTTAAAAGTTAAATCACACCATCTACCTCCGGGGGTCGAATTGGGAGGCGGCGGATCCACAGTGTGGCATTGCCCTTCCACAAGTTAATTGAGTCTCCACGACCATAGGAATGAAGGTGACACCTACAGCCCTGCATGCCGATCTACCATTTTCCTTTCGATTCCCACGGAGAGGGCATGTCCCTGAGTGACAGCAGCCTCCTTCAATGTCCTGCCCTGAAGAGTAGATATAACATGTACAAAAGCAGCTGGTTGACCTCTCTTCCAAGTTGGCAAGAAGACATCGGCAGGACGACTGTTGGTTCCGGGAATGAGAGAGGGCAACTCCTTCCTTGGTGCAAGAGCAGCAGATTGAGCTGCAGAAAATAGAGCATCTTGGATGGAGTCGTACCTGTGGATACGATCTCTGTTACCACTACAGCCTACTTGGTGGTCCCCAAAGGAGTCAGAAATAACCTGGCAGATGGGGCATCTAGCACCCTCCTCAACCATCGGGAGACCCAACCAATACTGCAAGCACAATCTGAACTCCCAGTCTTGTAGGTGGAGACCAAGAGCGTGAGAGGGGGTGACATTCAGCCAATCGCCGGCATGGGGGATGGCGGATGAAAGAGCTAGAGCTTTGAAGCATATGTTGGTAACCTCTGCTACCAGCTTCGAGTAGGAAGCCACATCAATGGAGTGAGAAAGGTGTTTTGGGCAGAGAGGGACGTCCACTTCACAGATGGAGCACCAGTCGGGTTTATTGGCAGACAAAGTTGGGGCTAGGTGGATTGATTCAGCCAGAGACTGGCCCAGGATTCTGTCAACAAGGGGCCTGGACTGATCTAGGGAAGCGATGAAGGCAGCTGGGGCGTGAAGGGATGCTCGTCGAATGTTCATTCCCCCCCGAGTGAACTAGGGTGGGAAGCCTTCAACCATGCCCAATCTGAAAGTGGCTCCCCCGCCAGATCGGAAAGAGCCTCAAGCATGGAGTTATCAAATGCTGCAGAAGCTTGGTGGATGTGACTAGGGGGACAGGTGCGCAGGGCAAAGGACACTTTGGGGAGGGCAAGGCAGGATCTAAGAAAGGTGGTTTCCATTTGGGAGTCTTGCAGGTCAGCCAGCTTGTCCAAGGTCACCTGCATCTTCTCCACATGCCTAAGCATAGTGGACTCGCAGTGAGGGGGGCCCGATGGGAGAGTCCAGGAGCTCAAAACCACCTCTTGTGATAGGGATGTTGAGGGGGAGGGGGTTATTGGTGAGAGGGTCATCAGGTGGTATGAAAAGCAGGGATTTGGCCCTGTTTAAATTGAGACCATGGGCTGGGCCAGCATCCTCAATGATTGCCAGAGCGGAGCAAAGGTCATCAGCAGAACCACACAAAGTACCATCATCCAGGTACCAAGCGTTGATCAGGAGATTGGGCACCTCTTCCTTGATTTTTTCAATGATGGGCTGGAGAGTGAGGGCAAATCCTAATGGCCCCAGAGGGTCTCCCTGCTGAACCCCACTGCAGCTAAGGATGGAGTGATCACCCAAGCGTAGAATAGGTTGAGCCCTGTAGCAACTCTCCATCCAAGCAGACATGGGGGGGAGGCGATTCCTCACTTCCCGAAACATGCCACGATCCACACTATTAAAAGCATTAGAGAAGTCGAGCAGCATGGTCCATTTTTGTTCAGCCGGGATGTTGGCATCCTCTTGCACAAGAGACAAGGCGTGCACGATAGCTTCACACCCAACTTGGACACCGACTCCAAGTTGTAAGAGGGTCAGGATTCTGAATGCTTCAGCCTGTACTGCCCGAGAAATGCATTTGGATGTTAAGCGACGGAGAACCTCCCCCACAGCGATTGGGCGAAGGCCACCATCTTTCTTCTTACATGCAAAGAGAGTGGCTCCGCAGAGGTGAGGGACCACTACAGGAGGGGCTTTTCCAGCACACAAGAGGTTAATCACTCCCATCAAGGCTCGAATGGCACTGTTGGCACGGTCTGGGGAAGGGCAGAGCACCGCCTCCTTGAAATGGTTTGCCCTAAAAGAAGATGGACCAGGAGCAGAGCCATTAGGGAAAGATTTCAAGGCCTTGACGACAATCCCCTCTGAGATTTGGATGGGCAAAGGGACAGGTTCAGGGGAGTTGGGAGGGATATTAACCTGAGGGTGTTTTGCTAACATTGCATTGTAGATTTCATCTGAAGCCTGAGCAAGCCCATTGGAAGTGAGTGCTTGGATGGCCTTCTTGTATTGGCCATCCTCAACTGCGCGTCGAGCCCGTCTGGCGTTAGCTGCCCTTAGTGACTCTGGTGTTAAATTCTTCTTCTTGGATCTCCTGTGATGACAGTTTAGCCTATCCTCCTCCTCCAAAACTACAGACCAAAGGCCCATGAAATCACCTGCCTGCCACCTCCTTATCCTAGATTTCACTGTTTTTAGGGTATCACGCCAGTTACTGCGCACCGCTCCAACAGGATTAGCAGGAATGCAAAGAGCAAGCATAAACATCTTACTCCAAGCATCTATCCCTGAAGGGTCTGAACAGACTTCATTACAAACCCCCCGAAATAGGCTAGCCCAAGCATCCCTAGCTCCCTTGGGGACATGTTGAAGGGTAGACACCTCACACCCAGAATGACAGACAGGGAAGGGAGAGATGAATGAGGAGAGGCAGGAGTATTGTTACTTGAAGGTAGGGTTGAATGTGGAGGAGGGAGGGTATCGTTAGAATCACAGAGGACACTTACTACGCAGGTGGAGAGAGGTAATGAGGCAGGCAATGATGCAGGAGAGGGGCACACAGATGAAGGGCATGTGGAAGGGACTGATGAAGAAGCACCATCTGACGAAAGTGGCGATTGCGAGGTTGGTGCCGAGACCGAGGTTGAGGTTGAGGAGGCAGGTGAGAATTTGGAGGGGCATTAATTGTAATGTTCGCTGATGTCGAGGCAGAGTTTATGTTGCGACAGACCTTGGCGGTAAGGCAGGCAATTCCTGCAAACATTTCCTAACTTCGCACTAACACAGTTCTTGCAAATACCGCACCTACAACATACCCCATTCGTTGGAAAATAGTTGACTCAATGCAGTTTTCGCGCGTAATGGTAGCGGCTGAGAATGACAAAGGAGTTTTCGGCAATGAATTGTGAGGAAATACAGCATTATTAAAAACCTAGAAATATGGGATAGCCTCTTCTCTCGACCAGGTTTCTCTATTAACAAATTTCGGTATTCAGGTAACATCACTTATACTACATCACGTCATCTGTGGCTAATCTGATTGGTTAATAACTTTCAATTAATTTATTTTTTTTGTAATATAACAAAATAGTACAATGCAATATAGAGTACAATGTCCTTTAAGTAAGTAAGTAATAACAATAAATAAATAAATAAATAAACAGTGGCCCCACCCGGGAGGACCAGTGCCTGCACCTGGTGCTACACCAGAAGACCAGATGGAGGTGGGGGAATCAACCACCCCACCTCCAGTCGAGGTGAGTCCCCAATATTCCCCTGAAGTCCCTATCCAATTCCTGCCACACCCAGACACCCACCAAATCCCTGTCAGTACCTCCCAAACCCCACCTATGCCCACATTGCCACCACCAACTGCTCCCCGGTAGGCCTCCCCAATTATCCCTATCCCCAACCACGCCATATTATCCGACCCTGCGGAGGACCAGGCACCACCAGGGCTGACGGCCCCAAACGTTGGGACGGACAGCGAAAGCTCCCTGTCCTTCTCCTCTGGGTCGCCCACACTCTCCACTCCATCCCCAACATCCACACTTGCGACAATACCGACACACACCCGCAGGAGGGAAGAGCTACTCAATACTCAAAGCCAGGAGGGAGCTCAGGAAGAAGGCTGCGGTGGATTATTAAACAGTTGTGAACATGGACCCGAGAAGATTAGCTCTGGAAGCATGGAGGAAAGAGAATGGACGAACTCCCATGAAGAGGTTCTCTTATGTCCAGCAATGTTGGATTCACACCAGTGAAACAAAAGTGTGCAGGGATGAGGTCAAGAAGCCCAAACAACTGTATGTCCCTGCAACTTTGGAGGAGAACAGCAGGACACAGATTAGGCACTGGGATGCTGATAAATCCCTCAGGAGGAGGAGGAGTGAGTCCTGTCATCTGCGGAGGACAAGTCGCCACTGCAACAAGTGGGAGGGTACACTGGGGCCACTGTTAATAACTATAGGCGCGTAACCTACAGCATGTAGTTTAGCGCGTGCGCAATGCAGTATAGCCTATACAAAATCAGTTGTGCGCCAGTGTAACCTCTCCTCGGCTTCGCCTCGGGGTAACCGCAAACTCGGAGGCCTCTTTTGTATAGGCTATCCTATACTTATACTACATCACGTCATCTGTGGCTAATCTGATTGGTTAATAACTGTAGTTTACATAGGCTACACTTTTAACCGGATGTAGTTTAGCGCGTGAGCAATGTAGTATAATAATAGCCTATACTCCACTCGCGACAGTGTAACCTACTCGTTTGCGCTTTAGCTATTAATGTTCACTGTTCATGAAGCTTTAATGTCATGATAATATTCACTTGATATAATTTATATAGATGTTCTGTGCTGCAGTGTAACCTACTCGTTTGCGCGTAACACTGCAAAATATCTGGGCTCATAAATCCCTGAAGTTGAAGGAGTTTTTGATTATCAGTTGAAGGAAGTTGTTCCAACTCAGCTGCGTGTTTATCTAGCAGTACTTTGTCAATAGCTGGGGCGCCTTGAGTAAAAAATTCTTCCATTTCTAGTTGCTATGTAGTTTAGCGCTGCGCAATGTAGTATAAGCCTATACAAAAGAATCGGTTATATATATTTTTATCGCAGAGTCCTGTCAGGGTCATTGTAGTGTAAAATATACACATAGTATATAGTGTATATAAGTAGCTATATACAGTGATGAAATGGCTTGATATTTATTGACATTCTTGAGCCTGTTAAGACCACCACATATGCAGTATAATGTGACACCAAATATAAGTAACTAATACTTAGAATGATTAAAGAACAACAGCCAGAATAGTTGCATAGCTCAGTGTGACCGCTGTTCAAGGAGGACCAAAGATCATTCATCAGCTCACCATACAACAGTTCCTTTCTCCTCTGTCACCACTTC
This sequence comes from Cladorhizidae sp. MBARI D1340-BT2, assembly GCA_028752905.1. NCBI lineage: Eukaryota > Metazoa > Porifera > Demospongiae > Poecilosclerida > Cladorhizidae > Cladorhizidae sp. MBARI D1340-BT2. The sequence goes on along the minus strand of JAQNBH010000018.1, from coordinate 5,000,513 downwards.
CCTACCCAATACATCACACACTCGCCCACCTCCTCCATCACTGCATCACTCACTCACTCACATCTTTCCCAACAGCAATGCCTTCCTTACTCTCTCTTCCATAATTAATCCAGCCACTGTCCAAACCCTACAATTCTATGCACTCCACAAGTACCAGCCGATCCATTTCAAATTCCCAACACTCCACCAAGAAATGTCTCCTATTTCCCCTGCTCCATCACATCTCACATCGTTAATTAGATTTATATTTCTAGCCACCCAGCTGATGCAGTCTAAATTGCAACCTCACACCATCCTGACCCAACCCCACATACCCCTGCACCATTATTCGTCAAATTGTACTTCACTGAACTCTTACCTTGTTGACACCCAATCCTTTTCATTTCTCACCTTCATCTTTTCCTTCGACATAAGTACTGACCCAGCTACATTGTCTAACTCCTACTAGCTGCCTCTTCAAGATCTCACATTCTTCCCGATTCCTCCATCCTCTCTTAGTTTATTCACAGCTACTTTCAACAATTTGCTCTTCCGACACCTCCAATCTCTTAACAAACAAAACCTTCCTCTCTCTCATCAACTCCTCCACCCCATATCTCGCGGCATTGCCACTCCTGCAACTGCTTTTCCCCCCAACAATCTCATACCAACTCTCATCTGTGCCGACTACAACTTCTTGCAAGCAATATGTCATCCTACTTCAGGTCTCACTAATACCATCCTTCCTGTCTACTTCCACCTGCCCATTCACTCTGCACATCCATGCTACTTCCCAAACCCATTCTTCTGCCATCTTTGCCATCTTCTCTCACTGAACATTATCCCTTAGCTTCCTATCAAACCTCCAAAGAATGAACTCTTCTACCTCTTCCACTATCTTCTCACCAATCCTCCACCTCACTACTGCTTCCCTCTTCTCTACTACCATGGCTTTGCTCTTCTTACTATTAAACTTCATCTTCCACTTTAATATATGCACCTGTACCCCATCCATCATAGCTTGCAGTTCCACTCCAAAATTCTTCAAAAGAACAACATGATCTGCATACATAAGTGTTCCACACCAACTCCCTTCCATCTTACCCCCTAGCTCAGCTCTCTCCAGCTCCTCTGCTATTCTCATCAAATAGATATTGAAAAGAATTGTAGACCAAAGAACATTCCTGCCTAAGCCCATTCTCATGGCAAACCATTTTGACCTCTCTCAATTCAATCCCACCATCATCTCCACCCTACTGTACACTCCTTCACATACCGTCACAAACTTCTCCTCTACTCCATATTGCCTCAACTTGTGCCACAATCCCTCCCTCCACACACTGTCATATATGCCTTCCAGGAAGGCCAGATATGAATTCTTCTTTTCCCTCTTCCTCATTTCACAAAAACCTCTCGACACCAACCACTGGTCTGAACATACTCCTTCATTTCCTAAACCCTTCCTTCCTGTGCTTCTGTCAAAATCATATCCGCAGCAAACTCTCCCAACCTTCTCGCCAATATTCTCACAAGCACTTTTGTCATCTAATGCAATTCCCCTACTTGGTCCTCATCACCATCTTTGTGCATAGGAAGCAAACATAGTCTCCCGCTCTCCTCTCTTCACTGCTTCCCTTCCCTTGAGACAAATATGTGATGACTAGAAAAGCAAGAAAGGATGTAAAAAAGACTATTAGGAAAGAGAAGAAGGAATTGAGGAAAAGAACTGTAACAGGATGGGACTAGTTGTAAGCTGTTTGGGAATGTTTCGGAACAATTTGAGAGAAAAGAGGAAGAAGAGAAGGGTTAAAAGAATGAAAGGTGACGAAGGAAGGATAGTGGAGGACAAGGTGTTGGTGATGATAACAAAACACTGGGAAGAGCTGGTGAGGAAAAGAGAGGATGCCATCACAAGCAGGGATAGGAGATGTGGATGGGCATGGGTTGGGGGGTGTGATGAAGAAAGTTGGGGAAGAAGTAGTCGAGTCATAAATAGTACCTTTTTTTATAGTCATAAGAACAGTTGTAGGTTCTCTGAAGTTGAGAGAATGGCATGTTGCAATAAGTTTATATGCGATGTTAACTGTATAATTATACTATTTATGACTTGACAGATTATTATTTGCAACTGTGTCAGATAAAAATACAGTAGATTACATTAGTGACAGGTGAAGTGTTGATGGCATACACATAACAGGCAGAAAATTGTTGGAGTGAACATACTTATTACAGGGGCACATGAAGTGGTAGGAACATGGATACTCTGAAGAGAAGTCGTGTTAATACCCTACCACCTTACCCAATTTCACTTCAAATACACACAAAATTGTTCTTACATCGGAGTCAGAGTCATCCTGGCTCTTATTCTCCATGCAGCTGGATATATAGAGTCATCCTGGCTCTTATTCTCCATGCAGCTGAGATATATAGAGTCATCCTGGCTCTTATTCTCCATGGAGCCGATATATTACAGTCATCCTGGCTCTTATTCTCCATGCAGCTGAGATATATAGAGTCATCCTGGCTCTTATTCTCCATGGAGCTGAGATATATAGTAGTGAATAATACAGTAACTAGCCAATACGTAAGGCGACCCCGTACCGGGCGAACCCTGAACTCATAGATAATTACATTGTGACCCCTTACCAGTTGTAATGTGCATTGTCGACCTCACTTGCCATAATTATTGTGCTGCTGCAAACAAGCTTAAGGCTTTATTCTTTATGCACATTACAACTCGAGTCTGATAGCGGAGGCCCAAAAAGAGTTAGTGGACGCTAGGCTGACGCCTCAGCCCAAGGGAGAAGGCTCCAGGAGAGAAGTTGCGGAACTCCAATTAGAGCGCACCACCTTGTGATAATGCCTATCATCAGATGCCCCGTCGAAGGCTGCGACTACAGGACCCCGGACGGAGAGGCAATAGTAGGAGTAGCACTCCTCAATGCCCACACCGTCGACCACCAGGCGCCAAGGCAGGCAGCCAGGGCAGAGAAGGTCAAGAGACCGGAGGTGTCATCATCAGGAACCACAGAAGACTGGGTCTACTTTCAGTCAAGATGGGGAGACTACGTCAGAGCCACCAGGCTGACAGGCCCCGACCTGATACTCCAACTGCTCGAATGTTGCGATGAGCAACTAAGAAGAGATCTCACCCGAAACGCAGGGGGGACGCTCACAGGAGGCACAGAGGAGCGAGTACTGGAGGCCATGAGGGCCCTTGCCGTCCGAGAAGAGAATGTGATGGTCGCCCGAGTCACACTTCACCACATGAAGCAAGACAGAGACGAGCCCGTCAGAACATTCGCGGCAAGGCTGAAGGGACAAGCTGGAATATGTAAGTATACTAAGGCATGCCCGGGGTGTAACCATGAAGTCTCGTATGCCGAGGCCATACTCACCGACGTGTTGTGTAGAGGTATCGCGGATAGCGAGATACAAGTGGATCTGCTGGGGGACGCGAACCAAGACATGACACTAGAGCAGGTTACAAGGTTCGTGGAGGCCAAAGAGGCCGGTAAACGGTCAGCCACAAGACTGGCCGACCCACAGTCGGCAGAAGCGATAGGGAGCTCGTACAGACGACAGAGTAAACCAAACCCCCAAACAACCACGCCCCCCAATCCCGAGGCACCCTACCAGAAAAGGAGGAATTCACCACCCCTGCCACCCAACTCAGAGACATGCTCATATTGTGGCACCAAGGGACATGGAAATAAATCCCCCACCAGGGTGAGAAGACGAGAATGCCCAGCATTTAACACCAAATGTGACAACTGCGGTCGCGAACACCACTTCAGCAGAATGTGTAGGAACAAGGACAACCAACGGGCCCTTACCGGAGGCAACCAACGACCCTCTACCAGAGGCCAATACGAGAATGCCCTATCCGAAATGGTCTGTCTAGTGACCTCAACACAGGGATCGACGACAATCGACCACCACACCTACAACAGAGCAACACGCTCGTGGCACAAGAAGCCATCAAGGCCACAACCATACGTCACCCTGACAGTGGAGACCCAGCCAGAGGATTACACCCATCTGGGTCAACAGCTGAAGATCCCCCAAAAGAGTTTCACCACACAAGCCATGGCCGACACAGGCTGCCAGAGCTGCCTGGCTAGCACCGCCACCATGAAGAAACTGGGACTCACACCCAAGAAGCTCCTACCCGTCAGTCTCAGGATGCGCGCTGCCAACAACAGCCAAATCAACATCCGAGGCGCCATTCTCGTCAAGATGACAGAACCACAGGGCAAGAGATCCACCAAGCAGATGATATACATCACTGACCACGTGGACAAGCTCTTCCTGAGTCAGGAAGCCTGCACTGACCTAGGGATCATCCCCACGGGATTCCCCACGACAAAATGTGACACCACAGAGACAGCAGCCGCCTCCGACCAGGACACATCAGTACCACCGGAAGCATCAAAGCACTGCTCGTGCCCACGTCGCACCACCCCACCCCCAAAGCTCAGCGAGTCACCCATACCCACTACGCCAGGAAACAGAAGCAAAATCGAGGCATTCCTCCTTCAGCGGTACAAGGCCAGTACGTTCAATACCTGTGAACACCAACCCCTACCCCTGATGGACGGACCCCCCATGCGGCTCACGATTGATCCAAACGCCACACCAACAGCCCACCACTCCCCCATTCCAGTCCCACTACACTGGCAAGAGGAAGTGAAGGCAGGCCTGGACAGGGACGTGCGCCTGGGAGTGCTGGAGCCAGTACCCGTGGGTGAACCAGTCACCTGGTGCCACAGGATGGTCACATGCGCCAAGAAGAATGGTTCTCTTCGACGCACAATCGACCTCCAGCCCCTAAATGCCCATGCAACCAGGGAAACCCATCACACCCAGTCACCATTCCATCAAGCCAGAGCCGTACCACAAGACACAAGAAAGACAGTCTTTGACGCATGGAACGGATACCACCCAGTCGCTCTCCATCCTGACGACCGTCACTTCACCACCTTCATCACACCCTGGGGCAGATACAGATACAAGACAGCCCCCCAGGGCTACATCGCTTCCGGCGACGGATACACCCGCCGCTACGACGAGATTGTCTCCCACATACCCCAGAAGACGAAGTGCATTGACGACACACTCCTGTGGTCCTCCACCATCGCCGACAGCTTCATGCAAGCCCAAGAGTGGCTAGACATCTGCGGCAGACACGGCATCACACTCAACCCCAGCAAATTCAGATTTGCGATGGAAACCGTGGAATTTGCAGGCTTCGAGATTACAGACGACAGAGTAAGACCATGCAAGAAGTACACAAAGGCAATCTCTGACTTCCCAACCCCCACATCACTCACAGATGTACGATCGTGGTTCGGTCTGATAAACCAAGTGGCATATGCCTTCAGCATGACAGACATCATGCTACCATTCCGGACACTGCTCAAACCAACAGTGCCCTTTGAGTGGACAGACGCCCTTCAGCAAGCATTCGACAGCTCGAAACTGGCCATCATCGCCGAGATCGAAAATGGAGTCACAATCTACGACAAGACAAAGCCCACATGCCTTGCCACAGACTGGTCCAAGCAAGGAATAGGATACTGGTTGTTCCAGAAACACTGCCAGTGCCCATCCACAGACCTGTTCTGCTGCAAGGAGGGATGGAAAATCACCCTGGTTGGCAGCAGATTTACCCACCCAGCAGAGTCACGCTATGCCCCCATCGAAGGAGAAGCACTGGCAGTAGCAGACGCTCTAGACAAGGCTCGCCACTTTGTCCTGGGCTGCCACGACCTCACCATTGCAGTCGATCATCGCCCACTCTTAAAGATCTTCGGCGACCGCTCGCTAGACATCAGCAACACCCGCCTGAGGAACCTCAAAGAGAAAACACTCAGATACAGATTCAAAATGGTACACATCCCAGGAGTGAAGAACAGAGCCCCTGACACCCTGTCTCGCCACCCCACTGGAGACCCCTCACCAGATAGACTACATCTCCAAGATGACGTCAGCGGAGTCTTGCACATGACTCAGCCTCAGATACGCATCCCAGACCACATACTGGCAGGACCACACAGTGTCCACTCCGAGATCAGCCAAACCACGGATGATTCAGAAACCCTACTACGGGAATCGATGATATCCACCCTGGACACCATATCTACCCTAGACGCCACATCAGTGGTCACATGGGAAGAAGTCCAGACAGCTACCTCTTCGGACCCAAGCATGACCATTCTCCTGGAAGCAGTCGAGGAGGGCCTCCCAGAGTCAAGACTCCAGATGCCCCCTGACATCAGGCAGTTTCACAATATCAAACAACATCTATACTCGGTCGATGGTGTAATCATTTACAAAGACCGTATAGTAATCCCACCCACCCTCAGACAGACATGTCTAAAGTCGCTACATGCTGCCCACCAGGGCACATCTACAATGATAGCCAAAGCTGAATCGTCGATCTTCTGGCCAGGCATTACCAAAGACATCCACCAGCAAAGAGCCACTTGCTCCACTTGCAACCGCATGTCGCCATCACAGCCAGCACAGCCACCGACCCCCCCAACTCAACCAGAATACCCGTTCCAATGCGTGTGCTCAGATTACTTCCACTACAAAGGACATGCATACCTGGTAATCGTAGACAGATACTCGAACTGGCCCATCGTTGAAAGAGCGATCAACGGGTCAAAAGGACTCATTGACATCCTCAGAAGCACATTTGCCACCTATGGCATCCCAGACGAGCTGGCTTCAGACGGGGGCCCAGAATTCATTGCCCACGACACTCAACGATTCCTGCAAGACTGGAGAGTTCATCACCGCCTCAGCTCAGTGGCATTTCCACACAGCAATTGCAGAGCAGAAGTAGCAGTCAAGACGGTGAAACGCCTCATATCCAACAACATAAAGACAGATGGCAGCCTCAACATAGACTCCTTCCAACGAGCCATGCTGCAGTACAGGAACTCACCTGACCCCGCCACCAAAGAGTCACCGGCATCCTGCTTGTTCGGCCACCAGACGAAAGACCTCATACCAATACTACGTGGCAAATACCTCCCACACAGAACGTGGCAGGAAAGCCAATCTCTGCGTGAACTGGCACTCCGCCAAAGAAACAGCCTGGCACAAGAACGCTGGTCAGAACATACCAAGACCCTCACCCCACTCAAAGTAGGTGACAGGGTCAGACTACAAAATCAGACGGGGAATTTCCCAAACAAATGGGACAGAACGGGAACGGTGATAGAGGTGAAGCAGTTTCACCAGTATCGAATCAGAGTAGACAGAGCAGGGCGGGTCACCCTCAGGAACAGACAATTCCTGAGACGTTTCACCCCGGTAAACCCTCCGCCCACCAGAAGATCCATACTGGACGACATGGCCACCATCCCCAGGCCACTACCAACACCTCCCGTCACCACCAGAACCCCCGAGCCACCACCCACGCTCCAGGCTACCCCAGCCACCCCCCCACCACCAGCGATGGACATTCCCACCGCTACACCGGCCCAAACCCCCACACCACTGCTGCCAATGACGGACATTCCCACCACCACGCAGGCTGAGCCCTTCACACCACCTACCCCGTCCAGCCCTATGACACAGGCTGGGCCCCCCATACCACCTCCTCCGGCCCACCCCATCACTAGGGCCCCCACTATGACTCCTCCACGAGACACGGCCTCAAAGCGGCCACAACCACCGAGAAGATCCACAAGGGTCAGAAGACCACCCGACAGGCTGGCCATGAGGGTCAGAAGACCACCCGACAGGCTGTTCTGAAGACGAAAAGAAAACAAGCCTTTGCCCCCGTGGAACAAAGACTGGGGGGAGATAGTGAATAATACAGTAACTAGCCAATACGTAAGGCGACCCCGTACCGGGCGAACCCTGAACTCATAGATAATTACATTGTGACCCCTTACCAGTTGTAATGTGCATTGTCATGCTCACTTGCCATAATTATTGTGCTGCTGCAAACAAGCTTAAGGCTTTATTCTTTATATAGTCATCCTGGCTCTTATTCTCCATGGAGCTGAGATAGGCAGTGAAGAGGATGAATTTGTTGATTCCTTATAAAATTAATGTTTACTGACTGTGCAATTATATGTGGCTGCTTGCATGTGGTTGGTACAAATCCTGAGAAACTGCCATGCTGATCTGCCTTCTCATAGTTTGTCCCAAAAAGTAACTATGCAAAAGTGTTCTGCATGCGCTTATTAGAGCACATTTCACATCTTTCACTGCAAACAGTGAAAACAGTCTAATAGCATTCTGATTGGCCAACAACAACTGTGAAATACCACATCAATAGCCGCAGGACGCTTTAGTACAGGAAGTAATTCAGGCAAGGTATTAAAATTAAAATGGCGACAGTGATTTGTTCTGTTTACACGGGTGGAAAGAATTATTCCGACAGAAGTTCTTGTGATTGATTCATTCACTAAAATATGAACTGCTCTATTAAATCTGTGAGATGAGACACGTCTAATTGAAATATAGAAGACCTTTTAAGGGGGTCCACTACCCCAAAAAAACAAAAAAAAACACAACTTCTCTCTGCTTCAGATTTTTTTTTTTAATCTTGTATGATGTGTACCTATACACAGACCTACCTTCTGGTGCTGTGCAACTATATAGAGTAGTGCAATACTAAGGCAACCCATGGAGTGGGCAAAGCAAGCTTCAATCCACAGCCCTAACTACAAAATTGAAGTAACAACATCTAGGCAATGCCTGGGTTAGAGTTGTTACACTCTAAAGACAGTTCCAAATATTCATTGAAAGACAATGACAAGATACATGACACACTGGGTGGGACTATCGCCAGTCCAGTACCTCTCCACAGAAGTGGGGGGACATACAAACATACACATTCAAACATACATACACTATGCATACGTATTTGCACAAACCCAGTGTCTTATTTATTCAACTAGAAAACAATACTTGCTAAATTCGTACATACTGTGCAAAGGAAAGTCATCCACCATATCCATAGATAAATTATTGCATAGTTAATCAATACCATAGTTAATAAATACCAAATTATGGCTGATCGTTAGTTAGCTCTACAGTTCAGCAGCTTTCCAGATATTGTAGGAACCTTCTATATACCACACAGAGCCTTGAAAACAGTTTGGAGCATTCAGGCCAATTCTATTCTCTAGGTCCCAGGAGCCGAGTGAGCCAACAATGAAGGCATGGACTGAAACGGTGGAGTACTCCGGTTGCTCACTCATCCAGACACGGAGGCCCTCATACTTCCGCTCCTTCTCTCTTCTCGCTTTCTGGAAGGCCTCCGGTCCAGATTCGTAAGGGATCGTGACATCCACCACCACTGCTTCTTTCGATGATTTATCGTGGAGGACAATATCCGGCTTGTTGTTGTCTGGGGAAAAACTCTGTTCGGTATAGAGGTCCTTGCCCTCCTTGGGGATGGCTCGAACAAGGCGCTGAAGAATTGTGTTGTGTCTGGCCCCCATGAATCCCATGTTGGGTTTGCATGCATTTAGCACATGACCCAATGTCTCCGGCTGGGAGTGGCACTTGCGGCAGGTGGCATCGCTGATCTTCTTGAGCCTCTTTGCCACAGCACCCACTGGCAATAAGTTCAGCCTAGCCCGCAGGGCAAACTAATATTCCGCAAATGAGATGTAGCTACCAGTAGGGATCCAGTGACTGGAAGCCGGGTGGAGGGAGATGGAGTGGAAGGAACGGCCTTGGTCACAACTGTCGAGTACCTGCTTCAACCTCCTTTCTTCTCTGGCTCTCTTGAGGAGGTCTGCCACAGGGCGCCAACGGTTGACTTGGATTGTGGAGTCCTGGAACATAAGGGAGAAGCTGTCCTGGTCATAGTCTACTTCCATACTAAGGTAGGTGAATGACCTTCTGACCATAGACCAGAGCGAGCGGACGTCTCCACGGGAAGCCTCTCCCCTGGGAGGGGTGGAATTCAGGAACTTCACTATTTCATCTGAAGTCTGTGGAGCCTGGCCAGTCCGTTTTAGGATGGTAGCTCTGAGTTGGTCCCAGGCAATATCAGAAACCAGTTTGTCTCTCGAGGACAGGCATTTCATGGCTCTTAAGATCATGGATGCCTCCAAGTTGTCCTCAACCGAGTGGAGGCCCAACCCCCCTAGTGAGCATGGGAGGTGGAAGAAGGCACAGATGGTTCTAATGGGAAGTCTGAACGATTTCTTCACCTTCTTCCTAATGATGGAGTCCATCCCAGAAGCCCACGATCGGTTGAGAGCTGTGGTATGAAGGCACTGGTTTTTCTTGGACAATGCAAAATTGTTAATGGCATCCAGCTTCTGCCAGTCCGTAAGTTTATATTTTATCCACCAACCCCTATCTCCTTCCTCAGGTCCCCTTTTGTGCCAATCCGGGACCTCCCCACATCAATGCCCAGGTAGCGGTAGGTGTCTTCCCACTTCAAGGCAGGTATCACCTCATCTCCATATTTTGGCATGAAAGGTTCCACATACCTACCTCGAGAACTGCTGATAATAGCAGAAAGACACCCACATTTCTGGACATTGAGGTAGAGGCCAGACCACTCATAGAACTCCCGGACGATGCCCAGCAGATTTTCAATCTCATCTCGGTGAGGGGTAATGAGGCAGGCATAGGCCAGTTGGGAAATTTTGGCACCGTTCTCCATATTGTAACCAGTACAGGACCGTTTGAGGATGGGGAGTAGGGCTTGCAAGGCCAAGTTAAAAAGGAGAGGACTCAGAGGGCAGCCCTGCTTGATCCCGACAGCAACTGGCACTTTGTTGGTGTACCCTGAGGAGCAGCGGACACATTGGGTACTCCCGAGGTAGATCGCCTTGCAGATCTCTATGAAGTTCACTGGGACCTCTAACCTCTGCATCATCAGCCATAGGAGCTCATGGGAGACCGACGTAAAGGCATTCTTTAGGTCCAGCCAGAGCACTCGCACATCCTTCTTCCTTCTCCTAGCATCACTCATGACATTCTCCATCACAAATGAGTGCTCCAGGCAGCCTTCCATGGGCAGGAATCCCTTCTGAGATGGTGAAATTTTATCTTCAACCAAGGCCCAAGATGCCAACCTCTTTGCCATGACAGCCACAAAGATCTTGTATATTGTAGGCTGCAATGATATCGGTCTCCAGTTACCTGGTGATGCCTCGTCTCCTCGCTTGTGGATGAGGATGGTATTACTTCTCTTCCAGGAGTCGGGAAAACGGCAGTTGATGATACAAATATTAAATATTTTGGTCAAGACGGTGCTGCTCTTGGGGGTGACCTTCCACATTGTGTACGTCACTCCATCAGGACCTGGGGATGACTGCCAGGGCAGGCGCTTCAGCTGGACATCTACCTCTTGCTCTGAGACTTGTCCAGTGAGGGCGTCGTATGGGGTTGTGTTCGTGGGTACATCCTATGCAAGCCACTGAGGAATATTCTCTCCTAGGCGGATGGGCGGCCGGTTGAAGTAATTCTCGAGGGTCAGTGCAGGAATGCTGCATGAAATTGATTGGTTACCCAAGAGAGACCTCATGCAATGCTTCTTGTTGGCCCTGTACCACTGTTGTATCTTTCTCGCCTCATTGGCTCTCCGCCTCCTGTCATTCGACTGACGGCCTCTTTGGGAGGCTTCCAATGCAATGAGCTGACCTCTTATGAGGGAGGCGTCACCATCTCTCTGACAGTGGTGTGGGGAGGTCCCAAGCCCATGGCTTTGATGTGGCTGTGTGCTTGCCCTTGTGGTCGTAGGAAGGGGATGGGAAGGGACATCTCGTTGGGATTGAGCATGTCTATTTGTCCTCCTTCTCCAGTGTGTTGTTGGGTGAGTGGGTGGCCGACTGATAACTAGTTGACAAAGATCCTTTACGAGATCATCCACTCTAGTCACAAACGCAGACCACTCATCTGTCAGTCTGCGACCACAAAGATGGCTCGTCGCACTCGTGAAGTCATCCATTCTCCTTTCACGCAATCTCCTCAGGTTCTCCTCCCTCTCCTCGATACTGGCGCGTGCTAGAGGAGGATCAGCATTATTGATTGAGGAAGCGGCGCTGGTGAGTGAGTTGGATGAGTTGGCGTGGGGAGAACTGATGATGACTTGTGTGGGTACAGATGTAGTCGGACCTGTAGTGGCTTGAGAAACTGGTACAGGATTAGTTAGGTGAGAGGACGAGGGTGGCACAGGTGGGGGTAGTGACACAAAATTAGCGGGGGACAAAACAACATCAGGGGTGGGTAAAGGGGAGTGGCTTACACCTGTCACACTGACATTGTCCACTGCAGCGGTGTTGAGAGTCGAGCTGCACAGGTATAGGTGGGGGAGCGGAATGGACCAGGGAAGGGGAGCTGATCGACTGGTTATGTTGGAGGTGATGGAGAAACTCTTCCGCCCGCAACTGGTTGGCCAACTCGATTGGTGATAACAGGTCGCAATCCTCCGTGGTCTGATTCTCCTCATTAGGGGGGGTGTCCTGCATCTCCTCCGTCTGTGAGAGGTGTGTGCCCAGTGCCCAGGGTGACTAAGAGTGCATCTGCTCTGGCCATGAGGTCATTCTGCTGTGAGGACAATTGGTCCTTCTCACAGCAGAGAAGCAGGGGCGATGGCGGTGTCGAGGATGAGATGGCTGCTGGTGATGAGATGGCTGATAGAGGTGTCAAGTCTGGTCCAAGATGATCTGACTGGGACAGTGGCACATCCTCTATAGGAGGGCTGGAGGGTGCCACTACACCATTAGTGGTTTCTTGGGGTGGGTGAACCTGTCCCTCTGCTATCCGTGGTGATGGGTGGTGGGAGGTCCAATCTGGATGATCACGAAGGAAATTCCTTTTGTGTACTCCCACCTGTTTTGCTGTCTTTGTGCCAACCACTCCTGCGATGGCAATATTGGAAGAGGAGCCTAGTCGCTGCATTCCATCCAGAAACAGTGCATGTTCAGCAGGAGTCCATTTTCTTGGGACTGCATTGGAAGCTTCCAATGTTCTGTCTCAGCTGGCCTCTGGTGCATGTTTGTTGCGGATATGCTGTCCCAGTGATCGCTTGCTGGGAAGCATCTCAGGACAGTACTGACAGCTATGACCCGCAGAAGTAGGCTGGCTGATAGTGTCCTCTGAATTCTGTCTGATACCTGGGTGAGACTTAGAGTAATGGGTGCTGATAGACCGCTTGGTGGAGAATAGCACTTGACATTGTGTACATTTGAATTTTATGATCACCTCTCTGCCGACGTGCCGTCATGCCGACGTGCCATCATGCCGACGTGTCATCATGCCGACGTCCTTCATGACTTGCTGTGAGATGTCTGGTAAAGGAGGTATAGACCTTGTAACTAACATTACACACCGGACATCTGAAGGGCTGCCCAGGGACATCTAGATAAGGTAATTCAAGCTCAGTGGTGGGTGTGGCCATCTCAAGTGAGCAGCGTGCTGATAGTAATCAAGTGGACAGGAATGGTAAATAAGATGTCAGTGCAGATTGTCAGGTAAATCCTCAGAACAACGATGATAGTAGGCAAGTAGACAATCAATGGACTAGTAGATGTAAGTAAGTACAGGTAAGCTAGCAAAGAAACTACAATCTAGTGAATGATCAAATCTCGGCTGTGGGAAAAAACAAGTTACACTCTAAAGAACAGTTATTTCTACTTGATCTTAGCCAAAAGGCCTGGGATGCCGTCTATGTTATGGTCCAGATGTATGTCTAGGTACGCTAGGGACTTCCTTACCATCGACCATAGAGATCTACCATCACCTCGAGAGGCCTCATTTCTAGGTGGGGTGGAATTGAGAAAACTAACCACATCCTTCAACGAATCAGGTGGTTGACCGGTCCTCTTCTTAATAGTGGCGCGAAGTTGGTCCCATGCGACGCCCAAAACAAGCGTGTCATTTGATGTGAGGGTCTTCAGCGCTCTCGGGACCATGGTCGCCTCCAGATTATCCTCAATTGAGTGCAGTCCGAACCCTCTCATATGCCGCGCAAGGTGAAAGAAAGAACATAGAGTCCTCACAGGAAGTCTGAACGCCTTCTTGATCTTTTTTCAGATTTCTGCATCCAGCTTCGCTGCCCAAGTCCTGTTGAGAGCCGATGCGATAGGTTGTCTTTGACAAAGCAAATGTATTGATAGCATCTAACTTCTGCCAGTCAGTCGCGTTGTCAGGATCTTATCGACAGTGTCCTCGATTTCGTTTTTTAGGTTGGAGTCCTGATCTTGACCTTCCCATGTCAACCACCCAGATATCGGTAGGTGTCCTCCCATTTCAGTGCAGGGATAATCTGGCCATTTCCAAGCTGTTATGAAATAACAAAGCCAAACATATCAAAACTCGGCTGGGAAAAATACACTCTAAACACGAGTACCATGCATGGAGTACTGAGAGTGATACAAATCACAAAAGGAGTACAAGATAACATGAAATTTTTTATTTAATATTGAAAATAATTTTTTTTTAATCCCCATAAAGGGGATGGGCCACACCACACTTAGAAGTAGTGCAATACTAAGGCAACCCATGGAGTGGGCGGAGCAAGCTTCAATCCACACCCCTAGCTACAAAAATTGAAGTAACAACATCTAGGCAATGCCTAGGTTAGAGTTGTTACACTCTAAAGAACAGTTATTTCTACTTGATCTTAGCCAAAAGGCCGAGAAGCGATATTAGCCATTCTTTTGCATGCTACTTTTATGCAGCAAGTCTTCTGAAGAGTCTGAATGGGCCAACTAGCATTGTGAATGAATATAATTAGTAAGTCCAGAGTCACAAACCTCAAACATTCCTTAGAAATCTGGGCAAAACCAAGCGATGGGGCACATTTGAGAACTAAGAGTATAACATTACAACTATACAAATGATTAGCTGCTAGTTATTCCTTCATACTCCAAGACATTTAACTAGCCAACTAAGTAGTTTAAACTCAGAGCAGATCCATGTACACTACACATGCATAACAGAGACACTAGACATTCCACATTAACTAGCTAATTAAGTAGTTTAAACTCAGAGCAGATCCATGTACACTACACATGCATAACTGAGACACTAGATATTCCACATCAGAAATGATTTAACTAGCTAACTAAGTAGTTTAAACTCTGGGCAGATCCATGTACACTACACATGCATAACTGAGACACTAGATATTCCACATCAGAAATGATTTAACTAGCTAACTAAGTAGTTTAAACTCTGGGC
This sequence comes from Cladorhizidae sp. MBARI D1340-BT2, assembly GCA_028752905.1. Lineage (NCBI taxonomy): Eukaryota > Metazoa > Porifera > Demospongiae > Poecilosclerida > Cladorhizidae > Cladorhizidae sp. MBARI D1340-BT2. The sequence continues at coordinate 4,985,354 of JAQNBH010000018.1, read as the reverse complement.
AGATCCATGGTACACTACTTATGCATAACTGAGACACTAGATATTCCACATCAGAAATGATTTAACTAGCTAACTAAGTAGTTTAAACTCAGGGCAGATCCATGTACACTACGCATGCATATCAGAGACACTAGATATTCCACATCAGAAATGATTTAACTAGCTAACAAAGTAGTTTAAACTCTGGGCAGATCCATGTACACTACACATGCATAACAGTAACCAGTGGTGGATCCAGGGTGTTCTGTGGGTTCCTGGAGGCCCCATTTCTGACGTGGAATATCTAGGTTCTAATGTCATTACCCGGAATCCTAGCTTTCTGACGCTACATCTGCTTAACAGTCTAACACTGTCCTATCATCTTTGTTTTTAAACTAGACTCAGAAAAGAATTAAACAGCATGCAATACAAGTTCTGCTCTCAGTTTTCATGAGCTTCCACTTCACAAAGAAGGACTAGGGCTAGGTAATGATTTGATAAAGGGGTGTGGCTCACACACTTCATTGTTTGCTTTCCAAAATCCTGTATCCACCACTTCTAACAACATGGAGTCTTTAATGCTTGTAATAAAGTGGCTTGGAAGTTGGGGAAGGTCCATGGAAACCACACATAGTATAGAGACACATTCACAATAAGAGTTTTTCTATGACAACAGTGGCAAACTTTAGCAAGAAAACCAGAGAAACACTTTTTACGGGATACTTTTTTCTCTGAGATATATTATATTTAGCTAGATATTGATACCCTATATAGACACATAAGATATTATTATATCTAGCTATATATTGATACCCTATATAGACACATAAGATATATTATATCTAGTTATAGATATTGACACCCTATATACACACATAAGATATATTATATTTAGTTAGATATTGACACCCTATATCAGACCTGCCAACTCACCCGATGCTGTCGGGTGGCACCCGATTTCAACACTAATCTCCAGATCTCCCGATTGAATATATAATTCACCCGACTTTCTGAGGAATTGATTTTTTAAAGATCAGGGTTCAGGGGTTCAGGTTTTTAAAAAAGATGTAATACAGTATACCCTCGCATATCCAAACCTCGATTATCCGAACTCCTGATTAAATAATAAATCTGGTAATGGTCGTCGATCTGCCAAATCTTTTACGTCAGTTGCACGTGGAAACTAGTTCAGTTCGCTTTGGCCAGCAAAAGGAAGCGAGTAGTTTGTTGATCGAGTCAAAGATAGCCATTCTAAGCAAGCTATCAAATGGAGCCAGTCAAGCCGGACTAGCGGAAGAGTAAGGCGTAGGGAAGTTGACAATAACGGAGATAAAAAAGAACAAAGCCTAACTTCGAGAGTTCGCAGGCAACCTCGACTGTCGGGGGATAAGTTCAGCTCGCAAAGTCATGCGCCTTGCTAAAGACGACACCTAGAAAATGCTTTATATCTGTGGTTCATTCAGAAACGGGAGCAAGCCCCAAGGCACTGCAGTCAGTGGACTATTTGCTCAGAGAAAATACAACATTATGAAAAAATATGTATGTAAAACGGCATGCCAGTTACTGAGGACCTAAATCCTTCTAGTACCAGGAAGTAAGCTTCTTATTATCCAAAGGACCTGCAGATTAAGAGGATACTTTCTGGGACCAGTTCATGTCTAATTTTGATGACACTATTCCTTGCACCTTTCATTTCTCATGTCCATGTTCTAAATGTATGTCCACACCACTTCCATCCAATTACAATTGATCACTTTCACCACACATAATCTAACCAGGCTGCCAGTATTTATTATTGGTATGCCTTCAGTACATGAACATATGTCATCCCCTACTTGGTCACCTCTCCATAACATATCTGTACTGTAAAATCATTATCAATTCAAAAAAAAAATACAAATATTGAAAATAGTTCCAACGTTTTAATTACATTCATTCATGAATTTATTTTATTTATTTTTTGCATATCCGAACTTTTTGCTTATCCGAACTACCTCGTCAGCGTTTCAAATACCTATTTCGTGTCGCTGAGGTAGTTGTTGTCCTCCCTCACAGTAATGCTGAAGAGGAATGACTCTTGAGCATTGTCGGAAAGAATAAGACACGCTCAGCAATGAAGCTCGATGGCACTTTGTCAAGCATTCTAGCCATGAAGCTAGCATTCCCTGAATCTGAAGTTCCCTGTTACCGCTGGGTGCCTGATTAGAAAATTTTGGACCATGCAACTTCTTGCTATAATCAGAATCATTAAACTGATAGCAGTGTGTTATTTGGGGGGGAAATTAATTTAGTATGCTTAGCATGCTATGTTATGACTTGATGCAAATGATAACCAGATTTTAAACCAAATCTACAGATTTTTCGAGGATTTTTGGGGAATCTCCATATTTTCATGACTCTGGGGTTGGCAGGTCTGCTATATAGACACATAATATCTAGCTAGATATTGATACCCTATATAGACACACAAGATATATTATAGATATTGATATCTAGCTAGATATTGATACCCTATATAGACCCATAAGATATATTATAAATACCGACTAGCCAACTCCTTCATGTTCAATGTCTAAGCATATCACCAGCAAACTCCCCACGTTACCACACAATATCTCCTAAAACACCTTTTATATCTCATAGCTGGTTATTACTATATCGTATTTATCAGTTCTTACCACACAGACTCTCGTTTTTTTCCGAGTCAAGCGTGGCTACCCTTTACCTTCCTAGCCCATAAATTATCGAAAACAAAATTGGCGTGCAGTTTTCGCGCGTAATGCAACTCCGAAATCAATTTTTTTTTTTTTTTTTTTTTTTTTTTTTGAAAATCAATACAAAAGTGGTCGAGACAAAAGTGTACAAACACAACCAGTTAAAAGTTAAATCACACCATCTACCTCAGGGGATCGAATTGGGAGGCGGCGGATCCACATTGTGGCATTGCCCTTCCACAAGTTAATTGAGAGCCTTTGGAACAGATGGCGAGTAGCTTCTGAGGGAGGAATGCCCAAACGATGTCCTTGAAGGCGTCCTACCTCCCGAATAACCTTGGCTGCATCCTCGCTCCACCCCCCCCCCCCCCCCCCCCCAGAGTCTCCACGACCATAGGAATGAAGGCGACACCTACAGCCCTGCATGCCTCAGAATGAGCTACCATTTTCCTTTCGATTCCCACGGAGAGGGCATGTCCCTGAGTGACAGCAGCCTCCTTCAATGTCCTGCCCTGAAGAGTAGATATAACATGTACAAAAGCAGCTGGTTGACCTCTCTTCCAAGTGGGCAAGAAGACATCGGCAGGATGACTGTTGGTTCCGGGAATGAGAGAGGGCAACTCCTTCCTTGGTGCAAGAGCAGCAGATTGAGCTGCAGAAAATAGAGCATCTTGGATGGAGTCGTACCTGTGGATACGATCCCCGTTACCACCACAGCCTACTTGGTGGTCCCCAAAGGAGTCAGAAATAACCTGGCAGATGGGGCATCTAGCACACTCCTCAACCATCGGGAGACCCAACCAATACTGCAAGCACAATCTGAACTCCCAGTCTTGTAGGTGGAGACCAAGAGCGTGAGAGGGGGTGACATTCAGCCAATCGCCGGCATGGGGGATGGCGGATGAAAGAGCTAGAGCTTTGAAGCGTATGTTGGTAACCTCTGCTACCAGCTTCGAGTAGGAAGCCACATCAATGGAGTGAGAAAGGTATTTTTGGCAGAGAGGGACGTCCACTTCACAGATGGAGCACCAGTCGGGTTTATTGGCAGACTTGGCCAGCTCTAACAAAGTTTGGGCTAGGTGGATTGATTCAGCCAGAGACTGGCCCAGGATTCTGTCAACAAGGGGTCTGGACTGGTCTAGGGAAGCGATGAAGGCAGCTGGGGCGTGAAGGGATGCTCGTCGAATGTTCATTCCTCCCCGAGTGAACTAGGGTGGGAAGCCTTCAACCATGCCCAATCTGAAAGTGGCTCCCCCGCCAGATCGGAAAGAGCCTCAAGCATGGAGTTATCAAATGCTGCAGAAGCTTGGCGGATGTGACTAGGGGGACAGGTGCACAGGGCAAAGGACACTTTGGGGAGGGCAAGGCAGGATCTAAGAAGGGTGGTTTCCATTTGGGAGTCTTGCAGGTCAGCCAGCTTGTCCAAGGTCACCTGCATCTTCTCCACACGCCTAAGCATAGTGGACTCGCAGTATGAGGGGGGCCCGATGGGAGAGTCCAGGAGCTCAAAACCACCTCTTGTGATAGGGATGTTGAGGGGGAGGGGGTTATTGGTGAGAGGGTCATCAGGTGGTATGAACAGCTCAGGGATTTGGCCCTGTTTAAATTGAGACCATGGGCTGGGCCAGCATCCTCAATGATTGCCAGAGCGGAGCAAAGGTCATCAGCAGAACCACACAAAGTACCATCATCCAGGTACCAAGCGTTGATCAGGAGATTGGGCACCTCTTCCTTGATTTTTTCAATGATGGGCTGGAGAGTGAGGGCAAATCCTAATGGCCCCAGAGGGTCTCCCTGCTGAACCCCACTGCAGCTAAGGATGGAGTGATCACCCAAGCGTAGAATAGGTTGAGCCCTGTAGCAACTCTCCATCCAAGCAGACATGGGGGGAGGCGATTCCTCACTTCCCGAAACATGGAACCGCGATCCACACTATTAAAAGCATTAGAGAAGTTGAGCAGCATGGTCCATTTTTGTTCAGCCGGGATGTTGGCATCCTCTTGCACAAGAGACAAGGCGTGCACGATAGCTTCACACCCAACTTGGACACCGACTCCAAGTTGTAAGAGGGTCAGGATTCTGAATGCTTCAGCCTGTACTGCCCGAGAAATGCATTTGGATGTTAAGCGACGGAGAACCTCCCCCACAGCGATTGGGCGAAGGCCACCATCTTTCTTCTTACATGCAAAGAGAGTGGCTCCGCAGAGGTGAGGTACCACTACAGGAGGGGCTTTTCCAGCACACAAGAGGTTAATCACTCCCATCAAGGCTCGAATGGCACTGTTGGCACGGTCTGGGGAAGGGCAGAGCACCGCCTCCTTGAAATGGTTTGCCCTAAAAGAAGATGGACCAGGAGCAGAGCCATTAGGGAAAGATTTCAAGGCTTGACGACAATCCCCTCTGAGATTTGGAAGGGCGAAGGGACAGGTTCAGGGGAGTTGGGAGGGATATTAACCTGAGGGTGTTTTGCTAACATTGCATTGTAGATTTCATCTGAAGCCTGAGCAAGCCCATTGGAAGTGAGTGCTTGGATGGCCTTCTTGTATTGGCCATCCTCAACTGCGCGTCGAGCCCGTCTGGCGTTAGCTGCCCTTAGTGACTCTGGTGTTAAATTCTTCTTCTTGGACCTCCGGTGATGACAGTTTAGCCTATCCTCCTCCTCCAAAACTACAGACCAAAGGCCCATGAAATCACCTGCCTGCCACCTCCTTATCCTAGATTTCTGTTTTTAGGGTATCACGCCAGTTACTGCGCACCGCTCCAGCAGGATTAGCAAGAATTCAAAGAGCAAGCATAAACATCTTACTCCAACCTTAGCATCTATCCCTGAAGGGTCTGAACAGACGTCATTACAAACCCCCCGAAATAGGCTAGCCTAGCTCCCTTGGGGACATGTTGAAGGGTAGACACCCTCACACCCAGAATGACAGACAGGGAAGGGAGAGATGAATGAGGAGAGGCAGGAGTATTGTTACTTGAAGGTAGGGTTGAATGTGGAGGAGGGAGGGTATCGTTAGAATCACAGAGGACACTTACTACGCAGGTGGAGAGAGGTAATGAGGCAGGCAATGATGCAGGAGAGGGGGCACACAGATGAAGGGCATGTGGAAGGGACTGAGGAAGAAGCACCATCTGACGAAAGTGGCGATTGCGAGGTTGGTGCTGAGACCGAGGTTGAGGTTGAGGAGGCAGGTGAGAATTTGGAGGGGCATTAATTGGAATGTTCGCTGATGTCGAGGCAGAGTTTGTTGCGACAGACCTTGGCGGGAAGGCAGGCAATTCCTGCAAACATTTCCTAACCTCGCACTAACACAGTTCTTGCAAATACCGTCCTTATTGCACCTACAACATACCCCCATTCGTTGGAAAATAGTTGACATCAATGCAGTTTTCGCGCGTAATGGTAGCAGCTGAGAATGACAAAGGAGTTTTCAGCAATGAATTGTGAGGAAATACAGCATTATTAAAAACCTAGAAATATGGGATAGCCTCTTCTCTCCAGGACCAGGTTTATAGAAGTGCTCTATTAACAAATTTCGGTATTTCAGGTAACATCACTTATACTACATCACGTCATCTGTGGCTAATCTGATTGGTTAATCACTATCAATTAATTTTTTGTTTTTTTGTTTGTAATATAACATACATAGTACAATGCAATATAGAGTACAATGTCCTTTTAAGTAAGTAAATAACAATAAATAAATAAATTAAAAAACAGTGGCCCCACCCGGGAGGACCTGCAGCCAGCAGTGCCTGCACCTGGTGCTACACCAGAAGACCAGATGGAGGTGGGGGAATCAACCACCCCAACCTCCAGTCGAGGTGAGTCCCCAATATTCCCCTGAAGTCCCTATCCAATTCCCGCCACACCCAGACACCCACCAAATCCCTGTCAGTACCCTCCAAACCCCACCTATGCCCACATTGCCACCACCAACTGCTCCCCGGTAGGCCTCCCCAATTATCCCTATCCCCAACCACGCCATATTATCCGACCCTGCGGAGGACCAGGCACCACCAGGGCTGACCGCCCCAAATGTTGGGACGGACAGCGAAAGCTCCCTGTCCTTCTCCTCTGGGTCGCCCACACTCTCCACTCCATCCCCAACATCCACACTTGCAACAATACCGACACACACCCGCAGGAGGGAAGAGCTACTCAATACTCAAAGCCAGGAGGGAGCTCAGGAAGAAGGCCGCGGTGGATTATTAAAAAGTTGTGAACATGGACCCGAGAAGATTAGCTCTGGAAGCATGGAGGAAAGAGAATGGACGAACTCCCATGAAGAGGTTTTCTTATGTCCAGCAATGTTGGATTCACACCAGTGAAACAAAAGTGTGCAGGGATGAGGTCAAGAAGCCCAAACAACTGTATGTCCGTGCAACTTTGGAGGAGAACAGCAGGACACAGATTAGGCACTGGGATGCTGATAAATCCCTCAGGAGGAGGAGGAGTGAGTCCTGTCATCTGCGGGAGGACAAGTCGCCACTGCAACAAGTGGTAGGGTACACTGGTGGGGCTAACTATAGGTTACATAGGCGCGTAATCTACACTTTTAACCGCATGTAGTTTAGCGCGTGCGCAATGCAGTATAAGTAAGATAGCCTATACAAAAGGGTCGGTTATGCGCCAGTGTAACCTCTGTTACATTCCTCGGCTTCGCCTCGGGGTAACCGCAAACTCGGAGGTTACATAGGCCTCTTTTGTATAGGCTATCCTATACTTATACTACATCGCGTCATCTGTGGCTAATCTGATTGGTTAATAACTATAGGTTATATAGGCGCACTTTTAACCACATCTAGTTTAGCGCGTGCGCAATGCAGTACAAGTAAGATAACCTATACAAAAGGGTCGGTTATGCGCCAGTGTAACCTCTGTTACATTCCTCGGCTTCCCCTCGGGGTAACCGCAAACTCGGAGGTTAATAACCGACTCTTTTGTATAGGCTATCCTATACATGTACTTATCAAGAAGCGCTATATATATTTTTATCGCAGAGTCCTGTCAGGGTCATTGTAGTGTACAATATACACATAGTATATAGTGTATAGAAGTAGCTCTATACAGTGATGAAATGGCTTGATATTTATTGACATTCTTGAGCCTGTTAAGACCACCACATATGCAGTATAATGTGACACCAAATATAAGTAACTAATACTTAGAATGATTAAAGAACAACAGCCAGAATAGTTGCATAGCTCAGTGTGTCCGCTGTTCAAGGAGGACCAAAGATCATTCATCAGCTCACCATACAACAGTTCCTTTCTCCTCTGTCATCACTTCCCTACTGTATCACACACTCGCCCACCTCCTCCATCACTGCATCACTCACTCCCTCACATCTTTCCCAACAGCAATGCCTTCCTTACTCTCTCTTCCATAATTAATCCAGCCACTGTCCAAACCCTACAATTCTATGCACTCCACAAGTACCAGCCGATCCATTTCAAATTCCCAACACTCCACCAAGAAATGTCTCCTATTTCCCCTGCTCCATCACATCTCTCATCGTTAATTAGATTTATATTTCTAGCCACCCAGCTGATGCAGTCTAAATTGCAACCTCACACCATCCTGACCCAACCCCACATACCCCTGCACCATTATTTGCCAAATTGTACTTCACTGAACTCTTACCTTGTTGACACCCAATCCTTTTCATTTCTCACCTTCATCTTTTCCTTCGACATAAGTACTGACCCAGCTACATTGTCTAACTCCTACTAGCTGCCTCTTCAAGATCTCACATTCTTCCCGATTCCTCCATCCTCACTTAGTTTATTCACAGCTATTTTCCACAATTTGCTCTTCCGACACCTCCAACCTCTTAACAAACAAAACCTTCCTCTCTTCCCTCCACCCCATATCTCCCTGCATTGCCACTCCTGCAACTGCTTTGGCCCCCAACAATCTCATACCAACTCTCATCTGTGCCAACTACAACTTCTTGCTTGCAAGCAATATGTCATCCTACTTCAGGTCTCACTAGAAGCTCCCATACCATCCTTCCTGTTTACTTCCACCTGCCCATTCACTCTGTTCATCCATGCTATCTTCCCAACCCCATTCTTCTGCCATCTTTTCTCACTGAACATTACCCCTTAGCTTCCTATCAAACCTCCAAAGACTGAACTCTTCTACCTCTTCAACTATCTCTTCACCAATCCTCCACCTCACTCCTGCTTCCTTCTTCTCTATATACTACCATGGCCTTGCTCTTCTTACTATTAAACTTCATCTTCCACTTTAATATACACACCTGTACTCCATCCATCATAGCTTGCAGTTCCACCCCAAAGTTCTTCAAAAGAACAACATGATCTGCATACATAACTGTCCCACACCAACTCCCTTCCATCTTAACCCCTAGCTCAACTCCCAGCTCCTCTGCTATTCTCATCAAATAGATATTGAAAAGAATTGTCAGACGAAGAACATTCCTGCCTGAGCTCATTCTCATGGCAAACCATTTTGACCTCTCTCAATTCAATCCCACCATCATCTCCACCCCACTGTACAGTCCTTCACATACCTCACCAACTTCTCCTCTACTCCATATTGCCCAAACTTGTGCTACAATCCCTCCCTCCACACACTGTCATATATGCCTTGCCTGTGTCCAGGAAGGCCAGATATGAATTCTTCTTTTCCCTCTTCCTCATTTCACAAAAACCTCTCGACCCACCAACCACTGGTCTTAACATACTCCTTCGTTTCCTAAACCCTTCCTTCCTGTGCTTCTGTCAAAATCTTATCCTCAACAAACTTTCCCAACCTTCTCGTCACAAGCAATTCCCTGTAATTCCCTACTTGGTCCTCATCACCATCCTTGTGCATAGGTAGCAAACATAGTCTCCCCCTCCCTTCTCTTCACTGCTTCCCTTCCCTTGAGACAAATATGTGATGACTAGAAAAGCAAGAAAGATGTAAAAAAGACTATTAGAAAAGAGAAGAAGGAATCGAGGAAAAGAACTGTAACAGGATGGGACTAGTTGTAAGCTGTTTGGGAATGTTTCGGAACGATTTGAGAGAAAAGAGGAAGAAGAGAAAGGTTAAAAGAATGAAAGGTGACGAAGGAAGGATAGTGGAGGACAAGGTGTTGGTGATGATAACAAAACACTGGGAAGAGCTGGTGAGGAAAAGAGAGGATGCCATCACAAGCAGGGATAGGAGATGTGGGTGGGGATGGGTTGGGGGGTGTGAGGAAGAAAGGTTGGGAAGACGTAGTCAAGTCATAAATAGTACCTTTTTTTATAGTCATAAGAACAGTTGTAGGTTCTCTGAAGTTGAGAGAATGGCATGTTGCAATAAGTTTATATGCGATGTTAACTGTATAATTATACTATTTATGACTTGACAGATTATTATTTGCAACTGTGTCAGATAAAAATACAGTAGATTACATTAGTGACAGGTGAAGTGTTGATGGCATACACATAACAGGCAGAAAATTGTTGGAGTGAACATACTTATTACAGGGGCACATGAAGTGGTATATAGGAACATGGATACTCTGAAGAGAAGTCGTGTTAATACCCTACCACCTTACCCAATTTCACTTCAAATACACACAAAATTGTTCTTACATCGGAGTCAGAGTCATCCTGGCTCTTATTCTCCATGCAGCTGGATATATAGAGTCATCCTGGCTCTTATTCTCCATGCAGCTGAGATATATAGAGTCATCCTGGCTCTTATTCTCCATGGAGCTGAGATATTAGTCATCCTGGCTCCATGGAGCTGAGATATATAGAGTCATCCTGGCTCTTATTCTCCATGGAGCTGAGATATATAGAGTCATCCTGGCTCTTATTCTCCATGGAGCTGAGATATATAGAGTCATCCTGGCTCTTATTCTCCATGGAGCCGATATATTAGAGTCATCCTGGCTCTTATTCTCCATGCAGCTGAGATATATAGTCATCCTGGCTCTTATTCTCCATGGAGCTGAGATATATAGTCATCCTGGCTCTTATTCTCCATGGAGCTGAGATAGGCAGTGAAGAGGATGAATTTGTTGATCCCTTATAAAATTAATGTTTACTGACTGTGCAATTATATGTGGCTGCTTGCATGTGGTTGGTACAAATCCTGAGAAACTGCCATGCTGATCTGCCTTCTCATAGTTTGTCCCAAAAAGTAACTATGCAAAAGTGTTCTGCATGCGCTTATTAGAGCACATTTCACATCTTTCACTGCAAACAGTGAAAACAGTCTAATAGCATTCTGATTGGCCAACAACAACTGTGAAATACCACATCAATAGCCGCAGGACGCTTTAGTACAGGAAGTAATTCAGGCAAGGTATTAAAATTAAAATGGCGACAGTGATTTGTTCTGTTTACACGGGTGGAAAGAATTATTCCGACAGAAGTTCTTGTGATTGATTCATTCACTAAAATATGAACTGCTCTATTAAATCTGTGAGATGAGACACGTCTAATTGAAATATAGAAGACCTTTTAAGGGGGTCCACTACCCCAAAAAAAAACAAAAAAAACACAACTTCTCTCTGCTTCAGATTTATTTTTTAAATCTTGTATGATGTGTACCTATACACAGACCTACCTTCTGGTGCTGTGCAACTATATAGAGTAGTGCAATACTAAGGCAACCCATGGAGTGGGCAAAGCAAGCTTCAATCCACAGCCCTAACTACAAAATTGAAGTAACAACATCTAGGCAATGCCTGGGTTAGAGTTGTTACACTCTAAAGACAGTTCCAAATATTCATTGAAAGACAATGACAAGATACATGACACACTGGGTGGGACTATCGCCAGTCCAGTACCTCTCCACAGAAGTGGGGGGACATACAAACATACACATTCAAACATACATACACTATGCATACGTATTTGCACAAACCCAGTGTCTTATTTATTCAACTAGAAAACAATACTTGCTAAATTCGTACATACTGTGCAAAGGAAAGTCATCCACCATATCCATAGATAAATTATTGCATAGTTAATCAATACCATAGTTAATAAATACCAAATTATGGCTGATCGTTAGTTAGCTCTACAGTTCAGCAGCTTTCCAGATATTGTAGGAACCTTCTATATACCACACAGAGCCTTGAAAACAGTTTGGAGCATTCAGGCCAATTCTATTCTCTAGGTCCCAGGAGCCGAGTGAGCCAACAATGAAGGCATGGACTGAAATGGTGGAGTACTCCGGTTGCTCACTCATCCAGACACAGAGGCCCTCATACTTCCGCTCCTTCTCTCTTCTCGCTTTCTGGAAGGCCTCCGGTCCAGATTCGTAAGGGATCGTGACATCCACCACCACTGCTTCTTTCGATGATTTATCGTGGAGGACAATATCCGGCTTGTTGTTGTCTGGGGAAAAACTCTGTTCGGTATAGAGGTCCTTGCCCTCCTTGGGGATGGCTCGAACAAGGCGCTGAAGAATTGTGTTGTGTCTGGCCCCCATGAATCCCATGTTGGGTTTGCATGCATTTAGCACATGACCCAATGTCTCCGGCTGGGAGTGGCACTTGCGGCAGGTGGCATCGCTGATCTTCTTGAGCCTCTTTGCCACAGCACCCACTGGCAATAAGTTCAGCCTAGCCCACAGGGCAAACTTATATTCCGCAAATGAGATGTAGCTACCAGTAGGGATCCAGTGACTGGAAGCCGGGTGGAGGGAGATTGAGTGGAAGGAACGGCCTTGGTCACAACTGTCGAGTACCTGCTTCAACCTCCTTTCTTCTCTGGCTCTCTTGAGGAGGTCTGCCACAGGGCGCCAACGGTTGACTTGGATTGTGGAGTCCTGGAACATAAGGGAGAAGCTGTCCTGGTCATAGTCTACTTCCATACTAAGGTAGGTGAATGACCTTCTGACCATAGACCAGAGCGAGCGGACGTCTCCACGGGAAGCCTCTCCCCTGGGAGGGGTGGAATTCAGGAAATTCACTATTTCATCTGAAGTCTGTGGTGCCTGGCCAGTCCGTTTTAGGATGGTAGCTCTGAGTTGGTCCCAGGCAATATCAGAAACCAGTTTGTCTCTCGAGGACAGGCATTTCAGGGCTCTTAGGATCATGGATGCCTCCAAGTTGTCCTCAACCGAGTGGAGGCCCAAACCCCCTAGTGAGCATGGGAGGTGGAAGAAGGCACAGATGGTTCGAATGGGAAGTCTGAAATATTTCTTTGTGAGCGCGGCTTCCTTCCCCAGCAGCCACAATCAGCTTGCTGGCAACAAGGACAGCCTACTCCGACGCCAGGTCTTATCTACAGCCTTCCTGCTGTAGATCTCAACCTAGCCAAAATCAGCCTACTCTCAACTAGGAGCTGTTTTCCTCTTACGAAAAGAAGACAGGTATCACCTAAGAACGAATTTAAAGATACCTTACAGTTAACAATACAGTGGCACAAATGAGGTGTACCGTCCTTTACAACAATGCAAATAATATTAGTAATGTTAATTTAGCTGCTAGCTTAGCTCTCCCTCAAAAGCTAACTAGACTGACTAATTCTGTCACTCTGTCACTAATATTCAATACATCACTTTTATAGTCAAAGTCATCTTTGTACACGATCTTGCGAATGTAGCTTTAATGGTTTCTTAATTGTTCCTTGTAGTTTCAATGTAGCTTTAATGTTTTCTTAATAGTTCCTTGTAGTTTTACTTGTTCCACTCAGCCGGTTGTATAGGCAGCTGCTCAGTCAGGGTTGGGATCCCTGACACTTCTTCCTAATGATGGATTCCAACCAAGAGGCCCAAGATCGGTTGAGAGCTGTGGTATGCAAGCAGTGGTTTGTCTTGGACAATGCAAAGTTGTTAATGGCGTCCAGCTTCTGCCAATCCGTAAGTTTAGTCGTTAATATTTTATCCACCAACTCCTCAATCTCCTTCCTCAGGTCCTCTTTTGTGCCAATCCGGGACCTCCCCACATCAATGCCCAGGTTAGGCGTCTTCCCACTTCAAGGCAGGTATCACCTCATCTCCATATTTTGGCATGAAGGGTTCCACATACCTACCTCGAGAACTGCTGTTAATAGCAGAAAGACACCCACACTTCTGGACATTGAGGGAGAGGCCAGACCACTCAGAGAACTCCCGGACGATGCCCAGTAGATTTTCAATCTCATCTCGGTGAGGGGTAATGAGGCAGATATCATCTGCATAGGCCAGCTGGGAAATTTTGGCACCATTCTCCATACTGTAACCAGTACAGGACCGCTTGAGGATGGGGAGTAGGGCTTCCAAAGCCAGGTTAAAAAGGAGAGGACTCAGAGGGCATCCTTGCTTGATCCCGACATCAACTGGCACTTCTTTGGTGTACCCTGAGGAGCAGCGAATGCGTTGGGTGCTCCCGGAGTAGATCTCCTTGCAGATCTCTATGAAGTTTACTGGGACCTCTAACCTCCGCATCGTCAGCCATAGGAGCTCATGGGAGACCGACCCAAAGGCATTCTTTAGGTCCAGCCAAAGCACTCGCACGTCCTTCTTCCTTCTCCTAGCATCACTCATGACACTCTCCATCACAAATGAGTGCTCCAGGCAGCCTTCCATGGGCAGGAATCCCTTCTGAGATGGTGAAATTTTATCTTCAATCAAGGCCCACGATGCCAACCTCTTTGCCATGACAGCCGCAAAGATCTTGTATATTGTAGGCTGCAATGATATCGGTCTCCAGTTACCTGGTGATGCCTCGTCTCCTCGCTTGTGGATGAGGATGGTATTACTTCTCTTCCAGGAGTCGGGAAAACGGCTATTGATGAGGCAAATATAAAATATTTTGGTCAAGACGGTGCTGCTCTTGGGCGTGACCTTCCACATTTTGTATTTTACTCCATCAGGACCTGGGAATGACTGCCAGGGCAGGCGCTTCAGCTGGGCATCTACCTCTTCCTCTGAGACTTGTCCAGTGAGGGCGTCGTCTGGGGTTGTATTCATGGGTACATCCGATGCAAGCCACTGAGGAATGTTCTCTCCTAGGCGGATGGGCGGCCGGTTGAAGTAATTCTCCAGGGTCAGTGCAGGAATGCTGCATGAAATTGATTGGTCACCCAAGAGAGACCTCATGCAACGCTTCTTGTTGGCCCTGACCGTTGTATCTTCCTCGCCTCATTGGCTCTCCGCCTCCTGTCACTCGACTGACGGCCTCTTTGGGAGACTTCCGATGCAATGAGCTGACCTCTTATGAGGGAGGCGTCACCATCTCTGACAGTGGTGTGGGGAGGTCCCAAGCTCATGGCTTTGATGTGGCTGTGTGCTTGCCCTTGTGGTCGTAGGAAGGGGATGGGAAGGGACATCTCGTTGGGATTGAGCATGTCTATTTGTCCTCCTTCTCCAGTGTGTGGTTGGGTGAGTGGGTGGCCGCCTGACAACTAGTTGACAAAGATCCTTTACGAGATCATCCACTCTGGTCACAAATGCAGACCACTCTTCATCTGCCAGTCTGCGACCACAAAGATGGCTCGTCGCACTCGTGAAGTCATCCATCCTCCTTTCACGCAATCTCCTCAGGTTCTCCTCCCTCTCCTCGATACTGGAGCATGCTAGAGGAGGATCAGCATTAGTGATTGAGGAAGAAGCGGCGCTGGTGAGTGAGGTACATGAGTTGGCGTGGGGAGAACTGATGGTGACTGGTGTGGGTACAGATGTAGTCAGACCTGTAGTGGCTTGAGAAACTGGTACAGGATTAGTTAGGTGGGAGGACGAGGGTGGCACAGGTGAGGGTGGTGACACAACATTAGCGGGGGAAAAAACAACATCAGGGGTTGGTAAAGGGGAGGGGCTTACACCTGTCACACTGACATTGTCCACTGCAGGGTGTTGAGAGTCGAGCTCCACAGGTATAGGTAGGGGAGCGGAATGTACCAGGGAAGGGGAACAGATCGACTGGTCATGTTGGAGGTGATGGAGAAACTCTTCCGCCCGCAACTGGTTGGTCAACTCGATAGGTGACAACAGGTCGCAATCCTCAGTGGTCTGATTCTCTCCTCCCTCTGTGAGAGGTGTGTGCCCAGGATGACTAAGAGTGCATCTGCTCTGGCCATGAGGTCATTCTGCTGTGAGGACAATTGGTCCTTCTCACAGTGGAGAAGAAGGGGCGATGGCGGTGTCGAGGATGAGATGGCTGCTGGTGATGAGATGGCTGATAGAGGTGTCAAGTCTGGTCCAAGATGATCTGACTGGGACAGTGGCACATCCTCTATAGGAGGGCTGGAGGGTGCCACTACACCATTAGTGATTTCTTGGGGTGGGTGAATCTGTCCCTCTGCTATCCGTGGTGATGGGTGGTGGGAGGTCCAATCGGGATGATCACGAAGGAAATTCATTTTGTGTACTCCCACCTGTTTTGCTGTCTTTGTGCCAACCACTCCCGCGATGGAAATATTGGAAGAGGAGCCTAGTCGCTGCATTCCATCCAGAAACAGTGCATGTTCAGCAGGAGTCCATTTTCTTGGGACTGCATTGGAAGCTTCCAATGCCCTGTCTCTGCTGGCGTCTGGTGCATGTTTGTTGCGGATATGCTGTTCCAGTGATCGCTTGCTGGGAAGCATCTCAGGACAGTTACTGACAGCTATGACCCGCAGAAGTAGGCTGGCTGATAGTGTCCTCTGCACTCCGTCTGGTGAGACTTCGAGTAATGGGTGCTGATAGACCGCTTGGTGGAGAATAGCACTTGACATTGTGTGCATTTGAATTTTATGATCACCTCTCCTTCATGTATTGCTGTGAGATGTCTGGTAAATGAGGTATAGACCTTGTAACTAACATTACACACAGGACATCTGAAGTGCTGCCCAGGGACATCTGGATAAAGTAATTCAAGCTCAGTGATCGGTGTGGCCAACTCAAGTGAGCAGCGTGCTGATAGTAATCAAGTTGACAGGAATGGTAAATAAGATGTCAGTGCAGATTGTCAGGTAAATCCTCAGAACAACGATGATGGTAGGCAAGTAGACAATCGATGGACTAGTAGATGTAAGTAAGTACAGGTAAGCTAGCAAAGAAACTACAATCTAGCGAATGATCAAATCTCGGCTGTGGGAACAAACAAGTTACACTCTAAAGAACAGTTATTTCTACTTGATCTTAGCTGGGATGCCATCTATGTCATGGTCCAGATGTACATCTAGGTATGCCAGGGACTTCCTTACCATCAACCATAGAGATCTACCTTCACCTCGAGAGGCCTCATTTCTAGGTGGGGTGGAATTGAGAAAACTAACCACATCCTTCAACGAATCAGGTGGTTGACCGGTCCTCTTCTTAATAGTGGCGCGAAGTTGGTCCCATGCGACGCCCGAAACAAGCTTGTCATTTGATGTGAGGGTCTTCAGCGCTCTCGGGACCATGGCCACCTCCAGATTATCCTCAATTGAGCGCAGTCCGAACCCTCCCATATGCCGCGCAAGGTGAAAGAAAGAACATAGAGTCCTCACAGGAAGTCTGAACGCCTTCTCGATCTTTTTTCAGATTTCTGCATCCAGCTTCGCTGCCCAAGTCCTGTTGAGAGCCGATGCGATAGGTTGTCTTTGACAAAGCAAATGTATTGATAGCATCTAACTTCTGCCAGTCAGTAAGTCGCGTTGTCAGGATCTTATCGACGGTGTCCTCGATTTCGTTTTTTAGGTTGGAGTACCTGATCTTGACCTTCCCATGTCAACCACCCAGATATCGGTAGGTGTCCTCCCATTTCAGTGCAGCCATTTCCAAGCTGTTATGAAATAACAAAGCCAAACATATCAAAACTCGGCTGGGAAAAATACACTCTAAACACAAGTACCATGCATGGAGTACTGAGAGTGATACAAATCACAAAAGGAGTACAAGATAACATGAAATTTTTAATTTAATATTGAAAATAAAATCCCCATAAAGGGGATGGGCCACACTAAGAAGTAGTGCTATACAAAGGCAACCCGCGGAGTGGGCGAAGCAAGCTTCAATCCACACCCCTAGTTACAAAAATTGAAGTAACAACATCTAGGCAATGCCTAGGTTAGAGTTGTTACACTCTAAAGAACAGTTATTTCTACTTGATCTTAGCCAAAAGGCCGAGAAGCGATATTAGCCATTCTTTTGCATGCTACTTTTATGCAGCAAGTCTTCTGAAGAGTCTGAATGGGCCAACTAGCATTGTGAATGAATATAATTAGTAAGTCCAGAGTCATAAACCTCAAACATTCCTTAGAAATCACAATGACATGGGCAAAACCAAGCGATGGGGCACATTGGAGAACTAAAAGAGTATAACATTACAACTATACAAATGATTAGCTGCTAGTTATTCCTTCATACTCCAAGACATTTAACTAGCCAACTAAGTAGTTTAAACTCAGAGCAGATCCATGTACACTACACATGCATAACAGAGACACTAGATATTCCACATTAACTAGCTAATTAAGTAGTTTAAACTCTGGGCAGATCCATGTACACTACGCATGCATAACAGAGACACTATATATTCCACATCAGAAATGATTTAACTAGCTAACTAAGTAGTTTAAACTCTGGGCAGATCCATGTACACTACACATGCATAACTGAGACACTAGATACTCCACATCAGAAATGATTTAACTAGCTAACTAAGTAGTTTAATCTCTGGGCAGATCCATGTACACTACTCATGCATAACTGAGATACTAGATATTCCACATCAGAAATGATTTTAACTAGCTAACAAAGTAGTTTAAACTCTGGGCAGATCCATGTACACTACACATGCATAACAGTAACCAGTGGTGGATCCAGAGGGTTCTGTGGGTTCCTGGAGGCCCCATTTCTGACGTGGAATATCTAGGTTCTAATGTCATTCCCCGGAACCCTAGCTTTCTGACGCTACATGTGCATTAACAGTCTAACACTGTCCTATCATCTTTGTTTTTAAACTAGACTCAGAAAAGAATTAAACAGCATGCAATACAAGTTCTGCTCTCAGTTTTCATGAGCTTCCACTTCACAAAGAAGGACTAGGACTAGGTAATGATTTGATAAAGGGGTGTGGCTCACACACTTCATTGTTTGCTTTCCAAAATCCTGTATCCACCACTTCTAACAACATGGAGTCTTTAATGCTTGTAATAAAGTGGCTTGGAAGTTGGGGAAGGTCCATGGAAACCACACATAGTATAGAGACACATTCACAATAAGAGTTTTTCTATGACAACAGTGGCAAACTTTAGCAAGAAAACCAGAGAAACACTTTTTACGGGATACTTTTTTCTCTGAGATATAGCTAGATATTGATCCACTATATAGACACATAAGATATATTATATTTAGTTAGATATTGACACCCTATATCAGACCTGCCAACTCACCCAATGCTGTTGGGTGGCACCCGATTTCAACACTAATCTCCAGATCTCCCGATTGAATATCTAATTCACCCGACTTTCTGAGGAATTGATTTTTTAAAGATCAGGGTTCAGGGGTTCAGGTAAAAAAAAAAGATGTAATACAGTATACCCTCGCATATCTGAACCTCGATTATCCGAACCCCTGATTAAATAATAAATCTGGTAATGGTCGTCAATGTGCCAAATCTTTTACGTCAGTTGCACGTGGAAACTAGTTCAGTTCGCTTTGGCCAGCAAAAGGAAGCGAGTAGTTTGTTGATCGAGTCAAAGATAGCCATTCTAAGCAAGCTATCAAATGGAGCCAGTCAAGCCGGACTAGCGGAAGAGTAAGGCGTAGGGAAGTTGACAATAACGGAGATAAAAAAGAACAAAGCCTAACTTCGAGAGTTCGCAGGCAACCTTGACTGTCGGGGGATAAGTTCAGCTCGCAAAGTCATGCGCCTTGATAAAGACAAACAACTAGAAAATGCTTTATATCTGTGGTTCATTCAGAAATGGGAGCAAGCCCCAAGGCACTGCAGTCAGTGGACTATTTGCTCAGAGAAAATACAACATTATGAAAAAATATGTATGTAAAACAGCATGCCAGTTACTGAGGACCTAAATCCTTCTAGTACCAGGAAGTGAGCTTCTTATTATCCAAAGGACCTGCAGATTAAGAGGATACTTTCTGGGACCACTTCATGTCTAATTTTGATGAAACTATTCCTTGCACCTTTCATTTCTCATGTCCATGTTCTAAATGTTTGTCCACACCACTTCCATCCAATTACAATTGATCACGTTCACCACACATAATCTAACCAGACTGCCATTATTTATTATTGGTATGCCTTCAGTACATGAACATATGTCACCCCCTACTTGGTCACCTCTCCATAACATATCTGTACTGTAAAATCATTATCAAATTTTTAAAAAATACAAATATTGAAAATAGTTCCAACGTGATACAGCATTTTAATTACATTCATTCATGAATTTATTTGTGTGTTTTTTTGCATTTCCGAACTTTTTGCTTATCCGAACTACCTTGTCAGCGTTTCAAATACCTATTTCGTGTCGCTGAGGTAGTTGTTGTCCTCCCTCACAGTAATGCTGAAGAGGAATGACTCTTGAGCATTGTAAGAAAGAATAAGACAGACGCTCGGCAATGAAGCTTGATGGCACTTTGTCAAGCATTCTAGCCATGAAGCTAGCATTCCCTGAATCTGAAGTTCCCTGTTACCGCTGGGTGCCTGATGAGAAAATTTTGGACCATGCAAAAAGGGCAACTTCTTGCTATAATCAGAATCATTAAACTGATAGCAGTGTGTTATTTGGGGGGGAAATTAATTTAGTATGCTTAGCATGCTATGTTATGACTTGATGCAAATGATAACCAGATTTTATACCAAATCTACAGATTTTTCGAGGATTTTTGGGGGATCTCCATATTTTCATGACTCTGGGGTTGGCAGGTCTGCTATATAGACACATAATATCTAGCAAGATATTGATACCCAATATAGACACACAAGATATATTATAGATATTGATATCTAGCTAGATATTGATACCATATATTATAGATATTGATATCTAGCAAGATATTGATACCCTATATAGACACACAAGATATATTATAAATACCGACTAGCTAACTCCTTCATGTTCAATGCCTCAGCATATCACCAGCAAACTCCCGACGTTACCACACAATATCTCCTAAAACACCTTTTAATCTCATAGCTGGTTATTACTATATCGGTTCTTACCTCCGTCATTCCACAGTACTCTCGTTTTTTTCCACGTGTCTTCCGTGGCTACCCTTTACCTTCCTAACCTTTGGCGCCGACAACTTCGAAAACAACTTCAAAAATATTTTTTATTTTTTTTTTTTTTTTTTTTGAAAATCAATAACAAAAGTGTACAAACACAACCAGTTAAAAGTTAAATCACACCATCTACCTCCGGGGATCGAATTGGGAGGGGCGGATCCACAGTGAGGCATTGCCCTTCCACAAGTTAATTGAGAGCCTTTGGAACAGATGGCGAGTAGCTTCTGAGGGAGGAATGCCCAAACGATGTCCTTGAAGGCGTCCTACCTCCCGAATAACCTTGGCTGCATCCTCGCTTCACCCCCCCTCCACTCCCCCAGAGTCTCCACGACCTAGGAATGAAGGTGACACCTACAGCCCTGCATGCCTCAGAATGAGCTACCATTTTCCTTTCGATTCCCACGGAGAGGGTATGTCCCTGAGTGACAGCAGCCTCCTTCAATGTCCTGCCCTGAAGAGTAGATATAACATGTACATGTACATCTAAAGCAGCTGGTTGACCTCTCTTCCAAGTGGGCAAGAAGACATCGGCAGGACGACTGTTGGTTCCGGGAATGAGAGAGGGCAACTCCTTCCTTGGTGCAAGAGCAGCAGATTGAGCTGCAGAAAATAGAGCATCTTGGATGGAGTCGTACCTGTGGATACGATCCCCGTTACCACCACAGCCTACCTGGTGGTCCCCAAAGGAGTCAGAAATAACCTGGCAGATGGGGCATCTAGCACCCTCCTCAACCATCGGGAGACCCAACCAATACTGCAAGCATAATCTGAACTCCCAGTCTTGTAGGTGGAGACCAAGAGCATGAGAGGGGGTGACATTCAGCCAATCGCCGGCATGGGGGATGGCAGATGAAAGAGCTAGAGCTTTGAAGCGTATGTTGGTAACCTCTGCTACCAGCTTCGAGTAGGAAGCCACATCAATGGAGTGAGAGAGGTGTTTTGGGCAGAGAGGGACGTCCACTTCACAGATGGAGCACCAGTCGGGTTTATTGGCAGACTTGGCCAAAGTTGGGGCTAGGTGGATTGATTCAGCCAGAGACTGGCCCAGGATTCTGTCAACAAGGGGCCTGGACTGGTCTAGGGAAGCGATGAAGGCAGCTGGGGCGTGAAGGGATGCTCGTCGAATGTTCATTCCCCCCCGAGTGAACTAGGGAGGGAAGCCTTCAACCATGCCCAATCTGAAAGTGCCACCCCCCCCCCCCCCCGCCAGATCAGAAAGAGCCTCAAGCATGGAGTTATCAAATGCTGCAGAAGCTTGGCGGATGTGACTAGGGGGACAGGTGTGCAGGGCAAAGGACACTTTGGGGAGGGCAAGGCAGGGTGGTTTCCATTTGGGAGTCTTGCAGCTTGTCCAAGGTCACCTGCATCTTCTCCACACGCCTAAGCATAGTGGACTCGCAGTATGAGGGGGGCCCGATGGGGGAGCCCAGGTACTCAAAACCACCTCTTGTGATAGGGATGTTGAGGGGGAGGGGGTTATTGGTGAGAGGGTCATCAGGTGGTATGAACAGCTCAGGGATTTGGCCCTGTTTAAATTGAGACCATGGGCTGGGCCAGCATCCTCAATGATTGCCAGAGCGGAGCAAAGGTCATCAGCAGAACCACACAAAGTACCATCATCCAGGTACCAAGCGTTGATCAGGAGATTGGGCACCTCTTCCTTGATTTTTTCAATGATGGGCTGGAGAGTGAGGGCAAATCCTAATGGCCCCAGAGGGTCTCCCTGCTGAACCCAACTGCAACTAAGGATGGAGTGATCACCCAAGCGTAGAATAGGTTGAGCCCTGTAGCAACTCTCCATCCAAGCAGACATGGGGGGGAGGCGATTCCTCACTTCCCGAAACATGGAACCACAATCCACACTATTAAAAGCATTAGAGAAGTCAAGCAGCATGGTCCATTTTTGTTCAGCCGGGATGTTGGCATCCTCTTGCACAAGAGACAAGGCGTGCACGATAGCTTCACACCCAACTTGGACACCGACTCCAAGTTGTAAGAGGGTCAGGATTCTGAATGCTTCAGCCTGTACTGCCCGAGAAATGCATTTGGATGTTAAGCGACGGAGAACCTCCCCCACAGCGATTGGGCGAAGGCCACCATCTTTCTTCTTACATGCAAAGAGAGTGGCTCCGCAGAGGTGAGGAACCACTACAGGAGGGGCTTTTCCAGCACACAAGAGGTTAATCACTCCCATCAAGGCTCGAATGGCACTGTTGGCACGGTCTGGGGAAGGGTACAGCCTCCTTGAAATGGTTTGCCCTAAAAGAAGATGGACCAGGAGCAGAGCCATTAGGGAAATATTTCAAGGCTTGACGACAATCCCCTCTGAGATTTGGATGGGCGAAGGGACAGGTTCAGGGGAGTTGGGAGGGATATTAACCTGAGGGTGTTTTGCTAACATTGCATTGTAGATTTCATCTGAAGCCTGAGCAAGCCCATTGGAAGTGAGTGCTTGGATGGCCTTCTTGTATTGGCCATCCTCAACTGCGCGTCGAGCCCGTCTGGCGTTAGCTACCCTTAGTGACTCTGGTGTTAAATTCTTCTTCTTGGACCTCCGGTGATGACAGTTTAGCCTATCCTCCTCCTCCAAAACTACAGACCAAAGGCCCATGAAATCACCTGCCTGCCACCTCCTTATCCTAGATTTCTGTTTTTAGGGTATCACGCCAGTTACTGCGCACCGCTCCAGCAGGATTAGCAAGAATGCAAAGAGCAAGCATAAACATCTTACTCCAACCTTAGCATCTATCCCTGAAGGGTCTGAACAGACGTCATTACAAACCCCCCGAAATAGGCTAGCCTAGCTCCCTTGGGGACATGTTGAAGGGTAGACACCCTCACACCCAGAATGACAGAGAGGGAAGGGAGAGATGAATGAGGAGAGGCAGGAGTATTGTTACTTGAAGGTAGGGTTGAATGTGGAGGAGGGAGGGTATCGTTAGAATCACAAAGGACACTTACTACGCAGGTGGAGAGAGGTAATGAGGCAGGCAATGATGCAGGAGAGGGGGCACACAGATGAAGGGCATGTGGAAGGGACTGAGGAAGAAGCACCATCTGACGAAAGTGGCAATTGCGAGGTTGGTGCTGAGACCGAGGTTGAGGTTGAGGAGGCAGGTGAGAATTTGGAGGGGCATTAATTGGAATGTTCGCTGATGTCGAGGCAGAGTTTGTTGCGACAGACCTTGGCGGGAAGGCAGGCAATTCCTGCAAACATTTCCTAACCTCGCACTAACACAGTTCTTGCAAATACCGTCCTTATTGCACCTACAACATACCCCCATTCGTTGGAAAATAGTTGACATCAATGCAGTTTTCGCGCGTAATGGTAGCAGCTGAGAATGACAAAGGAGTTTTCAGCAATGAATTGTGAGGAAATACAGCATTATTAAAAACCTAGAAATATGGGATAGCCTCTTCTCTCCAGGACCAGGTTTATAGAAGTGCTCTATTAACAAATTTCGGTATTTCAGGTAACATCACTTATACTACATCACGTTATCTGTGGCTAATCTGATTGGTTAATCACTTTCAATTAATTTTTTTTTTTTTTTTTGTAATATAACATACATAGTACAATGCAATATAGAGTACAATGTCCTTTTAAGTAAGTAAATAACAATAAATAAATAAATTAAAAAACAGTGGCCCCATCCGGGAGGACCTGCAGCCAGCAGTGCCTGCACCTGGTGCTACACCAGAAGACCAGATGGAGGTGGGGGAATCAACCACCCCAACCTCCAGTCGAGGTGAGTCCCCAATATTCCCCTGAAGTCCCTATCCAATTCCCGCCACACCCAGACACCCACCAAATCCCTGTCAGTACCCTCCAAACCCCACCTATGCCCACATTGCCACCACCAACTGCTCCCCGGTCGGCCTCCCCAATTATCCCTATCCCCAACCACGCCATATTATCCGACCCTGCGGAGGACCAGGCACCACCAGGGCTGACCGCCCCAAACGTTGGGACGGACAGCGAAAGCTCCCTGTCCTTCTCCTCTGGGTCGCCCACACTCTCCACTCCATCCCCAACATCCACACTTGCGACAATACCGACACCCACCCGCAGGAGGGAAGAGCTACTCAAAGCCAGGAGGGAGCTCAGGAAGAAGGCCGTGGTGGATTATTAAAAAGTTGTCAAAGCTGAATATGGACCCGAGAAGATTAGCTCTGGAAGTATGGAGCAAAGAGAATGGACGAACTCCCATGAAGAGGTTTTCTTATGTCCAGCAATGTTGGATTCACACCAGTGAAACAAAAGTGTGCAGGGATGAGGTCAAGAAGCCCAAACAACTGTATGTCCGTGCAACTTTGGAGGAGAACAGCAGGACACAGATTAGGCACTGGGATGCTGATAAATCCCTCAGGAGGAGGAGGAGTGAGTCCTGTCATCTGCGGGAGGACAAGTCGCCACTGCAACAAGTGGTAGGGTACACTGGTGGGGCTAACTATAGGTTACATAGGCGCGTAATCTACACTTTTAACCGCATGTAGTTTAGCGCGTGCGCAATGCAGTATAAGTAAGATAACCTATACAAAAGGGTCGGTTATGCGCCAGTGTAACCTCTGTTACATTCCTCGGCTTCCCCTCGGGGTAACCGCAAACTCGGAGGTTAATAACCGACTCTTTTGTATAGGCTATCCTATACATGTACTTATCAAGAAGCGCTATATATATTTTTATCGCAGAGTCCTGTCAGGGTCATTGTAGTGTACAATATACACATAGTATATAGTGTATAGAAGTAGCTATATACAGTGATGAAATGGCTTGATATTTATTGACATTCTTGAGCCTGTTAAGACCACCACATATATATGCAGTATAATGTGACACCAAATATAAGTAACTAATACTTAGAATGATTAAAGAACAACGGCCAGAATAGTTGCATAGCTCAGTGTGTCCGCTGTTCAAGGAGGACCAAAGATCATTCATCAGCTCACCATACAACAGTTCCTTTCTCCTCTGTCACCACTTCCCTACTGTATCACACACTCGCCCACCTCCTCCATCACTGCATCACTCACTCCCTCACATCTTTCCCAACAGCAATGCCTTCCTTACTCTCTCTTCCATAATTAATCCAGCCACTGTCCAAACCCTACAATTCTATGCACTCCACAAGTACCAGCCGATCCATTTCAAATTCCCAACACTCCACCAAGAAATGTCTCCTATTTCCCCTGCTCCATCACATCTCTCATCGTTAATTAGATTTATATTTCTAGCCACCCAGCTGATGCAGTCTAAATTGCAACCTCACACCATCCTGACCCAACCCCACATACCCCTGCACCATTATTTGCCAAATTGTACTTCACTGAACTCTTACCTTGTTGACACCCAATCCTTTTCATTTCTCACCTTCATCTTTTCCTTCGACATAAGTACTGACCCAGCTACATTGTCTAACTCCTACTAGCTGCCTCTTCAAGATCTCACATTCTTCCCGATTCCTCCATCCTCACTTAGTTTATTCACAGCTATTTTCCACAATTTGCTCTTCCGACACCTCCAACCTCTTAACAAACAAAACCTTCCTCTCTTCCCTCCACCCCATATCTCCCTGCATTGCCACTCCTGCAACTGCTTTGGCCCCCAACAATCTCATACCAACTCTCATCTGTGCCAACTACAACTTCTTGCTTGCAAGCAATATGTCATCCTACTTCAGGTCTCACTAGAAGCTCCCATACCATCCTTCCTGTTTACTTCCACCTGCCCATTCACTCTGTTCATCCATGCTATCTTCCCAACCCCATTCTTCTGCCATCTTTTCTCACTGAACATTACCCCTTAGCTTCCTATCAAACCTCCAAAGACTGAACTCTTCTACCTCTTCAACTATCTCTTCACCAATCCTCCACCTCACTCCTGCTTCCTTCTTCTCTATATACTACCATGGCCTTGCTCTTCTTACTATTAAACTTCATCTTCCACTTTAATATACACACCTGTACCCCATCCATCATAGCTTGCAGTTCCACCCCAAAGTTCTTCAAAAGAACAACATGATCTGCATACATAACTGTCCCACACCAACTCCCTACCATCTTAACCCCTAGCTCAACTCCCAGCTCCTCTGCTATTCTCATCAAATAGATATTGAAAAGAATTGTCAGACGAAGAACATTCCTGCCTGAGCTCATTCTCATGGCAAACCATTTTGACCTCTCTCAATTCAATCCCACCATCATCTCCACCCTACTGTACAGTCCTTCACATACCTCACCAACTTCTCCTCTACTCCATATTGCCCCAACTTGTGCTACAATCCCTCCCTCCACACACTGTCATATATGCCTTGCCTGTGTCCAGGAAGGCCAGATATGAATTCTTCTTTTCCCTCTTCCTCATTTCACAAAAACCTCTCGACCCACCAACCACTGGTCTTAACATACTCCTTCGTTTCCTAAACCCTTCCTTCCTGTGCTTCTGTCAAAATCTTATCCTCAACAAACTTTCCCAACCTTCTCGTCACAAGCAATTCCCTGTAATTCCCTACTTGGTCCTCATCACCATCCTTGTGCATAGGTAGCAAACATAGTCTCCCCCTCCCTTCTCTTCACTGCTTCCCTTCCCTTGAGACAAATATGTGATGACTAGAAAAGCAAGAAAGATGTAAAAAAGACTATTAGGAAAGAGAAGAAGGAATCGAGGAAAAGAACTGTAACAGGATGGGACTAGTTGTAAGCTGTTTGGGAATGTTTCGGAACGATTTGAGAGAAAAGAGGAAGAAGAGAAGGGTTAAAAGAATGAAAGGTGACGAAGGAAGGATAGTGGAGGACAAGGTGTTGGTGATGATAACAAAACACTGGGAAGAGCTGGTGAGGAAAAGAGAGGATGCCATCACAAGCAGGGATAGGAGATGTGGGTGGGGATGGGTTGGGGGGTGTGAGGAAGAAAGGTTGGGAAGACGTAGTCAAGTCATAAATAGTACCTTTTTTTATAGTCATAAGAACAGTTGTAGGTTCTCTGAAGTTGAGAGAATGGCATGTTGCAATAAGTTTATATGCGATGTTAACTGTATAATTATACTATTTATGACTTGACAGATTATTATTTGCAACTGTGTCAGATAAAAATACAGTAGATTACATTAGTGACAGGTGAAGTGTTGATGGCATACACATAACAGGCAGAAAATTGTTGGAGTGAACATACTTATTACAGGGGCACATGAAGTGGTAGGAACATGGATACTCTGAAGAGAAGTCGTGTTAATACCCTACCACCTTACCCAATTTCACTTCAAATACACACAAAATTGTTCTTACATCGGAGTCAGAGTCATCCTGGCTCTTATTCTCCATGCAGCTGGATATATAGAGTCATCCTGGCTCTTATTCTCCATGCAGCTGAGATATATAGAGTCATCCTGGCTCTTATTCTCCATGGAGCTGAGATATTAGTCATCCTGGCTCCATGGAGCTGAGATATATAGTCATCCTGGCTCTTATTCTCCATGGAGCTGAGATATATAGAGTCATCCTGGCTCTTATTCTCCATGGAGCTGAGATATATAGAGTCATCCTGGCTCTTATTCTCCATGGAGCCGATATATTAGAGTCATCCTGGCTCTTATTCTCCATGCAGCTGAGATATATAGAGTCATCCTGGCTCTTATTCTCCATGGAGCTGAGATATATAGTCATCCTGGCTCTTATTCTCCATGGAGCTGAGATAGGCAGTAAAGAGGATGAATTTGTTGATCCCTTATAAAATTAATGTTTACTGACTGTGCAATTATATGTGGCTGCTTGCATGTGGTTGGTACAAATCCTGAGAAACTGCCATGCTGATCTGCCTTCTCATAGTTTGTCCCAAAAAGTAACTATGCAAAAGTGTTCTGCATGCGCTTATTAGAGCACATTTCACATCTTTCACTGCAAACAGTGAAAACAGTCTAATAGCATTCTGATTGGCCAACAACAACTGTGAAATACCACATCAATAGCCGCAGGACGCTTTAGTACAGGAAGTAATTCAGGCAAGGTATTAAAATTAAAATGGCGACAGTGATTTGTTCTGTTTACACGGGTGGAAAGAATTATTCCGACAGAAGTTCTTGTGATTGATTCATTCACTAAAATATGAACTGCTCTATTAAATCTGTGAGATGAGACACGTCTAATTGAAATATAGAAGACCTTTTAAGTGGGTCCACTACCCCAAAAAAAACAAAAAAAAACACAACTTCTCTCTGCTTCAGATTTTTTTTTATTATCTTGTATGATGTGTACCTATACACAGACCTACCTTCTGGTGCTGTGCAACTATATAGAGTAGTGCAATACTAAGGCAACCCATGGAGTGGGCAAAGCAAGCTTCAATCCACAGCCCTAACTACAAAATTGAAGTAACAACATCTAGGCAATGCCTGGGTTAGAGTTGTTACACTCTAAAGACAGTTCCAAATATTCATTGAAAGACAATGACAAGATACATGACACACTGGGTGGGACTATCGCCAGTCCAGTACCTCTCCACAGAAGTGGGGGGACATACAAACATACACATTCAAACATACATACACTATGCATACGTATTTGCACAAACCCAGTGTCTTATTTATTCAACTAGAAAACAATACTTGCTAAATTCGTACATACTGTGCAAAGGAAAGTCATCCACCATATCCATAGATAAATTATTGCATAGTTAATCAATACCATAGTTAATAAATACCAAATTATGGCTGATCGTTAGTTAGCTCTACAGTTCAGCAGCTTTCCAGATATTGTAGGAACCTTCTATATACCACACAGAGCCTTGAAAACAGTTTGGAGCATTCAGGCCAATTCTATTCTCTAGGTCCCAGGAGCCGAGTGAGCCAACAATGAAGGCATGGACTGAAACGGTGGAGTACTCCGGTTGCTCACTCATCCAGACACGGAGGCCCTCATACTTCCGCTCCTTCTCTCTTCTCGCTTTCTGGAAGGCCTCCGGTCCAGATTCGTAAGGGATCGTGACATCCACCACCACTGCTTCTTTCGATGATTTATCGTGGAGGACAATATCCGGCTTGTTGTTGTCTGGGGAAAAACTCTGTTCGGTATAGAGGTCCTTGCCCTCCTTGGGGATGGCTCGAACAAGGCGCTGAAGAATTGTGTTGTGACTGGCCCCCATGAATCCCATGTTGGGTTTGCATGCATTTAGCACATGACCCAATGTCTCCGGCTGGGAGTGGCACTTGCGGCAGGTGGCATCGCTGATCTTCTTGAGCCTCTTTGCCACAGCACCCACTGGCAATAAGTTCAGCCTAGCCCGCAGGGCAAACTTATATTCCGCAAATGAGATGTAGCTACCAGTAGGGATCCAGTGACTGGAAGCCGGGTGGAGGGAGATGGAGTGGAAGGAACGGCCTTGGTCACAACTGTCGAGTACCTGCTTCAACCTCCTTTCTTCTCTGGCTCTCTTGAGGAGGTCTGCCACAGGGCGCCAACGGTTGACTTGGATTGTGGAGTCCTGGAACATAAGGGAGAAGCTGTCCTGGTCATAGTCTACTTCCATACTAAGGTAGGTGAATGACCTTCTGACCATAGACCAGAGCGAGCGGACATCTCCACGGGAAGCCTCTCCCCTGGGAGGGGTGGAATTCAGGAACTTCACTATTTCATCTGAAGTCTGTGGAGCCTGGCCAGTCCGTTTTAGGATGGTAGCTCTGAGTTGGTCCCAGGCAATATCAGAAACCAGTTTGTCTCTCGAGGACAGGCATTTCATGGCTCTTAAGATCATGGATGCCTCCAAGTTGTCCTCAACCGAGTGGAGGCCCAAACCCCCTAGTGAGCATGGGAGGTAGAAGAAGGCACAGATGGTTCTAATGGGAAGTCTGAACGATTTCTTCACCTTCTTCCTAATGATGGAGTCCATCCCAGAAGCCCACGATCGGTTGAGAGCTGTGGTATGAAGGCACTGGTTTTTCTTGGACAATGCAAAATTGTTAATGGCGTCCAGCTTCTGCCAGTCCGTAAGTTTATATTTTATCCACCAACCCCTATCTCCTTCCTCAGGTCCCCTTTTGTGCCAATCCGGGACCTCCCCACATCAATGCCCAGGTAGCGGTAGGTGTCTTCCCACTTCAAGGCAGGTATCACCTCATCTCCATATTTTGGCATGAAAGGTTCCACATACCTACCTCGAGAACTGCTGATAATAGCAGAAAGACACCCACATTTCTGGACATTGAGGTAGAGGCCAGACCACTCATAGAACTCCCGGACGATGCCCAGCAGATTTTCAATCTCATCTCGGTGAGGGGTAATGAGGCAGGCATAGGCCAGTTGGGAAATTTTGGCACCGTTCTCCATATTGTAACCAGTACAGGACCGTTTGAGGATGGGGAGTAGGGCTTGCAAGGCCAAGTTAAAAAGGAGAGGACTCAGAGGGCAGCCCTGCTTGATCCCGATAGCAACTGGCACTTTGTTGGTGTACCCTGAGGAGCAGCGGACACATTGGGTACTCCCGAGGTAGATCGCCTTGCAGATCTCTATGAAGTTCACTGGGACCTCTAACCTCTGCATCATCAGCCATAGGAGCTCATGGGAGACCGACGTAATGGCATTCTTTAGGTCCAGCCAGAGCACTCGCACATCCTTCTTCCTTCTCCTAGCATCACTCATGACATTCTCCATCACAAATGAGTGCTCCAGGCAGCCTTCCATGGGCAGGAATCCCTTCTGAGATGGTGAAATTTTATCTTCAACCAAGGCCCAAGATGCCAACCTCTTTGCCATGACAGCCACAAAGATCTTGTATATTGTAGGCTGCAATGATATCGGTCTCCAGTTACCTGGTGATGCCTCGTCTCCTCGCTTGTGTATGAGGATGGTATTACTTCTCTTCCAGGAGTCGGGAAAACGGCAGTTGATGATGCAAATATTAAATATTTTGGTCAAGACGGTGCTGCTCTTGGGGGTGACCTTCCACATTGTGTACGTCACTCCATCAGGACCTGGGGATGACTGCCAGGGCAGGCGCTTCAGCTGGACATCTACCTCTTGCTCTGAGACTTGTCCAGTGAGGGCGTCGTCTGGGGTTGTGTTCGTGGGTACATCCTATGCAAGCCACTGAGGAATGTTCTTTCCTAGGCGGATGGGCGGCCGGTTGAAGTAATTCTCCAGGGTCAGTGCAGGAATGCTGCATGAAATTGATTGGTTACCCAAGAGAGACCTCATGCAACGCTTCTTGTTGGCCCTGTACCACCGTTGTATCTTCCTCGCCTCATTGGCTCTCCGCCTCCTGTCACTCGACTGACGGCCTCTTTGGGAGGCTTCCAATGCAATGAGCTGACCTCTTATGAGGGAGGCGTCACCATCTCTCTGACAGCGGTGTGGGGAGGTCCCAAGCCCATGGCTTTGATATGGCTGTGTGCTTGCCCTTGTGGTCGTAGGAAGGGGATGGGAAGGGACATCTCGTTGGGATTGAGCATGTCTATTTGTCCTCCTTCTCCAGTGTGTGGTTGGGTGAGTGGGTGGCCGACTGATAACTAGTTGACAAAGATCCTTTACGAGATCATCCACTCTGGTCACAAACGCAGACCACTCTTCATCTGTCAGTCTGCGACCACAAAGATGGCTCGTCGCACTCGTGAAGTCATCCATCCTCCTTTCACGCAATCTCCTCAGGTTCTCCTCCCTCTCCTCGATAGTGGGGCATGCTAGAGGAGGATCAGCATTAGTGATTGAGGAAGAAGCGGCGCTGGTGAGTGAGGTGGATGAGTTGGCGTGAGGAGAACTGATGTTGACTGGTGTGGGTACAGATGTAGTCGGACCTGTAGTGGCTTCAGAAACTGGTACAGGATTAGTTAGGTGGGTAGATGAGGGTGGCACAGGTGGGTGTGGTGACACATTAGCGGGGGACAAAACAACATCAGGGGTGGGTAAAGGGGAGGGGCTTACACCTGTCACACTGACATTGTCCACTGCAGGGTGTTGAGAGTCGAGCTGCACAGGTATAGGTGGGGGAGCGGAATGGACCAGGGAAGGGGAGCTGATCGACTGGTCATGTTGGAGGTGATGGAGAAACTCTTCCGCCCGCAACTGGTTGGCCAACTTGATTGGTGACAACAGGTCACAAT
Organism: Cladorhizidae sp. MBARI D1340-BT2; assembly: GCA_028752905.1. Lineage (NCBI taxonomy): Eukaryota > Metazoa > Porifera > Demospongiae > Poecilosclerida > Cladorhizidae > Cladorhizidae sp. MBARI D1340-BT2. Next base: position 4,952,417 of record JAQNBH010000018.1, on the reverse strand, counting down.
CCTCAGTGGTCTGATTCTCCTCATTAGGGGTGGTGTCCTGCATCTCCTCCCTCTGTGAGAGGTGTGTGCCCAGGGTGACTATCTGCTCTGGCCATGAGGTCATTCTGCTGTGAGGACAATTGGTCCTTCTCACAGTGGAGAAGCAGGGGCAATGGCGGTGTCGAGGATGAGATGGCTGCTGGTGATGAGATGGCTGATAGAGGTATCAAGTCTGGTCCAAGATGATCTGACTGGGACAGTGGCACATCCTCTATAGGAGGACTGGAGGGTGCCACTACACCATTAGTGGTTTCTTGGGGTGGGTGAACCTGTCCCTCTGCCATCCGTGGTGATGGGTGGTGGGAGGTCCAATCTGGATGATCACGAAGGAAATTCCTTTTGTGTACTCCCACCTGTTTTGCTGTCTTTGTGCCAACCACTCCTGCGATGGCAATATTGGAAGAGGAGCCTAGTCGCTGCATTCCATCCAGAAACAGTGCATGTTCAGCAGGAGTCCATTTTCTTGGGACTGCATTGGAAGCTTCCAATGTTCTGTCTCAGCTGGCCTCTGGTGCATGTTTGTTGCGGATATGCTGTCCCAGTGATCGCTTGCTGGGAAGCATCTCAGGACAGTACTGACAGCTATGACCCGCAGAAGTAGGCTGGCTAATAGTGTCCTCTGAACTCTGTCTGATACCTGGGTGAGACTTAGAGTAATGGGTGCTGATAGACCGCTTGGTGGAGAATAGCACTTGACATTGTGTACATTTGAATTTTATGATCACCTCTCTGCCGACGTGCCGTCATGCCGACGTGCCATCATGCCGACGTGCCATCATGCCGACGTCCTTCATGACTTGCTGTGAGATGTCTGGTAAATGAGGTATAGACCTTGTAACTAACATTACACACAGGACATCTGAAGGGCTGCCCAGGGACATCTAGATAAGGTAATTCAAGCTCAGTGGTGGGTGTGGCCATCTCAAGTGAGCAGCGTGCTGATAGTAATCAAGTGGACAGGAATGGTAAATAAGATGGCAGTGCAGATTGTCAGGTAAATCCTCAGAACAATGATGATGGTAGGCAAGTAGACAATCGATGGACTAGTAGATGTAAGTAAGTACAGGTAAGCTAGCAAAGAAACTACAATCTAGCAAATGATCAAATCTCGGCTGTGGGAAAAAACAAGTTACACTCTAAAGAACAGTTATTTATACTTGATCTTAGCCAAAAGGCCTGGGATGCCGTCTATGTTAATGGTCCAGATGTACGTCTAGGTACGCTAGGGATTTCCTTACCATCGACCATAGAGATCTAACATCACCTCGAGAGGCCTCATTTCTAGGTGGGGTGGAATTGAGAAAACTAACCACATCCTTCAACGAATGAGGTGGTTGACCGGTCCTCTTCTTAATAGTGGCGCGAAGTTGGTCCCATGCGACACCCGAAACAAGCTTGTCATTTGATGTGAGGGTCTTCAGCACTCTTAGGACCATGGCCGCCTCCAGATTGTCCTCAATTGAGTGCAGTCCGAAACCTCCCATATGCCGCGCAAGGTTAAAGAAAGAACAGAGTCCTCACAGGAAGTCTGAACGCCTTCTTGATCTTTTTTCAGATTTCTGCATCCAGCTTCGCTGCCCAAGTCCTGTTGAGAGCCAATACGTTGATGTGATAGGTTGTCTTTGACAAAGCAAATGTATTGATAGCATCTAACTTCTGCCAGTCAGTAAGTCGCGTTGTCAGGATCTTATCGACGGTGTCCTCGATTTCGTTTTTTAGGTTGGAGTACCTGATCTTGACCTTCCCATGTCAACCACCCAGATATCGGTAGGTGTCCTCCCATTTCAGTGCATGGATAATCTGGCCATTTCCAAGCTGTTATGAAATAACAAAGCCAAACATATCAAAACTCGGCTGGGAAAAATACACTCTAAACACGAGTACCATGCATGGAGTACCGAGAGTGATACAAATCACAAAAGGAGTACAAGATAACATGAATTTTTTAATTTAATATTGAAAAAAAAATATTTTTAATCCCCATAAAGGGGATGGGCCACACTTAGAAGTAGTGCAATACTAAGGCAACCGGTGAAGTGGGCGAAGCAAGCTTCAATCCATACCCCTAGCTACAAAAATTGAAGTAACAACATCTAGGCAATGCCTAGGTTAGAGTTGTTACACTCTAAAGAACAGTTATTTCTACTTGATCTTAGCCAAAAGGCCGAGAAGCGATATTAGCCATTCTTTTGCATGCTACTTTTATGCAGCAAGTCTTCTGAAGAGTCTGAATGGGCCAACTAGCATTGTGAATGAATATAATTAGTAAGTCCAGAGTCACAAACCTCAAACATTCCTTAGAAATCACAATGACATGGGCAAAACCAAGCGATGGGGCACATTTGAGAACTAAGAGTATAACATTACAACTATACAAATGATTAGCTGCTAGTTATTCCTTCATACTCCAAGACATTTAACTAGCCAACTAAGTAGTTTAAACTCAGAGCAGATCCATGTACACTACACATGCATAACAGAGACACTAGATATTCCACATTAACTAGCTAATTAAGTAGTTTAAACTCTGGGCAGATCCATGTACACTACGCATGCATAACAGAGACACTAGATATTCCACATCAGAAATGATTTAACTAGCTAACTAAGTAGTTTAAACTCAGGGCAGATCCATGTACATGCATAACAGAGACACTAGATATTCCATATCAGAAATGATTTAACTAGCTAACTAAGTAGTTTAAACTGAGGGCAGATCCATGTACACTACACATGCATAACAGAGACACTAGATATTCCACATCAGAAATGATTCAACTAGCTAACTAAGTAGTTTAAACTCTGGGCAGATCCATGTACACTACTCATGCATAACTGAGACACTAGATATTCCACATCAGAAATGATTCAACTAGCTAACTAAGTAGTTTAAACTCTGGGCAGATCCATGTACACTACACATGCATAACAGTAACCAGTGGTGGATCCAGAGGGTTCTGTGGGTTCCTGGAGGCCCCATTTCTGACGTGGAATATCTAGGTTCTAATGTCATTCCCCGGAACCCTAGCTTTCAGATGCTACATGTGCATTAACAGTCTAACACTGTCCTATCATCTTTGTTTTTAAACTAGACTCAGAAAAGAATTAAACAGCATGCAATACAAGTTCTGCTCTCAGTTTTCATGAGCTTCCACTTCACAAAGAAGGACTAGGACTAGGTAATGATTTGATAAAGGGGTGTGGCTCACACACTTCATTGTTTGCTTTCCAAAATCCTGTATCCACCACTTCTAACAACATGGAGTCTTTAATGCTTGTAATAAAGTGGCTTGGAAGTTGGGGAAGGTCCATCGAAACCACACATAGTATAGAGACACATTCACAATAAGAGTTTTTCTATGACAACAGTGGCAAACTTTAGCAACAAAACCAGAGAAACACTTTTTACGGGATACTTTTTTCTCCGAGATATATTATATTTAGCTAGATATTGACACCCTATATAGACACATAAGATATATTATATTTAGTTAGATATTGACACCCTATATCAGACCTGCCAACTCACCCGATGCTGTCGGGTGGCACCCGATTTCAACACTAATCTCCGATTGAATATCTAATTCACCCGACTTTCTGAGGAATTGATTTTTTTAAAGATCAGGGTTCAGGGTTTCAGGTAATAAAAAAAAGTAATACAGTATACCTTCGCATATCCGAACCTCGATTATCCGAACTCCTGATTAAATAATACATCTGGTAATGGTCGTCAATCTGCCAAATCGTTTGCGTAAGTTGCACGTGAAAACTAGTTCGGTCCAGCAAAAGGAAGCAAGTAGTTTGTTGATCAAGTCAAAGATAGCCATTCTAAGCAAGCTATCAAATGGAGCCAGTCAAGCCGGACTAGCGGAAGAGTAAGGCGTAGGGAAGTTGGAGATAAAAAAGAACGAAGCCTAACTTCGAGAGTTCGCGGCAACCTTGATGGTCGGGGGATAAGTTCAGCTCGCAAAGTCATGCGCCTTGCTAAAGACGAACAACTAGAAAATGCTTTATATTTGTGGTTCATTCAGAAAAGGGAGCAAGCCACAAGGCACTGCAGTCAGTGGACTATTTGCTCAGAGAAAATACAACATTATGAAAAAATATGCATGTAAAACAGCATGCCAGTTACTGAGGACCTAAATCCTTCTAGTACCAGGAAGTGAGCTTCTTATTATCCAAAGGACCTGCAGATTAAGAGGATATTTTCTGGGACCACTTCATGGATGAAACTAGTCCTTGCACCTTTCATTTCTCATGTCCATGTTCTAAACGTATGTCCACACCACTTCCATCCAATTACAATTGATCACTTTCACCATACATAATCTAACCAGGCTGCCAGTATTTATTATTGGTATGCCTTCAGTACATGAACATATGTCATCCCCTACTTGGTCACCTCTCCATAACATATCTGTACTGTAAAATCATTATCAAATCAAAAAAAAATACAAATATTGAAAATAGTTCCAACGTGATTCAACATTTTAATTACATTCGATCATGAATTTATTTGTGTGTTTTTTTGCATATCTGAACTTTTTGCTTATCCGAACTACCTCGTCAGTGTTTCAAATACCTATTTAGTGTCGCTGAGGTAGTTGTTGTCCTCCCTCACAGTAATGCTGAAGAGGAATGACTCTTGAGTATTGTCGGAAAGAATAAGACAGACGCTCGGCAATGAAGCTTGATGGCACTTTGTCAAGCATTCTAGCCATGAAGCTAGCATTCCCTGAATCTGAAGTTCCCTGTTACCGCTGGGTGCCTGATGAGAACATTTTGGACCATGCAAAAAGGGCAACTTCTTGCGTATAATCAGAATCATTAAACTGATAGCAGTGTGTTATTTGGGGGGGAAATTAATTTAGTATGCTTAGCATGCTATGTTATGACTTGATGCAAATGATAACCAGATTTTATACCAAATCTACAGATTTTTCCGAGGAATTTTGGGGGGATCTCCATATTTTCATGACTCTGGGGTTGGCAGGTCTGCTATATAGACACATAATATCTAGCTAGATATTGATACCCTATATAGACCCATAAGATATATTATAGATATTGATATCTAGCTAGATATTGATACCTTATATAGACCCATAAGATTATAAATACCGACTAGCCAACTCCTTCATGTTCAATGCCCCAGCATATCACCAGCAAACTCCCCACGTTACCACCCCTTTTAATCTCATAGCTGGTTATTACTATATCGTATTTATCAGTTCTTACCTCCGTCATTCCACATACTCTCGTTTTTTTCCATGTGTCTTCCGTGGCTACCCTTTACCTTCCTAACTTTGGCGCAGCGTGGGAAGGCAACTTCGAAAACAACTTCAAAAAAAAAAAAAAAAAAAATTTTTTTATTTTTTTTTATCAATAACAAAAGTGTACAAACACAACCAGTTAAAAGTTAAATCACACCATCTACATCCGGGGATCGAATTGGGAGGGGCAGTGAGGCATTGCCCTTCCACAAGTTAATTGAGAGCCTTTGGAACAGATGGCGAGTAGCTTCTGAGGGAGGAATGCCCAAACGATGTCCTTGAAGGCGTCCTACCTCCCGAATAACCTTGGCTGCATCCTCGCTCCACCCCCCACCCCCCCAGAGTCTCCACGACCTAGGAATGAAGGTGACACCTACAGCCCTGCATGCCTCAGAATGAGCTACCATTTTCCTTTCGATTCCCACGGAGAGGGTATGTCCCTGAGTGACAGCAGCCTCCTTCAATGTCCTGCCCTGAAGAGTAGATATAACATGTACATCTAAAGCAGCTGGTTGACCTCTCTTCCAAGTGGGCAAGAAGACATCGGCAGGACGACTGTTGGTTCCGGGAATGAGAGGGGGCAACTCCTTCCTTGGTGCAAGAGCAGCAGATTGAGCTGCAGAAAATAGAGCATCTCGGATGGAATTGTACCTGTGGATACGATCCCCGTTACCACCACAGCCTACTTGGTGGTCCCCAAAGGAGTCAGAAATAACCTGGCAGATGGGGCATCTAGCACCCTCCTCAACCATCGGGAGACCCAACCAATACTGCAAGCATAATCTGAACTCCCAGTCTTGTAGGTGGAGACCAAGAGCATGAGAGGGGGTGACATTCAGCCAATCGCCGGCATGGGGGATGGCGGATGAAAGAGCTAGAGCTTTGAAGCGTATGTTGGTAACCTCTGCTACCAGCTTCGAGTTGGAAGCCACATCAATGGAGTGAGAGAGGTGTTTTTGGCAGAGAGGGACATCCACTTCACAGATGGAGCACCAGTCGGGTTTATTGGCAGACTTGGCCAAAGTTGGGGCTAGGTGGATAGATTCAGCCAGAGACTGCCCCAGGATTCTGTCAACAAGGGGCCTGGACTGGTCTAGGGAAGCGATGAAGGCAGCTGGGGCGTGAAGGGATGCTCGTCGAATGTTCATTCCCCCCCGAGTGAACTAGGGAGGGAAGCCTTCAACCATGCCCAATCTGAAAGTGCCCCCCCCCCCCGCCAGATCAGAAAGAGCCTCAAGCATGGAGTTATCAAATGCTGCAGAAGCGTGGCGGATGTGACTAGGGGGACAGGTGTGCAGGGCAAAGGACACTTTGGGGAGGGCAAGGCAGGGTGGTTTCCATTTGGGAGTCTTCTCCACACGCCTAAGCATAGTGGACTCGCAGTATGAGGGGGGCCCGATGGGGGAGCCCAGGTACTCAAAACCACCTCTTGTGATAGGGATGTTGAGGGGGAGGGGGTTATTGGTGAGAGGGTCATCAGGTGGTATGAACAGCTCAGGGATTTGGCCTTGTTTAAATTGAGACCATGGGCTGGGCCAGCATCCTCAATGATTGCCAGAGCGGAGCAAAGGTCATCAGCAGAACCACACAAAGTACCATCATCCAGGTACCAAGCGTTGATCAGGAGATTGGGCACCTCTTCCTTGCTTTTTTCAATGATGGGCTGGAGAGTGAGGGCAAATCCTAATGGCCCCAGAGGGTCTCCCTGCTGAACCCCACTGCAGCTAAGGATGGAGTGATCACCCAAGCGTAGAATAGGTTGAGCCCTGTAGCAACTCTCCATCCAAGCAGACATGGGGGGGAGGCGATTCCTCACTTCCCGAAACATGGAACCACAATCCACACTATTAAAAGCATTAGAGAAGTCAAGCAGCATGGTCCATTTTTGTTCAGCCGGGATGTTGGCATCCTCTTGCACAAGAGACAAGGCATGCACGATAGCTTCACACCCAACTTGGACACCGACTCCAAGTTGTAAGAGGGTCAGGATTCTGAATGCTTCAGCCTGTACTGCCCGAGAAATGCATTTGGATGTTAAGCGACGGAGAACCTCCCCCACAGCGATTGGGCGAAGGCCACCATCTTTCTTCTTACATGCAAAGAGAGTGGCTCCGCAGAGGTGAGGGACCACTACAGGAGGGGCTTTTCCAGCAAACAAGAGGTTAATCACTCCCATCAAGGCTCGAATGGCACTGTTGGCACGGTCTGGGGAAGGGTACAGCCTCCTTGAAATGGTTTGCCCTAAAAGAAGATGGACCAGGAGCAGAGCCATTAGGGAAAGATTTCAAGGCCTTGACGACAATCCCCTCTGAGATTTGGATGGGCGAAGGGACAGGTTCAGGGGAGTTGGGAGGGATATTAACCTGAGGGTGTGTTTTGCTAACATTGCATTGTAGATTTCATCTGAAGCCTGAGCAAGCCCATTGGAAGTGAGTGCTTGGATGGCCTTCTTGTATTGGCCATCCTCAACTGCGCGTCGAGCCCGTCTGGCGTTAGCTGCCCTTAGTGACTCTGGTGTTAAATTCTTCTTCTTGGACCTCCTGTGATGACAGTTTAGCCTATCCTCCTCCTCCAAAACTACAGACCAAAGGCCCATGAAATCACCTGCCTGTCACCTCCTTATCCTAGATTTCACTGTTTTTAGGGTATCACGCCAGTTACTGCGCACCGCTCCAGCAGGATTAGCAAGAATGCAAAGAGCAGGCATAAACATCTTACTCCAAGCTTAGCATCTATCCCTGAAGGGTCTGAACAGACGTCATTACAAACCCCCCGAAATAGGCTAGCCCAAGCATCCCTAGCTCCCTTGGGGACATGTTGAAGGGTAGACACCCTCACACCCAGAATGACAGACAGGGAAGGGAGAGATGAATGAGGAGAGGCAGGAGTATTGTTACTTGAAGGTAGGGTTGAATGTGGAGGAGGGAGGGTATCGTTAGAATCACAGAGGACACTTACTACGCAGGTGGAGAGAGGTAATGAGGCAGGCAATGATGCAGGAGAGGGGCACACAGATGAAGGGCATGTGGAAGGGACTGAGGAAGAAGCACCATCTGACGAAAGTGGCGATTGCGAGGTTGGTGCTGAGACCGAGGTTGTGGTTGAGGAGGCAGGTGAGAATTTGGAGGGGCATTAATTGGAATGTTCGCTGATGTCGAGGCAGAGTTTATGTTGCGACAGACCTTGGCGGGAAGGCTGCAAACATTTCCTAACTTCGCACTAACACAGTTCTTGCAAATACCGTCCTTATTGCACCTACAACATCCCCCCCCCCCCCCCCCCCCCCCCCCCATTCGATGGTGACTCAATGCAGTTTTCGCGCGTAATGGTAGCGGCTGAGAATGACAAAGGAGTTTTCGGCAATGAATTGTGAGGAAATACAGCATTATTAAAAACCTGGGATAGCCTCTTCTCTCCAGGACCAGGTTTATAGAAGTGCTCTATTAACAAATTTCGGTATTTCAGGTAACATCACTTATACTACATCACGTCATCTGTGGCTAATCTGATTGGTTAATAACTTTCAATAACAAAAAAAAATTTTTTGTAATATAACATACATAGTACAATGCAATATAGAGTACAATGTCCTTTTAAGTAAGTAAGTAATAACAATAAATAAATAAACAGTGGCCCCACCCGGGAGGACCAGTGCCTGCACCTGGTGCTACACCAGAAGACCAGATGGAGGTGGGGGAATCAACCACCCCACCTCCAGTCGAGGTGAGTCCCCAATATTCCCCTGAAGTCCCTATCCAATTCCCGCCACACCCAGACACCCACCAAATCCCTGTCAGTACGCTCCAAACCCCACCTATGCCCACATTGCCACCACCAACTGCTCCCCGGTCGGCCTCCCCAATTATCCCTATTCCCAACCACGCCATATTATCCGACCCTGCGGAGGACCAGGCACCACCAGAGCTGACCGCCCCAAACGTTGGGATGGACAGCGAAAGCTCCCTGTCCTTCTCCTCTGGGTCGCCCACACTCTCCACTCCATCCCCAACATCCACACTTGTGACAATACCGACACCCACCCGCAGGAGGGAAGAGCTACTCAAAGCCAGGAGGGAGCTCAGGAAGAAGGCCGCGGTGGATTATTAAAAAGTTGTCAAAGCTGAACATGGACCCGAGAAGATTAGCTCTGGAAGCATGGAGGAAAGAGAATGGATGAACTCCCATGAAGAGGTTCTCTTATGTCCAGCAATGTTGGATTCACACCAGTGAAACAAAAGTGTGCAGGGATGAGGTCAAGAAGCCCAAACAACTGTATGTCCGTGCAACTTTGGAGGAGAACAGCAGGACACAGATTAGGCACTGGGATGCTGATAAATCCCTCAGGAGGAGGAGGAGTGAGTCCTGTCATCTGCGGGAGGACAAGTCGCCACTGCAACAAGTGGGAGGGTACACTGGTGCGGCCACTGTTCACTTTTAACCGCATGTAGTTTAGCGCGTGCGCAATGCAGTATAAGTAAGATAGCCTATACAAAAGGGTCGGTTATGCGCCAGTGTAACCTCTGTTACATTCCTCGGCTTAGCCTCGGGGTAACCGCAAACTCGGAGGTTACATAGGTATAGGCTATCCTCTACTTATACTATCCTCTACTTATACTACATCACGTCATCTGTGGCTAATCTGATTGGTTAATAACTATAGGTTATATAGGCGCGTAACCTACACTTTTAATCGCATGTAGTTTAGCGCGTGCGCAATGCAGTATAAGTAAGATAGCCTATACGCCAGTGTAACCTCTGTTACATTCCTCGGCTTCCCCTCGGGGTAACCGCAAACTCGGAGGTTAATAACCGACTCTTTTGTATAGGCTATCCTATACATGTACTTATCAAGAAGCGCTATATATATTTTTATCGCAGAGTCCTGTCAGGGTCATTGTAGTGTACAATATACACATAGTATATAGTGTATAGAAGTAGCTATATACAGTGATGAAATGGCTTGATATTTATTGACATTCTTGAGCCTGTTACATATGCAGTATAATGTGACACCAAATATAAGTAACTAATACTTAGAATGATTAAAGAACAACAGCCAGAATAGTTGCATAGCTCAGTGTGTCCGCTGTTCAAGGAGGACCAAAGATCATTCATCAGCTCACCATACAACAGTTCCTTTCTCCTCTGTCACCACTTCCCTACCCACTACATCACACACTCGCCCACCTCCTCCATCACTGCATCACTCACTCCCTCACATCTTTCCCAACAGCAATGCCTTCCTTACTCTCTCTTCTATAATTAATCCAGCCACTGTCCAAACCCTACAATTCTATGTACTCCACAAGTACCAGCAGATCCATTTCAAATTCCCAACACTCCACCAAGAAATGTCTCCTATTTCCCCTGCTCCATCACATCTCTCATCGTTAATTAGATTTATATTTCTAGCCACCCAGCTGATGCAGTCTAAATTGCAACCTCACACCATCCTGACCCAACCCCACATACACCTGCACCATTAGCCAAATTGTACTTCACTGAACTCTTCCTTGTTGACACCCAATCCTTCTCATTTCTCACCTTCATCTTTTCCTTCAACATAAGTACTGACCCAGCTACATTGTCTAACTCCTACTAGCTGCCTCTTCAAGATCTCACATTCTTCCCGATTCCTCCATCCTCTCTTAGTTTATTCACAGCTATTTTCTATTCCGACACCTCCAATCTCTTAACAAACAAAACCTTCCTCTCTTCCCTCCTCTCCTCCACCCCATATCTCCCTGCATTGCCACTCCTGCAACTGCTTTGGCCCCCAACAATCTCATACCAACTCTCATCTGTGCCGACTACAACTTCTTGCAAGCAATATGTCATCCTACTTCAGTCTTCAGGTCTCACTAGAAGCTCCCATACCATCCTTCCTGTCTACTTCCACCTGCCCATTCACTCTGCACATCCATGCTATATATCTTCCCAAACCCATTCTTCTGCCATTTTTGCCATCTTCTCTCACTGAACATTACCCCTTAGCTTCCTATCAAACCTCCAAAGACTACCTCTTCAACTATCTTCTCACCAATCCTCCACCTCACTCCTGCTTCCCTCTTCTCTACTACCATGGCTTTGCTCTTCTTACTATTAAACTTCATCTTCCACTTTAATATATGCACCTGTACCCCATCCATCATAGCTTGCAGTTCCACTCCAAAATTCTTCAAAAGAACAACATGATTTGCATACATAAGTGTCCCACATCAACTCCCTTCCATCTTAACCCCTAGCTCAGCTCTCTCCAGCTCCTCTGCCATTCTCATCAAATAGATATTGAAAAGAATTGTAGACCAAAGAACATTCCTGACTGAGCTCATTCTCAAGGCAAACCATTTTGACCTCTCTCAATTCAACCCACTGTCATCTCCACCCTACTGTACACTCCTTCACATACCCTCACAAACTTCTCCTCTACTCCGTATTGCCTCAACTTGTGCCCCAATCCCTCCCTCCACACACTGTCATATATGCCTTGCCTGTGTCCAGGAAGGCCAGATATGAATTCTTCTTTTCCCTCTTCCTCATTTCACAAAAACCTCTCGACCCACCAACCACTGGTCTTAACATACTCCTTCGTTTCCTAAACCCTTCCTTCCTGTGCTTCTGTCAAAATCTTATCCTCAACAAACTTTCCCAACCTTCTCGTCACAAGCAATTCCCTGTAATTCCCTACTTGGTCCTCATCACCATCCTTGTGCATAGGTAGCAAACATAGTCTCCCCCTCCCTTCTCTTCACTGCTTCCTTTCCCTTGAGACAAATATGTGATGACTAGAAAAGCAAGAAAGATGTAAAAAAGACTATTAGAAAAGAGAAGAAGGAATTGAGGAAAAGAACTGTAACAGGATGGGACTAGTTGTAAGCTGTTTGGGAATGTTTCGGAACGATTTGAGAGAAAAGAGGAAGAAGAGAAGGGTTAAAAGAATGAAAGGTGACGAAGGAAGGATAGTGAAGGACAAGGTGTTGGTGGTGATAACAAAACACTGGGAAGAGCTGGTGAGGAAAAGAGAGGATGCCATCACAAGCAGGGATAGGAGATGTGGGTGGGGATGGGTTGGGGGGTGTGAGGAAGAAAGGTTGGGAAGACGTAGTCAATCATAAATAGTACCTTTTTTATAGTCATAAGAACAGTTGTAGGTTCTCTGAAGTTGAGAGAATGGCATGTTGCAATAAGTTTATATGCGATGTTAACTGTATAATTATACTATTTATGACTTGACAGATTATTATTTGCAACTGTGTCAGATAAAAATACAGTAGATTACATTAGTGACAGGTGAAGTGTTGATGGCATACACATAACAGGCAGAAAATTGTTGGAGTGAACATACTTATTACAGGGGCACATGAAGTGGTAGGAACATGGATACTCTGAAGAGAAGTCGTGTTAATACCCTACCACCTTACCCAATTTCACTTCAAATACACACAAAATTGTTCTTACATCGGAGTCAGTCATCCTGGCTCTTATTCTCCATGCAGCTGGATATATAGAGTCATCCTGGCTCATACTCTCCATGCAGCTGAGATATATAGAGTCATCCTGGCTCTTATTCTCCATGGAGCTGAGATATATAGAGTCATCCTGGCTCTTATTCTCCATGGAGCCGATATATTAGAGTCATCCTGGCTCTTATTCTCCATGCAGCTGAGATATAGAGTCATCCTGGCTCTTATTCTCCATGGAGCTGAGATATATAGTCATCCTGGCTCTTATTCTCCATGGAGCTGAGATAGGCAGTGAAGAGGATGAATTTGTTGATCCCTTATAAAATTAATGTTTACTGACTGTGCAATTATATGTGGCTGCTTGCATGTGGTTGGTACAAATCCTGAGAAACTGCCATGCTGATCTGCCTTCGCATAGTTTGTCCCAAAAAGTAACTATGCAAAAGTGTTCTGCATGCGCTTATTAGAGCACATTTCACATCTTTCACTGCAAACAGTGAAAACAGTCTTAATAGCATTCTGATTGGCCAACAACAACTGTGAAATACCACATCAATAGCCGCAGGATGCTTTAGTACAGGAAGTAATTCAGGCAAGGTATTAAAATTAAAATGGCGACAGTGATTTGTTCTGTTTACACGGGTGGAAAGAATTATTCCGACAGAAGTTCTTGTGATTGATTCATTCACTAAAATATGAACTGCTCTATTAAATCTGTGAGATGAGACACGTCTAATTGAAATTTAAGGGGGTCCACTACCCCAAAAACAACAACAAAAAAAACAACTTCTCTCTGCTTCAGATTTTTTTATTTTATCTTGTATGATGTGTACCTATACACAGACCTACCTTCTGGTGCTGTGCAACTATATAGAGTAGTGCAATACTAAGGCAACCCATGGAGTGGGCAAAGCAAGCTTCAATCCACAGCCCTAACTACAAAATTGAAGTAACAACATCTAGGCAATGCCTGGGTTAGAGTTGTTACACTCTAAAGACAGTTCCAAATATTCATTGAAAGACAATGACAAGATACATGACACACTGGGTGGGACTATCGCCAGTCCAGTACCTCTCCACAGAAGTGGGGGGACATACAAACATACACATTCAAACATACATACACTATGCATACGTATTTGCACAAACCCAGTGTCTTATTTATTCAACTAGAAAACAATACTTGCTAAATTCGTACATACTGTGCAAAGGAAAGTCATCCACCATATCCATAGATAAATTATTGCATAGTTAATCAATACCATAGTTAATAAATACCAAATTATGGCTGATCGTTAGTTAGCTCTACAGTTCAGCAGCTTTCCAGATATTGTAGGAACCTTCTATATACCACACAGAGCCTTGAAAACAGTTTGGAGCATTCAGGCCAATTCTATTCTCTAGGTCCCAGGAGCCGAGTGAGCCAACAATGAAGGCATGGACTGAAACGGTGGAGTACTCCGGTTGCTCACTCATCCAGACACGGAGGCCCTCATACTTCCGCTCCTTCTCTCTTCTCGCTTTCTGGAAGGCCACCGGTCCAGATTCGTAAGGGATCGTGACATCCACCACCACTGCTTCTTTCGATGATTTATCGTGGTGGACAATATCCGGCTTGTTGTTGTCTGGGGAAAAACTCTGTTCGGTATAGAGGTCCTTGCCCTCCTTGGGGATGGCTCGAACAAGGCGCTGAAGAATTGTGTTGTGTCTGGCCCCCATGAATCCCATGTTGGGTTTGCATGCATTTAGCACATGACCCAATGTCTCCGGCTGGGAGTGGCACTTGCGGCAGGTGGCATCGCTGATCTTCTTGAGCCTCTTTGCCACAGCACCCACTGGCAATAAGTTCAGCCTAGCCCGCAGGGCAAACTTATATTCCGCAAATGAGATGTAGCTACCAGTAGGGATCCAGTGACTGGAAGCCGGGTGGAGGGAGATGGAGTGGAAGGAACGGCCTTGGTCACAACTGTCGAGTACCTGCTTCAACCTCCTTTCTTCTCTGGCTCTCTTGAGGAGGTCTGCCACAGGGCGCCAACGGTTGACTTGGATTGTGGAGTCCTGGAAAATAAGGGAGAAGCTGTCCTGGTCATAGTCTACCATACTAAGGTAGGTGAATGACCTTCTGACCATAGACCAGAGCGAGCGGACGTCTCCACGGGAAGCCTCTCCCCTGGGAGGGGTGGAATTCAGGAACTTCACTATTTCATCTGAAGTCTGTGGAGCCTGGCCAGTCCGTTTTAGGATGGTAGCTCTGAGTTGGTCCCAGGCAATATCAGAAACCAGTTTGTCTCTCGAGGACAGGCATTTCATGGCTCTTAAGATCATGGATGCCTCCAAGTTGTCCTCAACCGAGTGGAGGCCCAAACCCCCTAGTGAGCATGGGAGGTGGAAGAAGGCACAGATGGTTCTAATGGGAAGTCTGAACGATTTCTTCACCTTCTTCCTAATGATGGAGTCCATCCCAGAAGCCCACGATCGGTTGAGAGCTGTGGTATGAAGGCACTGGTTTTTCTTGGACAATGCAAAATTGTTAATGGCGTCCAGCTTCTGCCAGTCCGTAAGTTTATATTTTATCCACCAACCCCTATCTCCTTCCTCAGGTCCCCTTTTGTGCCAATCCGGGACCTCCCCACATCAATGCCCAGGTAGCGGTAGGTGTCTTCCCACCTCAAGGCAGGTATCACCTCATCTCCATATTTTGGCATGAAAGGTTCCACATACCTACCTCGAGAACTGCTGATAATAGCAGAAAGACACCCACATTTCTGGACATTGAGGTAGAGGCCAGACCACTCATAGAACTCCCGGACGATGCCCAGCAGATTTTCAATCTCATCTCGGTGAGGGGTAATGAGGCAGGCATAGGCCAGTTGGGAAATTTTGGCACCGTTCTCCATATTGTAACCAGTACAGGACCGTTTGAGGATGGGGAGTAGGGCTTGCAAGGCCAAGTTAAAAAGGAGAGGACTCAGAGGGCAGCCCTGCTTGATCCCGACAGCAACTGGCACTTTGTTGGTGTACCCTGAGGAGCAGCGGACACATTGGGTACTCCCGAGGTAGATCGCCTTGCAGATCTCTATGAAGTTCACTGGGACCTCTAACCTCTGCATCATCAGCCATAGGAGCTCATGGGAGACCGACGTAAAGGCATTCTTTAGGTCCAGCCAGAGCACTCGCACATCCTTCTTCCTTCTCCTAGCATCACTCATGACATTCTCCATCACAAATGAGTGCTCCAGGCAGCCTTCCATGGGCAGGAATCCCTTCTGAGATGGTGAAATTTTATCTTCAACCAAGGCCCAAGATGCCAACCTCTTTGCCATGATAGCCACAAAGATCTTGTATATTGTAGGCTGCAATGATATCGGTCTCCAGTTACCTGGTGATGCCTCGTCTCCTCGCTTGTGGATGAGGATGGTATTACTTCTCTTCCAGGAGTCGGGAAAACGGCAGTTGATGATACAAATATTAAATATTTTGGTCAAGACGGTGCTGCTCTTGGGGGTGACCTTCCACATTGTGTACGTCACTCCATCAGGACCTGGGGATGACTGCCAGGGCAGGCGCTTCAGCTGGACATCTACCTCTTGCTCTGAGACTTGTCCAGTGAGGGCGTCGTCTGGGGTTGTGTTCGTGGGTACATCCTATGCAAGCCACTGAGGAATATTCTCTCCTAGGCGGATGGGCGGCCGGTTGAAGTAATTCTCGAGGGTCAGTGCAGGAATGCTGCATGAAATTGATTGGTTACCCAAGAGAGACCTCATGCAACGCTTCTTGTTGGCCCTGTACCACTGTTGTATCTTCCTCGCCTCATTGGCTCTCCGCCTCCTGTCATTCGACTGACGGACTCTTTGGGAGGCTTCCAATGCAATGAGCTGACCTCTTATGAGGGAGGCGTCACCATCTCTCTGACAGTGGTGTGGGGAGGTCCCAAGCCCATGGCTTTGATGTGGCTGTGTGCTTGCCCTTGTGGTCGTAGGAAGGGGATGGGAAGGGACATCTCGTTGGGATTGAGCATGTCTATTTGTCCTCCTTCTCCAGTGTGTTGTTGGGTGAGTGGGTGGCCGACTGATAACTAGTTGACAAAGATCCTTTACGAGATCATCCACTCTGGTCACAAATGCAGACCACTCTTCATCTGTCAGTCTGCGACCACAAAGATGGCTGGTCGCACTCGTGAAGTCATCCATTCTCCTTTCACGCAATCTCCTCAGGTTCTCCTCCCTCTCCTCGATACTGGAGCGTGCTAGAGGAGGATCAGCATTATTGATTGAGGAAGCGGCGCTGGTGAGTGAGGTGGATGAGTTGGCGTGGGGAGAACTGATGATGACTTGTGTGGGTACAGATGTAGTCGGACCTGTAGTGGCTTGAGAAACTGGTACAGGATTAGTTAGGTGAGAGGACGAGGGTGGCACAGGTAGTGACACAAAATTAGCGGGGGACAAAACAACATCAGGGGTGGGTAAAGGGGAGTGGCTTACACCTGTCACACTGACATTGTCCACTGCAGCGGTGTTGAGAGTCGAGCTGCACAGGTATAGGTGTGGGAGCGGAATGGACCAGGGAAGGGGAGCTGATCGACTGGTTATGTTGGAGGTGATGGAGAAACTCTTCCGCCCGCAACTGGTTGGCCAACTCGATTGGTGATAACAGGTCGCAATCCTCCGTGGTCTGATTCTCCTCATTAGGGGTGGTGTCCTGCATCTCCTCCGTCTGTGAGAGGTGTGTGCCCAGTGCCCAGGGTGACTAAGAGTGCATCTGCTCTGGCCATGAGGTCATTCTGCTGTGAGGACAATTGGTCCTTCTCACAGCAGAGAAGCAGGGGCGATGGCGGTGTCGAGGATGAGATGGCTGCTGGTGATGAGATGGCTGATAGAGGTGTCAAGTCTGGTCCAAGATGATCTGACTGGGACAGTGGCACATCCTCTATAGGAGGGCTGGAGGGTGCCACTACACCATTAGTGGTTTCTTGGGGTGGGTGAACCTGTCCCTCTGCTATCCGTGGTGATGGGTGGTGGGAGGTCCAATCTGGATGATCACGAAGGAAATTCCTTTTGTGTACTCCCACCTGTTTTGCTGTCTTTGTGCCAACCACTCCTGCGATGGCAATATTGGAAGAGGAGCCTAGTCGCTGCATTCCATCCAGAAACAGTGCATGTTCAGCAGGGGTCCATTCTCTTGGGACTGCATTGGAAGCGTCCAATGCCCTGTCTCTGCTGGCCTCAGGTGCATGTTTGTTGCGGATATGCTGTTGCTGGGAAGCATCTCAGGACAGTACTGACAGCTATGACCTCCAGAAGTAGGCTGGCTAATAGTGTCCTCTGAACTCTGTCTGATACCTGGGTGAGACTTCGAGTAATGGGTGCTGATAGACCGCTTGGTGGAGAATAGAACTTGACATTGTGTGCATTTGAATTTTATGATCACCTCTCCTTCATGAATTGCTGTGAGATGTCTGGTAAATGAGGTATAGACCTTGTAACTAACATTACACACAGGATATCTGAAGTGCTGCCCAGGGACATCTGGATAAAGTAATTCAAGCTCAGTGGTGGGTGTGGCCATCTCAAGTGAGCAGCGTGCTGATAGTAATCAAGTGGACGGGAATGGTAAATAAGATGGCAGTGCAGATTGTCAGATAAATCTTCAGAACAACGATGATGGTAGACAAGTAGACAATCGATGGACTAGTAGATGTAAGTAAGTACAGGTAAGCTAGCAAAGAAACTACAATCTAGCGAATGATCAAATCTCGGCTGTGGGAACGAAGTTGTTACACTCTAAAAACAGTTATTTCTACTTGATCTTAGCTGGGATGCCATCTATGTCATGGTCCAGATGTACATCTAGGTATGCCAGGGACTTCCTTACCATCAACCATAGAGATCTACCTTCACCTCGAGAGGCCTCATTTCTAGGTGGGGTGGAATTGAGAAAACTAACCACATCCTTCAACGAATCAGGTGGTTGACCGGTCCTCTTCTTAATAGTGGCGCGAAGTTGGTCCCATGCGATGCCCGAAACAAGCTTGTCATTTGATGTGAGGGTCTTCAGCGCTCTTAGGACCATGGCAGCCTCCAAATTGTCCTCAATTGAGTGCAGTCCGAGCCCTCCCATATGCCGCGCAAGGTGAAAGAAAGAACATAGAGTCCTCACAGGAAGTCTGAACGCCTTCTTGATCTTTTTTCAGATTTCTGCATCCAGCTTCGCTGCCCAAGTCCTGTTGAGAGCCGATGCGTTGATGCGATAGGTTGTCTTTGACAAAGCAAATGTATTGATAGCATCTAACTTCTGCCAGTTCAGTAAGTCGCATTGTCAGGATCTTATCGACGGTGTCCTCGATTTCGTTTTCGTTTTTTAGGTTGGAGTACCTGATCTTGACCTTCCCATGTCAACCACCCAGATATCGGTAGGTGTCCTCCCATTTCAGTGCAGCCATTTCCAAGCTGTTATGAAATAACAAAGCCAAACATATCAAAACTCGGCTGGGAAAAATACACTCTAAACATGAGTACCATGCATGGAGTACTGAGAGTGATACAAATCACAAAAGGAGTACAAGATAACATGAAATTTTTTATTTAATATTGAAAATATTTTAAAAATAATCCCCATAAAGGGGATGGGCCACACTTAGATGTAGTGCAATACTAAGGCAACCCGTGGAGTGGGCGAAGCAAGCTTCAATCCACACCCCTAGCTACAAAAATTGAAGTAACAACATCTAGGCAATGCCTAGGTTAGAGTTGTTACACTCTAAAGAACAGTTATTTCTACTTGATCTTAGCCAAAAGGCCGAGAAGCGATATTAGCCATTCTTTTGCATGCTACTTTTATGCAGCAAGTCTTCTGAAGAGTCTGAATGGGCCAACTAGCATTGTGAATGAATATAATTAGTAAGTCCAGAGTCACAAACCTCAAACATTCCTTAGAAATCACAATGACATGGGCAAAACCAAGCAATGGGGCACATTTGAGAACTAAGAGTATAACATTACAACTATACAAATGATTAGCTGCTAGTTATTCCTTCATACTCCAAGACATTTAACTAGCCAACTAAGTAGTTTAAACTCAGAGCAGATCCATGTACACTACACATGCATAACAGAGACACTAGATATTCCACATTAACTAGCTAATTAAGTAGTTTAAACTCTGGGCAGATCCATGTACACTACGCATGCATAACAGAGACACTAGATATTCCACATCAGAAATGATTTAACTAGCTAACTAAGTAGTTTAAACTCTGGGCAGATCCATGTACATGCATAACAGAGACACTAGATATTCCATATCAGAAATGATTTAACTAGCTAACTAAGTAGTTTAAACTCTGGGCAGATCCATGTACACTACACATGCATAACAGAGACACTAGATATTCCACATTAACTAGCTAATTAAGTAGTTTAAACTCTGGGCAGATCCATGTACACTACTCATGCATAACTGAGACACTAGATATTCCACATCAGAAATGATTTAACTAGCTAACTAAGTAGTTTAAACTCTGGGCAGATCCATGCACACTATTCATGCATAACTGAGACACTAGATATTCCACATCAGAAATGATTCAACTAGCTAACTAAGTAGTTTAAACTCTGGGCAGATCCATGTACACTACTCATGCATAACTGAGACACTAGATATTCCACATCATAAATGATTCAACTAGCTAACTAAGTAGTTTAAACTCTGGGCAGATCCATGTACACTACTCATGCATAACTGAGACACTAGATATTCCACATCAGAAATGATTTTAACTAGCTAACAAAGTAGTTTAAACTCTGGGCAGATCCATGTACACTACACATGCATAACAGTAACCAGTGGTGGATCCAGGGGGTTCTGTGGGTTCCTGGAGGCCCCATTTCTGACGTGGAATATCTAGGTTCTAATGTCATTCCCCGGAACCCTAGCTTTCTGACGCTACATGTGCTTAACAGTCTAACACTGTCCTATCATCTTTGTTTTTAAACTAGACTCAGAAAAGAATTAAACAGCATGCAATACAAGTTCTGCTCTCAGTTTTCATGAGCTTCCACTTCACAAAGAAGGACTAGGACTAGGTAATGATTTGATAAAGGGGTGTGGCTCACACACTTCATTGTTTGCTTTCCAAAATCCTGTAAAATCCTGTATCCACCACTTCTAACAACATGGAGTCTTTAATGCTTGTAATAAAGTGGCTTGGAAGTTGGGAAAGGTCCATGGAAACCACACATAGTATAGAGACACATTCACAATAAGAGTTTTTCTATGACAACAGTGGCAAACTTTAGCAAGAATACCAGAGAAACACTTTTTACGGGATAGTTTTTTCTCTGAGATATATTATATTTAGCTAGATATTGATACCCTATATAGACACATAAGATATTATTATATCTAGCTATATATTGATACCCTATATAGACACATAAGATATATTATATCTAGTTATAGATATTGACACCCTATATAGACACATAAGATATATTATATTTAGTTAGATATTGACACCCTATATCAGACCTGCCAACTCACCCGATGCTGTCGGGTGGCACCCGATTTCAACACTAATCTCCAGATCTCCCGATTGAATATATAATTCACCCGACTTTCTGAGGAATTGATTTTTTAAAGATCAGGGTTCAGGGGTTCAGGTTTTAAAAAAAGATGTAATACAGTATACCCTCGCATATCCGAACCTCGATTATCCGAACTCCTGATTAAATAATAAATCTGGTAATGGTCGTCGATCTGCCAAATCTTTTTCGTGGAAACTAGTCCAGTTCGCTTTTGCCAGCAAAAGGAAGCGAGTAGTTTGTTGATCGAGTCAAAGATAGCCATTCTAAGCAAGCTATCAAATGGAGCCAGTCAAGCCGGACTAGCGGAAGAGTAAGGCGTAGGAAGTTGACAATAACGGAGATAAAAAAGAACAAAGCCTAACTTCGAGAGTTCGCAGGCAACCTTGACTGTCGGGGGATAAGTTCAGCTCGCAAAGTCATGCGCCTTGCTAAAGACGAACAACTAGAAAATGCTTTATATCTGTGGTTCATTCAGAAAAGGGAGCAAGCCCCAAGGCACTGCAGTCAGTGGACTATTTGCTCAGAGAAAATACAACATTATGAAAAAATATGTACAGAAAACAGCATGCCAGTTACTGAGGACCTAAATCCTTCTAGTACCAGGAAGTGAGCTTCTTATTATCCAAAGGACCTGCAGATTAAGAGGATACTTTCTGGGACCACTTCATGTCGAATTTTGATGAAACTATTCCTTGCACCTTTCATTTCTCATGTCCATGTTCTAAATGTATGTCCACACCACTTCCATCCAATTACAATTGATCACTTTCACCATACATAATCTAACCAGGCTGCCAGTATTTATTATTGGTATGCCTTCAGTACATGAACATATGTCATCCCCTACTTGGTCACCTCTCCATAACATATCTGTACTGTAAAATCATTATCAAATCAAAATAAAAATACAAATATTGAAAATAGTTCCAACGTGATACAGCATTTTAATTACATTCATTCATGAATTTATTTGTGTGTTTTTTTGCATTTCCGAACTTTTTGCTTATCCGAACTACCTTGTCAGCGTTTCAAATACCTATTTCGTGTCGCTGAGGTAGTTGTTGTCCTCCCTCACAGTAATGCTGAAGAGGAACGACTCTTGAGCATTGTCGGAAAGAATAAGACATGCTTGGCAATGAAGCTCGATGGCACTTTGTCAAGCATTCTAGCCATGAAGCTAAATCTGAAGTTCCCTGTTACCGCTGGGTGCCTGATGAGAAAAATTTGGACCATGCAAAAAGGGCAACTTCTTGCTACAGAATCATTAAACTGATAGCAGTGTGTTATTTGGGGGGGAAATTAATTTAGTATGCTTAGCATGCTATGGTATGACTTGATGCAAATGATAACCAGATTTTATACCAAATCTACAGATTTTTCGAGGATTTTGGGGGGGGGGGATCTCCATATTTTCATGACTCTGGGGTTGGCAGGTCTGCTATATAGACACATAATATCTAGCAAGATATTGATACCCTATATAGACGCACAAGATATATTATAGATATTGATACCTAGCTAGATATTTATACCCTATATAGACACACAAGATATATTATAGATATTGATATCTAGCAAGATATTGATACCCTATATAGACACACAAGATATATTATAGATATTGATACCCTATATAGACACACAAGATATATTATAGATATTGATATATACCTAGCTAGATATTGATACCCTATATAGACACACAAGATATATTATAGATATTGATATCTAGCAAGATATTGATAGCCTATATAGACACACAAGATATATTATAGATATTGATACCTAGCTAGATATTGATACCCTATATATATAGACACACAAGATATATTATAAATACCACACCAGCTAACTCCTTCATGTTCAATGCCTCAGCATATCACCAGCTAACTCCCCACGGTACAAACAATATCTCCTAAAACACCTTCTAATCTCATAGCTGGTATACTATATCGTATTTATCAGTTCTTACCTCCGTCATTCCACAGAGGGTGGTACTCTCGGGGGTTTTCACGTGTCTTCCGGGTCAAGCGTGGCTACCCTTTACCTTCCTAGAAAACAAAATTGGCGTGCAGTTTTCGCGCGTAATGCAACTTCGAAAAAAAAAAAAATTTTATTTTTTTTTATATTTTTTTTTTTTTATCAATACAAAAGTGGACGAGACAAAAGTGTACAAACACAGCCAGTTAAAAGTTAAATCACACCATCTACCTCCGGGGGTCGAATTGGGAGGCGGCGGATCCACAGTGTGGCATTGCCCTTCCACAAGTTAATTGAGTCTCCACGACCATAGGAATGAAGGTGACACCTACAGCCCTGCATGCCGATCTACCATTTTCCTTTCGATTCCCACGGAGAGGGCATGTCCCTGAGTGACAGCAGCCTCCTTCAATGTCCTGCCCTGAAGAGTAGATATAACATGTACAAAAGCAGCTGGTTGACCTCTCTTCCAAGTGGGCAAGAAGACATCGGCAGGACGACTGTTGGTTCCGGGAATGAGAGAGGGCAACTCCTTCCTTGGTGCAAGAGCAGCAGATTGAGCTGCAGAAAATAGAGCATCTTGGATGGAGTCGTACCTGTGGATACGATCTCTGTTACCACTACAGCCTACTTGGTGGTCCCCAAAGGAGTCAGAAATAACCTGGCAGATGGGGCATCTAGCACCCTCCTCAACCATCGGGAGACCCAACCAATACTGCAAGCACAATCTGAACTCCCAGTCTTGTAGGTGGAGACCAAGAGCGTGAGAGGGGGTGACATTCAGCCAATCGCCGGCATGGGGGATGGCGGATGAAAGAGCTAGAGCTTTGAAGCATATGTTGGTAACCTCTGCTACCAGCTTCGAGTAGGAAGCCACATCAATGGAGTGAGAAAGGTGTTTTGGGCAGAGAGGGACGTCCACTTCACAGATGGAGCACCAGTCGGGTTTATTGGCAGACAAAGTTGGGGCTAGGTGGATTGTTTCAGCCAGAGACTGGCCCAGGATTCTGTCAACAAGGGGCCTGGACTGATCTAGGGAAGCGATGAAGGCAGCTGGGGCGTGAAGGGATGCTCGTCGAATGTTCATTCCCCCCCGAGTGAACTAGGGTGGGAAGCCTTCAACCATGCCCAATCTGAAAGTGGCTCCCCCGCCAGATCGGAAAGAGCCTCAAGCATGGAGTTATCAAATGCTGCAGAAGCTTGGTGGATGTGACTAGGGGGACAGGTGCGCAGGGCAAAGGACACTTTGGGGAGGGCAAGGCAGGATCTAAGAAAGGTGGTTTCCATTTGGGAGTCTTGCAGGTCAGCCAGCTTGTCCAAGGTCACCTGCATCTTCTCCACATGCCTAAGCATAGTGGACTCGCAGTGAGGGGGGCCCGATGGGAGAGTCCAGGAGCTCAAAACCACCTCTTGTGATAGGGATGTTGAGGGGGAGGGGGTTATTGGTGAGAGGGTCATCAGGTGGTATGAAAAGCAGGGATTTGGCCCTGTTTAAATTGAGACCATGGGCTGGGCCAGCATCCTCAATGATTGCCAGAGCGGAGCAAAGGTCATCAGCAGAACCACACAAAGTACCATCATCCAGGTACCAAGCGTTGATCAGGAGATTGGGCACCTCTTCCTTGATTTTTTCAATGATGGGCTGGAGAGTGAGGGCAAATCCTAATGGCCCCAGAGGGTCTCCCTGCTGAACCCCACTGCAGCTAAGGATGGAGTGATCACCCAAGCGTAGAATAGGTTGAGCCCTGTAGCAACTCTCCATCCAAGCAGACATGGGGGGGAGGCGATTCCTCACTTCCCGAAACATGCCACGATCCACACTATTAAAAGCATTAGAGAAGTCGAGCAGCATGGTCCATTTTTGTTCAGCCGGGATGTTGGCATCCTCTTGCACAAGAGACAAGGCGTGCACGATAGCTTCACACCCAACTTGGACACCGACTCCAAGTTGTAAGAGGGTCAGGATTCTGAATGCTTCAGCCTGTACTGCCCGAGAAATGCATTTGGATGTTAAGCGACGGAGAACCTCCCCCACAGCGATTGGGCGAAGGCCACCATCTTTCTTCTTACATGCAAAGAGAGTGGCTCCGCAGAGGTGAGGGACCACTACAGGAGGGGCTTTTCCAGCACACAAGAGGTTAATCACTCCCATCAAGGCTCGAATGGCACTGTTGGCACGGTCTGGGGAAGGGCAGAGCACCGCCTCCTTGAAATGGTTTGCCCTAAAAGAAGATGGACCAGGAGCAGAGCCATTAGGGAAAGATTTCAAGGCTTGACGACAATCCCCTCTGAGATTTGGATGGGCGAAGGGACAGGTTCAGGGGAGTTGGGAGGGATATTAACCTGAGGGTGTTTTGCTAACATTGCATTGTAGATTTCATCTGAAGCCTGAGCAAGCCCATTGGAAGTGAATGCTTGGATGGCCTTCTTGTATTGGCCATCCTCAACTGCGCGTCGAGCCCGTCTGGCGTTAGCTGCCCTTAGTGACTCTGGTGTTAAATTCTTCTTCTTGGACCTCCTGTGATGACAGTTTAGCCTATCCTCCTCCTCCAAAACTACAGACCAAAGGCCCATGAAATCACCTGCTTGCCACCTCCTTATCCTAGATTTCACTGTTTTTAGGGTATCACGCCAGTTACTGCGCACCGCTCCAACAGGATTAGCAAGAATGCAAAGAGCAAGCATAAACATCTTACTCCAAGCATCTATCCCTGAAGGGTCTGAACAGACTTCATTACAAACCCCCCGAAATAGGCTAGCCCAAGCATCCCTAGCTCCCTTGGGGATATGTTGAAGGGTAGACACCCTCACACCCAGAATGACAGACAGGGAAGGGAGAGATGAATGAGGAGAGGCAGGAGTATTGTTACTTGAAGGTAGGGTTGAATGTGGAGGAGGGAGGGTATCGTTAGAATCACAGAGGACACTTACTACGCAGGTGGAGAGAGGTAATGAGGCAGGCAATGATGCAGGAGAGGGGCAGGCAATGATGCAGGAGAGGGGCACACAGATGAAGGGCATGTGGAAGGGACTGAGGAAGAAGCACCATCTGACGAAAGTGGCGATTGCGAGGTTGGTGCCGAGACCGAGGTTGAGGTTGAGGAGGCAGGTGAGAATTTGGAGGGGCATTAATTGTAATGTTCGCTGATGTCGAGGCAGAGTTTATGTTGCGACAGACCTTGGCGGGAAGGCAGGCCAATTCCTGCAAACATTTCTTAACTTCGCACTAACAGTTCTTGCAAATACCGCACCTACAACATACCCCCATTCGTTGGAAAATAGTTGACTCAATGCAGTTTTCGTGCGTAATGGTAGCGGCTGAGAATGACAAAGGAGTTTTCGGCAATGAATTGTGAGGAAATACAGCATTATTAAAAACCTAGAAATATGGGATAGCCTCTTCTCTCCAGGACCAGGTTTCTCTATTAACAAATTTCGGTATTTCAGGTAACATCACTTATACTACATCACGTCATCTGTGGCTAATCTGATTGGTTAATAACTTTCAATTAATTTGTTTGTAATATAACATACATAGTACAATGCAATATAGAGTACAATGTCCTTTTAAGTAAGTAATAACAATAAATAAATAAATAAATAAACAGTGGCCCCACCCGGGAGAACCAGTGCCTGCACCTGGTGCTACACCAGAAGACCAGATGGAGGTGGGGGAATCAACCACCCCACCTCCAGTCGAGGTGAGTCCCCCAATATTACCCTGAAGTCCCTATCCAATTCCCGCCACACCCAGACACCCACCAAATCCCTGTCAGTACCCTCCAAACCCCACCTATGCCCACATTGCCACCACCAACTGCTCCCCGGTAGGCCTCCCCAATTATCCCTATCCCCAACCACGCCATATTATCCGACCCTGCGGAGGACCAGGCACCACCAGGGCTGACCGCCCCAAACGTTGGGACGGACAGCAAAAGCTCCCTGTCCTTCTCCTCTGGGTCGCCCACACTCTCCACTCCATCCCCAACATCCACACTTGCAACAATACCGACACACACCCGCAGGAGGGAAGAGCTACTCAATACTCAAAGCCAGGAGGGAGCTCAGGAAGAAGGCCGCGGTGGATTATTAAAAAGTTGTGAACATGGACCCGAGAAGATTAGCTCTGGAAGCATGGAGGAAAGAGAATGGACGAACTCCCATGAAGAGGTTCTCTTATGTCCCAGCAATGTTGGATTCACACCAGTGAAACAAAAGTGTGCAGGGATGAGGTCAAGAAGCCCAAACAACTGTATGTCCCTGCAACTTTGGAGGAGAACAGCAGGACACAGATTAGGCACTGGGATGCTGATAAATCCCTCAGGAGGAGGAGGAGTGAGTCCTGTCATCTGCGGAGGACAAGTCGCCACTGCAACAAGTGGGAGGGTACACTGGTGGGGCCACTGATAATAACTATAGGCGCGTAACCTACACTTTTAACAGCATGTAGTTTAGCGCGTGCGCAATGCAGTATAAGTATAACCGGATGTAGTTTAGCGCGTGAGCAATGTAGTATAATATATAATAAGTAAGATAGCCTATACTCCACTCGCGACAGTGTAACCTACTCGTTTGCGCTTTAGCTATTAATGTTCACTGTTCATGAAACTTTAATGTCATGATAATATTCACTTGATATAATTTATATAGATGTTCTGTGCTGCAGTGTAACCTACTCGTTTGCGCGTAACACTGCAAAATATCTGGGCTCATAAATCCCTGAAGTTGAAGGAGTTTTTGATTATCAGTTGAAGGAAGTTGTTCCAACTCAGCTGCGTGTTTATCTAGCAGTACTTTGTCAATAGCTGGGGCGCCTTGAGTAAAAAATTCTTCCATTTCTAGTTGCATGTAGTTTAGCGCATGCGCAATGTAGTATAAGCCTATACAAAAGAGTCAGGGTCATTGTAGTGTACAATATACACATAGTATATAGTGTATAGAAGTAGCTATATACAGTGATGAAATGGCTTGATATTTATTGACATTCTTGAGCCTGTTACATATGCAGTATAATGTGACACCAAATATAAGTAACTAATACTTAGAATGATTAAAGAACAACAGCCAGAATAGTTGCATAGCTCAGTGTGACCGCTATTCAAGGAGGACCAAAGATCATTCATCAGCTCACCATACAACAGTTCCTTTCTCCTCTGTCACCACTTCCCTACCCAATACATCACACACTCGCCCACCTCCTCCATCACTGCATCACTCACTCCCTCACATCTTTCCCAACAGCAATGCCTTCCTTACTCTCTCTTCCATAATTAATCCAGCCACTGTCCAAACCCTACAATTCTATGCACTCCACAAGTACCAGCCAATCCATTTCAAATTCCCAACACTCCACCAAGAAATGTCTCCTATTTCCCCTGCTCCATCACATCTCACATCGTTAATTAGATTTATATTTCTAGCCACCCAGCTGATGCAGTCTAAATTGCAACCTCACACCATCCTGACCCAACCCCACATACCCCTGCACCATTATTTGCCAAATTGTACTTCACTGAACTCTTCCTTGTTGACACCCAATCCTTTTCATTTCTCACCTTCATCTTTTCCTTCGACATAAGTACTGACCCAGCTACATTGTCTAACTCCTACTAGCTGCCTCTTCAAGATCTCACATTCTTCCCGATTCCTCCATCCTCTCTTAGTTTATTCACAGCTACTTTCAACAATTTGCTCTTCCGACACCTCCAATCTCTTAACAACCAAAACCTTCCTCTCTTCCCTCCTCTCCTCCACCCCATATCTCCCTGCATTGCCACTCCTGCAACTGCTTTTCCCCCCAACAATCTCATACCAACTCTCATCTGTGCCGACTACAACTTCTTGCAAGCAATATGTCATCCTACTTCAAGTCTCACTAGAAGCTCCCATACCATCCTTCCTGTCTACTTCCACCTGCCCATTCACTCTGCACATCCATGCTACTTCCCAAACCAATTCTTCTGCCATCTTTGCCATCTTCTCTCACTGAACATTATCCCTTAGCTTCCTATCAAACCTCCAAAGAATGAACTCTTCTACCTCTTCCACTATCTTCTCACCAATCCTCCACCTCACTACTGCTTCCCTCTTCTCTACTACCATGGCTTTGCTCTTCTTACTATTAAACTTCATCTTCCACTTTAATATATGCACCTGTACCCCATCCATCATAGCTTGCAGTTCCACTCCAAAATTCTTCAAAAGAACAACATGATCTGCATACATAAGTGTTCCACACCAACTCCCTTCCATCTTACCCCCTAGCTCAGCTCTCTCCAGCTCCTCTGCTATTCTCATCAAATAGATATTGAAAAGAATTGTAGACCAAAGAACATTCCTGCCTAAGCCCATTCTCATGGCAAACCATTTTGACCTCTCTCAATTCAATCCCACCATCATCTCCACCCTACTGTACACTCCTTCACATACCGTCACAAACTTCTCCTCTACTCCATATTGCCTCAACTTGTGCCACAATCCCTCCCTCCACACACTGTCATATATGCCTTCCAGGAAGGCCAGATATGAATTCTTCTTTTCCCTCTTCCTCATTTCACAAAAACCTCTCGACACCAACCACTGGTCTGAACATACTCCTTCATTTCCTAAACCCTTCCTTCCTGTGCTTCTGTCAAAATCATATCCGCAGCAAACTCTCCCAACCTTCTCGCCAATATTCTCACAAGCACTTTTGTCATCTAATGCAATTCCCCTACTTGGTCCTCATCACCATCTTTGTGCATAGGAAGCAAACATAGTCTCCCCCTCTCCTCTCTTCCCTTCCCTTGAGACAAATATGTGATGACTAGAAAAGCAAGAAAGGATGTAAAAAAGACTATATATTAGGAAAGAGAAGAAGGAATTGAGGAAAAGAACTGTAACAGGATGGGACTAGTTGTAAGCTGTTTGGGAATGTTTCGGAACAATTTGAGAGAAAAGAGGAAGAAGAGAAGGGTTAAAAGAATGAAAGGTGACGAAGGAAGGATAGTGAAGGACAAGGTGTTGGTGGTGATAACAAAACACTGGGAAGAGCTGGTG
This sequence comes from Cladorhizidae sp. MBARI D1340-BT2, assembly GCA_028752905.1. Lineage (NCBI taxonomy): Eukaryota > Metazoa > Porifera > Demospongiae > Poecilosclerida > Cladorhizidae > Cladorhizidae sp. MBARI D1340-BT2. Next base: position 4,922,042 of record JAQNBH010000018.1, on the reverse strand, counting down.
AGGAAAAGAGAGGATGCCATCACAAGCAGGGATAGGAGATGTGGATGGGCATGGGTTGGGGGGTGTGATGAAGAAAGTTGGGGAAGAAGTAGTCGAGTCATAAATAGTACCTTTTTTTTAGTCATAAGAACTGATTTTTTGGGTTGTAGGTTCTCTGAAGTCGAGAGAATGGCATGTTGTAACTAAGTTTATATGCGATGTTAACTGTATATACTATTTATGACTTGACAGATTATTATTTGCAACTCTGTGACAGATAAAAATACAGTAGATTAGTGACAGGTGAAGTGTTGATGTCATACTACACACATACAGGCTACAGGCAGAAAATTGTTGGAGTGAACTTACTTATTACAGGGGCACATGAAGTGGTAGGAACATGGATACTCTGAAGGGAAGTCGTGTTAATACCGTACCACCTTACCCAATTTCACTACAAATACACACAAAATTGTTATTACTCGGAGTCAGAGTCATCCTGGCTCTTATCCATGCAGCTGAAATATAGAGTCATCCTGGCTCTTATTCTCCATGCAGCTGAGATATATCGAGTCATCCTGGCTCTTATTCTCCATGGAGCTGAGATAGGAAGTGAAGAGGATGAATTTGTTGATCCCTTATAAAATTAATGTTTACTGACTGTGCAATTATATGTGGCTGCTTGCAAGTGGGTTGGTACGAATCCCGAGTATATAACTGGCATGCTGATCTGCCTTCCCATAGTTTGTCCCAAAAAGTAACTAAGCAAAAGTGTTCTGCACGCGCCTATTAGAGCACATTTCACATCTTTCACTGCAACCATCGACTAATAGCGTTCTGATTGGCCAACAACAACTGTGAAATACCACATCAATAGCCGCAGGACTCTACAGAGCTTTAGTGCAGTAAGTAATTCAGGCAAGGTATAATGGCGAGAGTGATTTTTTCTGTTTCAACGGGAGGAAAGAGTTATTCCGTCAGAAGTTCTTGTGATTGATTCATTCACTCAAATATGAACTGCTCTATTAAATCTGTGAGATGAGACACGTCTAATTGAAATATAGAAGACCTTAAGCTTGAACCAGCGCAGGAGTAGCAGAGATGTCATTTTAGATCGAGAGTAGATGGGATCAACTTGTGGAAAGACAAGATGTGCAGAATAAATGTCCGATGATAAATCTCCTTCGACATATATATAGCCACATGGACGCAACTCCCTGACCAGGTGGTTTTGTTATTAAGCATATATTCATGCTTTGGTCCCAATTGATATACATATATACCTAAATGTAGTAGGCTTTCTACTGGTATTTTTGGTTTTGCCAGATTTTTTCTTCTTCACAAGTTGGAATGTGAAGTGAAATCAACCCCACAAACTCTGCTTCAATTGAGGCAGGTTATTATATAAATAATGAAGGGAGTCAATTGGGGCATGTTATTATATAAATAATGAGGAGGGTGTCAATTGGGGCATGTTATTATATAAATAATGAGGAGGGAGTCAATTGGGGCGTGTTTATATAAATAATGAGGGGAGTCAATTGGGGCATGTTATTATATAAATGAGGGGAGTCATTGGGGCATGTTATTATATAAATAATGAGGAGGGAGTTAATTGTGGCATGTTATTATATAAATAATGAGGGGAGTCAATTGGGGCATGTTATTATATAAATAATGAGTGGGAGTCAATTGGGACATGTTATTATATAAATAATGAGGGGGGTCAATTGGAGCATGTTATTATATAAATAATGAGGAGGGAGTCAATTGGGGCATGTTATTATATAAATAATGAGGAGGGAGTCAATTGGGGCATGTTATTATATAAATAATGAGGAGCGAGTCAATTGGGGGCATGACATTATATAAATAATGAGGAGGGAGTCAATTGGGGCATGTTATTACATAAATAATGAGGAGCGAGTCAATTGTGGCATGTTATTATATAAATAATGAGAGAGTCAATTGGGGCATGTTATTATATAAATAATGAGGAGGGAGTCAATTGGGGCGTGTTTATATAAATAATGAGGGGAGTCAATTGGGGTATGTTATTATATAAATGAGGGGAGTCATTGGGGCATGTTATTATATAAATAATGAGGAGGGAGTCAATTGGGGCATATTATTATATAAATAATGAGGGGAGTCAATTGGGGCATTATATTATATAAATAATGAGGGGAGTCAATTGGGGCATGTTATTATATAAATAATGAGGAGGGAGTCAATCGGGGCATGTTATTATATAAATAATGAGGAGGGAGTCAATTGGGGCAGGTTATATAAATAATGAGGGGGAAGTCAATTGGGGCATGTTATTACATAAATAATGAGGGAGTCAATTGGGGCATGTTATTATATAAATAATGAGGAGCGAGTCAATTGGGGCATGTTATTATATAAATAATGAGGGAGTCAATTGGGGCATGTTATTATATAAATAATGAGGAGCGGGTCAATTGGGGCATGATATTATATAAATAATGAGGAGGGAGTCAATTGGGGCATGTTATTACATAAATAATGAGGAGCGAGTCAATTGTGGCATGTTATTATATAAATAATGAGGGGAGTCAATTGGGGCATGTTATTATATAAATAATGAGGAGCGAGGGCATGATATTATATAAATAATGAGGAGGGAGTCAATTGGGGCATGTTATTATATAAATAATGAGGAGCGAGTCAATTGGGGCATGATATTATATAAATAATGAGGAGGGAGTCAATTGGGGCATGTTATTACATAAATAATGAGGAGCGAGTCAATTGTGGCATGTTATTATATAAATAATGAGGGGAGTCAATTGGGGCATGTTATTATATAAATAATGAGGAGCGAGGGCATGATATTATATAAATAATGAGGAGGGAGTCAATTGGGGCATGTTATTATATAAATAATGAGGGGAGTCAATTGGGGCATGTTATTGTATAAATAATGAGGAGGGAGTCATGTTATAATAGGGAAAGTTAATTGGAGGATGTTTTGTATAAATCGTAAACAACTCCCTGTGTCAGAACTCCCCATGTCAGGAGACGAGGAGCAGTTCACTTTTCAGTGGACGGGTCTAACAAGCCACGCCTTGCCCCATCAGTCGAACATCAGCTTTTTATTTGCTGCAGAATGACCTCCCCTTTGGAACACCTCATTATAATGAGCATAGTTTATGCAAAATAAATAAATGATAGGCTCGTATTTGCCGGTGATGGTATCAACAATGTCCCTAAGAAAAAGTAATGCGTCCACGAGATGATCTTAACTTGCTAGTAGAGCAGGTACACACCGACTGCTACAGCCACCACAAGCAGCACCACAAACAAGCCCCCGAAGTTCATCCAACTTTGCCCGGAAGAGGTCTGAACGTCATTAGTCTACGATGAAGAAGACAACACAAGTGAACTAAGTAATGAAATATGCCACGCGGGTTGAATTATAGGGAGGTGGACCCTTTACCAGCTTCAGGTTGAATTATAGGGAGGGTGACACTTTACCAGCTTCAGGTTGAATTATAGGGAGGGGGGAACTTTACCAGCTTCAGGTCAGGTTGAATTATAGGGAGAGGGACACTTTACCAGCTTCAGGTTGAATTATAGGGAGGTGGGCACTTCAGGTAGAATTATAGGGAGGGGGCACTTTACCAGCTTCAGGTAGAATTATAGGGAGGGGGGCGCTTGACCAACTTCAGGTTGAATTATAGGCAGGGGGGCACTTGACCAACTTCAGGTTGAATTATAGGGAGGGGGGCGCTTGACTAACTTCAAGTTGAATTATAGGGAGGGGGCACTTGACCAACTTCAGGTTGAATTATAGGTAGGGTGGCACTTGACTAACTTCAGGTTGAATTATAGGGAGGGGGGCACTTGACTAACTTCAGGTTGAATTATAGGGAGGGGGGCACTTGACCAATTTCAATAGGGAGGGGGCACTTTACCAGCTTGAGGTTGAATTATAGGGGGTGGCCAATTTCAGGTTGAATTATAGGGAGGGGGGCACTTGACTAACTTCAGGTTGAATTATAGGTGGGGGGCACTTGACTAACTTCAGGTTGAATTATAGGGAGGGGGGCACTTGACTAACTTCAGGTTGTTATAGGGAGGGGGGCACTTGACCAACTTCAGGTTGAATTATAGGGAGGGGGGCACTTGACAACTTCAGGTTCAATTATAGGTAGGGGGCACTTGACTAACTTCAGGTTGAATTATAGGTAGGGGGCACTTGACCAACTTCAGGTTGAATTATAGGTAGGGGGCACTTGACTAACTTCAGGTTGAATTATAGGTGGGGGGCACTTGACTAACTTCAGGTTGAATTATAGGGAGGGGGGCACTTGACTAACTTCAGGTTGAATTATAGGTGGGGGGCACTTGACTAACTTCAGGTTGAATTATAGGGAGGGGGGCACTTGACTAACTTCAGGTTGAATTATAGGGAGGTGGGCACTTGACCAACTTCAGGTTGAATTATAGGGAGGGGGGGCACTTGACTAACTTCATGTTGAATTATAGGGAGGGGGGCACTTGACTAACTTCAGGTTGAAGTCTGGCTGTAGATCAGTAGCGAGTGTTCCATGCAGGATTTGGGGAGGGATTGTGGGTAACAGCACAAAATAGCGGATGAAATGGTAGGGCATTGTCATACCAATGTTAGGGCATTGTCATACCAATGGTAGGCCACTATTCTAGATTGCTTGGACAAATATTCATTCACTTTTTTGTGTGGTAATAAAGTGCTAGCTACCTGGTAGTAGAGGCCAAAATAAACGGGACGTTACCATGGCTTTGATTCTGTGCAGAATCCACGGGGTGCGCGGATCCTCCATTAAATTTATTTTTAACGGTGTTGAAACATAATGTTATTTTCCTGGTGGGGGGGGGGGGGGGGGGGGTTAATCACTGTGTCTTGTCTAGAGCCTCAGCAATCGAGCGGCAGGTCAGGTTTATGGATTCCAAGAGCTAATCCAATCTCTAGTCGAACGGCCTGTGAGCTGTGGTGATGTAGAGAGCTACTGCATTGAGCGTCACTCAACTGTAGCATGTCTGGATACTGCGTTAGAATGGTCAGCTATGGTGATGTCGAGAGCTACTGCAGTCGAGCGGCCAGTGAGCTGAGGTGATAACGAAGTCACTCCAGTCGAGCTGTTCTCTATCTGTAGCATTTCCAGGAGCTGGTTCAGTCGAGGGGGCGGTCAGCGGAGATGATAACTGAACATTCAGTTGTGTCGATGTTAAGAGCGACTCCGAGAGATAGTCCAGTCGATCTTTTGGTAGCAGTTTCGATGTCTACAGCTGCTCCAATCGATCCTCAGATGCTGCAATGTCGAGGGTAATTCCCACCAATTCTCAGAGGACTGCAGTCGAGCATCATCTTACAAAGAAAAAATAACAAATTTTAAAAATAAAACCTCTCTTGTTTTCCGAGTCTCCATCGCCATTAGTTTTGTTAGGGACGGTAAGCGTTGAGGAGCCGGTGGGTGTTGAGGGGATGGTGGGCCTTTAGCTATTAGTTGCTTAGCTAACAAGCTCAAGTTGTTCTAGTTTTTCTTCAAAAGTTATCAGCACTGCTAATGCTCAGAGTAGCGATATCTCAGCCACAAAGCCTAAGAGGAGGAAGAGTATCGTACGCTGGGACCTTGTCCGAAAGTTTTCCACCGGCATGTAGTGTACTATACTTTCCTCCTCTTGGCTTGGGGCTGAGATATCGCTACTCTCAGCATTAGCAGTGCTGATAACTTGTGAAGAAAAACTAGAACAACTTGAGCTTGTTAGCTATAAAATAGTTACTAGTCCTAGATTACTAGTGCTAGATCACTAGTGCTAGATTACTAGTGCTATTACTAGTGCTAGATTACTAGTGCTAGATTACTTGTGCTAGATTACTAGAGCTACATTAACTAAACAAAAAATGTGAACGAAACTTAGTAGACTGCACATGCCTGACATGGATTAGCCACACCCACAAACATTGGTCGGGCCGTCTCACAGACCATAAGCTGTCTGGGTCATCATTCAGTACATAGGTCGGAAATTGGCCGGTGGCCGGCTGCTATTTTGTGCACTGGGGGTAGGAAGGAGAGGAGAGATAACCTATGCTTGGGGGGACGAGAGAGGGGGGAGAACCTATGCTGCAACACTCTGTGACTAAATATGGGAGGGGGGGGGGAGGGTTTCTGTAGTCTTCCACAGGAAATTTATTAACCTCTGGGGGTGATTCTGATGAATTCAAGATTGTCAAAGATAAATGTAGAGACCCTAGGACATGTCCCCTGCAGGACACCACATACTAGGACATGTCCCCTGCAGGACACCACATACTAGGACATGTCCCCTGCAGGACACCACATACTAGGACATGTCCCCTGCAGGACACCACATACTAGGACATGTCCCCTGCAGGACACCACATACTAGGACATGTCCCCTGCAGGACACCACATACTAGGACATGTCCCCTGCCAGAGAACCCAGGATGCCACTTTGGCAGTTACAATTTGAGGTGGAAAGAGTCAAAACACTTTTGTAGAGTAGGAGGGGCTCCTCTTTTTCCAAGAGGGAAATTATTTTTCCTGGATCCGAGAGTAGGTGAGTTGGCAGTTTTAACCCTTTAAGCCCCCCGCCCATTGATTTTTGAGCCCATACGGGCGCACTTACCAATTTAATTATAATAAATAAACTCTGCATCCTGTGTTAACAGGATGCATATATTCAAATACAGGGGGAAATTACCTTTCATTTGAAATACTTGGTAAGGGATATTCAATACATTTTTTTTGTTGCTTTGTTCAAACTTAGTTAGCTATCCTAACAAGATGGCAACTGGCTCAATGCCCACTACTCAGTCAGTAACAGCTGCTACCTTGGGTTTGAAGAGGTTTTGAGACTTTTGGATAGCAGCAGCAGTGAGGACTCAGTATGTGACCTTTCTGATCCTGAAGATGGTTTTGATGGAGATACATTTACTGGGTAAGTCCAGATAGCTATAGTTACAGCTCTCTACTTGGATAGCTAGAGTTTAGCTATATATTTACCATAATTTAATTGTTATATAGATCCAATGCCACTGCTGTTGAATTTCCTCTGGAAGCAACTCCAGTACCCTCAGTTTCACCATCCTCTGAGGAAGAACAGCCTCTTAGAAGCAGAGCTGGAAGAGGTGTTCAAGGACACCGTTCTCGCATTTTTTACTGAAGATATAATAAAACTAATATGCAAGAATTCTGATAAGTATGCTGAAAAGAATAAAGACAGATCACCATATAATTATTCTCGATACCCTGGAATGACAGCAGTTATGTTATTGAATTTGGTTGGCTTATTAATTTATTTCGGTTTGGAAAAATTGGCATACTACACTGATTATTGGACGACTACAGGAGATTCATTTCTCCTTTATGGTAGAAGTTTTGCAGGGCGAAGTATTATCAGCAGAAATAAGTTTTTTAGTCTCTGGGGATTCTTACATGTGAGTGATATTGACACAGAAGATCTTAGTGACCGGTTGTGTAAAGTTCGACCAATGATGGAACACTTGAACGATTCAAGTCAGCGCTACTTTCAACCAGATCTAAATATTTCAATCGATGAACGCATGGTGAAATCAAAGGGGCGTTTTCCAATGCGCCAGTACATCAAGAGTAAGCCAGTCAAGTGGGGCTTCAAGCTGTGGTGTTTGTGTGACTCTGAAACTGGTTATACTTATCGCTTTACAGTGTACAGGGGAAAGCAAGGAGAAGTACGATCAAGTAATGGTTTAGCATATGATGTAGTAATTGATTTAGTAAAAGGATTGGAAAATCAAGGATATCGACTTTTCACTGACAATTTCTATTCTAGCCCCATCTTATTTGAGTACCTCAAAGCAAATGGGTTCGAAGCATGTGGTACAATTGATATAAAACGTCGTAATGTTCCTAAATGTCTCAAATCTTTGAAGACTGAACTAGCAAAATCGTGGACTGAACGGGGAGAAGGTCGATGGGTTCGGGACAAAAACTTAGTGTATGTTATGTGGAAAGACACTAAAGTAGTAACTGTGGCTTCAACTATGCATACTGCCACAGGCAATGAGAAAGTGAAACGGAAAATGAAAGATAAAGCTGGTCAATTATTGCGCAAGGAAGTCAAGATTCCTCCTCCTATAGTAGAGTACAACAAATATATGGGAGGTGTTGACCTTTCGGACCAGGCTATATCTTACTACAATATTCTACGCAAGACTCGAAAGTATTGGCGCACCCTTTTTTTGCATTTTTTGGACGTAATGGTGACCAATTCATATCTTCTGTACAAACTCCACCTACCTGAAGAAGAACGCAAAAAATGTACTCACAAAGCATTTCGGGAGAATTTGGTAGCTCGGTTATGTGACCTAAGAGATGGTTCTGAAAAAACCTTATTATCTCCTTCACACAAACAGAGTATTAGGGCTCCTCACCAGCTTACACACACTCCTCGTGAAGAGCGACAATATTGTGATTTGTGCAAAATATTGAAGAAACCCCCGACACCGCACCAGATTGAAGTGTGTTGCATGTGATATGTATCTTTGCTTTGAACCCAACAGAAACTGCTTCAAAGTTTGGCATTCTAGTCAATGTGACCATATGAGGAACTAAAACTTGTTGAAATAAATATCTGTTTTCTGCTAGAAATATAATTATTGTTATTGACAATCTACCATAATCGCAGATGGGTGTGGTTTTGTGGTCATTTGAGTAAGTATGATCTAACATTAGGTCTTAGTATACATATATTACATGTTTATTAGAGTTTAGTACATATCCATACTACACAATAAAACTACACATGTACATCTTTTTTGAGATCAAAATGAGAATCGTATACATTTTTATGCCAATACCGGCAATATAAAATAATGAAATTTATCATATTTCACACATCTTCAATGGGAAAAAAATTGTTCAGTGGTGATGATTGATGGTTGTGTAATAGTTTGAAGTCATAAAAAAGGAACTTTATTGTACAAAAATTTGAAGAAATCGGAACGAATATTGATTCCTAAATTTTTATCTAAGTTCAAATTAATAAAATTTGTTATGGGTGTGGTTTATTAAACTTTTGAAATTAAAAAAAAAATTGTATGGCTCATTAGCTTTTAGATTATACCCATATTGCTTACCAATATTCCCTTTAGTTTTTAAGTTATAAATATTTTAAACGGGAAGGTAAAAAATGAGAAAAATTTGAAAAACGCTCGGGGACTTAAAGGGTTAACATGTGGTAAATACAATGCATGAAAGTAGAGTTTGTATCCTAGTAAGAGGCTGAAATATTTATTTATTTATTGAAAGTGATAAAAAAGATTTTCCCCATAAAGGGGATTGGCTAGTGCAACTAAGGCAACCCGTGGAGTGGGCGAAGCAAGCTTCAATCCACACCCCTAGCTACAAAATTTGAAGTAACAACATCTAGGCAATGCCCGTTAAGAGTTGTTACACTCTAAAGACAGTTCCAAATATTCATTGAAAAGAAAATGACAAGATACATGACACACTGGGTGGGACTGTGGCCTGTCCAGTGTCTCTGCCACTGTCTTATTTATTTCAACTAGAAAACAATACAAACATACACATTCAAACAGGAAGGCCTCCGGTCCAGATTCGTAAGGGATCGTGACATCCACCACCACTGCTTCTCTCGATGACCTGTCGTGGAGGACAATATCCGGAGTGTGGTTATCTGTCTATGGTCAGAAGGTCATTCCCCTACTTTAGTATGGAAGTAGGCCTAGCCCATACTAAAGTAGGGAAATGACCTTCTGACCATAGACCAGAGTGAGCGGACTCTCCACGGGAAGCCTCTCCACTGGGCATTGAGGTCCCGGATTGGCACAAAGGATGACCTGAGGAAGGAGATCGAAAGGATGGTTGATAAAATATTAAATACTAGAAAGAGCAAAGGAAATTAAATACTGGAAAGAGCAAAGGTGCTAATTGCATCAAGTTTCTGCCAATCTGTTAGCCGGCTCTCCAAGATCTTGTCAACCGTGTTGAGCACTTGGTCAAGCAAGGAACGGTGGACATTGCGTGGCCAAATCCTCTGGATAGGGACTCTGAGGTGCTTGTAGGCATCCTCCCACTTCAGGGTGGGGATGGGGTCAGCGCCAGGGCAGCCAATGGAGAGAAGGGCTCCAGGTAACAGCCTCTTGCGTTGTTATAATTGCGCTGGCAGCCGCACTTCCTGGGATTGAGGGAGAGCCTTGCCCAAGCTGCAAACTCCAGGAAGAAGTCCAGTGACTTTTGTAGTTTCTCCTTGTTGTCACTGACGAGGTACAAGTCATCTGCATTTGCTAGGGTCCCGACTCTAGTCCCGTTTCTAAGCTTGTAGCTGTTCCTTCCTTCTGAAGACGAAGGAGAATCCCCTTCAGAGCGTTGTTGAACAGGAGGGGACAGCCTTGCTTGATGCCTGCTGTGTCTGGGATGTCTCGCGTGCTGGCGGCACCCTTCACCCGTTGAGAGCTTCCTAAATACATTTCCGGACGGAAATTTGTGAATGACTGTGGGACCTGGAGGAAGCGCAGCATTGAACCAGAGGAGGTCATGTACTGAGCCAAAGACATTCTTCAAGTCAAGCCACAGCACATGGATGTTTTTCTTCCTCCTCTTGCTGTCTTCCAGGATGTGAAAGCGTGCTCCATGCAGCATCGGGAGGTATCCCTTCTGTGATGGAGACTTTTTTCATTGTCTAGTGCCCAGGCAGAGAATCTCCTCGCCAGCACTGCTGCGAACACCTTGTAGGCGGCTGGTTGGAGAAATATTGGTCTCCAGTTCACGGGTGAGTCCAGGTTGCCTAACTTGGCTAGGAAAATGGTGTTGCTGCCTTTTCAGGAGGTTGGGAGCCTGCAGTTAGTGATGCAGGCTTTATACACTGCTGTGAGGGTCTGTGCACTCTGTGGGGTGGTCTTCCATAACGAGTATGCCACTCCATCTGGGCTGGGGGCAGACTGCCAGGGTAGGCGGGGCAGCTGGGCAGAAACTTGTTCCCTCAGACATGGGGTGGGTGAGGCTGACGTTGATGTTTGATCCATCCTCAGCCACTCTGGAGGCTCACCGGAGAGCTGCACCTCAGGCCTGTCAAAGAACTTCCAACACATCTGAACGGATGGAGCACTGCTGTGGCTGCTCACCAAAGATGGACCGCATGCACCTCTTTTTATTTGCACGGTACCAACGCTGCAGCTTCCTGGCCTCATTGCATCTCTTCCTGCGGTGTCTGGCCTGCGAGCTGACTGACTGTGACCCTGAAGGCTGAGAGGTGAGGGCAGGGAGTGACACTTGTGAGCCTACGTGTGGAGGAAGGGAGCTGGTGAGAGGTGTGGTGGGTGTGGGGTTGCTAGGGAGTGATATGGTAACTGGTGGGGTGTTGGTGGTTACCCCATCTGAGTGCTGTGCTTCGGCACTGACTTTGCGTCCACATCTCCTGCGCCAGGGTGTCTGAGAAAGATGGTTGGACTGATGGTCGGCGGATCCTACAAGTTGATACAATGCATGAAAAATCTGACAGTGCTGACAGCAGGCAATTTCAACATGTGATACAAATGCATGAAAAATCTGACGGTGCTGAGAGTGATGCAAATCACAAAAAGGAGTGCACAAGATAATGTGAAAGTTTTATTTTGAAATTGATAATATTTATTTTTTAATTCCCCATAAAGGGGATGGGCCACACTTAGAAATAGTGCAATACTATATATTCCGCAAATGAGATGTAGCTGCCAGTAGGGATCCAGTGACTGGAAGCCGGGTGGAGGGAGATGGAGTGGAAGGAACGGCCTTGGTCACAACTGTCGAGTACCTGCTTCAGCCTCCTTTCTTCTCTGGCTCTCTTGAGGAGGTCTGCCACAGGGCGCCAACGGTTGACTTGGATTGTGGATTCCTGGAATATAAGGGAGAAGCTGTCCTGGTCATAGTCTACTTCCATACTAGGGACCTTCTGACCATAGACCAGAGCGAGCGGACGTCTCCACGGGAAGCCTCTCCCCTGGGAGAGGTGGAATTCAGGAACTTCACTATTTCATCTGAAGTCTGTGGAGCCTGGCCAGTCCGTTTTAGGATGGTAGCTCTGAGTTGGTCCCAGGCAATATCAGAAACCAGTTTGTCTCTCGAGGACAAGCATTTCAGGGCTCTTAGGATCATGGATGCCTCTAAGTTGTCCTCAACCGAGTGGAGGCCCAAACCCCCTAGTAAGCATGGGAGGTGGAAGAAGGCACAGATGGTTCGAATGGGAAGTCTGAAAGATTTCTTCACCTTCTTCCTAATGATGGAGTCCAACCCAGAGGCCCAAGATCGGTTGAGAGCTGTGGTACGTAGGCAGTGGTTTGTCTTGGACAATGCAAAGTTGTTAATGGCGTCCAGCTTCTGCCAATCCGTAAGTTTAGTAATTAATATTTTATCCACCAACTCCTCATCTCCTTCCTCAGGTCCCCTTTTGTGCCAATCCGGGACCTCCCCACATCAATGCCAAGGTAGCGGTAGGTGTCTTCCCACTTCAAGGCAGGTATCAACTCATCCCCATATTTTGGCATGAAGGGTTCCACATACCTACCTCGAGAACTGCTGTTAATAGCAGAAAGACACCCACATTTCTGGACATTGAGGGAGAGGCCAGACCACTCAGAGAACTCCCGGATGATGCCCAGTAGATTTTCAATCTCATCTCGGTGAGGGGTAATGAGGCAGATATCATCTGCATAGGCCAGCTGGGAAATTTTGGCACCGTTCTTCATACTGTAACCAGTACAGGACCGCTTGAGGATGGGGAGTAGGGCTTCCAAAGCCAGGTTAAAAAGGAGAGGACTCAGAGCGCATCCTTGCTTGATCCCGACATCAACTGGCACTTCTTTGGTGTATCCTGATGAGCAGCGAACACGTTGGGTGCTGCCGGAGTAGATCTCCTTGCAGATCTCTATGAAGTTCACTGGGACCTCTAACCTCCGCATCATCAGCCATAAGAGCTCGTGGGAGACCGACCCAAAGGCATTCTTTAGGTCCAGCCAGAGCACTCGCACATCCTTCCTTCTCCTAGCATCACTCATGACACTCTCCATCACAAATGAGTGCTCCAGGCAGCCTTCCATGGGCAGGAATCCCTTCTGAGATGGTGAAATTTTATCTTCAACCAAGGCCCAAGATGCCAACCTCTTTGCCATGACAGCCGCAAAGATCTTGTAGATTGTAGGCTGCAATGATATCGGTCTCCAGTTACCTGGTGATGCCTCGTCTCCTCGCTTGTGGATGAGGATGGTATTACTTCTCTTCCAGGAGTCGGGAAAACGGCAGTTGATGATGCAAATGTTAAATATTTTGGTCAAGACGGTACTGCTCTTGGGAGTGACCTTCCACATTTTGTACGTCACTCCATCAGGACCTGGGGATGACTGCCAGGGCAGGCGCTTCAGCTGGGCATCTACCTCTTCCTCTGAGACTTGTCCAGTGAGGGCGTCGTCTGGGGTTGTGTTCGTGGGTACATCCGATGCAAGCCACTGAGGAATGTTCTCTCCTAGGCTGATGGGCGGCCGATTGAAGTAATTCTCCAGGGTCAGTGCAGGAATGCTGCATGAAATTGATTGGTTACCCAAGAGAGACCTCATGCAACGCTTCTTGTTGGACCTGTACCACCGTTGTATCTTCCTCGCCTCATTGGCTCTCCGCCTCCTGTCACTCGACTGACGGCCTCTTTGGGAGGCTTCCAATGCAATAAGCTGACCTCTTATGAGGGAGGCGTCACCATCTCTCTGACAGTGGTGTGGGGAGGTCCCAAGCCCATGGCTTTGATGTGGCTGTGTGCTTGCCCTTGTGGTCGTAGGAAGGGGATGGGAAGGGACATCTCGTTGGGATTGAGCATGTCTATTTGTCCTCCTTCTCCAGTGTGTGGTTGGGTGAGTGGGTGGCCGACTGACAACTAGTTGACAAAGATCCTTTACGAGATCATCCACTCTGGTCACAAATGCAGACCACTCTTCATCTGCCAGTCTGCGACCACAAAGATGGCTCGTCGCACTCGTGAAGTCATCCATCTTCCTTTCACGCAATCTCCTCAGGTTCTGCTCCCTCTCCTCGATACTGGGGCGTACTAGAGGAGGATCAGCATTAGTGATTGAGGAAGAAGCGGCACTGGTGAGTGAGGTGGATGAGTTGGTGTGGGGAGAACTGATGGTGAGACTGGTGTGGGTACAGATGTAGTCGGACCTGTAGTGGCTTGAGAAACTGGTACAGGATTAGTCAGGTGGGGGGACGAGGGTGGCACAGGTGGGGGTGGTGACACAACATTAGCGGGGGACAAAACAACATCAGGGGTTGGTAAAGGGGAGGGGCTTATACCTGTCGCACTCGTATTGTCCACTGCAGGGTGTTGAGAGTCGGGCTGCACAGGTATAGGTGGGGGAGCGGAATGGACCAGGGAAGGGGAGCTGATCGACTGGTCATGTTGGAGGTGATGGAGAAACTCTTCCGCCCGCAACTGATTGGCCAACTCGATTGGTGACAACAGGTCGCAATCCTCAGTGGTCTGATTCTCCTCATTAGGGGTGGTGTCCTGCATCTCCTCCCTCTGTGAGAGGCGTGTGCCCAGGGTGGCTAAGAGTGCATCTGCTCTGGCCATGAGGTCATTCTGCTGTGAGGACAATTGGTCCTTCTCACAGTGGAGAAGCAGGGGCGATGGCGGTGTCAAGGATGAGATGGCTGCTGGTGATGAGATGGCTGATAGAGGTGTCAAGTCTGGTCCAAGATGATCTGACTGGGACAGTGGCACATCCTCTATAGGAGGGCTGGAGGGTGCCACTACACCATTAGTGGTTTCTTGGGGTGGGTGAACCTGTCCCTCTGCCATCCGTGGTGATGGGTGGTGGGAGGTCCAATCTGGATGATCACGAAGGAAATTCCTTTTGTGTACTCCCACCTGTTTTGCTGTCTTTGTGCCAACCACTCCTGCGATGGCAATATTGGAAGTGGAGCCTAGTCGCTGCATTCCATCCAGAAACAGTGCATGTTCAGCAGGAGTCCATTCTCTTGGGACTGCATTGGAAGCCTCCAATGCCTTGTCTCTGTTGGCCTCTGGTGCATGTTTGTTGCGGATATGCTGTCCCAGTGATCGCTTGCTGGGAAGCATCTCAGGACAGTACTGACAGCTATGACCCGCAGAAGTAGGCTGGCTGATAGTGTCCTCTGTACTCTGTCTGGTGAGACTTCGAGTAATGGGTGCTGATAGACCGCTTGGTGGAGAATAGAACTTGACATTGAGTGCATTTGAATTTTATGATCACCTCTCCTTCATGACTTGCTGTAAGATGTCTGGTAAAGGAGGTATAGACCTTGTAACTAACATTACACACAGAAGGGCTGCCCGGGGACATCTGGGTAAGGTAATTCAAGCTCAGTGGTGGGTGTGGCCAACTCAAGTGAGCAGCGTGCTGATAGTAATCAAGTGGACGGGAATGGTAAATAAGATGGCAGTGCAGATTGTCAGGTAAATCTTCAGAACAACGATGATGGTAGGCAAGTAGACAATCGATGGACTAGTAGATGTAAGTAAGTACAGGTAAGCTAGCAAAGAAACTACAATCTAGCGAATGATCAAATCTCGGCTGTGGGAACGAAGTTGTTACACTCTAAAGAACAGTTATTTCTACTTGATCTTAGCTGGGTTGCCATCTATGTTATGGTCCAGATGTACGTCTAGGTACGCTAGGGACTTCCTTACCATCGACCATAGAGATCTAACATCACCTCGAGAGGCCTCATTTCTAGGTGGGGTGGAATTGAGAAAACTAACCACATCTTTCAACGAATCAGGTGGTTGACCGGTCCTCTTCTTAATAGTGGCGCAAAGTTGGTCCCATGCGATGCCCGAAACAAGCTTGTCATTTGATGTGAGGGTCTTCAGCGCTCTTAGGACCATGGCCGCCTCCAGATTGTCCTCAATTGAGTGCAGTCCGAACCCTCCCATATGCCGCGCAAGGTGAAAGAAAGAACATAGAGTCTCACAGGAAGTCTGAACGCCTTCTTGATCTTTTTTCAGATTTCTGCATCCAGCTTCGCTGCCCAAGTCCTGTTGAGAGCCGATGCGTTGATGTGATAGGTTGTCTTTGACAAAGCAAATGTATTGATAGCATCTAACTTCTGCCAGTCAGTAAGTCGCGTTGTCAGGATCTTATCGACGGTGTCCTCAATTTCGTTTGATATCGGTAGGTGTCCTCCCATTTCAGTGCAGGGATAATCTGGCCATTTCCAAGCCGTTATGAAATAACAAGCCAAAACTCGGCTGGGAAAAATACACTCTAAACACAAGTACCATGCATGGAGTACCGAGAGTGATATAAATCACAAAAGGAGTACAAGATAAATGAAATTTTTTATTTAATATTGAAAATATTTTTTTTTTAATCCCCATAAAGGGGATGGGCCACACTTAGAAATAGTGCTATACTAAGGCAACCCGCGGAGTGGGCGAAGCAAGCTTCAATCCACACCCCTAGCTACAAAAATTGAAGTAACAACATCTAGGCAATGCCTAGGTTAGAGTTGTTACACTCTAAAGAACAGTTCCAAATATTCATTGAAATAATGACAAGGTACATTACACATTGGGATGTGGGGTTGTCGCCAACCCGATACCTCTCAACTAAAAGTTGGAGAAAGTTAGCTGTAAAGAAAAAGGATAAAGATGTAAACAATATATGAGAAATATACAAAATGCATATTGGATAATTAGTTTCTGAGTCCCTTGGCTCTCCACAGGGTGTAGGAACCCTTGATGGCATCTGCAACACAGAGCTTCTGGAAGAGCTTTGCATAGTTTCTTCCAACACCCAGGGCCTTGAGGGCGATACCATTTGTAGGGTCCCAAGCACCCAGCGACCCCACCACGAAGGCATGGACCTCCACCCGTCCCGAATATTGCGGTTGTTGTTGCATCCAAGTAGCCAGATGCTGGTATTTGGCTTCCTTCTCTTTCCTGGCCTTCTCCAGAGCACCTGGGCCTGACTCATAGGGTACAGTAACATCTACAACCACGGCAGTTTTGGTGGATGGGTTATGGAGGACGATGTCCGGCCGCAGGTTGTGAGAGGAGAATTGCTGTTCCACATACAGGTCCAGTCCCTCCTTTGGGACTGCAGCAACCAGACGTCTCAAGATGGCATTGTGTCTGTCCCGCATCAGGCCCATGTTGGGGAGGCAGGCATTGAGGACGTGGCCCAGGGACTCGGGCTGAGACTTACATTTACTGCAGGTGGTGTTGGTTATCTTCCTCATCCTTTTGGCCACGGTCTTCACTGGGAGGAGATTCAGGCGGGCCTTGATTGCAAACTTGTACTCCCTGAAAGCCAGGTAGGATCCCGTGCCCAGCCAGAAGTTGGAGGTGGGGTGCTGAAACGAGTGGAAGGATCTGCCCTGGTCTGGACAGGCCAATATTGCCTCCAGTTGCTTGGTTGCCTGGGCTTGGGACAGGAGTGCAGCCACTCCCTTCCATTTGCCGGCCACAGCTGTGGAGTGGTCATGCTCCAGGCACAGGGTGTCTCTCACTTCGTCGTGGATAAGTTTACAATTGAGTATTTGGAGAGACTTCCTCAGCATTGCCCAGAGAGACCTGACATCTCCTCTCGCTGCTTCGCCAGTGGCTGGTGATGAATTGAAGAAGGACAGAACGTCATCCCGATGGCCTGGGGAATGTCCTGTCCTCTTCAGAATGGTCTCCTTCACCTGGTCCCAGGCCACGTTGGAGACAGTGGAGTCGTGGGAGGCCAGACACTTCATGGCCTTTGAGATGATGGCCGCCTCTAGAGAGTTGGCGACTGACTTCAATCCAAGTCCGCCCAGATGGAGGGGAAGGTGGAAGAAGGCTGATGTGGTCCTAACAGGTAATCTAATGGCCTTCTTGATCTTCTTGCGGATGGTGGAGTCAATTTTGGTCGCCCAACCACGGTTCAGGGAAGCTGCTGTAAGCTGGTATGATAACTTGGAGATGGCGAAGGTGTTAATAGCATCCATTTTCTGCCAATCTGTTAGACGACTCTCCAAGATTTTATCGACTATTTTGAGCACTTGGTCAAGTAAGGAATGGTGGACATTGCCTGACCGAGTCCTCTGGATAGGGACTCCGAGATGCTTGTAGGCATCCTCCCATTTCAGGGCGGGGATGGGGTCAGCATCAGGGCCAGCTGATGGAGAGAAGGGCTCCAGGTAACAGCCTCTCGCGCTGTTGTTGATTGCGCTGAGGCAGCCGCACTTCCTGGGATTGAGAGATAGCTTTGCCCAAGCTGCAAACTCCAGGAAAAGGTCCAGTGACTTTTGCAGTTTCTCCTTGGTGTCACTGACAAGGCACAAGTCATCTGCATATGCTAGGGTCCCAACTACAGTCCCATTTCCAAGCTTGTAGCCCGTTCCTTCCTTCTGAAGACGAGGGAGGATTCCCTCCAGAGCGATGTTGAATAGTTGAATAGAAGGGGACTGAGTGGACAACCTTGCTTGATGCCTGCTCTGACTGGGATGTCTCGCGTTGTATCTGCACCCTTCACCCGTTGAGAGCTTCCCGAGTAGATTTCTCTACAGAGATTTGTGAATGACTGTGGGACCTGGAGGAAGCGCAGCATGAACCAGAGGAGATCATGTGGGACTGAACCAAAGGCATTCTTCAAGTCGAGCCACAACACACGGATGTTCTTCTTCCTCCTCTTGCTGTCTTCTAGGATGCTCTCCAATGTGAAAGCGTGCTCCACGCAGCCTTCCATCGGGAGGAATCCCTTCTGGGATGGAGAAATTTTTCCATTGTCCAGTGCCCAAGAAGCAAATCTCCTCGCCAGCACTGCCGCAAACACCTTGTAGATGGTGGGTTGGAGAGATATTGGTCTCCAGTTTGCAGGCGAGTCCAGGTCGCCTGACTTGGGCAGGAGAATGGTGTTGCTGCCTTTCCAGGAGGCTGGGAGCCTGCAGTTGGTGATGCAGGTATTATACACTGCTGTGAGGGTCTGTGCACTCTGTGGGGTGGTCTTCCACAGTGAGTATGCTACTCCATCTGGGCCGGGTGCAGACTGCCAGGGCAGGCGGCGCAGCTGGGCAGAAACTTCTTCCTCAGACATGGGATGGGTGAGGCTGTCATTGTTGTCTGTCTGTGGTTCATCTTGATCCATCCTTAACCACTCTGGAGGCTCACCGGAGAGCTGCACCTCAGGCCTGTCGAAGAACTCCTCCAACACATCTGAACTGATGGAGCACTTCTGTGGCTGCTCACCCAAGATGGACCTCATGCACCTCTTTTTGTTTGCGCGGTACCAACGCTGCAGCTTTCTGGCCTCATTACATTTCCTCCTGCGATGGCTGGCCTGCGAGCCTGCTGGCTGTGACCCCGAAGGCTGAGAGGTGAGGGAGGGCAGAGCAGCTGGTGACACTTGTGAGCCAATTTGTGGAGATTGTGGATGATTAGAGCTGGTGAGAGGTGTGTTAGGT
Source organism: Cladorhizidae sp. MBARI D1340-BT2 (assembly GCA_028752905.1). Taxonomy (NCBI): domain Eukaryota; kingdom Metazoa; phylum Porifera; class Demospongiae; order Poecilosclerida; family Cladorhizidae; species Cladorhizidae sp. MBARI D1340-BT2. The sequence goes on along the minus strand of JAQNBH010000018.1, from coordinate 4,902,597 downwards.
GTGAGGTTGCTAGGGTGGGATGTGGTGACTGGTGGGGTGGTATTGGTGGAGGTAACTCTACCAGAATGCTGTGCTTCCTCGTTGTCTTTGCGTCCACATCCTCGTCTCCTGCTCTGCGATCTCTGATAAATATGTTTGTTGGCAGTTCTCAAGGAAGTAACAGGTTGATGCTGGTTGGATGTGTCTTGATTATTTTGCTCTGAGTTATCTCTCGAGCTGTCCCATTGGGAGTGGTTGGTCCTCCTCCTCCAGTGTGTGGTGGGGTGGCGCGGAGGCCTGGTGACAATCAAATGACTGAGATCTCTGACCAGCTCATCCGTTTTTGATTGAAATTCCTCCCACTCTACGTCGGTGAGATGACGACCTAGGAGATGGCTCACTGAAGAGACAAAGGTGTCCATCCTATTGCTGCGTAGCTCCTTTAGCTTCTCCTCACGATCTTCTACTGAGGAGGGAAGGGAATCTTGAGTGTTGGGCTTGGGAGGTGTCGGTGGACAGGCGGAATGAGCAGGAGAAGTAAATCCTGCAGGCTGGAAATCTCCCAGGTGACACATGAACTCTTCAGCTCGCAGCTGGTTTGCCAACTGTTCTTGGGATGCGGTGTTAATTTGATGCTGCTGCTGTTCAATGATTTCATCATTGGCAGGTGAGCTGGAGGCGCGAAGCTGGGAGTGAAGATCCTCTGGGTTGCCATGGCATTCTGATGTGCTATTTTCTGTAGTATATGGATCAGCTGCCTCTAGTGGTAGTGAGATGTGTTTCTCTAGAAAGGTCAGCCGGGATGGTTGCAAGACTGTCTCCGGATCTATGTCCTCGCAGTTGTTGCAGCTGTCGGACTGTTTGAGATGGTTGACATGTGGTGGAGGACTGTCTGGAGAGACGATGACAGAGGTGCCCTGGAGAGGGACGAACAGGTTGCTCACTTCTTGGGATGCGGTCTGCTGTTCCATGATGTCAGCAGCCCGTGAGTTAGAGGCAGGAGGTGGGGAGTGAGGATCCTCTCGACTGCCAAGGCTACTATGGTCTGATGCATCCTCTGCTGTGGTGTGACTGACAAAGCATACATGTGATGGAGGACTATCTGAATAGACGGAAACTTGACAGGTGTCCTGTCTAGCCTGATCTGTGATTTGAGCAAGAGTGGGATCATCTGGATGCTGTCTGGCCAGGTCATCAAACCAAGTGGGGTGTTTGCGGAGAAAGATCCGTTTGTGTATTCCCACTTGTTTTGCAGTTTTGGTTTTTATTATTTTAGAGATTGCAATATTGGAAGCAGGTCCATGAGCAGCCAGAGCATCCAGGAACAGAGAGTGTTCTGCTGTCGTCCACTCCCTGGGAAGTGTGTTTGCAGCATCCCTTGCCCTGTCCTCGCTAGCCCGAGCAGCATGCTGGTTTCGGATATGCTGCCCTAGCGACCTCTTGGAAGGACATCTCTCTGTACAGTAGAGGCAGGCCAAATCGGAGAGGGTTTCCTGTGTTGCTGAGGTTGCATCAGGTCGTGAAGATGCAGCTGCTGAGCTCCTTCTATCCCGACGCTCATGGTGACTCTTGTTGAAGTGGGTGCTTACAGATCTCCGCGAGCGGAAGGGGGCGGAGCAAATATTGCAACGAAATGAAATCTCCACTTCTCCAGGATGTGTGGTTGTGATATGCCTTGTCAGTGACGTGAAGACTTTGTAACATACATCACATTTAGGGCATCGGAAAGGTGGTAACTCTGGATAATTCACAACCATCATTGCTGGGGATACGTCAGGGAAGCGCTCATTGGTGATGGGTGTGGTCATCTCAAGTAAACAGTGCAAAGAAGTTTGTAGACAGGTAGATTGCAGGTATTCAGCAGAGCAATTGTGATGACAAAGCGAGCAACAAATCGATTCGACAAATAGATAATAGGTAGACTAGCAAGCTAACTAAATCTAAAGAAAATGCCTAGCTAATGCTCAGCAAGTGATCAAATCTCAGCTGGGAACGAACAAGTTGTTACACTCTAAAGAACAGTTATTTCTACTTGATCTTAGCCAAAAGGCCGAGAAGCGATATTAGCCATTCTTTGGCATGCTACTTTTATGCAGCAAGTCTTCTGAAGAGTCTGAATGGGCCAACTAGCATTGTGAATGAATATAATTAGTAAGTCCAGAGTCACAAACCTCAAACATTCCTTAGAAATCTGGGCAAAACCAAGCGATGGGGCACATTTGAGAACTAAGAGTATAACATTACAACTATACAAATGATTAGCTGCTAGTTATTCCTTCATACTCCAAGACATTTAACTAGCCAACTAAGTAGTTTAAACTCAGAGCAGATCCATGTACACTACACATGCATAACAGAGACACTAGATATTCCACATTAACTAGAGCTCTAATTAATTAGTTTAAACTCTGGGCAGATCCATGTACACTACGCATGCATAACAGAGACACTAGATATTCCACATCAGAAATGATTCAACTAGCTAACTAAGTAGTTTAAACTCTGGGCAGATCCATGTACACTACTCATGCATAACAGAGACACTAGATATTCCACATCAGAAATGATTCAACTAGCTAACTAAGTAGTTTAAACTCTGGGCAGATCCATGTACACTACTCATGTACACTACTCATGCATAACAGAGACACTAGATATTCCACATCAGAAATGATTTAACTAGCTAACTAAGTAGTTTAAACTCTGGGCAGATCCATGTACACTACTCATGCATAACAGAGACACTAGATATTCCACATCAGAAATGATTTAACTAGCTAATAAGTAGTTTAAACTCTGGGCAGATCCATGCACACTACTCATGCATAACAGAGACACTAGATATTCCACATCAGAAATGATTCAACTAGCTAACTAAGTAGTTTAAACTCTGGGCAGATCCATGTACACTACTCATGCATAACTGAGACACTAGATATTCCACATCATAAATGATTCAACTAGCTAACTAAGTAGTTTAAACTCTGGGCAGATCCATGTACACTACTCATGCATAACTGAGACACTAGATATTCCACATCAGAAATGATTTTAACTAGCTAACAAAGTAGTTTAAACTCTGGGCAGATCCATGTACACTACACATGCATAACAGTAACCAGTGGTGGATCCAGGGGGTTCTGTGGGTTCCTGGAGGCCCCATTTCTGACGTGGAATATCTAGGTTCTAATGTCATTCCCCGGAACCCTAGCTTTCTGATGCTACATGTGCTTAAGGGGGGGCTCTCGCCCAAAAACGTTGTTGACTTTGACTGCCCATAACTTTTTTAATAATTGTTTTGTGTAGATAATTTTATGCTCAAATTGTTGCTTGTTCTATGTGCTTTCCAATGATATATAAAATATCTCTATAGGCATGTTTTGTCAGAAGATGCATACAGAAACATCCAAGGCAGGACCCTCCTCCGTTTGGCAGACCCACACAACTCATTTAAAAAAATCAAAAGCTGTAAATTGGTTTGTGGCTTGTCAAAGCTATTGGAGCGAAACCAAATTGCAATAACTAAAGTGGTTGTTGAATGGCAACCTGCCGTATTTGATTACGTGCTAAAAATCAAGTTGACAATAACGGAGATAAAAAAATAACGGAGATAAAAAAGAACAAAGCCTAACTTCGAGAGTTCGCAGGCAACCTAGACTGTCGGGGGATAAGTTCAGCTCGCAAAGTCATGCGCCTTGCTAAAGACGAACAACTAGAAAATGCTTTATTTCTGTGGTTCATTCAGAAACGGGAGCAAGCCCCAAGGCACTGCAGTCAGTGGACTATTTGCTCAGAGAAAATACAACATTATGAAAAAATATGTATGTAAAACAGCATGCCAGTTAACTGAGGACCTAAATCCTTCTAGTACCAGGAAGTGAGCTTCTTATTATCCAAAGGACCTACAGATTAAGAGGATACTTTCTGGGACCACTTCATGTCTAATTTTGATGAAACTATTCCTTGCACCTTTCATTTCTCATGTCCATGTTCTAAATGTATGTCCACACCACTTCCATCCAATTACAATTGATCACTTTCACCATACATAATCTAACCAGGCTGCCAGTATTTATTATTGGTATGCCTTCAGTACATGAACATATGTCATCCCCTACTTGGTCACCTCTCCATAACATATCTGTACTGTAAAATCATTATCAAATTTTAAAAAAATACAAATATTGAAAATAGTTCCAACGTGATTCAACATTTTAATTGTACATTCATTCATGAATTTATTTGTGTGTTTTTTGGCATATCCGAACTTTTTTCTTATCCGAACTACCTCGTCAGCGTTTCAAATACCTATTTAGTGTCGCTGAGGTAGTTGTTGTCCTCACTCACAGTAATGCTGAAGAGGAATGACTCTTGAGCATTGTCGGAAAGAATAAGACAGACGCTCGGCAATGAAGCTTGATGGCACTTTGTCAAGCATTCTAGCCATGAAGCTAGCATTCCCTGAATCTGAAGTTCCCTGTTACCGCTGGGTGCCTGATGAGAAAATTTTGGACCATGCAAAAAGGGCAACTTCTTGCTATAATCAGAATCACTGATAGCAGTGTGTTAGTTGGGGGGGAAATTAATTTAGTATGCTATGTTATGACTTGATGCAAATGATAACCAGATTTTATACCAAATCTCCATATTTTTCGAGGATTTTTGGGGGATCTCCATATTTTCATAACTCTGGGGTTGGCAGGTCTGCTATATAGACACATAATATCTAGCTAGATGATATTGATACCCTATATAGACACACAAGATATATTATAGATATTGATATCTAGCTAGATATTGATACCCTATATAGATATATTATAGATATTGATACCCTATATAGACACACAAGATATATTATAGATATTGATATCTAGCTAGATATTGATACCCTATATAGACACACAAGATATATTATAGATATTGATACCCTATATAGACACATAAGATATATTATAGATATTGACACACAAGATATATTATAGATATTGATATCTAGCTAGATATTGATACCCTATATAGACACACAATATATATATATTATAGATATTGATACCCTATATAGACACACAAGATATATTATAGATATTGATACCCTATATAGACCCATAAGATATATTATAAATACCGACTAGCCAACTCCTTCATGTTCAATGCCTCAGCATATCACCAGCAAACTCCCCACGGTACAAACAATATCTCCTAAAACACCTTCTAATCTCATAGCTGGTTATTACTATATCGGTTCTTACCTCCGTCATTCCACAGTACTCTCGTTTTTTTCCACGTGTCTTCCGTGGCTACCCTTTACCTTCCTAACCTTTGGCGTCCCGTGGGAAGACCATAACGGCAACTTCGAAAACAACTTCAAAAACAATTTTTTTTTTTTTTTTTTTTTTTTGAAAATCAATAACAAAAGTGTACAAACACAACCAGTTAAAAGTTAAATCACACCATCTACCTCCGGGGATCGAATTGGGAGGGGCGGATCCACAGTGAGGCATTGCCCTTCCACAAGTTAATTGAGAGCCTTTGGAACAGATGGCGAGTAGCTTCTGAGGGAGGAATGCCCAAACGATGTCCTTGAAGGCGTCCTACCTCCCGAATAACCTTGGCTGCATCCTCGCTCCACCCCTCCACCCCCCCAGAGTCTCCACGACCTAGGAATGAAGGTGACACCTACAGCCCTGCATGCCTCAGAATGAGCTACCATTTTCCTTTCGATTCCCACGGAGAGGGTATGTCCCTGAGTGACAGCAGCCTCCTTCAATGTCCTGCCCTGAAGAGTAGATATAACATGTACATCTAAAGCAGCTGGTTGACCTCTCTTCCAAGTGGGCAAGAAGACATCGGCAGGACGACTGTTGGTTCCGGGAATGAGAGAGGGCAACTCCTTCCTTGGTGCAAGAGCAGCAGATTGAGCTGCAGAAAATAGAGCATCTCGGATGGAGTCGTACCTGTGGATACGATCCCCGTTACCACCACAGCCTACTTGGTGGTCCCCAAAGGAGTCAGAAATAACCTGGCAGATGGGGCATCTAGCACCCTCCTCAACCATCGGGAGACCCAACCAATACTGCAAGCATAATCTGAACTCCCAGTCTTGTAGGTGGAGACCAAGAGCATGAGAGGGGGTGACATTCAGCCAATCGCCGGCATGGGGGATGGCGGATGAAAGAGCTAGAGCTTTGAAGCGTATGTTGGTAACCTCTGCTACCAGCTTCGAGTAGGAAGCCACATCAATGGAGTGAGAGAGGTGTTTTTGGCAGAGAGGGACGTCCACTTCACAGATGGAGCACCAGTCGGGTTTATTGGCAGACTTGGCCAAAGTTGGGGCTAGGTGGATTGATTCAGCCAGAGACTGGCCCAAGATTCTGTCAACAAGGGGCCTGGACTGGTCTAGGGAAGCGATGAAGGCAGCTGGGGCGTGAAGGGATGCTCGTCGAATGTTCATTCCCCCCCCGAGTGAACTAGGGAGGGAAGCCTTCAACCATGCCCAATCTGAAAGTGCCCCCCCCCCCCCCCCCCCCCCCCCGCCAGATCGGAAAGAGCCTCAAGCATGGAGTTATCAAATGCTGCAGAAGCTTGGCGGATGTGACTAGGGGGACAGGTGTGCAGGGCAAAGGACACTTTGGGGAGGGCAAGGCAGGGTGGTTTCCATTTGGGAGTCTTGCAGCTTGTCCAAGGTCACCTGCATCTTCTCCACACGCCTAAGCATAGTGGACTCGCAGTATGAGGGGGGCCCGATGGGGGAGCCCAGGTACTCAAAACCACCTCTTGTGATAGGGATGTTGAGGGGGAGGGGGTTATTGGTGAGAGGGTCATCAGGTGGTATGAACAGCTCAGGGATTTGGCCCTGTTTAAATTGAGACCATGGGCTGGGCCAGCATCCTCAATGATTGCCAGAGCGGAGCAAAGGTCATCAGCAGAACCACACAAAGTACCATCATCCAGGTACCAAGCGTTGATCAGGAGATTGGGCACCTCTTCCTTGATTTTTTCAATGATGGGCTGGAGAGTGAGGGCAAATCCTAATGGCCCCAGAGGGTCTCCCTGCTGAACCCCACTGCAGCTAAGGATGGAGTGATCACCCAAGCGTAGAATAGGTTGAGCCCTGTAGCAACTCTCCATCCAAGCAGACATGGGGGGGAGGCGATTCCTCACTTCCCGAAACATGCCACGATCCACACTATTAAAAGCATTAGAGAAGTCGAGCAGCATGGTCCATTTTTGTTCAGCCGGGATGTTGGCATCCTCTTGCACAAGAGACAAGGCGTGCACGATAGCTTCACACCCAACTTGGACACCGACTCCAAGTTGTAAGAGGGTCAGGATTCTGAATGCTTCAGCCTGTACTGCCCGAGAAATGCATTTGGATGTTAAGCGACGGAGAACCTCCCCCACAGCGATTGGGCGAAGGCCACCATCTTTCTTCTTACATGCAAAGAGAGTGGCTCCGCAGAGGTGAGGGACCACTACAGGAGGGGCTTTTCCAGCACACAAGAGGTTAATCACTCCCATCAAGGCTCGAATGGCACTGTTGGCACGGTCTGGGGAAGGGCAGAGCACCGCCTCCTTGAAATGGTTTGCCCTAAAAGAAGATGGACCAGGAGCAGAGCCATTAGGGAAAGATTTCAAGGCCTTGACGACAATCCCCTCTGAGATTTGGATGGGCAAAGGGACAGGTTCAGGGGAGTTGGGAGGGATATTAACCTGAGGGTGTTTTGCTAACATTGCATTGTAGATTTCATCTGAAGCCTGAGCAAGCCCATTGGAAGTGAGTGCTTGAATGGCCTTCTTGTATTGGCCATCCTCAACTGCGCGTCGAGCCCGTCTGGCGTTAGCTGCCCTTAGTGACTCTGGTGTTAAATTCTTCTTCTTGGACCTCCTGTGATGACAGTTTAGCCTATCCTCCTCCTCCAAAACTACAGACCAAAGGCCCATGAAATCACCTGCTTGCCACCTCCTTATCCTAGATTTCACTGTTTTTAGGGTATCACGCCAGTTACTGCGCACCGCTCCAACAGGATTAGCAAGAATGCAAAGAGCAAGCATAAACATCTTACTCCAAGCATCTATCCCTGAAGGGTCTGAACAGACTTCATTACAAACCCCCCGAAATAGGCTAGCCCAAGCATCCCTAGCTCCCTTGGGGATATGTTGAAGGGTAGACACCCTCACACCCAGAATGACAGACAGGGAAGGGAGAGATGAATGAGGAGAGGCAGGAGTATTGTTACTTGAAGGTAGGGTTGAATGTGGAGGAGGGAGGGTATCGTTAGAATCACAGAGGACACTTACTACGCAGGTGGAGAGAGGTAATGAGGCAGGCAATGATGCAGGAGAGGGGCAGGCAATGATGCAGGAGAGGGGCACACAGATGAAGGGCATGTGGAAGGGACTGAGGAAGAAGCACCATCTGACGAAAGTGGCGATTGCGAGGTTGGTGCCGAGACCGAGGTTGGGGTTGAGGAGGCAGGTGAGAATTTGGAGGGGCATTAATTGTAATGTTCGCTGATGTCGAGGCAGAGTTTATGTTGCGACAGACCTTGGCGGGAAGGCAGGCCAATTCCTGCAAACATTTCCTAACTTCGCACTAACAGTTCTTGCAAATACCGCACCTACAACATACCCCCATTCGTTGGAAAATAGTTGACTCAATGCAGTTTTCGTGCGTAATGGTAGCGGCTGAGAATGACAAAGGAGTTTTCGGCAATGAATTGTGAGGAAATACAGCATTATTAAAAACCTAGAAATATGGGATAGCCTCTTCTCTCCAGGACCAGGTTTCTCTATTAACAAATTTCGGTATTTCAGGTAACATCACTTATACTACATCACGTCATCTGTGGCTAATCTGATTGGTTAATAACTTTCAATTAATTTGTTTGTAATATAACATACATAGTACAATGCAATATAGAGTACAATGTCCTTTTAAGTAAGTAATAACAATAAATAAATAAATAAATAAACAGTGGCCCCACCCGGGAGGACCAGTGCCTGCACCTGGTGCTACACCAGAAGACCAGATGGAGGTGGGGGAATCAACCACCCCACCTCCAGTCGAGGTGAGTCCCCCAATATTACCCTGAAGTCCCTATCCAATTCCCGCCACACCCAGACACCCACCAAATCCGTCAGTACCCTCCAAACCCCACCTATGCCCACATTGCCACCACCAACTGCTCCCCGGTAGGCCTCCCCAATTATCCCTATCCCCAACCACGCCATATTATCCGACCCTGCGGAGGACCAGGCACCACCAGGGCTGACCGCCCCAAACGTTGGGACGGACAGCGAAAGCTCCCTGTCCTTCTCCTCTGGGTCGCCCACACTCTCCACTCCATCCCCAACATCCACACTTGCAACAATACCGACACACACCCGCAGGAGGGAAGAGCTACTCAATACTCAAAGCCAGGAGGAAGCTCAGGAAGAAGGCCGCGGTGGATTATTAAAAAGTTGTGAACATGGACCCGAGAAGATTAGCTCTGGAAGCATGGAGGAAAGAGAATGGACGAACTCCCATGAAGAGGTTCTCTTATGTCCCAGCAATGTTGGATTCACACCAGTGAAACAAAAGTGTGCAGGGATGAGGTCAAGAAGCCCAAACAACTGTATGTCCCTGCAACTTTGGAGGAGAACAGCAGGACACAGATTAGGCACTGGGATGCTGATAAATCCCTCAGGAGGAGGAGGAGTGAGTCCTGTCATCTGCGGAGGACAAGTCGCCACTGCAACAAGTGGGAGGGTACACTGGTGGGGCCACTGATAATAACTATAGGCGCGTAACCTACACTTTTAACAGCATGTAGTTTAGCGCGTGCGCAATGCAGTATAAGTATAACCGGATGTAGTTTAGCGCGTGAGCAATGTAGTATAATAAGTAAGATAGCCTATACTCCACTCGCGACAGTGTAACCTACTCGTTTGCGCTTTAGCTATTAATGTTCACTGTTCATGAAACTTTAATGTCATGATAATATTCACTTGATATAATTTATATAGATGTTCTGTGCTGCAGTGTAACCTACTCGTTTGCGCGTAACACTGCAAAATATCTGGGCTCATAAATCCCTGAAGTTGAAGGAGTTTTTGATTATCAATTGAAGGAAGTTGTTCCAACTCAGCTGCGTATTTATCTAGCAGTACTTTGTCAATAGCTGGGGCGCCTTGAGTAAAAAATTCTTCCATTTCTAGTTGCATGTAGTTTAGCGCATGCGCAATGTAGTATAAGCCTATACAAAAGAGTCAGGGTCATTGTAGTGTACAATATACACATAGTATATAGTGTATAGAAGTAGCTATATACAGTGATGAAATGGCTTGATATTTATTGACATTCTTGAGCCTGTTACATATGCAGTATAATGTGACACCAAATATAAGTAACTAATACTTAGAATGATTAAAGAACAACAGCCAGAATAGTTGCATAGCTCAGTGTGACCGCTATTCAAGGAGGACCAAAGATCATTCATCAGCTCACCATACAACAGTTCCTTTCTCCTCTGTCACCACTTCCCTACCCAATACATCACACACTCGCCCACCTCCTCCATCACTGCATCACTCACTCCCTCACATCTTTCCCAACAGCAATGCCTTCCTTACTCTCTCTTCCATAATTAATCCAGCCACTGTCCAAACCCTACAATTCTATGCACTCCACAAGTACCAGCCAATCCATTTCAAATTCCCAACACTCCACCAAGAAATGTCTCCTATTTCCCCTGCTCCATCATCGTTAATTAGATTTATATTTCTAGCCACCCAGCTGATGCAGTCTAAATTGCAACCTCACACCATCCTGACCCAACCCCACATATATACCCCTGCACCATTATTTGCCAAATTGTACTTCACTGAACTCTTCCTTGTTGACACCCAATCCTTTTCATTTCTCACCTTCATCTTTTCCTTCGACATAAGTACTGACCCAGCTACATTGTCTAACTCCTACTAGCTGCCTCTTCAAGATCTCACATTCTTCCCGATTCCTCCATCCTCTCTTAGTTTATTCACAGCTACTTTCAACAATTTGCTCTTCCGACACCTCCAATCTCTTAACAACCAAAACCTTCCTCTCTTCCCTCCTCTCCTCCACCCCATATCTCCCTGCATTGCCACTCCTGCAACTGCTTTTCCCCCCAACAATCTCATACCAACTCTCATCTGTGCCGACTACAACTTCTTGCAAGCAATATGTCATCCTACTTCAGGTCTCACTAGAAGCTCCCATACCATCCTTCCTGTCTACTTCCACCTGCCCATTCACTCTGCACATCCATGCTATCTTCCCAAACCCATTCTTCTGCCATCTTTGCCATCTTCTCTCACTGAACATTATCCCTTAGCTTCCTATCAAACCTCCAAAGAATGAACTCTTCTACCTCTTCCACTATCTTCTCACCAATCCTCCACCTCACTACTGCTTCCCTCTTCTCTACTACCATGGCTTTGCTCTTCTTACTATTAAACTTCATCTTCCACTTTAATATATGCACCTGTACCCCATCCATCATAGCTTGCAGTTCCATCCAAAATTCTTCAAAAGAACAACATGATCTGCATACATAAGTGTTCCACACCAACTCCCTTCCATCTTACCCCCTAGCTCAGCTCTCTCCAGCTCCTCTGCTATTCTCATCAAATAGATATTGAAAAGAATTGTAGACCAAAGAACATTCCTGCCTAAGCCCATTCTCATGGCAAACCATTTTGACCTCTCTCAATTCAATCCCACCATCATCTCCACCCTACTGTACACTCCTTCACATACCGTCACAAACTTCTCCTCTACTCCATATTGCCTCAACTTGTGCCACAATCCCTCCCTCCACACACTGTCATATATGCCTTCCAGGAAGGCCAGATATGAATTCTTCTTTTCCCTCTTCCTCATTTCACAAAAACCTCTCGACACCAACCACTGGTCTTAACATACTCCTTCATTTCCTAAACCCTTCCTTCCTGTGCTTCTGTCAAAATCTTATCCTCAACAAACTTTCCCAACCTTCTCGTCACAAGCAATTCCCTGTAATTCCCTACTTGGTCTTCATCACCATCCTTGTGCATAGGTAGCAAACATAGTCTCCCCCTCCCTTCTCTTCACTGCTTCCCTTCCCTTGAGACAAATATGTGATGACTAGAAAAGCAAGAAAGATGTAAAAAAGACTATTAGGAAAGAGAAGAAGGAATTGAGGAAAAGAACTGTAACAGGATGGGACTAGTTGTAAGCTGTTTGGGAATGTTTCGGAACGATTTGAGAGAAAAGAGGAAGAAGAGAAGGGTTAAAAGAATGAAAGGTGACGAAGGAAGGATAGTGAAGGACAAGGTGTTGGTGGTGATAACAAAACACTGGGAAGAGCTGGTGAGGAAAAGAGAGGATGCCATCACAAGCAGGGATAGGAGATGTGGATGGGCATGGGTTGGGGGGTGTGATGAAGAAAGTTGGGGAAGAAGTAGTCGAGTCATAAATAGTACCTTTTAGTCATAAGAACTGATTTTTTGGGTTGTAGATTCTCTGAAGTTGAGAGAATGGCATGTTGCAATAAGTTTATATGCGATGTTAACTGTATATACTATTTATGACTTGACAGATTATTATTTGCAACTCTGTGACAGATAAAAATACAGTAGATTAGTGACAGGTGAAGTGTTGATGTCATACTACACACATACAGGCTACAGGCAGAAAATTGTTGGAGTGAACTTACTTATTACAGGGGCACATGAAGTGGTAGGAACATGGATACTCTGAAGGGAAGTCGTGTTAATACCGTACCACCTTACCCAATTTCACTACAAATACACACAAAATTGTTATTACTCGGAGTCAGAGTCATCCTGGCTCTTATCCATGCGCAGCTGAGATATATAGAGTCATCCTGGCTCTTATTCTCCATGGAGCTGAGATATATCGAGTCATCCTGGCTCTTATTCTCCATGGAGCTGAGATAGGAAGTGAAGAGGATGAATTTGTTGATCCCTTATAAAATTAATGTTTACTGACTGTGCAATTATATGTGGCTGCTTGCAAGTGGGTTGGTACGAATCCCGAGTATATAACTGGCATGCTGATCTGCCTTCCCATAGTTTGTCCCAAAAAGTAACTAAGCAAAAGTGTTCTGCACGCGCTTATTAGAGCACATTTCACATCTTTCACTGCAACCATCGACTAATAGCGTTCTGATTGGCCAACAACAACTGTGAAATACCACATCAATAGCCGCAGGACTCTACAGAGCTTTAGTACAGGAAGCAATTCAGGCAAGGTATTAAAATTAAAATGGCGAGAGTGATTTGTTCTGTTTCCACGGAGGAAAGTTATTCCGTCAGAAGTTCTTGTGATTGATTCATTCACTCAAATATGAACTGCTCTATTAAATCTGTGAGATGAGACACGTCTAATTGAAATATAGAAGACCTTAAGCTCGAACCAGCGCAGGAGTAGCAGAGATGTCATTTCAGATCAAGAGTAGATGGGTTCAACTTGTGGAAAGACAAGATGTGCAGAATAAATGTCCGATGATAAATCTCCTTAGACTATATAATATATATAGCCACATGGACCCAACTCCCTGACCAGGTGGTTTTGTTATTAAGCATATATTCATTCATGCTTTGGTCCCGATTGAAATGTAGTATATAGGCGCTCTACTGGTATTTTTGGTTTTGCCAGATTTTTTCTTCTTCACAAGTTGGAATGTGAAGTGAAATCATCTCCACAAACTCTGCTTCAATTGAGGCAAGTTATTACAATTGGGGCATGTTATTATATAAATAATGAGGGGTGAGTCAATTGGGACATGTTATTATATAAATAATGAGGAGGGAGTCAATTGGGGCATGTTATTATATAAATAATGAGGGGAGTCAATTGGGGCATGTTATTATATAAATAATGAGGAGGGAGTCAATTGGGACATGTTATTATATAAATAATGAGGGGAGTCAATTGGGGCATGTTATTATATAAATAATGAGGGGAGTCAATTTGGGCATGTTATTATAATATAAATAATGAGGGGAGTCAATTGGGGCATGTTATTATATAAATAATGAGGGGAGTCAATTGGGGCATAGTCATTTTTTAAATAATGAGGAGGGAGTCAATTGAGGCATGTTATATAAATAATGAGGAGGGAGTCAATTGGGGCATGTTATTATATAAATAATGAGGAGGGAGTCAATTGGGGCATGTTATTATATAAATAATGAGGAGGGAGTCAATTGGGGCATGTTATAATGAGGGGAGTCAATTGGGGCATGTTATTATATAAATAATGAGGAGGGAGTCAATTGGGGCATGTTATTATATAAATGAGGAGGGGGTCAATTGGGGCATGTTATTATATAAATAATGAGGGGGGTCAATTGGGGCATGTTATTATATAAATAATGAGGGAGTAAATTGGGGCATGTTATTATATAAATAATGAGGGGAGTCAATTGGGGCATGTTATTATATAAATAATGAGGAGGGAGTCAATTGTGGCATGTTATTATATAAATAATTAGGAGGGAGTCAACTGGGGTATGTTATAATGGGGAAAGTTAATTGGAGGATGTTTTGTATAAATCGTAAACAACCCCTTGGGTCAGGTGATGAGCAGTTCACTTTTCAGTGGACGGGTCTAACAAGCCACGCCTTGCCCCATCAGTCGGACATCAGCTTTTTATTTGCTGCAGAATGACCTCCCCTTTGGAACACCTCATTATAATGAGCATAGTTTATGCAAAATAAATAAATGATAGGCTCGTATTTGCCGGTGATGGTATCAACAATGTCCCTAAGAAAAAGTAATGCGTCCACGAGATGATCTTAACTTGCTAGTAGAGCAGGTACACACCGACCGCTACAGCCACCACAAGCAGCACCACAAACAAGCCCCCGAAGTTCATCCAACTTTGCCCGGAAGAGGTCTGAACGTCATTAGTCTACGATGAAGAAGACAACACAAGTGAACTAAGTAATGAAATATGCCACGCAGGTTGAATTATAGGGAGGTGGACCCTTTACCAGCTTCAGGTAGAATTATAGGGAGGGTGGCACTTTACCAGCTTCAGGTTGGCACTTGACCAGCTTCAGGTTGGCACTTGACCAGCTTCAGGTTGGCACTTGACCAGCTTCAGGTTGAATTATAGGGAGGTTGGCACTTTACCAGATTCAGGTTAAATTATAGGGAGGGGGGCTGTCATGACAAATTTGGTCCCCCCATATTTCGTTCCCCCTGGAACTTTTTCTTTTAAAAAATATGTTTCCCCTGGAACTTTTTACTTGAAAAAAAAGTTCCCTCTTGAAAAATAAAGGGCTAGGGCTAGGGCTATGGGAACAAAACTTTCAATAAGGGGGGAACAACTTTTGGGGGGGAACAAATTAAACATTACAGGGCACTTGACCAACTTCAGGTTGAATTATAGGGAAGGGGGCACTTGACCAACTTCAGGTTGAATTATAGGGAGGGGGGCTGTCATGACAAATTTGGTCCCCCCATATTTCGTTCCCCCTGGAACTTTTTCTTTTAAAAAATATGTTTCCCCTGGAACTTTTTACTTGAAAAAAAAGTTCCCTCTTGAAAAATAAAGGGCTAGGGCTAGGGCTATGGGAACAAAACTTTCAATAAGGGGGGAACAACTTTTGGGGGGGGAACAAATTAAACATTACAGGGCACTTGACCAACTTCAGGTTGAATTATAGGGAAGGGGGCACTTGACCAACTTCAGGTTGAATTATAGGGAGGGGGGCACTTGACCAACTTCAGGTTGAATTATAGGGAGGGGGGCACTTGACCAACTTCAGGTTGAATTATAGGGAGGGGGGCACTTGACACTTGACCAACTTCAGGTTGAATTATAGGGAGGGGGGCACTTGACTAACTTCAAGTTGAATTATAGGGAGGGGGGCACTTGACTAACTTTAGGTTGGATTTGGGAAGGGATTGCGGGTAGCAGCACAAAATAACGGATGAAATGGTAGGGCATTGTCATACCAATGGTAGGGCATTGTGGTAGGGCACTATTCTAGATTGCTTGGACAAATATTCATTCACTTTTTTGTGTGGTAATAAAGTGCTAGCTACCTAGTAGAGGCCAAAATAAACGTGACGTTACCAGGGCGTTTGATTCTGTTCCACGGGGTGCGCGGACCCTCCATGAAATTCATTGTTAACTGTGTTGAAACAATAATAATGTTATTTTCCTGTCTGTCTTGTCTAGATCCTCAGCAATCAAGCAGCAGGTCAGGTTTATGGATTCCAAGAGCTAATCCAGTCTCTTAGTCGAGTGGCCAGTGAGCTGAGGTGATAAAGAAGTCACTCCAGTCGAGCTGTTCTCTATCTGTAGCGTTTCCAGGAGCTGGTTCAGTCGAGGGGGCGGTTAGCAGAGATGATAACTGAACGTTCAGTTGTGTCGATGTTAAGAGCGACTCCGAGAGATAGTCCAGTCGATCTTTCGGTAGCAGTTTCGATGTCTACAGCTGCTCCAATCGATCCTCAGATGCTGCAATGTCGAGGGCAACTCCACCAATTCTCAGAGGACTGCAGTCGAGCATCATCTTACAAAGAAAAAATAACATAAAACCTCTCTCGTTTTCCGAGTCTCCATCGCCATTAGTTTTGTTAGGGACGGTAAGCGTTGAGGAGCCGGTGGGTGTTGAGGGGATGGTGGGCCTTTAGCTATTAGTTGCTTAGCTAACAAGCTCAAGTTGTTCTAGTTTTTCTTCAAAAGTTATCAGCACTGCTAATGCTCAGAGTAGCGATATCTCAGCCACAAAGCCTAAGAGGAGGAAGAGTATCGTACGCTGGGACCTTGTCCGAAAGTTTTCCACCGGCATGTAGTGTACTATACTTTCCTCCTCTTGGCTTGGGGCTGAGATATCGCTACTCTCAGTGCTGATAACTTGTGAAGAAAAACTAGAAGACAATGAGCTTGTTAGCTATAAAATAGTTACTAGTGCTAGATTACTAGTGCTAGATTACTAGTGCTAGATTACTAGAGCTACATTAACTAAACCAAAAATGTGAACGAAACTTGGTAGACTGCACATGCCTGACATGGATTAGCCACACCCACAAACATTGGTCGGGCCGTCTCACAGACCATAAGCTGTCTGGGTCATCATTCAGTACATAGGTCGGAAATTGGCCGGTGGTCGGGTGCTATTTTGTGCACTGGGGGTAGGAAGGAGAGGAGAGATAACCTATGCTTGGGGGGACGAGAGAGGGGGGAGAACCTATGCTGAAACACTCTGTGGCTAAATGGGAGGGGGGGGGGGGGGTTCTGTAGTCTTTAACAGGAAATTTATTAACCTCTGGGGGTGATTCTGATGAATTCAAGATTGTCAAAGATAAATGTAGAGACCCTAGGACATGTCCCCTATAGGACACCACATACTAGGACATACTAGGACATGTCCCCTATAGGACACCACATACTAGGACATGTCCCCTGCAGGACACCACATACTAGGACATGTCCCCTGCAGGACACCATATACTAGGACATGTCCCCTGCAGGACACCACATACTAGGACATGTCCCCTGCAGGACACCACATACTAGGACATGTCCCCTATAGGACACCACATACTAGGACATGTCCCCTGCAGGACACCACATACTAGGACATGTCCCCTGCAGGACACCACATACTAGGACATGTCCCCTGCAGGACACCACATACTAGGACATGTCCCCTGCAGGACACCACATACTAGGACATGTCCCCTGCAGGACACCACATACTAGGACATGTCCCCTGCAGGACACCACATACTAGGACATGTCCCCTGCAGGACACCACATACTAGGACATGTCCCCTGCAGGACACCACATACTATGTATATGCAATCGACACAGAGTGCAGGATCATTAATTGGTGCCTGTCATGTAGAGAGTCTAGATGTTTGGTGAGGCAGTGTCGGGCAACACTCACTCTGTCAGCAAGATTTAGGGCCTTGTTCCTGGCTTATATATGTAGCAACAATTATATACGTAGCAACAAATAGCTTTACAGGCTGCATTGCCATAAGGAATGAAGTTTTTGAAATTTCTTTTTACAATAAACCATCTAATGAACCTAATGGTGAACCTTTGGACCTAATGGTGAACCTTTGGAGCTAATGGTGAACCTTTGGACCTAATGGTGAACCTTTGGACCTAATGGTGAACCTTTGGACCTAATGGTGAACCTTTGGAGCTAATGGTGAACCTTTGGACCTAATGGTGAACCTTTGGAGCTAATGGTGAACCTTTGGACCTAATGGTGAACCTTTGGACCTAATGGTGAACCTTTGGAGCTAATGGTGAACCTTTGGACCTAATGGTGAACCTTTGGACCTAATGGTGAACCTTTGGAGCTAATGGTGAACCTTTGGACCTAATGGTGAACCTTTGGAGCTAATGGTGAACCTTTGGACCTAATGGTGAACCTTTGGACCTAATGGTGAACCTTTGGACCTAATGGTGAACCTTTGGAGCTAATGGTGAACCTTTGGAGCTAATGGTGAACCTTTGGAGCTAATGGTGAACCTTTGGACCTAATGTTGAACCTTTGGACCTAATGTTGAACCTTTGGACCTAATGTTGAACCTTTGGACCTAATGGTGAACCTTTGGACCTAATGGTGAACCTTTGGACCTAATGGTGAACCTTTGGACCTAATGGTGAACCTTTGGACCTAATGGTGAACCTTTGGAGCTAATGGTGAACCTTTGGACCTAATGGTGAACCTTTGGACCTAATGGTGAATCTTCAACATGTTTGGACCTAAATGGTGAATCTTCAACAACTTTGGACCTAATGGTGAATCTTCAACACCTTTGGACCTAATGGTGAATCTTCAACACTTTGGACCTAATGTTGATCTTCAACACCTTTGGACCTAATGGTGAAGCTTCAACACCTTTGGACCTAATGGTGAATCTTCAACACCTTTGGACCTAATGGTGAATCTTCAACACCTTTGGACCTAATGTTGAATCTTCAACACCTTTGGACCTAATGGTGAATCTTCAACACCTTTGGACCTAATGGTGAATCTTCAACACCTTTGGACCTAATGGTGAATCTTCAACACCTTTGGACCTAATGGTGAATCTTCAACACCTTTGGACCTAATGTTGAATCTTCAACACCTTTGGACCTAATGGTGAATCTTCAACACCTTTGGACCTAATGGTGAATCTTCAACAAACAAGCATTGTTGTTTTCAAAGGGGGAGGAGGAATATCCAGGGAGCTCCACCCCTAAATACAAAACATTGATGTGCATAGCTGTGTAATGAACACTCTCAACCCCACAAAGGTAATGCTCTGGCCCGTCCTAGACTAGTGGTGGTGGTGGGCGGGGAGGGAGAGACTCTAGACAACACTCATCAGGTTTAATTAACAACTCCACATCACAACTTACTTCAACTGCTGACTGAGACGCACTGACATGGCCTATGAGATACTTGGCTTGCTGCTCCTTGGCATCTGGTGAATGGCCGACATCTTCAAACTGTTCTGTCCCATCTTGACCTGCACAAGTAGGGGCTAGTGATTATCATCCTACATGCATGTACATGCATGCATGCTGTGCCACCCTTCCCTCCTAGAGCCACTACAGAGCAGATCACTTTTATTCCTATCGTCTGCAAAACCAACGCCATCACCAGCATGCACAGGCAGTGGAGATCTTCATTGCTGGTAAATATTCAGGGTCCTATTGGCCATTGTAATTTCAAAGCATATTTAGGTAAGGTGAAGTCGTAGGCACATGCATAAACATGCAGGCAGTACAGAGAAGAGCTTCTAGAAGCGAGGACAACATGTCTCCCCTGACATACTTCAAGTGCAGAGAAATTAACAGTTTTGATGCTCTCGAAAGTTTACCAATTATTCACATGACTGCATACAAATGTCTCGTATGGTGGGTACATATCTCTCGGATGCTGGGTACCGATCTCTCGGATGCTGGGTACCGATCTCTCGGATGCTGGGTACGGATCTCTCGGATGCTGAGTACCGATCCCTCATAGGCTGGGTACTGATCTCTCGGATGCTGGGTACCGATCTCTCGGATGCTGGGTACCGATCTCTCGGATGCTGGGTACCGATCTCTCGGATGCTGGGTACCGATTTCTCGGACGCTGTGTACCGATTTCTCGGATGCTGGGTACCGATCTCTTGGATGCTGGGTACCGATCTCTCGGATGCTGGGTACCGATCTCTCGGATGCTGGGTACCGATTTCTCGGATGCTGGATACCGATCTCTTGGATGCTGGGTACCGATCTCTCGGATGGTGGGTACCGATCTCTCGGATGCTGGGTACCGATCCCTCAGATGCTGGGTACCGATCTCTCGGATGATGGGTACCGATCTCTTGGATGCTGGGTACCGATCTCTCGGATGGTGGGTACCGATCTCTCGGATGCTGGGTACCGATCCCTCAGATGCTGGGTACCGATCTCTCGGATGATGGGTACCGATCTCTCCAGTTAATAGCCTCTCTTTCGCAATCTACATTTTTTCAACTGCTGCTCGAGTGCTGTATGTCCTCCATTAGGAACTGCCCTTCCCAATTGAAACTGCGCAGCAATTCTAATTGCTTATACCCCTCGGCTAGGAAGGAAGTGAGAAGGTGCACTTCCATAAATCATTGGTGGACATGTGTGGTCAAATCAAAGGTGCGTATCATCTCACTCGAGATAATAAATGATGTGCGATCAGTTCCAGAGCGTTGAGTTATCGAGGACACAGTCTATTCGAGGATATGTGGTACTCATGGCATCGTGGACTAAACCCCACACCTACCAAGGCAGGGGCCAGAAGCACTTGCTCAACTTTTGACTAAATAACAAGCAGGCTCACAGCTCAACTCAAGAAAAGAAAAGAAGTCTGAAGCCTAACCAAGAACGAACCCAGAACAGGTCGCCATGACAACCAGAGGCTGCCATTCACTGCAAAATATTCAGCTGCCACATAAACTATAGCTACTTGGTGAGCAGAGTGGGGAGTTGGATGGAAGACCCAAGCATGACATGTGTGTATGTGTGTGTGTGTAATATATAGAGGGCCAGCCTCCTTTAATAACGAGAGTTTATTAATGTGGTAACACTCAGACTACCCAAGCAGGAAGGTTTGCCATACAAACATCAGGTCATACATGCATATACAGGATTGAACCATGAACTCAGTCACAACACTCTCTATGTATCATGTCATGTAGCTTTGACTACGCAAATAGCCTTATAAGGAAGTGATGGAGCTGGGGTGATTATTCATTATTCCTGATGAAGGCTAGAGCATCTACTGATGAAGGCTAGAGCATCTACTGATGAAGGCTAGAGCATCTACTGATGAAGGCTAGAGCATCTACTGATGAAGGCTAGAGGATCTACTGATGAAGGCTAGAGCATCTGCTGATGAAGGCTAGAGCATCTACTGATGAAGGCTAGAGCATCTACTGATGAAGGCTAGAGCATCTACTGATGAAGGCTAGAGCATCTACTGATGAAGGCTAGAGCATCTACTGATGAAGGCTAGAGCATCTACTGATGAAGGCTAGAGCATCTACTGATGAAGGCTAGACTGATGAAGCTAGAGCATCTACTGATGAAGGCTAGAGCATCTACTGATGAAGGCTAGAGCATCTACTGATGTAGGCTAGAGCATCTAGTCAAAACATGAGAGAGTACAATTCCAAGTTGAGTATTGAGAAGGTTATTGTAATGTTATTATGTCAACTGAGAGTTCTTTATTGTATTTTAATGGAGAGTGTCTCACTGGGAGAGTGCACAACAGTGGATAAGTTGTACATCTCACCTTATCTGGTGGCAGCGGTGGGCTATGGAACTCGCTGAACTGAAGAAGAAACTCTACCAAAGAAGGAAACAGACTGCCTGCTGGACAGCAGCTCTACTTCCAGCTAAAGAAGCAGCTATGTACGATATACTGGCAGAGAACTCAAGACTCAAGGCCAGCTGATCCCAACCCTCTAGGAATCTACCTCGCAAGTCTGGGAGAACAGAACGTTACCAGCACCTCCAAACCAATCCAAAAGCTGTAAGCAAAGACAAAACTAACAAGACTCAGTCTCCTCCTGCAGAATAGGGAGGAAACACAGAACCACCTTCTGAACCCGAGCATGAACCACTTTCTGAACCCGAACATGAACCACCAATGGTCGGGTGAAGAGCACACCATGTCCAGAGCATCAGCCACCACTGTGCCAAGCAGATCTAGAGCAATGGCCGACATGATTACAATGATGCTCCAGATGCAGCAACAAGCAGCGGAAGACAGGAGAGAAGAAGCTCGACAACGGAGGGCCGACTCCGACAGATGGGCCACACTCCTGGCTGAAGGGAAGCCCAGGCCAGAGAAGAAAAGAGACTGGCTGATGGGGAAGCCCAGGCCAGAGAAGAAAAGAGACTGGCTGATGGGGAAGCCCAGGCCAGAGAAGAAAAGAGACTGGCTGATGGGGAAGCCCAGGCCAGAGAAGAAAAGAGACTGGCTGATGGGGAAGCCAAGGCCAGAGAAGAAAAGAGACTGGCTGATGGGGAAGCCCAGGCCAGAGAAGAAAAGAGACTGGCTGATCCAGGCCAGACAAGAAAAGAGACTGGCTGATGGGGAAGCTCAGGCCAGAGAAGAAAAGAGACTGGCTGATCCAGGCCAGAGAAGAAAAGAGACTGATCCAGGCCAGAGAAGAAAAGAGACTGGCTGATGGGGAAGCACAGGCCAGAGAAGAAAAGAGACTGGCTGATCCAGGCCAGAGAAGAAAAGAGACTGGCTGATCCAGGCCAGAGAAGAAAAGAGACTGGCTGATCCAGGCCAGAGAAGAAAAGAGACTGGCTGATGGGGAAGCCCAGGCCAGAGAAGAAAAGCAACTGGCTGATGGGGAAGCCAAGGCCAGAGAAGAAAAGAGACTGGCTGATGGGGAAGTCCAGGCCAGAGAAGAAAAGAGACTGGCTGATGGGGAAGCCAAGGCCAGAGAAGAAAAGAGACTGGCTGATGGGGAAGCCCAGGCCAGAGAAGAAAAGAGACTGGCTGATCAGGCCAGAGAAGAAGAAAAGAGACTGGCCGATGGGGAAGCCCAGGCCAGAGAAGAAAAGAGACTGGCTGATGGGGAAGTCCAGGCCAGAGAAGAAGAAAAGAGACTGGCTGATGGGGAAGCTCAGGCCAGAGAAGAAAAGAGACTGTCTGATGGGGAAGTCCAGGCCAGAGAAGAAAACAGACTGGCTGATGAAGAAGAAAAGAGACTGGCTGATGGGGAAGCCAAGGCCAGAGAAGAAAAGAGACTGGCTGATGGGGAAGCCCAGGCCAGAGAAGAAAAGAGACTGTCTGATGGGGAAGTCCAGGCCAGAGAAGAAGAAAAGAGACTGGCTGATGGGGAAGCCCAGGCCAGAGAAGAAAAGAGACTTGCTGATGGGGAAGCCCAGGCCAGAGAAGAAAAGAGACTGGCTGATGGGGAAGCCCAGGCCAGAGAAGAAAAGAGACTGTCTGATGGGGAAGTCCAGGCCAGAGAAGAAGAAAAGAGACTGGCTGATGGGGAAGCCCAGGCCAGAGAAGAAAAGAGACTTGCTGATGGGGAAGCCCAGGCCAGAGAAGAAAAGAAACTGGCTGATGGGGAAGCCCAGGCCAGAGAAGAAAAGAGACTGGCTGAAGGAAAGCCAGAGAAGAAAAGAGACTGGCTGATGGGGAAGCCCAGGCCAGAGAAGAAAACAGACTGGCTGATGAAGAAGAAAAGAGACTGGCTGATGGGGAAGCCAAGGCCAGAGAAGAAAAGAGACTGGCTGATGGGGAAGCCCAGGCCAGAGAAGAAAAGAGACTGGCTGATGGGGAAGCCCAGGCCAGAGAAGAAGAAAAGAGACTGGCCGATGGGGAAGCCCAGGCCAGAGAAGAAAAGAGACTGGCTGATCAGGCCAGAGAAGAAGAAAAGAGACTGGCTGATGGGGAAGCCCAGGCCAGAGAAGAAAAGAGACTGGCTGATGGGGAAGTCCAGGCCAGAGAAGAAGAAAAGAGACTGGCTGATGGGGAAGCTCAGGCCAGAGAAGAAAAGAGACTGTCTGATGGGGAAGTCCAGGCCAGAGAAGAAAACAGACTGGCTGATGAAGAAGAAAAGAGACTGGCTGATGGGGAAGCCAAGGCCAGAGAAGAAAAGAGACTGGCTGATGGGGAAGCCCAGGCCAGAGAAGAAAAGAGACTGTCTGATGGGGAAGTCCAGGCCAGAGAAGAAGAAAAGAGACTGGCTGATGGGGAAGCCCAGGCCAGAGAAGAAAAGAGACTGGCTGAAGGAAAGCCAGAGAAGAAAAGAGACTGGCTGATGGGGAAGCCCAGGCCAGAGAAGAAAAGGTGATGCTACCCCCATCCACGCACTCCCAGGCCGTGTTCCTCTGCCAGACTACAGCTGGAGGAGGAACAGCTACTCAGGGCCAGCTGATTCTACCAAAAGAGTTCCTGGGTGATGGTCCCTAAGAAGGACGGCACTATTCGTCTTTGCATCGACTTTCACAAGTTGAACCGAGTCACCACCTCGGATCTTTACCCGATGGATTGAAGACCTCATTGACAGCCTTGCCAGCGCCCACTACCTCTCCACTTTGGAACTAACCAAGGGGGGGGGGGGGGGGGGGGGGGGTACTGGAAAGTGTCAGTCGCCAAACAGTTAATACCAAAGACAGCATTTCAGACGACATTCGGGAAATGTGAGTTCCTAGTTATGTTCTCCGGCTTGGTTGGAGCTCTGGCATGCTTCCCAATGACTCATGAATGCGACATTTCCGGACTTGTCGCCGCTTACATGGATGACCTTGTCTTCTCTCTGACGTGGGCCGATCATCTTTTTCACCTACACCAGGTCTTTGGATGACTGCCGAATGCACACCTGACTGCAAAACCAGCAAAGTGTTACCTAGGTATGAAGGAAGTAGAATACCTGGGCCATGCAGTTGGGGCTGGTAAGGTGAGACCCCAGTCAGCTGCTCTTACAATGACCTTCTCAATAATCAACTTGAAATTGTCTTCTCTCGACGTTTCAACTAGATGCTCTGCCTTCATCAGGAATAATGATGCTTGTTTGAAGTTGGTCAGGCCTAGGACCAAGAAAGACGTCAGGTTCTTCCTAGGTCTGGCAGACTAAGATTTATCCAGGGTTTTGAAGAGCTCACTCTCCCATTAATTAACAGAAGCCACAAATAAGAACCAGCCTGATAGGATCATGTTGGCGGACTCCCCTCCAGACCTCCTTCATCAGTCTGAAGGATGCCCTCACAAGCAGACCCGTTCTGGCTGGACCTGATCATGCTCAATGGTTTGTATTATTTACGGATGCCTCTGACCTAGGGCTGTACTCTGACCTAGGGCTAGGGGTTGTACTCAGTCATGCCATGCCGACGGATCGAGATCATCCGATTGCCTTTTACTCAAAGCAGCTCTTGCCTAGGCAACGCAAGTAAGCCACCATAGAAAAAGAGATGTTTGTCGGTGGTGAAAGTGATACAACACTTTCGGCTCTATCTCACAGGGGTCAAATTCGTCGTGTAAGCTGATCATGCCTGCCTTCGCTTCATTCAGAGTATCGGTAAATCAGACGGCAGACGGTCAATATTTTTTCAAGGATTCGACTTCGACATTGCTCATCGCCCTGGCTGACTCCATGCAATGCCAACGGCGTCCCCGACAGGCATGGAGGGTCCCGGCAGTAACAGCTATGGATGCTTTTGGATGTGGGGGAGGTGTGCTCACATGCAACCATGAACTCGGTCACAACACTCTCAATGTATCATGTCATGTAGCCTTGCACTATACAAATAGCCTTATAAGGAAGTAGCTGGATATGGGCGGGCAGTCTATTTTCTAAAAGGAGCCTGCCCAGGAGATATTATATTGTAATTGAGAGAGTGCTACATCCCACCACCACAATTAACCCGGGAAAATGGCACACACAAATAACCTGGGGAAATGGCACCACAATTAACCTGGAAAATGACACCCAATTAACTGGTAAAATGGCATCACAATTAACCTGGAAAATGGCACACACAATTAACCGGGAAAATGGTCGTCACAGCAAAGAGAAAATATTGAGAAACCAACAACAGATTCGAAGCTAGAGGAAAGTCAACTAGCAGCTGTGAGGGCAGGTGAGAATGGTGGCTGCTTACACCACTGAGCTAATGGTTTTCCATGATTGCAGAAAACCGATGGAATTCCAAGATTCAGTTTCAGTAATTTGTAGTCATGTTGGCAATATGCAGAAAGGGCGTGGCACACATAATTGTACATTCAAATTGAAGTGCATTTTGACAAGAGCGCTCTTGTAAACAATGGCTGAATCGACTATGTCGGTGGCTAAGAAAGGCAGACTAAGTGCCCAGCTATCCCGAGATACTGTACAGGAACAAGCAAACAGTTCATGACCGACCTCTATGCTGATGGAGGAGCTGCTATGCTTTTGTTTTTGCAAACGCACTGTCAACTTTACGCGCATGGATACGGCGAAGGACCACCTCAAGAGCAAGATGCATACTGCCAAGCAAGAAAAGCTAAGGCCCGTTCTTCCGATGCGCCACCTTCAATCATGACTCAAGGTGCGGTGATAAAGTCGAGGGGAGTCGTGAAAAGAGCTCGTCCGTGACTTTGTTATCGCATTCCTAAGTTTTGGAACAGAATTTCTGATAAAATTGTCCTCGAATCGAAACGGAATTGATAACAGAATTCATAAGCGGAAAATGTGTTTCTTGCAAACAGGAAATCATTGGCTCTACGCTAAAAAAGCGTGTCTTATAAGGATCTAACAGGGTTCCCTACATACCGAGTTTTACTCAGGAAGCCGCAGGTATGTGTAGTAACGCAGGCAATAATGAAGAGACTGGAATGGCCATAATAGTGAAGAGAAGAAGAGAGAAAACAGCAGCAGATTAAAGGCTAGAGGAGAGTAAAGTGGCAACAAGCCATCGTAGGGGATTAGGCGAAAAATAATCAAAATTTTTCCTCTCTCACTCACTCTCTGTCTGTCACCTTCCCTTGCCACCCAATTCCTACTCGTCATTACCAGTAATGATACTAACACGTGGATTAAATCACTCGGTCCTACACAATGGTTATGCTGAGGAGTAAATCTATTGGCACAGTTCTTGAGGCTCATGGCCACTCAGCTCAGGTCTGTCACAACACCTGCACCAACCAAATAGCCTCGGTCAACATTCGGTCATGACAGGTCATCACATCTCTTGCATACCAACGAACCACGGGCTGCTATATAGATGGCAGGTGAGATAATTTTTCTAGTAGCATCGCCAAACATGCCAGCTGCATCCATTGGCATTTCAGGATCTTGAGCATGCGTGAAAACCTGGATTGGTTCATACAATGCATGACCTATCCCTGCAAGTCAGAGATGGTCCGGATTGGTTCATACAATGCATGACCTATCCCTGCAAGTCAGAGATGGTGCAGGATTGGTTCAATCCTCAGAGTTGCTGCCCACCTAATCCTAGCCCTAGATAGTATTAAGTGGGGAGAACTTTGATCCAGCCCTAGCTAGTATTAGGTAGGGAGAACTTTGATCCCTAGCTAGTATTAGGTAGTGAGAACTTTGATCCAGCCCTAGCTAGTATTAGGTAGGGAGAACTTTGATCCAGCCCTAGCTAGTATTAGGTGGGAGTACTTTGATCCAGCCCTAGCTAGTATTAGGTGGGAGAACTTTGATCCAGCCCTAGCTAGTATTAGGTAGGGAGAACTTTGATCCAGCCCTAGCTAGTATTAGGTGGGAGAACTTTGATCCAGCCCTAGCTAGTATTAGGTAGGGAGAACTTTGATCCAGCCCTAGCTAGTGTTAGGTAGTGAGAACTTTGATCCAGCCCTAGCTAGTATTAGGTAGGGAGAACTTTGATCCAGCCCTAGCTAGTATTAGGTGGGAGTACTTTGATCCAGCCCTAGCTAGTATTAGGTGGGAGAACTTTGATCCAGCCCTAGCTAGTATTAGGTAGGGAGAACTTTGATCCAGCCCTAGTAGTATTAGGTAGGGAGAACTTTGATCCAGCCCTAGCTAGTATTAGGTAGGGAGAACTTTGATCCAGCCCTAGCTAGTATTAGGTAGGGAGAACTTTGATCCAGCCCTAGCTAGTATTAGGTGGGAGAACTTTGATCCAGCCCTAGGTGGGAGAACTTTGATCCAGCCCTAGCTAAGAACTTTGATCCAGCCCTAGCTAGTATTAGGTGGGAGAACTTTGATCCAGCCCTAGCTAGTATTAGGTAGGGAGAACTTTGATCCAGCCCTAGCTAGTATTGGGTAGGGAGAACTTTGATCCAGCCCTAGCTAGTATTAGGTAGGGAGAACTTTGATCCAGCCCTAGCTAGTATTAGGTGGGAGAACTTTGATCCAGCCCTAGCTAGTGTTAGGTAGGGAGAACTTTGATCTAGCTCAGTCTTAGCTAGTAATTGGCGGGGAAGAACTTTAACGACTTTCTTCAACAATAAATGTTGCTTCTCGACATTCTGACTAGATGCTCTAGAGAGCTTTTATCGAGATTTCTAAGACTCACGTGAGGTTATAATTACAGATCAACCTCACATGAGTCTTGGCAATCTCATTATCCTTGATGAAGGCTAGAGCTCCTAGCTGAAACATGCAAAGCAAATTTAAGCTGGCCATAAAAAATCTAATGTCAACTGAGTGTTTGTTGAGAACTCTAACCTAGCCCTAGCATTAGGTGGGGAAGAACATCCACAATACCCATGCACAGAGGTTAGTTCTTGACTCACAGATTAGATAAGCATCTACTAAGAGCCAAAAGCTGTAAGCAAAAGTGGGTGTGGTTCAGCCAAAACAGCTTCACTGGCATTCCACTTTGTTAGGGAAGGGGCTATACATCAAATCACAAATGTTGCAACGCATACTTGTAATCGCTATAAATCCTTTTCTTCTTTCCTCTGTGCAGGTAATGGATCAAGTTGTTGCTTATTGTGTGAGCTTTCCAATGGCCAGTTGAATGTCTCTATAGACACGTGTTCTTAGAATATGCAGCCAGCGACATCAATCACTCACAAACTGCACCCCATCAGTCTTACTCCCCAGTGTGGTATAATCAAAGGTGGGAGTGTGGCTTCCCAAAGCACTTACTGTGATAGCATTTGTGGCTGTAAAACTGATTAATTAACACCCAAGGGTGACCTTTTCTAATGCTAAGTGCATGCACTTAGCAATAAAAAAATATTTGAAGCACTCTTTATCGCTTGAGAGCTCTCAAAGATGCACACAAAAATAATCGTGTGGACTGAGGCAAGGTTATGATGACCGTTTCAAAACCAGAAAACATGGACGTCCATTAATGGGAGGGGGGGGGAACGTGTCCAAATTAGGACAATGAAATGTTTGGGATGCCTCTCCAGTTAGCGTTCCTTGCTGGGTTCTCTACAAAAAAAACTTAATCGAGAGAAGTGAATTGCATGGACAAAAACCACCATAACTCTGAACTGGATCATCCAACGCCTCTACAACTTAGGAAATGACTTGTAGATGTGTATAACAACAACAGTTACAGCTGGGAGGGAAGGGGGGGAAATTTAAGTTTTTAAATTTATGCATCATTCCCCCCCCCCCCCCCCCACAGCACTCACCAGCCACTTCCAGCAAGACCTCTTCCCCTCCAGGATGCTGCACGCACACACACACACACCACACACACGCATATTAAAAAGCACTCATCAATACTGTGACAGTGTCTAGCGTCGCCGACCCTTCAACTCCAGCAAAGGCTCTGAGAACACTAGCAGAGTCAATTAGCTTAGTCCTACTACTAGCTGCTTTAAAACAGATGGCAGTTGTCAACAGAAGGAAGTGATGTCAACATATTGCGAGGTGCCACATGCTCTGCTTGGGCTGTGAAGATGACCCATCTCCTCCATACCAAGAGACAGAAGGAAATTTAAGTTCTGAGTCTTTAGGCACCTGCTCCTCATAAACTAGAATAACTCGGAGCACCGCACATGCCTGCACGACCACAAGTGCAGCAGCACTAATTAGAGCACACCACAGAGGGCCTGCACGCCCACAACCATTACTAATTAGAGCACGTCACTGTAATGCCGAAACTTATTACACCTTTGTTCCAATGCATATTTCTTCCCCACAACCGGGGTCAAGGGTCGGCTACGCAAGACTATATCTAGGTGAAAAAAGCTAACACAAAGACAACTACATGACTCAAATATGTCACACTTCAGAGATGCTCACTTCTTCCATGAATTTGGTGACATCATACACCTTATTAGACACAACCAGCCATAGCGATTCGGCACTGTTGTGTTTTTCAACTTCTTCCCAGGTGTAGGTTTGAAGAGATTTGGCCTCAGCCTCTCCAACAGTGGTAGCTGCCTCAACCTCTCCAACAGTGGTAGCTGACTCAGCCCCATCATCGGCAGCTGCTGGCTCCTCGTCTAACTTGGATTCAATGGTGGGAAGAGACTCGATCTCATCAACAGCAGTAGAAGTCTCCCCAGAAGACATTACTTCCTTGGTAGGCAGACACTTACTCTCGCCATCAGCAGGGATGGGTTTGAAGGGGCACTGTGTCTCGGTTTCTTCATCGTCAGAAGCAGACTCGCCAACAGTTATTACTTCTTCGGCATTCTCGCCATTTGCAGCAGCAGACTCCTCAACAGTCGTTAGTTCTTCGGTATTCTCGCCATTAACAACAGCAAATTCCTCATCATGGTCGGTTACGTAAGACAAAGACTTGGCATCCATGTCAGTAGTGGCATCCAACTCAGTAGCTGCACATTCTTCGGTATGCGTTACTTCACCGGTGGTCAGAGACTTTGTCTCGTCATTAAAAGCAGACTCCAACGTGGACTCCAATGTAGACATCACTTCGCAGGTGGACAGAGACTTTTTTCTGTTTTTGTGTGTCCGCAGCAGCAGCTACTGTGGTGTCTCCTCGAGCGAAACGTGTGGGTCCAAGGTTCAACCTCGTGACGATTCAACTGGGAGGAGCTAATAAAATTAATGCGCAATATGGACAGTTGAATGGTAGATGCTAGCTTTGTGAGAGTTGTTTCTTGTACTGTGGGGAATTTAGTGAATTGTTGAGATGTTGGTAGCAGACAGGAGAAATGAAGTTGGTAAAGGGGATAAGTCTGATGTTGTGTAGGGCACCGTTGAAGTAAGGGGTTGGTTAGGATAGACAGGATTTCTAAATATCGTCACATTATATTTTGTATGTACTTAGTGATGCCATCTCGAGGCTCGACAACAATTACATACTACTATAACTTTGAGGTTGCTCTTTCTATCATATTTTTGATTTCGATGCCTTTCAACTGAAATACTTACGCATGGCCTCAACATCCTTTGGCTGGCTGGCATTACACCATTCATCTCTGAATCTCGTACTGAAGATGTGATGGTTGCTCTATCTTGCATCCCGTCACCAAAAAATGTCCTACATCTTCCCCTGCTCCACTATCACACATGATACACTAATTACTGCATATCTCTTATCCTCTAACAACCCAGCTAACACAGTCCTTAGTTAAAATTGGAACCACTTCACACCTTGCTATGCTGCGTGGACCTCACATACCCTTTCCACCTCTGCATCATTATTTGCCAATTTGCACAACTTCAGCATCTTACTGTTTACTTCCTCTGAATCTACTAATTTCTCGCCTTCATCTTTCCATTCCACTTATATACATACTAACACAACCTCATTGTCTAGTCCATATTACACTCCTCAAGATATCATATTCTTCCTCTGATCCCTCCATCCGCTCTTAGTTAATTTATAACTACTTTCACCAACTTGCTCTCTTCCACCACCTCTAATCTCTTACCAAACTAAACCTTCATGTCTTCTCCTCTCCTCCAGCTTCCACCCCATATCTCCCTGTATTTGGTTCTAGAATCTCCTACCCACTATCAGTTGTGTCAACTCCAACTTCTTACAAGCTTCAGCTGCATACTCCATACTAGTCTCACTAGAAGCATAGACAAATTGACAAGCCAAAAGACTTGGACAAAGAAAACATATTGCAGAAGCAAATGGATAAGAATGCAATGAATGCTGTTCCTGCATATTATCAAATGCAGTAGCTACCTAGAGAAGTGTAACGTAGCCTCCCATACAAAATATACATCTGATTAGGGGGGGAAGATGACATGTGACGATGCAAGCTTAGTCTCAGGGGAAGTATTACACTAATCCAAAGGGTAAAAAACTGACATGTGTGTTTGCTCTAGAAGAGGAATAGCAGTAGTAACAAAAGAAATTTTTTAACGTCCATTAAAGACTACAGAGCTAGCACATGAAGTGCATGCGAGTGACCAGCCAAATTTGCTGGCCAGCCAAACTTTTATTTACCTGCCAAACTTTCATCTATTGAAGTGCATGCAAGGATCACTTTAAGGGCATGAGGTGGGGACCAGCCAAACTGCTTGAGGTGACCAGCCAAACTTTTATTTATTGAGGTGCATGAGGTGAGCAGTCAAACAATGAGTCATCAAGCAAGCCAAAGGACAAGGCGAGGTGTATTTTGAAAAGTCACAGCGTAAAAAATCAATGCTGGAATTTAGGAAATGAATGTGAGTTTTGATAAAATTGGATGAGGGAGGTTGATGAGAGACAGTAAATTCACTTTTTCCACATTACCAGATATCTTGCACCAGTACACAGAGGACCATGATGTGACATAATTCTGGAATTTAACTGACAACTCAGTCACGTGCTCTGAGTAATTGTAGTAAAGCATTGAAAATGTAATCAAGAGCCACCCATACAGGAATAAGCCGAATTTGGAAGGTAAGAGAGAGAGAGAGAGAGGTTGCTGCTAGTTACAACACAGAGATGCTTGCCTTCTGGCCTACTGGGATACACTAATATGAATATGATATTAAACAAGCTCAGGGATTCCATGCTGGTGTTGATGTTTTTTCCTCACTTTTAGGGGGAAGTTATTAATGGAAGACTTCGTTTTTTACTGGTGTATCCTGGTATACCTTCACCTCCTTACAACATTATCTCCTGTGTAAGGGATAACTATAGGAGGAAATAGAAGCAAATGACTCTGAAGCCTGTTGCACAGAGAGCAAGCTAAAGGTTATGCTAGTAAGCCTGGCCAACCAATACATAAGGTGATGTTGCAGAATGCTGCAGACTGATCACTCCGGGCTCCAGCAAGTCTTCACAGAACACCTGGGAATTTGTATTCAATACCGTGTGTTCAAAATTCTTTGTTAACTGTAGCAAACAATAAGCTGTAAGGTAAGATGGCAAGCTATCCAGTTACCTAGCTAACCAAGGAATTAGTCATTAATTACAGCTCTATTTAGCTCTTGTCCTGGCCTTGATGTTAGTCCTAAAAGTGTAGCTACAGCTATCAGATTTGCTCTAGCAGATCTAGCTCTTACCTATTATTTTCATTAACAGTTTCATAGCATGTACTTCATGTCTAAATCAGTGAGTGGTACAGCAGATGCAAGCTAAAGTATTGGATTTGAGTATAGCCAATGCAAGTGTAACCACTATGTGACCTCTTCAAATATTTACTTGCGTGTATATATGAAATTGCTTTAATATAAAAGTGCCATTCCTGCCTCCCTTTCCTCCATGCTTGCTCCCCCCCTTGTGTAGTTCTTGCAGCAACTGCCTCCTCTGCATTGGCTCTTTCAGTGGACTGTTTGAGATGTATTTTGCAACGCGCATGGTGCCACAGAGAAGGATGAGCTGATGACATCATGCATGAGCTCCATCTGTTTTGCTGTTATATTTATTTCTTCTCACAGAAGTTCCTAGTGTAAATGGTTCTGAATGCAGTTCACTTCAGAATTGTATGCAACAACATGTCCTTGTCAGGAGCACTTGCATATACAGTCTGTGGGAAAGTGGGGGGCCGTGTCTATATAGCTTACAACTTGCACCTGTACACACAGAGTACCTGGTGCAAGTTGTAAGTGAGATGCCTGCCCCAAGACTTCATATTATAAGTACTCCAGACAATGACAAGTTGTTACATAAAACTCTGAGAAGTTGGCTACTTTGACTTGAAATAAACTGAAATAAATAACAAAAGCGATCAGAAACCCAATGCATTCAAATTTATATTTAATATTGTACCACCCTATCATTATAGGAGCTCCACTTCTCATATTACAAATAATGATGTAATGCATCTAGCATGCAGCTGGCATGGCAGGCGGGAACATCTTCGTTTTAAAATCCTGAACTAAAATACTTGCATGTATATATAGAACTAGAATAAGCATTGCACTATCATAAAGTCAGGTCTTTCACTATTGCTAACATTGAAGAACATCAACAGTTTCCTGTTCCCTAATGGTTAAGCTAAATCTAGTACCAACTCGAGAACATTTATTGATTATGCTGCAGCAAAAAGCTCAGCGTCCTACCCCTTCATCTACCATGCGATTTGCCACAAAAATATTGTGTTCCAATAATTATATGGGGTTATTTCCATCTGAAAGTTGAGGAGGGGGGGGGGGCAAAAGCAGAATACTGCATTTTTCGTGAGCAAGTACTATAAAGACATAAATAGTTAGAGAGAGAGAGTCAGAGAGACCTAGGGTAGAGAATCATTCATCCACATCCAATGTATCTCCTCCTTCACCTTGACTGAAACTGTGGTAGGACTCTGCCATTATAGATACCGGTAACTGAATTTGTAAGGTATTAAGGTTGAACTCGGTGTAGAATCACACAGTTGATCAACATTTTGCGAGACAAGTTCCCCCAATGCTCCTTTCACAAGACACAGGTTGCATACATGGTGTAATCCTTTTTATCTACACTGCTAGCTGCAGTGTCCACAGTTTCAGGTGGTAAAAGTCTGGAATGATGCTCAGGTTGAGCATTACCCTCACAATACCTTGATGGCAGCTTATGGCGACGTGGAAATGAAGGTGCTTGTAACTCCAATTTCACAGCAGCTTGAGTGACCGTGTACAATGGAGGCTTGCATCCCTGTCTGATCATACACTTCAAAGAACAGTAACAGCATTCTCTTCAGTATTTACAGCACATAGCTCTGCCTTGAAGGCTAGTGCTGAGGTCATCTGAATGTGAAAGTACTATAATGGCAATCTGAAGTCCATAGAAGAAACTAAAAGTTAACATTTTAGCATGTACTCCAATTATTCTTGCCTTCATTCAGAGTCACTGACATCATCTTGTGCCCAGTCCCATAGCTTCATCAAACTTCCATAGTTTTTCAGAATAGCACTCAGCGATAGCTTGGAGAGTCCACCTTGTTAGGCAGAAGATTTTCAGAGTTGGTAAGTCAATATCGTATACATGGAGATCATGTTCCATTTGTCCCAGAATTTCTTGCTTGTTTTCTGTTGAATTCTGGCTCTCTTGTAGGACTCTTCTTTATTAATTTAGTGATTTCATAAGCAACATGCAGGGTATCTTTCAGGGTATTGTATCCCTGACATCAAGGTTAAGTGAGAGGCAGTAGCTTGTGTCAGCAGACATTTTTCATTCGTTTGTGTAACAACCCCATTTTTTGTTAACGAACATCTATCATAGTACTGCCATGGGAATCTTGAATTCTGAGATTCATATGCAGCAGCACACCTTTTAAGCAAGTGACAATTGTATCTACATTTGTCTGAGCGACTGGCATCAAGCCAATATATTCCTCATGTACTGTCATCTCCTTATCCACCCAACATATTTAAATAGCACTGTTGCTCGCATCAGTCCTCTCATCAGCCATGACACCGTAGCATCTAGATTCAGCATGTCACTTGCTATACCACGCAGCACTTTTAGATCCATGATTTAATTTTTAGCACCTGGGGGCTCATATGCTCGTCATAAGAATTATCAATCCACTTTTGAAGCATTTCATTGTCTTTAGCTCAGAGAAGGAGGTGCTTGGAATTTGACTCCTCCTCTTGCTTGCCCTTATGAAGGGCAATTACCTTTGCGGGTGAGATAGGATATACTTTCGACAATTTTCAGGAGGCAGTTACTTTTGACTCTTGAGCTGCTCATTCAGCTGCTCATCATGTGACCTGTTTGAGTTAACATCATGTTTGTGACACAGCGAGCGCTCGTGTTTATGGAAAACCTTGTTTTTGCACAGAGCATTTTTCCAATTTCTGAACTTATTGCAGATCTTGTATCAAGATGAAGCAGTCTATTCAAATTGGCTGTGGCACAAGTGTGGCAAATTACAGAATCTGAAACTGGAAGGTCATGCAGCCATGAAAATTGCGAGTACTAGGCTGGTTGGAAAGTTAGTTTTAGGGTATATATTTTTGTTAATTGGCTGGTATTATTAATTGGCTGGTATTATAGGAACCTTGAGGAAGGGTATTCAGAGTTGAGGATATTTTACTGGCTTCAGGAACCTGAGAAACACAAGACTTTTATTTTTGCTACACAATACTTTTATTTTTGCATTATTTTTGCATAATACTTCAGCTCGAGTGAAAGTCAAATTTTGCAAAATAAACAACAGGGTACATTGATTTCTAATCCAGTACTTTCTGATGAGATACAGTGTCAGCAAAAATGAAGCCGAAGTGTGGTGGGCAGGAGGTCAAATGCTTGCAAGAAGTTGGAGTCAGCACAGATGAGACTGGGTAGAGATTGTTGGGTGCAAGTAGTACAGTAGCAGGAGTGGCAATACGGGGAGATATGGGGTGGAGGAAGCTAGAGGAGAGGAGGGAAGAGATGAAAGTTTTGTTTGGTAAGAGTTAGAGTTAGAACAGAGCAGATTGGTAAAAACTGTTGTAAATATACTAAGAGAGGATGGAGGAATCGGATGGTAGGAAGAATATGAGATCTTGTGGAGAAAATAAGAGTAAACAACGTGGTTGGATCAGTACGCAAGTGGAAGGGGAAAATGGTGAGAAATGAGAATGATTGGAAGGAGAAGTAAACAGCAAGAGTACGCTGAAGTTTTATAAATTGGCAAAGAATGGGTGGAGGTCCATGCGTGGTCAGGAAGGTGTGCATTGCAATTTAGACTGGGGACTGCATCGGCTGGGTTGTTAGAGGATAATAAGAGATGTGGCATAGTTAGGGGCGAGAAGTGTATCATGTGTGATAGTCGAGCAGGGAAATATGTGGGACACTTCTTGGTAATCTGTGAGGAATTCGAGAGGGATCGGCTGGTAAGGATGGAAAGGTGTGGAGGGAGTAAGTGATGCTGATGGAGGAGGTGGGTGAGTGTGTTATGTATTGGGTAGGGAAGTGGTGGCAGAAAAGAAAGCAACTGTTGTATGGCGAGCTGAGAAATGATCTTTGGTCCCCTGCCCTCCCTCTCCTTGAGCAGCGGGACATTCATAACTATGATTATTATTACTGTTGATAGTACTGTATTCTGTTTTACATACATAGTCTCACACTGTGCTGTATTATATGAGGTATATAGCCTTGCTCAGCAGCATCACGATTTAATAAATAATTTTCCAGATACCCGGAAGTCCAGCAAAGATCGGCATTTGTAATATAAGCAGTATTGAGAATAGATATACCAACAAGTATGGATACTATCTCGAGGTTTTCTGGACTAGACAGCCACCTGACAGGAGTAGGTTCCGTAAAGGCAACCAAAACATCACCACCCCTAGAGCCACGTTCTTGATGAAGACCAAGAAGCCACCCTAAAATCTC
Organism: Cladorhizidae sp. MBARI D1340-BT2; assembly: GCA_028752905.1. Classification (NCBI taxonomy): domain Eukaryota; kingdom Metazoa; phylum Porifera; class Demospongiae; order Poecilosclerida; family Cladorhizidae; species Cladorhizidae sp. MBARI D1340-BT2. Next base: position 4,864,979 of record JAQNBH010000018.1, on the reverse strand, counting down.
ACAATCAGAGATGGAACTATATTAAGCCACCGGGTTTGTTGGGATCAAGACAAATTCCTCTAAATTAGTACCAGACTCACAGCAACGAACACAAACATTTTAAAGATGACCCCTTACCTAAATCAATTTGGATGTTCACGAGAAGTGATGCGCTTGCGTCATGGCGCAAGAGGATACGCACCGAGATCTTTTCAAGACCGCTGGTGTCATTTGCTTAAAACCAAACATACCATGCACCGGCATCACTTTTGTCCGTGAAGTAAATGTTTCTCACTAATGGCGCCACTAGAAGAATGCCTCCAACATCCCATTCTTGCCTTACTTGCAGGTGTTGTCATCATACATCATATCATTATTTCACACACCAATGTTTTAAGGATATTTGCTAGCAAGAGGATAGTAAATCGACATGTAATAATCAATAATTAGCAGGCATTATTCATCTTCCTGGTACATTAGGCAATTATTTATTTATACAGAAATTGTACACAAATTTATATATTGTCAAAAAAGAGTGAGCAAAGCGAGTGAAAAATGGTGTGTTGTTCATGCTTGTGTGTTGCTTGTTGGATCACCTCCTCCTTCTGTCCCCAGTCCTACTTTTGCTCTTCGATCGTGACCGCTCTCTAGATCTCGACCTAGACCGTGACCGTTGCTTTGATCGTGGCCTTGACCGACTCTTGGAGCGAGATCTTAGTCGACGTAGCCTTGCTTTAGCCCTCTTCTCTCTTTCTGCCTCTACCTGCTCGAGACGATGCTGCCGCTCCTTCTCCTTCGCCTTCCTCTCCTCCTCCCTCACTCGCACCCTCTCCTCTCTCTTTCTTTTTCTCTCGGCCTCGACCACATCAGCCTTTGCTTGCCTCTCTGCAACCTGCGGAGGCAATAATACGTCTGAGATCAAATCAGAGAGAGTTACGCAATAATGTCATCCTACAGAGATCAAATCAGAGAGTTACGCAATAATGTCATCCTACAGAGATCAAATCAGAGAGAGTTAAGCAATAATATCATCCTACAGAGATCAAATCAGAGAGAGTTAAGCAATAATGTCATCCTAATGTCATCCTAATTTAAGTGCATCAACCCAGTCCAATATTCTAAAAAATAGAAAAATAAAAATACAATATATATTTTCTAAACAATAATGATGAACAATAATGATGACAACAATGATGATAGTGTTTAGCTAGAAACTCGATTCTTGACTTTGCATAGTTCAAATTCCTGAGAAGGCGACTTAGACTCCACTATAATTATATATAGCAGTTGCCAAGAGAAGAAAGCCACTAACTGAATTCAGGAGGACTAAACCACAACTAAAATAACTCGAGGTTACAACTTAGGAGCTCCATAGCTTCTTCACACTTCACTTTATAAACTCGATGCTTTCTAAAAAGGTTGCTGCACAGGTAGGCATATATAACTAGGGCAAAGTTACATTCAACCGATGTTGGGGTATTTCAAAATCTAGTGCCAGAATCGTCTGCAGATGTGGCTCCTGATTGGAAAGTCCTATACACACAGCTGCAGTTATTACTAGTGCGGCAAGAGGAAGTCCTCTTTGCAATGAGCATTTTCATTTAGGTGCTAATGATCAAGCATAGCCACTGAAATTGTTGATGGGTTGCCATGGATATATTCATGAGGCCACTGCAGGCAAGTGCTGATCCTAATTGCAGGGGTGGGGCCACACAGCCCAGACTTAATTAAGTGGCCACACAGCCCAGACTGTATCTCATCAGAAAATGACTGGTTTTGGAAAAATGATAAGTAATGCAAAAACAACATAAAAATTGTAAAAAACAACCATTGGGGTTACGATTTTGGAGCTCCCTATATTCTGCAGACTCCACTCGTGACCTGATATATAATAGATCTCTCTATATGCTCCCTTTTGATACTAAAAACATATTTCATAGATACAACTATGCCCAAGTACGGGCAGTTAAAGTTGGGGACCTCAATATCTGCCTGCCCACGTCTTCTGCACTTCTAGCTCCTAATTGGAAAATGCAAGACAAACACGTGTTCTCATTAGGCGCTAAAACACGAGTATGTGGTCGTGCACATTGGTTGAAAATCCATTTCCTCTGTGCCACAGGGGACTGCTTCATCTTGATAGATCTGAAAGCTCCTTCTTGTCTGATGTCAGAAATTGGAAAAATGCTCTGTGTAAAACCAAGGTTTTCTGTAAACATGAGAGCTCACTATGTCACAAACATGCAGTTACTATGTTAACTCAACCAGGTCACATGATGAGCAGCTGAAGGAGCAGCTCAAGAGTCAAAAGGAGGAAAATAGGAACTGTTTCGTGAAAACCATCCCATCTCTCAACCGTGAAGGCATTGCCCTTCGTAGGGGCAAGCAAGAGGAGTCAAATTTCAAGCAGCTCCTCCTTCTCCGAGCTGAAGAGAATGAAGTGCTTCAAAAGTTGATTGAAAATTCTTATGATGCATATGAGCCTTCAGAGGGCAGAGCTATGTGCAGTAGATACTGAAGAGATTGCCAAACTTTCCGTTACTGTTCTTGGAGGTGTATGATCCAAGCAGCTCCTCCTTCTCCGAGAAAAAAAAAGAAAAAAAAGAAAAAGAAAAATCAAGTGCTTCAAAAGTGGATTGAAAATTCTTATGACAGCCAGAGCAGATACTGAAGATATTGCCAAACTTTCCGTTGCTGTTCTTCGAAATGTATGATCACACAGGGATACAAGCCTCCATTGGACCAAGGTCACTCAAGCTGCTGTGAAATTGGAGTTACAAGCACCTTCACTTCCACGTCTGTAAGCTGCCATCAAGGTATTGTGAGGCTAATGCTCAACCTGAGCATCATTCCAAAGTAGGACTTTTACTGCCAGATCTACTTTGAAACTGTGGACACTGCAGCTAGCTGCAGTATAGAGCATTTCTATTACACCATGTATGCAACCAGTGAGCAGGTTCTTGGGAAAGGAGCATTGGGTGAACTTGTCTCACAAAATGTTGATCAACTGTGTGATTCTACACCGAGTTCAACCTTAATACCTTACAAATCCAGCTATCTATATAATGGCAGAGTCCTACCACAGTTTCAGTCAAGGAGGAGATACATTGCATAATGCCGTAAATTTCCTTAAATTTTTTCCTTAAAAAGAACATAGAGAGCTGGTCCTTCATACCAGAGGTCATGTCCTTGGTCTGGTTATGTCAACATCAAATGCCAGCTCTGAATGTGCCTTCAGTGCACTGAGAGGGTCAAGTCTTGCCTCATACACAATGTTGAACAATTGCTTCAATCATCTTATGATATGCACAGTACATAAGGAGCTGGTGAAGGAACTAAGCCTAAGAAAGTCACCAATGACTTTGTGGATAGAGTAGAGAGGTGCTCATCCATCTTCGGCCACTTACACATAGCAGTAATGAATGTGGATGAAACTGTAGATCTCTCTGACTCTCTCAAACTATTTAGGTCTTTATGATTGTCATATCTGATCATGTCACACAATGGTATTGGGATAATATTTTCAATTTAAAAATCAGTTAAATTACGACTCTATTTTTTCAAAAATTACTAGGAAAGGCCACCCAGCATAAGGTGACAGCATTACCGCTGACTTTGCCATTGCCAGATGGAATATTACTCTCTGCAAGTGTCCCAACTATTTCAGAATGACCTAAACAGATCAGGATAAGATGAGGTGGAGGAAGGGGAGAGATATCTGGTCCTGGTCAAGTTCGCCAACCGATCACCATAGGCACCAACAGGCATAAACTCTGTCATGTTCATGAGGAATTATTACAAGTGAACTGCATGTGGTAAATGTCAAAGTTAAATAAAATTAATAATAAAAATATATATATATATATATATTAAAACCTGCACATGCCCAATAGACTGCTGTGCATTATTTTGACTGATCTGGCCTGCAGGACTGAAAGAGCTTGGCGACATAAAGATGAGAACACAATAAGTCATTCAAGGCATGCTGGAAGTGCTTTCCAGCTATCAACGGCCAAACCACATCATTTAGGACGCTAAGAATTTGGCAAAGTGACTTTTAGCTGAGATGTGGGCTTTATTCAGTTTGGGTCCTGTTGTACCTGAACCCCCCCCTCCCCCCAAGATATAAGACCAGTCGAGGAACTCAGCAGGGTTGTATACAGAAATTTTGCCAAGGGGGGGGCGAACTTGAGATATGGAAAAATAAGGGGGGGGCGGAGAGCCTGGATGGTGCGGAAAGGGGACGTGCACCCTGGGCTTCCGCGTGGAGTACGAAAGTGTTTTACCCACAGGTATTTTTGCAGTACTAACTGTATATATAGCTGCTACTTATGATGGCATGCACTTTTTCTAAAATCTTTAGTACAACATTCCATCTTAAATATTTGCTGAAGTTGCATGCTACGGCAATCAGCATATATAGATTAGATATAGTCACTTGTCACTCGTATAATGGAGGTGGGCTTTTGTGAAATCGAATTATGTTGCATTCCATGCATTTTCTTACAAAATCATGGACAACAGGTTTCATACACAACTTTTCTCTAGTTCTCTAGGGGGGTGGGGGGGGGGGGGGGGTGGAAATGGTTGGTCACTTGGTGCCCTAATTTTTGTTAATATTTTCTTAACATGTTCATAAGTCGTAAAAGGGGGGTCTGGGGGGAAGATCCCCCCATATTTTTTTTTGCTTTTACAATGTCTGAGGATAGCTATTTTGACTGACTACCAATGGCATTATGCTATACCGAACTATGGCTAGACTGTATATATTTCTCATGATATTGTAGCTGCTTGGAAAAAGGAGAGCATGTGTCATGACACGATGACATCACACACCACCACGTGCTCTCCTTTGTAGGTTTGTCACTTCTTTTGTTTCTCCTTCTTTCCCACTCCCTCTCTCTCAGTATTTTTAACTCAGTCCATTATGTCATGGTCTTCAAGTCTAATCTTAGACATGATGTCATCACACGCCACCACGTGTTCTCCTTTGTAGGTTTGTCACTTCTTCAGTTCCCTCCTTCTTTCCCACTCTCTCTCAGTATTTTTAACTCAGTCCATTATGTCATGGTCTTAAAGTCTCTATAAAAGAAACCTTACTAGCTGATTTCTCTTCATATTAATATGGATATTCGCTCATACTTTGCAAGTACTTCTCAAGCCTCTTCTCATGCTAATAGCAGCGATAGCGAAGATAGCAGAACAGATAGCTCTGAGCATGTCGAGGCATCTAGTCCTAGCCTTAGTCCTCCACCTTCAAAGAAAAGCAAGCAAAACAAACACCGCTCTTCTGTATCCACGAAGAGAAAATACTCTAAGAGCTGGGAGAAAGATTTCAGTTGGCTCTATTATGACGAGGATAGCGATGGTGCCTTTTGCAAGGTTTGCAAGCAATCTGGTCTGCAGCGTACTGGAGGAGTGTGGGTCACACAACCTTGCAGAAATTGGAAGAAAGCTGTTGAAAAAATGAAAGCTCATGCGAGAAGTGACTTCCATATCCATGCAACTCAAGCTCTTTTTGCAGCTAAAGGAGCAGCCAAAGGTGGAACAGTTGTACAGCAACTCCAGAATGTTTTAGCTCGCAAAAGAGCTCAGAACAGAGCTGCAGTGAAGTGCCTGATCCTACTCTTACGAAAGAACAAGTTGCACATTCGACAAAATTTGAGAAGCTGGTTGACGTGGTGGTTCGATGTGGCAGCCAACATTTGAAGCAATTCTTAGAAACTGCACCAAGAAATGCTGTGTACACATCAAGAGTGGCTGTGGTTGAATTCATCGAATCATTGGGGACATGGGTGGAGGAGTCGATTCTGAAGCGACTTCAAAAGGCACCTATGTACAGCCTCATGGCAGATGAGTGCACAGATGTCACCAACGTAGAAGAATTGTCTGTGTTTTGCCGCTGGGAGGAAGATGGTGTACCAGTAGAGTGCTTTCTGGAGCTTATTCCATTGAAGAAGGCTGATGCAGAGACCATCTATTCTAATCTCATCAATTGTTTAAAGAAGAAAGGTCTACAAGTCGGAAGAATAGTTGGATTGGGATTTGATGGAGCTGCAACTTTTTCTGGACGAAAGACCGGGGTTCAGGCACGTATCAAGAAACATACTCCTCACGCTCTGTTTATACACTGCCACTGTCACTTACTGCAGTTGGCTTGTGTGCAAGCTGCCAATAAAACTCCTGGAATTGCTCATGTTTACAGAACATTGACTACTCTTTGGAAGCATTTTCGCAATTCCCCCAAGCGAGCAGAGTGTCTGAAGGAGGTACAGCACGTTCTTGAACTTCCAGAAATGAAAGTGATCAAGCCATCTGACACACGCTGGCTGGCACATGAAAGGTGTGTCAAAGCTGTCAAAGCAAGTTATTCTGCAATTGTAATCACCATTGGGAACATCTACGAGACGTCCCACGAGCCAGAAGCTCTTGGAATCCATGGTGCCCTCTGCAAATTGTCTACGATTGCAGCTATATATTTGCTTGATTTCACTCTACCACAAGTAGCCAAGCTCAGCAAAGCACTTCAGGCAGAGCAGCTTGACCTCTCGTTGATATCATTCCTTGTTGATGCTACTGTTAAATCCTTGGATGATGCAGTTTTGCCTGGAGCGAACTGGGTGTTGGATGTTCTTGAAAACGTTGAAGACTTGAAGTCATCTACAAAGGTGTCTATTGACGCTGATAAAATACTTTCGTTCCAGAATGTTGTTGGTAAGCCTTTTGTTGCTGATTTAAAGGCCAACATAACAAGCCGATTTTCTTCATCCAACGCTGTTGTATCAGCATTGTCTATATTCGATCCACGGAAAGTTCCAAAACCAGATTCAGTATCTTTTCCCACTTATGGAGACACGTCTGTTGAGAAATTGATTGCTCACTACGGAGAAGATAGAGATGCAGAAACATTGGATGGAGAAGAAACAGTGAAGACAGCCATGATTTCCACTGAAATACTTACAGAGTGGAAAACATTCCGCCAGCTGTTAGTCAAGCAACCACGGGATACTACTGCATCACAGCTGAAAGAACTTGTTTCAAACGACATGCTCAAGGCCATGTTTCCCAATTTGCACAAGATTGCCTCCATCTGCTTATCGATTCCAGTTTCTACTGCTTCTGTGGAGAGAAGCTTCTCACAGATGAAGATGATCAAGACTCGTTTGCGTAATTCTCTAAGTGACTGCAGCCTTTCTCACCTTATGAGGATTGCTATAGAGGCACCAGAAGTACTCTCTGAGAGCGACCTTGAAGAGATTGTGGACGTATGGCAGAGAAAACCAAGAAGAACCTCAGTTTGACATTCCTATCATTTGAACCTGATATCATAAGCTTATTACACCTTTCTTGTATTACACCTTTCTTGACATTATTTAAAAAAATATCTCTAATTTCAAGGGGGGGGGGGGCGAGAATGATACAAGGGGGGGCGAATGCCCCCCCCCCGCCCCCCCTAAATACACCCCTGCTCAGGTAATGTGTACCCCTACAAAATATATGCTGACCTCAGTTTCAGAGAGAGGCAGCCAGTATACACAGGGTGTGGCCGTGGTCTTCCTAAATAACTCGTCTAGCATCTTCGTGGCCTCCTTCTTCACCGGAGAGGGTGTGTCTACGGTTAACTTGGGTTCCACCGGCTCACTACCTGCACCGCTGCTCTGACTGGGATGTCTGGACTTGTCCGTCTCCTGAGGATGAGCGGAGTCAGACTCCCGATGAGCAGGACAAGTTCCTCTTATAGCCTCACCTGCAGCACACAAAGAGACCATGTTAATACTACATGTAAAACAAAGTTGCATTCTAATTTATGATTATTAAAATAATAATGACAATTTTTTTTTAGAGAAAAATGGAAAGCAAGGAAGAAAGCCGGCCAGGAACATAGAGCCTCTTCTCTCTTCCTCCCCCCCCCCCCCCCCCCCCCCCAACTTCTATATATTAGATAGTACACAAGAGAATGGCGACATAAAGGTGAGAACACAAGAGAATGTATTTGAGTTGAAATCAGTGTCTAGAGATTCTGAAATCATTGGAAACCAAGGCAAAAACCAGTTGAAATGAAATCTTCCAATCTCATGTATTGATGGATTCCTTGTGTGTACAGTACTTTCAAATCATTTGGAAGTCAATTAATCATTGGAAATCAAATTTAAATCTTTCGGGAAAAAAGGGAAAAAAATGAAATCACCCGATTTCAAAATCAAGTATTTTTTTTGGTGTGGTGACCCCCCACCATGCATCCTCCATGGCATCAGGGAGTGCTCCAGGACCGGTTCTGTTGCTGTGTTGCTGTGAGAGCAGGCTTGGAATCCTGTCAGGGGAACATGCTTCGGAGCATCCCGGTGTGGCAGGAAGGACCACCACATGCCACGCTTCGGCTTTCGGTATCCAGTGAAGCCCTTTTGGTGTGGTCCCGAACATAAGCCTGCCTACCATGTGGAGGCTCGTTGTGGACCTGTCCGCACCAGGTCACAGGGTTAATGATGGGAGCGGCAAAGAGCTGGCAAACCTGTCTTGTGTGTCTGTAGACAAAGTGATGGTGGGAATCCTGCAGATGGGCGTGGCCTCAACATTGCCAAAAATGGACATAAAACAAGCTTATCAAAACAGCCTGCAGACGGGGGAGGGGCTACTGGGCTTACAATGAAGGGGCCATCATCGGGGATGCGGCTTCACCATTTGGCTAGGCCGCTAGAGGCAAGCCCTCGGCCAGTCCTCTCCCAATGGGGAGCAAAGAGGAGTGCAATAAGAGGCCCATATATTTATATTGATAACTTCACAACACTGGGCCCTCAGACTCGCTGGAACACGAGGAGAACATGGCAGCGCTGCTGGAACACGAGGAGAACATGGCAGTGCCGCTGGAACACGAGGGGAACATGGCAGTGCTGCTGGAACACGAGGGGAACATGGCAGTGCTGCTGGAACACGAGGGGAACATGGCAGTGCTGCTGGAACACGAGGAGAACATGGCAGTGCTGCTGGAACACGAGAACATGGCAGTGCTGCTGGAACACGAGGAGAACATGGCAGTGCTGCTGGAACACGAGGAGAACATGGCAGTGCTGCTGGAACACGAGAACATGGCAGTGCTGCTGGAACACGAGGGGAACATGGCAGTGCTGCTGGAACACGAGGAGAACATGGCAGTGCTGCTGGAACACGAGGAGAACATGGCAGTGCTGCTGGAACACGAGGGGAACATGGCAGTGCTGCTGGAACACGAGGAGAACATGGCAGTGCTGCTGGAACACGAGAACATGGCAGTGCTGCTGGAACACGAGGGGAACATGGCAGTGCTGCTGGAACACGAGGGGAACATGGCAGCGCTGCTGGAACACGAGGGGAACATGGCAGCGCTGCTGGAACACGAGGGGAACATGGCAGTGCCGCTGGATCACGAGGGGAACATGGCAGTGCTACTGGAACACGAGGGGAACATGGCAGTGCCGCTGGATCACGAGGGGAACATGGCAGTGCTGCTGGATCACGAGGGGAACATGGCAGTGCCGCTGGAACACGAGGGGAACATGGTGGCACTGCACATGACTTGTGAGTAAGTGGATCTGGCCTAGGGCATCGAGTCCAACTCCGTGGCTAGAGCACCTGAAGTCAGAGCTGGAGAATTGGAGAGGAAGAAGGCACGCAGAAAAAGGGACCTTCTGTTGCTCACAGGAGTCCTTTCCTGTGAAGCTGCCTGGATGGGGAGGCAAAGGAAGGTGCGGGGCCTTTGCTGAGGAAGTTGGTTCAGGCAAAGGTGGGTGCGCCATCTCAGATAGTCATATGACAATAAAGGAATTGATTCGTCGTTATCGCAGCAGCCCTCTGGGGGACATGCATGATGGGGGGGGGGGGGGGGGGGATACAGTTCTGGCAGAATGTGGCATAACCGCAGAGGTGTGGATCAAAGCCCTGGGTAACAAGGCAGAGAGATAGTTGCTGTGGGAGGCTGCCTCGCTATACCCACAACCCACTTTTCCCCCTCAGTTTCCTGCCATCAGGAGCAATAACAATAGCTGCTGGCAGAACTTGCAATGAAGGGAACCTCCCGACGTAGCGGCTGACAGTATAAAGCATCCCTGGGCCCTACAGGGCAGGATACAAGCCTATAAGACAGACCCATTCAGGGCAGGGGTGAGCATCTTTGTGGGCAGGACAAATAATGTGCTCTACCAGCGAGAGGCTCCTGCCTAAGCCCTTTCTCCCAACTCAGGGGGGATGGGGAAACATCTCACGTGAGAAAAGCTGGTGCAAAAAGTGAAGGAAGCTCTCACAAAGTCGGAGTCGTCGATAGCACGGCCAACTCGGGCACAGTTTTAGGAGTGGAGCAGCAACCACAGTAGCCAGACAGGGCATCAACAACTCCACGATAAAGCTGTAGGGCGGGCAGTGCCTAGCACTACATGTTAAGACACCTAAGGATCAGCTGGTATCGTGAGCTCAAGTTGCCTGGGAGACTTCCTGAGTGATGGCAGCTCAGCACCTAAAATGGACTACTCGAATTCACCGAGTAGGGCCCAGCTATTCTGTTTGAGATTCACGAGCTAAGCCGCTATGAATACATGTTTAGCATATGTGAGCACTCATAATAAATATTCATGTCATTAAGGTGTGTAGCCAGCAAGAAAACGAGGGATAGAGGGGGGTGGGGCTAGAGGAGGAGCCAGTGTGTGGAGAGGTGCCCCACACGTGGGTTAGATACGTACTGTGCCCTGCATCCTCACTCTGCCCCCACCAGCACTCACACCACACTGGGCACTGAAAGGTGCTAACGTGTTAACTCTGCCCCCACTGGTCACTTCTCACAATAAATTGTCTGAGTGGTTATGGTTGGTCAACAAGTGGCTGGTGACTTACTCCCAGCATGGCTGGCTGATTCAACCACTTCAGTGCTGACTGGTCCAACCACTTCAGTGTTGGCTGATTCAACCACTTCAGTGCTGGCTGATTCAACCACTTCAGTGCTGGGCTGATTCAACCACTTCAGTGCTGGGCTGATTCAACCACTTCAGTGCTGGGCTGATTCAACCACTTCAGTGCTGGCTGATTCAACCACTTCAGTGCTGACTGATCCAACCACTTCAGTGCTGACTGGTCCAACCACTTCAGTGCTGACTGGTCCAACCACTTCAGTGCTGGGCTGGTCCAACCACTTCAGTGCTGGGCTGATTCAACCACTTCAGTGCTGGCTGATCCAACCACTTCAGTGTTGGCTGATCCAACCACTTCAGTGCTGGCTGATTCAACCACTTCAGTGCTGACTGGTCCAACCACTTCAGTGCTGGCTGATCCAACCACTTCAGTGCTGGCTGATCCAACCACTTCAGTGCTGACTGGTCCAACCACTTCAGTGCTGGGCTGGTCCAACCACTTCAGTGCTGGCTGATTCAACCACTTCAGTGCTGGGCTGATTCAACCACTTCAGTGCTGGATGATTCAACCACTTCAGTGCTGGGCTGATTCAACCACTTCAGTGCTGGGCTGGTCCAACCACTTCAGTGCTGGGCTGATCCAACCACTTCAGTGCTGGCTGATCCAACCACTTCAGTGCTGACTGGTCCAACCACTTCAGTGCTGGCTGATCCAACCACTTCAGTGCTGACTGATTCAACCACTTCAGTGCTGACTGATTCAACCACTTCAGTGCTGACTGATCCAACCACTTCAGTGCTGGCTGATCCAACCACTTCAGTGCTGGGCTGATCCAACCACTTCAGTGCTGGCTGATTCAACCACTTCAGTGCTGACTGATCCAACCACTTCAGTGCTGGCTGATCCAACCACTTCAGTGCTGGCTGATCCAACCACTTCAGTGTTGGCTGATTCAACCACTTCAGTGCTGGCTGATTCAACCACTTCAGTGCTGGCTGATCCAGTGCTGACTGATCCAACCACTTCAGTGCTGCCACTTCAGTGCTGGGCTGATCCAACCACTTCAGTGCTGGCTGATCCAACCACTTCAGTGCTGGGCTGATCCAACCATTTCAGTGCTGGCTGATTCAACCACTTCAGTGCTGGATGATTCAACCACTTCAGTGCTGGCTGATTCAACCACTTCAGTGCTGGGCTGATTCAACAACTTCAATGCCGTAAACGCCAAATGGCTTGTGCATTTTTAATGTATGATATGAAATCATTGGTTTGGATATGCACACTGGGCATGCCCAGTGTTCTGCTTGAGCTTCGACTCTTAGCACTTAGGCAGCTAAGATAATCGTGGCGTCAAATTCGCCTGTCCGAACATGAAAAATGGCTTCAAGCCTAAATGTGGATGATATTCTTTTGGCGATGCTGGTAGACGGGAATTTTGGATTCTGAAGTTGAAAGTAGTTACAAGGAGTTGGCCTCATAACCCTATTTTGTGTCAGGTCAGATAGACTGTAGTTGTGCTGACGTGCCTAGGGATCTAGATATAGTTGTGCTGACGATCTAAATATAGTTGTGCTGACCTGCCTAGGGATCTAGATATAGTTGTGCTGACTTGCCTAGGGATCTAGATATAGTTGTGCTGACCTGCCTAGGGATCTAGATATAGTTGTGCTGACTTGCCTAGGGATCTAGATATAGTTGTGCTGACTTACCTAGGGATCTAAATATAGTTGTGCTGACCTGCCTAGGGATCTAGATATAGTTGTGCTGACTTACCTAGGGATCTAGATATAGTTGTGCTGACTTGCCTAGGGATCTAGATATAGTTGTGCTGACTTACTTAGGGATCTAGATATAGTTGTGCTGACTTACCTAGGGATCTAGATATAATTGTGCTGACCTGCCTAGGGATCTAGATAGCTGTGCTGATGGTAAAGAACAGGAACAAGAACTCCCCGGTAAGCTTAGTATGCATTTTTTCTCACATGCACTAACCCGAGCAAAGTAGCACTTACCCGGGTACTAGCTAGTAGCTATTATTTAGTTAGCGAACTAGACTGCTTCATTAGCACGACACAAGCTCTACCACAGCCTTCACAGTAGTTGTTCAAAGACTGCAACATTTTCATCGCAGAAGAGTACAGAATACTGTTGAGTGTAGTTTAGAGTAAACAGTGTGTGCTAATAAACACATTATCTCTGTAATCTATTTGTAATCTGAAACAAATTAATTATGGTAAATTGCTAAGCAACCTACTGTTTACCTAGATACATTTGTGTGACTCCTGATTGGCTATAAAATATTAATTGTAAAATAGGGCCACATTTTAAAGCAAAGCTGCATAAATCCAGCAGTAGAAGGGTTTAAAGAGGCCGTGTTTGTAAGCAGGAAAAAGCATAATATACCAGCCTCTGAGGTAAGGGTGAGATGGGGCGTACCCAGGACCAGAGAGGGAGCCTTCTTGGCAAGACCTTTTTGATTCTTCAGACCATCTCATGAAGATCACTGAATCCATCCAAGAATTATAATGGGCAGGAAGGTAGCTCGGATTGAAGCAGGGTGAGTTTTCCGAGTTTAAGATACAGATAAGGGTTAACTTGGTTACCTTTAGCGCAGGCACCAGTGTCACATGACCTCAGGTTTCTTGAAGAAACATCTTGCCTTTGTTGCAACTAGTGCTTCGTTAGCTATTAGCTTCCAATAAGGTCTCAGTTTTGCCACAATTAACACCTGATTTATTATCTTCCATAATCTTGCAAAGTTTCTTCTTGAAAGACTCAACAGCAGTGGCTGCTGGGGGTGGTTGACCCTGTGTGGACAGTGTCAGAGGCTGCTGGGGGTGGTTCACCCTGTATGGACAGTGTCAGTGGCTGCTGGGGGTGGTTCACCCTGTGTGGACAGTGTCAGTGGCTGCTGGGGGTGGTTGACCCTGTGTGGACAGTGTCAGTGGCTGCTGGGGGTGGTTGACCCTGTGTGGACAGTGTCAGAGGCTGCTGGGGGTGGTTGACCCTGTGTGGACAGTGTCAGTGGCTGCTGGGGGTGGTTGACCCTGTGTGGACAGTGTCAGAGGCTGCTGGGGGTGGTTCACCCTGTGTGGACAGTGTCAGTGGCTGCTGGGGTCGGTTCACCCTGTGTGGACTGTCAGTGGCTGCTGGGGGTGGTTCACCCTGTATGGACTGTCAGTGGCTTCTGGGGGTGGTTGACCCTGTATGGACAGTGTCAGTGACTGCTTGACATTATTACTCCCCAAGGCTGGCACGGGTAGGTAGAGAGCCAATGGAGAAGAGTAAGCCATTTTCAATACAAGACTACACCCAAACAATGTCTCTCTGTATGTGTGTGGGAACTTCAACAAGGCCAATGTTGTGCAGCCTTTGAAGGACTGGAAGCCAGTGGTCCTCTGCACTACCAATAGACACCCACACCAACAAACATTGAGCACCAACACTTCCCCACTAACTAGAAGTGTTCACATGTGGTAAGCCAACTGGTGTCTCGGCTCAGGGGTGTGGCTACTGATTACCTGCCACTGTGATAATAGCATGCATATACTCAGGTCTGTTGCACTCAGCAACCATATTTACTTGAGGCAGGCCGTTCAAGCCCAAAGTTACTATGCCCGTGTGCATCATGGCTACAGTTCTGAATCAACAGCTTGTAAAAGAGCATCTTCCTTGCCAATTAGCAGGCTTCAGCCAAATTGAATCAGCATCTCTAGAAGAGTAACTTCTCTACTTGGCAAAGGTTTTGGTGTTACTGGAGTGTGGGCACTAATATCTGTGGTGAGATGTACTTCACCTCGACTTATATTAGTAGGTTTTTGTGCGTAAATTGTCGTAATGGCCACTAACACACAGGGCACTACTGCTAATCCATGATCCTTCTATTCCCACATGTGGACACATGATACTAGCTATAGTAACATATCTGTTGTAGCATCACAAGCAGACTATAGTACATGATCCAGAGATCCCCCACTACCTCCACAGCAACCTGAACCAGCTAACTGACATACAACCATGTTACCAACCTTCCTCATTTGCTATTGGACCTTCCAGTTTCTCGTTAGCATCCACCTCCTTCCTCCTCTCGTCCTCCTCCAGTGCTATAACCATACCCTTCTCATCTGCCTGCGTCTCTCCCGACATACACAGCAGTTCCTCAGGTATGACCAGTTCACCGTTGGTAAGTTTGAGGGCATCTTGAGCAGTGAGGAAGTCTAGTGCTAATCTCTTGGGGTTGGTGGAGGGCCACTTGATGCCGTGGAGTCTGCCACGAGTGGTCTCCGCTACCTCAGTGCTGTCGTACTATACGCACACACAACACAGTAGGAAAGACAACATCAGTGAATTGTATTCACTGGACAATAAACCAGTTCCTCCCTCTGGTCTTGAGCATTAAAGTTATTGTAATCTTAAAGGGGGGACTACAACTGAAACCACCAATTAGAACCAACAAAACTCCATGGCCAGGCTTACGATGGAGCTGCTGTGATGTCATCTGAGATAGCAGGTGTGCAGTCTATAAACGCATATTTGTAGCTGTCATAACTTTCCCCTCCTTTCTTCTGTGAAGATTCTTTTGATACATGTACCAACTTGTTGCTCATTCTGTGTGCTTTAAGATGATATGTGAAATGTCTCTATAGTCTTAGAAGATACATCCAAAAAGGCAAGGGTCACTCCAAAAATTGCACCCCCCAAACTGTGGCAAGGATAATACCCAAGTGCCTGGTCTACAGATACCCAAATTTGGTTTGTAGCTTACCAAGACATTTAGCTGTGATATAATGGTGGCATATTTATCAACACATCTCGTGTTCATTAGTTCTAAGGCATTTCATTTCCAACCACGCAAAATACATGTGTCGGTCACCTCTTCTAATCACCATAACTCGGCAATGCTTCAAGTAAAAAAAGAATTGAAACCGTCATATCGCAGAGCACTAAAAGAGCTCTCAAATGAACCCTAAAATTGAGTGAAGCATGGCAAAGTTATGTTTGCCACAAAATCAGAACAAAATAGATTTTCAAAATTCCTGGGAATGTGTTTAACTAGATGCATTCGAAATGAGTCCTCCCTCTGGTCTTGAGCACTAAAGTTATTGTAATCTTAACTAGATGCATTCAAAATGAGTTCCTCCCTCTGGTCTTGAGCACTAAAGTTATTAGAATCTTAACTAGTATTCATATTTGGTAGCAAATCACAATACAGCTGCATCATGTCCAAACACTTCCTGTGACGATCAACAGCATTACAGATGCCATCATTGTAAATTGACGGGGTTTTGTATAGGATATCAGTACACCCACCCTATTGTGGGCATGGCGTCCTTATCCCACGTATAACCCACCCCTCTTGTGGGTGTGGCAGTCCCTGTACGTTTAGCAGCACTCTGTATGTGTACACACTAACAAACATACCAGAACTATGCAATGTGACTTAATCCGATTGGTCCAGAACAGCTCCTGTACAATGGGTCCATCAGATGTGAGCAGCTCAAACAGCTGGCCTTTGGTAAAGGGTCGGGTCAGGTGATTCACGTGCAGCAGTCTGCTGGGAGGGTTGCTCGAAGGGGACACTTCTGGCCTCACTGTATGCAGAGAACGTCACCAGTGAGGGTATGGCGGGAGGAGTGAGGATGGATGTGAAATGTGTATAGAGTGAGGGTATGTGGATGGAATTAAGTGTGTGTGGAGTGAGGGTGTGTGTGGAGTGAGGGTGTGTGGGGAGTGAGGGTGTGAGGGGAGTGAGGGTGCGTGTGAAATGAGGGCTGTGTGTGGAGCGAGTGCTCAAGAAGACCATCCTGGATAACTGTGTCTATGAATAGTTTGCACATACTGTAGCTTATCAGGGACTGAAGCAGTGTGTATCCTTTTAATTGAGTGAGCGGTGTGTGAAGTGAAGGGTGTGTGTGTGGAGGAGTGAAGCAGGGTGGATCCTTTTAAGTGTTGAGTGAGCGGTGTGTGAAGTGAAGGGTGTGTGTGGAACGAGGCTGTGCTCTCCCACCAACGCACTTGCTGATCCGTCTTTGTTTTTAAAGATTTAACCATATTTCAAACTATACATTTTCAATTTTCAATTTCAATAGGACACAAATACAATAAGCTGCAGGTTAGTACAATATTAGCCCATTGAAAGTAATGCCCTGCCATGTGCGCTCAACATGCACCACGGCCAAGAATAGTTTTCTCAAGGGGAATCATGTACAGTAGCAGCCCCCAAAAAGTTCCGGTTGTGCGGTGTTAATATTCTGTTGGTGTTGCTGAGCAACTCGTTCCAACGCTGTCAAATAACAAACAAAAACAATTCCATTCCAATGGCAAAGAATATTTCACCCCCATGTTTCACACTCGTTCGCAGTTCAATTTCTTCACCATTGTTTGTGCAGTCATTGGTCAGCTTTGTGCTCCAGCTTCTTCCAGTTTCATTTGTCGTTCGGCAGCCTCTCGCTTCTTGTACCATTCATAATGCCATTCTTCAGTGAAAGGCCCTCGATATTAAGGACAGCCTCAAAGGAATAGATGAGTAGATAAGTTGACCGACGAAACAAAGGTCAACTAGCTTCACACCAAGCTAGAGCTACATTTCACTGCACACCATTCTGTGGTGCAGGACCACTCTAGGATAGACCTTCCAAGGTAACTGTACTGTCGGTCATCAGACTCACGGAACAAGGAAGCTGGTTTCGCTTAGCTGGAAGCTCGAATGGTTATGTTATTCTAAGTTTGAAGGGTAAGCGCAAGAGCATATTGCCTGGTTGTGGCTGGGAGAGTTTAGCTCGGGGGCTTGAAGATGTTAACAAGGCTAAGACATAATTTTGACTGCTTCTCTTTAGCAAACTTAAGGGGGGACCGGGCTTGAAGATGTTAACAAGGCTAAGACATAGTCTTGACTGCTTCTCTTTAGCAAACTTAATATTACATCCATATCTCCTCCCTGCTCTCCCTTTCCAGATGAAAAGACTGGAGTGAGTATGGCATTTTCTTGGGGAGGTGACTTGTGGCGTAGAGGACATTATATTAACTGATGAATGCAGTCAGCTCAAGATCCATACAATTCTTCCGAGGATTGTTGAACTACAAGGAGCAGCAACTGGCTATGAATGTTGTAATTATTCACTGGTAGTTCATTCATATATACAAAATTGCTATGGTTTAAAAAAAAATACTGGTATAAGGTACCAAAACAATTGAGCAATGAGCACGCATAACTATCACCAGTGAACTTTCATGATAATTCAACACAGTATCACGCAAGGCTTGTGTTATGGTTGGCTGTCACAACCAAGACAACCTAATCAGCATGAAACATTTTTGGTGTGAAGCGTAGATGAATTAACCTTGTTAGTAGTTTATTAAAAAGACCTCTTCATATAATAAAAGACGAGTCAGTTGCAAAGCTAACGCTATAAACAATTTTCCATGTCATTGCTTTATTTTGTAAGTATAAACACTTGTATGCTTGCTGGATCGACTCCAAACACTTCTCTCAAACAAGCACAAATTCAATAAGGTCCATGGAGAGGTAGATGGTTGGAACCAGCGAATGTAGGGGAGAAGTAGACTAGCTTGTTTAGGTCGGCAGGGTGATCAAGGATCAACTTATCCTATAACTCGACCATCATCTGATGTCCTGTTGAATGTACAAAACACGAGATATCCTCCTTCATGCTTAGGGGCACCACAGACATTGACTTCTCCATTGGCCAAAATACAAAAGCATAAATGCACCAGCTCTTGATATATACATGGTTGAGGCGAGGCCTAATATTCTAGACTTGGCTTGTTACATTCCAAAGCTTTTCTGGAGGTTAAGTTTTTTAAGGCAAGTCCTGCTAGCTATTAGACGTTCTATAAAATCTTCAACCTTTCTAAGAAGGCCTGCTAGCTATTCGAGGTTCTGTGGAGGGCATTAAAAAGGGGGGTCTGTTTCACAAGCATTAGTCTACACCAGGCTTTGGCCTAACACTATGCTTTGCAAACGTAACCTATACAAAACTATATAGCAAGCCTTATCTAACGCATCTTGGCCAAACAGAGTCGCAATGAACTAGAAGGCAAAGCTACTAAGTAGAGCGCTAGACCTGAAGGACAGACACTAGGCCACAAGGTTAGGAAGAGAAATAACTAATACTTACTTCTGTCAGCAATAAACTTCTAGAAGGCCAAAACGACATAGGGGAAGATGCGGAGAAAAAAACTCGCGCTAGATTGTAGCTCCCAGTTGTAAACGACTAGGGCACCCGCCCCATGTGCGCGCGAACTCATGCGCACGCGCGTATTAAAGCGCAAACTGGAAACGTAAACTTAACGCGTTTGTTTTGCACTATTCTTTACGCAATGATGGCGTTTCTACTTTCCACGGACTATCATTAGCGTTGGAAGGGGTACGAAAACGGAGCGTTCTTTTTGGCGCTTTGTAACTGTCTCATCAACAGAAGACTTCCAGAGTCTGCAGAGAGCATGCCCTTGAACAAGAGACAGCTAGGCTGCTAATGATGCTATGCACAAGCATGCCCTTGAACAGGAAGCTGAGCTAGGCTGTTCATGATGCTACTAGCAATGCCCTTGAATAGGTAGTTGGGCGTAGGCTCCTCATGATTACTGGCACACACACCACCATTTCTTGAGGTTTCTTATTTTGTCTGCTTTGGAGGAATTTTCATGAACTTTTCATGCATGTCCGGATCCTTTCCTAGGACATCTCAGGATTCCTGGGATATCATAGGTCATCTTAGGAAACTCAAGATATCACAGGAAACCCAGGATATCTTACTTAGGAAACTCAAAATATTATTAAAAACCTCACGATAGCTTAGGAAACCTGGGATATCTTGGGAAACTCGGGATAGCTTAGGAAACCCAGGATAGCTTAGGAAACCCAGGATAGCTTAGAAAACAGAAACCATGGACATCTTAGAAAACCGAAACCAGGGATATCTTAGGAAACTCGGGATATCTTAGCAAATGTTTGGACACTGAAACAGTCAAAATGTAGAACACGCCAAATGCCTCGAATTAAAGTTTCTTACTCTTCTCCGTGCTTTCCCTCAGTGACCTGTTCTCCGCTTCCTGCTTGGCCCATAGCCGCGCCTCTATCCTCCGCCTGGTCTCCAGCTCTTGCTGAGCACGCTCTGTGTCTCTCAACCTCACCTCCCTATCAGACTCCTCCCCTCGCACCTCACCACTCTCAGCAGGAGACACGATCGGAGTATCAGATGATCTATGAATGATGAAAATTGATTCATATACACACACATGCATGCACAATCTCAGCTTCAACTAGGATGTCTAGGATGTCTAAAACTCAAAAGTATTTGCCACCTAACTTGAGCCCTAGCCACAGCTATATACATAGCCTTAGCCCTAGCCCTAACTCCAGTCCCAGCTATATAGTATATAGTCCTAACTCTAATCCCATAGCCGTAGCCATTATGAGACGGGCAAGAATATTGAATTCTGCAATACTGTAGTTTACCCGGGAACTACCCACAACACCACTGGAAGATTAAAGAACATAAAAAAGTTTCTGGTCATTTCTGAGGATGCAGGTCAACCATAAAATCACCATGTAGCACTTTGAATCTATTTATATATTTATTCTTCTTCTTCTTTGACCTATGGCTTGCATGAGACGAATAGAAAGTGGTTCATGTTGGAATGCCCGGTGATACACCTGCTCCACGGTAGCTTGCCTGTGAGGTGGCTGTCTGCTAAAAGGCAGTTCCAAGTGGCTTGCAAGTCAAGCAACTGTCAAAACGTAATGAGATCCTGGAATATCATGACAAATAATGAGGCTCCTACTCAAGCAGCAGCTGCCATGGTAGGATGCGAGAGAGAAGCAGCAGCAATCTAACTAGTGCCCACCACAGGTTTTACCAGCAGTCCAAGTAGTGCTCACCAAATTTTTACCAGCAGTCCAAGTAGTGCTCACCAAATTTTTTTTACCAGCAGTCCATTTTTACCAGCAGTCCAAGTAGTGCTCACCAAATGTTTTATCTTCAGTCCAAGTAGTGCCAGTCCAAGTAGTGCCCACCACAGGTTTTATAGCAGCAGTCCAACTAGTGTCCACCACAGTCTTATCAGTAGTCCAACAAGTGCTCACCACATAAGTCCAATTAGTTCCCAGCACAAAAGTTTAATCTGCAGTCCAACTAGTGCCAGTCCAACTAGTGCCCAGCACAGGTTTTAGCAGCAGTCCAACTAGTGCCCAACACAGGTTTTAGTAGCAGTCCAACTAGTGCCCACCACAGGTTTTAGTAGTAGTCCAACTAGTGCCCACCACAGGTAGTAGTGCCCACCACAGGTTTTAGCAGCAGTCCAACTAGTGCCCACCACAGGTTTTAGTAGCAGTCCAACTAGTGCCCAGCACAGGTTTTAGCAGCAAAGTGGATTATACACATCCACTTGGCCAAGCAGTATTTCAAAGAACCCAGCCCCTAGCTATTACACTAGAGGAAACAGAGCTGTGAGCATTTCTAAGACTTAAAAAAAAAAAAATGTCAGAATAACTCAAGATTGTGTTTTGCTTCAGTCAACGGCCATAATTAGCCCTTGCACTACACACAAAGACACTAAGCTATATAGTTTACTACACAACTGCTATCTAATTAACCATACACAATAGCCACATTAAGTATTTCTAAACCTGGATAACCAAGGTTACGGATTCATGAGTCAAAAAAGATTTCTGTCAGCTGAGAGTTCATTGAGAATTAAACATAAACGCACATCTCAGCAGCAACAGACTTCAGTGTAGATTATGACACACAGTAGAGTGACTCTTGCACAGATGCTTCACAGTATATAGGTCAGAGTTGTAGCGCCAAATAGTCCTCTTTCAGTGGTGTAACTTACGTGGTGTAACTTACACACTGAATGTGTAAATTTGGTTGGCATTTACCATACAAATCTTTTTATTGGCGATGGTTTAATTTGGTGATTTGGTTATTCCGCCTATTTGGTGTAAATTAAATTTCACTATTCCATCAATTCGGGTCAACCATTGGGGGCTGACCTTTAACCTAGAGAAATACTTGCCCAGCTTCACAGATTGGTTCCATTGGATCTGCTCTCAGTCTCCTCCATAACTCTCACTGCAGCTTTGCTGGCTCTCCAAGCTGTCTTAGTAAGAGAACACAACTCTCACTGCAGCTTTGCTAGCTGTGGCTTGGTGGTAAGGGAATATACTCTCACTGCAGCTTTGCTGGTTCTCCAAGCTGTGTCTTAGTAAGAGAACACACTCTCACTGCAGCTTTGCTGGTTTTCCAAGCTGTGGCTTGGTAAGAGAACATAACTCTCACTGCAGCTTTGCTGGTTCTCCAAGCTGTGTCTTAGTAACACTCTCACTGCAGCTTTGCTGGTTTTCCAAGCTGTGGCTTGGTAAGAGAACATACTCTCACTGCAGCTTTGCTGGTTCTCCAAGCTGTGTCTTAGTAACACTCTCACTGCAGCTTTGCTGGTTTTCCAAGCTGTGGCTTGGTAAGAGAACATACTCTCACTGCAGCTTTGCTGGTTCTCCAAGCTGTGTCTTAGTAAGAGAACATACTCTCACTGCAGCTTTGCTGGTTCTCCAAGCTGTGCCTTAGTAAGAGAACATAACTCTCACTGCAGCTTTGCTGGTTCTCCAAGCTATGCCTTAGTAAGAGAACATAACTCTCACTGCAGCTTTGCTGGTTCTCCAAGCTGTGCCTTAGTAAGAGAACATACTCTCACTGCAGCTTTGCTGGTTCTCCAAGCTGTGTCTTAGTAAGAGAACATACTCTCACTGCAGCTTTGCTGGTTCTCCAAGCTGTGTCTTAGTAAGAGAACATACTCTCACTGCAGCTTTGCTGGTTTTCCAAGCTGTGCCTTAGTAAGAGAACATAACTCTCACTGCAGCTTTGCTAGCTCTCCAAGCTGTGCTTTAAGAGATGCCCCCTCCTGGCACACGCTCATTGTAGGCAACGTCACTTTCTCCCTCCCTTCCTCTCCTGAAGAACTTGCGACAGTGCTCTGAATCTTCGTGTCTTGATTGCACAAATCGCCGTTTTTAAAATTCAACTTTAAAATGTTTGGTAACTGCCAAATTAAATCAGCACCAATAGAGAGCTCAGCTAAAATCAACCACTGGGCAGGTCACAAGTGGAGTAAGCAACCTCATCCTGCAGCTAGATGTAATGCCAGGGTTTCTTAAGGGGGGGGGACAGTTGCAAAAACACACAAAAAAATTGTGGTTACCACTTTATAGCTCCTTAGATAGGTCTCTCTGTGTGCTCTCTTTTGATACTAAAATATTTTTCATAGGTATAACTATAGCCAAGTTACTGGAGCTAAAGTGGAGGGAACTTCAAAACCTGAATACCTGTGATTTTGCCACATAAATATCTCCAGATTACCAAGTGCTAGAGAGTTCAAATTAGCACCAGTGGCTAGAGGAAGCCCTACTCTACACAACGAGTGTTTTCATTAGGCGCTAAAACGTAAGTACGCGGTCAAGTGTGCGGGTGAAAAATGAATTGAATGGCATTTTAATGAAATTCATTTTCCACCAGCGCGCTTGACCACATACTTACGTTTAAGCGCCTAATGAAATGCTCAATGTGTCGAGTAGAGCTTCCTCTAATTTGAACTCTCTAGCACTTGGCAATCTGGAGATATTTATGTGGTTTTGAAGTTCCCTCCACTTTAGCTCCAGTAACTTGGCTATAGTTATTTATACACATGAAAAATATTTTAGTATCAAAAGAGAGCACACAGAGAGACCTATCTTTTGAGCTATATATCAAGTCCATACCATGAAGTTTACGGAATCTATGGAGCTATAAAGTGGTAACCACAAAAATAAATAAATAAATAAATAATATGGTATAGTCCTCCCCCGAAAATGTAACTCAACCACTAGGTGGGATCTAGGTGGGATCTCAAGTAGAGTAAGCGACCTCATCCTGCAGCTAGATGTAATGCCAGGGTTTCATTGAGGGAGGGGCTTCAATATTAAGTTTTACAGCAATATCAGTGCCATCCATGTGGATGGTGTGCTGGATTAGCTAACCTAGGTCACTCATTGCTCTCCCCTAACCCACACCTAGGTCACTCATTGCTCTCCCCTAACCTACACCTAACTATGGGGAAGGGAGCTATGCTACGGCCGTTATAACAGCTTTGTAATGATGACTAATTATGGGGAAGCGACTTTGGCAAATAGAACACCTAGTCAAACATCAACCTTCCTCTACACATTTCACATTTTGTCAGATGCTATAGAACCAGCAATGTTGTCAGTCAAAATATTTGACCCTGACGGACATTTGATGGTATTACAACTTGGGGTAATGGTGAAGAAGAACTACTTGTGTCAAGATCAAGCAGAACTATAGTGTATGGGAATTGTTGAACCTCACACAGACCATCCTAGGACACCAGAGCTGCTAGTTGTATGAGAGGCCACCACATCCTAGAACACAAGGACACCAGAGCTGCTAGTTGTGTGAGAGGCCACCACATCCTAGGACACAAGGACACCAGAGCTGCTAGTTGTGTGAGAGGCCACCACATCCTAGGACACAAGGACACCAGAAGGACACCAGAGCTGCTAGTTGTGTGAGAGGCCACCACATCCTAGGACACAAGGACACCAGAGCTGCTAGTTGTGTGAGAGGCCACCACATCCTAGGACACAAGGACACCAGAGCTGCTAGTTGTGTGAGAGGCCACCACATCCTAGGACACAAGGACACCAGGGCTGCTAGTTGTGTGAGAGGCCACCACATCCTAGGACACAAGGACACCAGAGCTGCTAGTTGTATGAGAGGACACCACATCCTAGGACACAAGGACACCAGAGCTGCTAGTGAGAGGACACCACATCCTAGGACACAAGGACACCGAGCTGCTATTTGTATGAGAGGCCACCACATCCTAGGACACAAGGACACCAGAGCTGCTAGTTGTGTGAGAGGACACCACATCCTAGGACACAAGGACACCAGAGCTGCTAGTTGTATGAGAGGCCACCACATCCTAGGACACAAGGACATCAGAGCTGCTAGTGAGACATCCTAAGGACACAAGGACACCAGAGCTGCTAGTTGTTTGAGAGGCCACCACATCCTAGGACACAAGGACACCAGAGCTGCTAGTTGTGTGAGAGGCCACCACATCCTAGGACACAAGGACACCAGAGCTGCTAGTTGTGTGAGAGGCCACCACATCCTAGGACACAAGGACACCAGAGCTGCTAGTTGTATGAGAGGCCACCACATCCTAGGACACAAGGACACCAGAGCTGCTAGTTGTGTGAGAGGCCACCACATCCTAGAACACAAGGACACTAGTTGTGTGAGAGGACACCACATCCTAGGATACAAGGACACCAGAGCTGCTAGTTGTATGAGAGGCCACCACATCCTAGGACACAAGGACACCAGAGCTGCTAGTTGTATGAGAGGCCACCACATCCTAGAATACAAGGACACCAGAGCTGCTAGTTGTATGAGAGGCCACCACATCCTAGGACACAAGGACACCAGAGCTGCTAGTTGTGTGAGAGGACACCACATCCTAGGACACAAGGACACCAGAGCTGCTAGTTGTATGAGAGGCCACCACATCCTAGGACACAAGGACACCAGAGCTGCTAGTTGTGTGAGAGGCCACCACATCCTAGGACACAAGGACACCAGAGCTGCTAGTTGTGTGAGAGGCCACCACATCCTAGGACACAAGGACACCAGAGCTGCTAGTTGTGTGAGAGGCCACCACATCCTAGAACACAAGGACACCAGAGCTGCTAGTTGTATGAGAGGCCACCACATCCTAGGACACAAGGACACCAGAGCTGCTAGTTGTATGAGAGGACACCACATCCTAGGACACAAGGACACCAGAGCTGCTAGTTGTTTGAGAGGCCACCACATCCTAGGACACAAGGACACCAGAGCTGCTAGTTGTGTGAGAGGCCACCACATCCTAGGACACAAGGACACCAGAGCTGCTAGTTGTGTGAGAGGCCACCACATCCTAGGACACAAGCACACCAGAGCTGCTAGTTGTGTGAGAGGCCACCACATCCTAGGACACAAGGACACCAGAGCTGCTAGTTGTGTGAGAGGCCACCACATCCTAGAACACAAGGACACCAGAGCTGCTAGTTGTATGAGAGGCCACCACATCCTAGGACACAAGGACACCAGAGCTGCTAGTTGTATGAGAGGACACCACATCCTAGGACACAAGGACACCAGAGCTGCTAGTTGTTTGAGAGGCCACCACATCCTAGGACACAAGGACACCAGAGCTGCTAGTTGTGTGAGAGGCCACCACATCCTAGAACACAAGGACACCAGAGCTGCTAGTTGTGTGAGAGGCCACCACACCTAGGACAGCTGATCTCCACTTAATACTGCATAAATAAATAAATAAAGTAAATTAACATGTTCTAACTTTATTGGTGGTAATTATATCGGCCAGGGGGTGGGTGGGTCTGTTACGGTCTTTGATTGCCAACATATGAAAGCTCTCCATTAACACTTCCAGGAAATACCACATAGGCTAGGGCTAGGCTAGGGCAGGGCTAGGCTAGGGCAGGGCATGGCTAGGCTAGGGCTAGGCTAGGGTTAGGCTAGGGCAGGGCTAGCCAGCAACATACCGTCTAGATCTTGCTTCTTTGTTTTTCTTTCCCTCCAATGAAGTCTCATTTTGATGAACTGCACTCGTCAATTGACCTGTCATGTGATCTGTCACATGATCTGTCTCCATCTCTTCCAAATTCACCTCCACTCTGTCAAGAGTATCCCAAACAGCAGGAATGATCTGCTGCAAGAGATAGCCAACATAAACTATAGCTATAACCACAAGGTCACACAACAACACAATAACACACAACATAATAATATACAAAAAATAACACATAACACCCAAACAACAACAGGGACTGCTGCAACAACAAGAACACATTCAAACAACAAGACACCGAGTGCACTGCGTGAGATAACACACCCGCCATCTGGGTGCCCGCGGCCCAGCAGGTAAGGGAGTTGATCTGTCATGACAGGTAACTGACATTGACCAGTGTAGCTGTAGAGTTCATGCAAATACAGTAGCAAGAACAGCACAGGCCTGAAGTAGGCCCAGCCATAATGGCATGCAACCATACTGACCATTTAAGAGGGGGAAAAGGGGTGAAAAAGTACATATTTTCCATTTTTTGGGGGCACAAAATGTTTATAAAATGTCTGCAGGTTGAGCTTCAAGTTCCAGAGCAAGTGGATGCTTCTATCAGAAGATATAGCCATTTTTATACAGTGCATATTGTTCCATTTCACTTCACATTTGAAATAGGTTCTCCCCCAGCCTAACACAACTCCAAATAAGCTGTTTTATATACCAAAATAAAAATGTAGCCAATTCCACGCACTACCTTACTGTCATTTGCGCAATTCTTGACCGGGGGGAGGGGGTACTGTGCAACTGGAAAGGCGGGGGGAGGGGGTACTGCGCAACTGGAAAGGCGGGGGGAGGGGATACTGCGCAACTGGAAAGGCGGGGGGAGGGGGTACTGCGCAACTGGAAAGGCGGGGGGAGGGGGTACTGCGCAACTGGAAAGGCGGGGGGAGGGGATACTGCGCAACTGGAAAGGTGGGGGGAGGGGGTACTGCGCAACTGGAAAGGCGGGGGGGGAGGGGGTACTGCGCAACTGGAAAGGAGAGCACGTTTTTTTGAAACGTCAGTTCCCCAAAATTGCTTGAAAGTATCGCAATGTAGTTATGGGGAAGAGAAAAGAGAAATAGTTCAACAAGAAACGGGACGTAAGCAAGAAGAGTAAGAAGGACAAGAAGAAGAAGAAAGCCCTGCAGGTGGTTGAGCCTGGTACAGCAGCTGCAAGTTTAATGTTCTATCTCCATACTTAAAAGTTACTTGCTGCTTTATTAGTCGGTCTCTCGGATCCTGAAGGCGAGGGCAGCGCCCCTGAGAGGTAGCACCTTCTGTGAACCTTCACTTACCTTGCAATCAACTGAAGAGACGCCAGTTCCAGTGGTGACCTTGACCAGGAAGAAGTTGGCTCTCTTGAGGTGGGCATAGTGATACGTGCACACACAGAATTAAGAGAGTAACTATAGCATTGCTTAGCCACACCCATCACTTAATTATGCATACTGTACGATTATCCGAAATACTTCTGTTTTCATAGATGAAGACAGATTCTGCTTTTTCTGCAGGTGTTGCTACTGGATCTATTGGCTCTACCTCTTCGGACTCTAGGGGTGTTGTGGATGAAGACAGATTCTGCTTTTTCTGCAGGTGTTGCTACTGGATCTATTGGCTCTACCTCTTCGGACTCTAGGGGTGTTGTGGATGAAGACAGATTCTGCATTTTCTGCAGGTGTTGCTACTGGATCTATTGGCTCTACCTCTTCGGACTCTAGGGGTGTTGTGGGAGAACTGGATAAGGGTAATCGTTTAATAAACTTAGAAAAGCTTAGAGAGATCATAGAAAGGAGTGATAAGTGTATTCAATTTAGTAGCCGAGCTCCCTTACAACTGAAAGAATTTTTTCCCCATAGGGAAGGCACAGTGTCTCATATCTTTACTTTCCCCCCAAATTGTGGTAACACACAAGACATCTCAAACCCTGTATCTGTAGAAGCCTATTCTTTGAACATCCAGCCAGTACTGGGTGCTAGCATTGCTGGAATTAGTCATTCTGGTCGCCGTAGTCATGGATATGATACCCCCTCTTAGTTCCACCATTTAAAAATATATACTAGGGCAATAGGGGGTGTTGCAAATGCAGTAACAGAATATTATGTTGGATGCCGCTCATAGGTTACATGATTTTTATGGGTTTTGGCAAGTAGACATCATTGAAGTTAGTGTTACTGTTGACGGCACGTGGCACAGACAGGGCCACAAATCCTTTGACTTGGTTGCTGTGACGTCTTGGGGCACTGGAGAAGTTTTAGATTATCTTATGTCTAAGTTCTGTCAAGCTTGCACGCGAAGACCTGAAGATGAGACAGAGGCAAGTTACAAAGAATGGTCTGAGGGTAACAAGTCAAGGTACCGTATTCACTCGAATATAAGTCGCACACTGAATAGAAGTCGCTCTGAAAGCCGCACTCCAAATGTAGCACACCAAGTTAATTACACCACCTCTCTTTCACAGCGCAGTCGGTTATCATTAGCTTGTCTGCCGAGTTGATCAAGAAATCATTCCGTGCTTGTGGCATCACTGTGAAGGTGGACGGGTCTGAAGATGGAGAAATTCACTGCCTCAAAGACGATAAAGTAGCAGCTTTAGCTATACCAGCCATTACACAAGCTACTCGCCAGCTGTTGGAAGGAAGTGACAGCGGTGGAGATACATTTGTTTCCCTGGACGAAGAGGATGAAGAACAGATCGAACATAATGAACTCATTGTAGATAGCGATAGCGATTAGGGACTCTTGTCAGCCAACTACTACCTAGCTCAATGTTTGAAATGAAACAATCACAACCACAATGACTCAGCCAAAAAATTTTGCGTCAGCACAATAGCACAGGACTGGCTTGGCACTGCGCAAGTGCATTGCTTGAAGATCGCAACTTAATTCGGCTGAAATAAATACAAGTTGCGACTTATATTCGAGTGAATACGGTAAGTTGTGAAGCCAATTTTGAAAGCTCTTCTGGTTCCATGGAAGTTGTAGGAACACAAAACCTTTTATAGAGTGTTCAGTGGAGAGACTGAAGCTTTAGATACACACACATCATTAGTGACGGGGCACATCTATGGTTGCTGGATGTCAAGCCTGATGGTCCTAGTGTTGAAATAGAGAAGGTAGAGTGTATAAATCACGTTAGCAAGTGATTTCTAAAGCATTTTGAGAAGAGCATAAAGAAGGCACTGTTGATGACGACAAGCGTGTAACTTTGGGTGGTGCCATGGGGGAGCAATTAGAAATAACAAGGACAAACTAGAGGGGATGATTCACGATGTGAAAGCGATTTTTTTAAATCGCTCTCAGTCAACTGCGGAACATCCCTAACACGAGTATTGTCCTACAGGCATTTTGAGTTAGTGTAAGTTTACAAGCCTGTGCTGAAGATGAGGTACCACCCATAGGCCTATGATTCCTCCGGACAAGGCGGCTAGTTACGTGAAAGACGTTTTTTAATGTCAGAGTATCTTTTGCGCAAGTGTTTAGGCGGCTACACACAGAATCAAAATGAGAGTTTTAATTCTGTAGTGTGGAGTAGAGGAGATAAGATGGAGCATATGAGTGCCATAAGTGTCAGGCTTGCCGTCGATTTAGGTGTGGCGAGCTTCAATGCCGGGAGGAAGGTTGGCTTTGGTAAGATTATGTCTAAACTAGGTATATCTAGTAGTCAAGCTAACATGTCCTTCGAGTGTTCTGATTGGTCTAGGGAGAACAAGCGGGACAGGAAGGCTACTGAAGAAGCGAGGCAGTAAACGACGGTGACGGCGACGGCGTGAAGACGCGGCAGGAGGCAGCGGATGTTTCAATGGAGGGCGGAGCATCGTACGGTCCCGGCATGGGGGACCTGTAACATCATTTTATATTGTTTATGTGTATTTTGCTTTGTATTGTCAAGCTTGCAGGGATTACTGGAGGATGACTGAAGACGCGCGTGGAGGGTGACCATGGATGGACCAGGGAGCACTGCAAATGATGATGTGTTTATGTTTGCTAATTCAATATTAGCAAAGTAACATAACAAGTCTGATCTTTAAAAATATATGTTTGTTAGTTTTCAGGTTGTAGATATGGAGGTTGGACACTGATTGTTGCTGAAAAATAGAGGAAAGTGAGTCAATTGTCTTGTCAGGTTGCTCTCAACATTTTGTTTGTATGAACACATAATTATTCTAATGATGAAGGGATGTATTCGAGTGCGTTCAGAACTGCTTGGACTTGAAGACTGGATATCTTGGAAGTGATTTTTCAAGAATGATAACTTCAATGTTTTAAAATTAATCCTATCATAATATTTTTTATATAATTTGAAAGCTAATTTTATATTCTACAACTTGATGTTGAGTTTTTGTTTGAGAGGATCATTAAAAAATATGTGCAGGTGAAAATGTAGCATGATGTAATAATGCCATGTTCAACTTTCCCCCCCAAGATATTAAAAACACCAGTTTGTAGTACTTGTTATGATCGACTAATAACCCCAATAAGAGCCTCGCAACCGTCGATGCTGGACATAGTTTAATTAACGGCACACGGGTTAATTTCACTTGCACTCATAATAGCCTACTCATATAGCGTATAATCACGAATAAGCAGGGCTAAGCAAAAATACTTACCAAAATACCATTAGAGAGCACAAGGCACTGGCTCTATTTTAATATATAAATCAGGACTCTAGTGTGAATGCAAGCAATATATGGTACACCATCTTACACCACCTGTTTACGTAGATTTTTTTAAGGGGGGAACACGTCTGAGCATGTCTGGAAAGTGTGATTGGTGGTTAGAACTTTGGAGCTCCATAGATTCTGCAGACTTCACTGTATGAACTTGATATATAGCTCAAATGATAGATCTCTCCGTGTGCTCTCTTTTGGTACTAAACATGTTGCATAGGTATAGCTCCATAGATTCTGCAGACTTCACTATATGAACTTGATATATAGCTCAAATGATAGATCTCTCCGTGTGCTCTCTTTTGGTACTAAACATGTTGCATAGGTATAGCTCCATAGATTCTGCAGACTTCACTGTATGAACTTGATATATAGCTCAAATGATAGATCTCTCTGTGTGCTCTCTTTTGGTATTTAAAAAGTTGAAGTTGCATGCAGCCAAAGTGGGGGTGGTACCTCAACCCCCCACCCCAAGTGCCTGAATTTGTTTTAGTGTTGTTCCTGATTGGAAATTGCCAGCCAGTTATCTGTTGCCATTGTTATCTGTGACTATACAGGGAAGCCCAACTCTACAACTTGACGTGTGCTGGAATTGTTTCCCTTTCCTCCCTCTTCCCAGCAACCCGCTCGTCTAATTAGCCGTGGTTTAGCATCTAATGAATACACTCAATCTGTCAAGTTGGCTTCCTCAACCACATAATGGCTAGCAGGAAGCACAACCACAAGCACAGTTCAGGCACACAGATTTTGAGGACTCCACTTTTGACTACATGTAACTTTAGACTAGGCACAGTCCTTCTTTTTTTAATATCAAAAGAGAGTACACAGAAAAAAACCATCATTTGAGCTATATATCAAGTTCATACAGTGAAGTGTGCAGAATCTATGGCACTATACACCTATGCAACATATTTAGTACCAAAAGAGAGCACACAGAGAGATCTATCTTTTGAGCTATATATCAAGTCCATACAGTGAAGTGTGCAGAATCTATGGAGCTATACCTATGCAACATGTTTAGTACCAAAAGAGAGCACACAGAGAGATCTATCTTTTGAGCTATAATTATATCAAGTTCATACAGTGAAGCCTACAGAATCTATGGAGCTCCAAAGTCATAACCAAAAGGGTTTTTTTAACGTATAATTTTAGACCCCCTTCACGTGAACATAAGTCCATTTTATATCTAAAATATATCTAGACATCACTGTTTGTACAGCTCTTCACAGTTGTTATAGCTCTTCAAGACTTGCTGCTTAAATGCTGAACGGATTTCGTGCACTGACCTTACTACACCTTCAACCTCAACTTGCAGTTCTAAAAGATAAACACGTACGGCAAAACAAAAACTGTCACCAGAAAGCATCTGCATTGGCTGCTACATTTTGCTATATAGATCAGGACCATAGCATGAATGTATGCAAAGATACGAACTTTAAATGGTAAACCACGTTTTTCAGACTTGTTCACCCTCCAACCCCTTAAGGTCTTGCCTGCCTGGGTGAGAGGACTAAAGGATGTTCCACTCCCACTAGCAACATGTCAGTTTAGTGACATAGTCAACAGGAGGTCGCATCACGTCACGTACGTCGCTTCGCTCGAATAGATTGTTCCGCTCGTGACGTGACAGTGGACACGTGTCGGTGTGCTCTATTTGTGTTTCGGCAACAACAACAAAAAGTTTCTCCAAGGAAGAGATGAACGTGGAAAGGTTAATGGAAGCAGTGAGGGGCTTTCTTAGTGTATCTGGCTTGTCATTTAGAGGGTGAACGCGCATTAATTAATGGGTGGAGTTTCGTAATTGGAGAAACAACCAGGCAGATATTGTGAACTGCTTGAAGTGAGGTGGCCTGAAGTGAGGTGACCTGAAGCGAAGGCCTCGCGAAATATCGTGAACGACCGTTCTTTTAAGACTCCACCAGGCAGCACTGATACAAGACTGCGCAAGGTATCTAGTCTTGGAGTAACGCAAGGCAATAATCAGCAAAAAGAGACCCCCCCACCTTCTATGTTCGGAGAGTGGATTAAAGGTTCCCTACAGCGACTGTGCCTTTACCAATTGTTGTGCAGCAGCAAACCACTCACCTTGAGGACATCAGTGCTGATCGAGGGCGTGCTGGTTGAGCCACTGTGGCTTCGCTGTCTGCCGGAGCCCCATTTCCTCTTGCGAGGCTCTGCCCCTCCAGCCAAGCCTCCTCCCACACCTCCGCCAGAGAGGAGACTTCCAGAAATACGTCTCAACTTGATAGATGGAAGTTCACATGGAACCTATTCAAGATTACAAATTATTAGCAAGCTCTGGGAATCGTGCTCCACCAAAACTAGTGATGCATGAGAGGTTTTGCACATGTGATCGTGCATCTCTCTGGTAATCCTGGAGTGCATGCAAGTCTCAAATATATGCACACATGGCCAGCGACATCATGGACAATCCTAGGATGACCAGTGACATCATGGACAATCCTAGAATGACTAGTGACATCATGGACAATCTCCTAGGATGACCAGTGACATCATGGACAATCCTAGAATGACTAGTGACATCATGGACAATCTCCTAGGATGACCAGTGACACCATGGACAATCCTAGGATGACCAGTGACATCATGGACAATCCTAGGATGACCAGTGACATCATGGACAATCCCAGTGACATCATGGACAGTCCTAGGATGATCAGTGACATCATGGACAATCCTAGGATGACCAGTGACATCATGGACAAACCTAGGATGACCAGTGACATCATGGACAGTCCTAGGATGACTAGTGACATCATGGACAATCCTAGGATGACCAGTGACATCATGGGCAATCCTAGGATGACCAGTGACATCATGGACAATCCTAGGATGACCAGTGACATCATGGACAATCCTAGAATGACCAGTGACATCATAGACAATCCTAGGATGACCAGTGACATCATGGACAATACTAGGATGACCAGTGACACCATGGGCAATCCTAGGATGACCAGTGACATCATGGACAGTCCTAGGATGACCAGTGACATCATGGACAGTCCTAGGATGACCAGTGACATCATGGACAGTCCTAGGATGACCAGTGACATCATGAACAGTCCTAGGATGACCAGTGACATCATGAACAAACCTAGGATCACATTTGGACCCCCAAAAACACAATGTTCTTGCCATAATACTGGCTAGGGTTATTGCATTTTTCAGTCAGTAGAGGGAGGAAAGAGAGAGGATATTCTCCCTTTTTTGTTCGGACGAACATCACATCAATGAGAGTACATTGGTGTGTACTATTATGTACCAACACCAATGAGAGTACATTGGTGTGTACTATTATATATCAACACCAATGAGAGTACATTGGTGTGTACTATTATATATCAACACCAATGAGAGTACATTGGTGTGTACTATTATATATCAACACCAATGATGCATGCACAAGTCAGGCTGAAGGAGTATACACTAGAGAGAAGGCTAGAGAGAAGGCTAGAGAGAAGGCTAGAGAGAAGGCCAGAGAGAAGGCCAGAGAGAAGGCCAGAGAGAAGGCCAGAGAGAAGGCCAGAGAGAAGGCCAGAGAGAAGGCCAGAGAGAAGGCCAGAGAGAAGGCCAGAGAGAAGGCCAGAGAGAAGGAGGCCAGAGAGGAGGCCAGAGAGAAGGCCAGAGAGAAGGCTAGAGAGAAGGCCAGAGAGAAGGCTAGGGATATATGGCTAAGGCTAGCTTGTATATGGCCACAGGTTTAAGATACAAGGCCATGGATACAGGGTTAGGGGCTAGGACAGGACTAGGGATATAGGACTAAGCAGGAATAAATGTGGATATCCATAAAAATCCATGGATTGTCCGCTACCACAATGCTCAACCAAGTCACTACCCGAGGCAGACCACAAGTGCACAATCTCTCATCTATTTCAAGCTCAATTCACACACTGCTCACCTCTGCCTTGTCATCTCTCTGCCGCTTGTTCTCCCTCAGGGCCGAAGAGGAAGATGGGGGTGTGGTTTTCCGGGAGGAGGAATTATTATTAGTGTGGACATCTCGGTTACATTGAGATGCACTCCTCGCTTCACTGCCTAGAGAGGAGCCACTATTCCCAGACCCTGCCTGCTTGCTATGTTTCTTACTAACCCTTTTCTTACGAGCTGTTGAGCTCAGGGCCAAAAGCTGATCTGCCTCAGCTGCTTCTGATGAAAAGACAGACAGATCCTCGGCCTCTGCATGGACCAAGAGATCAACTTCTATTTGACCTGCCTCTAGGGACAGTTCACTTACCTCCAACCGCTCAGAAATGGACACCGATCCAGTCCTGGCTACACTTGCACTACTCTCCAGCGCAGACTCAGTCAGACCTTTTATGGGAGAATTCTGCCGCACTCCCTCTTTCCTGTCGACTAGAGACTGTGAGTTCCTGTCACGCGTAATGCTGGTGTCCTGAGACAAGGACACAGCCTGACATGGTCGGGAGGGAGCTCTGACTAGTTCTGTTTTCACTACTTGTCCCTGACAATTTACCACATTCTCCTGGCATTGTCTTGCTTGATTTAATCCACTCTGATAAATGTCCAAGGCTTGATCACCCGTGTT
The DNA here is from genome assembly GCA_028752905.1 of Cladorhizidae sp. MBARI D1340-BT2. Lineage (NCBI taxonomy): Eukaryota > Metazoa > Porifera > Demospongiae > Poecilosclerida > Cladorhizidae > Cladorhizidae sp. MBARI D1340-BT2. The sequence continues at coordinate 4,829,204 of JAQNBH010000018.1, read as the reverse complement.
ATCTTGCTCCACATCCTGAACGCAAGCCTCTTGACTCGCAATGCCCTGAACATGAGAATGTTGACTCTCAATGTCCTGATCACGAGCATCTTGACTCTCCATGTCCCGGTCAAGAGTATCTTGCCTCTCAATGTCCTGAACAAGAACATCTTGTCTCTCAATGTCTTGAACACGAGCATTTTGTCTCTCCATGTCCTGATTACAAGCATCTTGACTCTCCATGTCCTGATCACAAGTACCCTGTCTTTCAATGTCCTGAACGCGAGTATCTTGTCTCTCAATGTCCTGAACAAGAGCATCTTGTCTCACAATGTCCTGAACAAGAGCATCTTGTCTCTCAATGTCCTGAACAAGAGCATCTTGTCTCTCAATGTCCTGAACAAGAGCATCTTGTCTCTCAATGTCCTGAACAAGAGCATCTTGTCTCTCAATGTCCTGAACAAGAGCATCTTGTCTCTCAATGTCCTGAACAAGAACATCTTGTCTCTCAATGTCCTGAACAAGAGCATCTTGTCTCTCAATGTCCTGAACAAGAACATCTTGTCTCTCAATGTCCTGAACAAGAGCATCTCGTCTCTCAATGTCCTGAACAAGAGCATCTTGTCTCTCAATGTCCTGAACAAGAGCACCTTCTCTCTCAATGTCCTGAACAAGAGCATCTTGTCTCTCAATGTCCTGAACAAGAACATCTTGTCTCTCAATGTCCTGAACAAGAGCATCTTGTCTCTCAATGTCCTGAACAAGAGCATCTTGTCTCTCAATGTCCTGAACAAGAGCATCTCGTCTCTCAATGTCCTGAACAAGAGCATCTTGTCTCTCAATGTCCTGAACAAGAGCATCTTGTCTCTCAATGTCCTGAACAAGAGCATCTTGTCTCTCAATGTCCTGAACGAGAGCATCTTGTCTCTCAATGTCCTGAACAAGAGCATCTTGTCTCTCAATGTCCTGAACAAGAGCATCTTGTCTCTCAATGTCCTGAACAAGAGCATCTTGTCTCTCAATGTCCTGAACAAGAACATCTTGTCTCTCAATGTCCTGAACAAGAGCATCTTGTCTCTCAATGTCCTGAACAAGAACATCTTGTCTCTCAATGTCCTGAACAAGAGCATCTTGTCTCTCAATGTCCTGAACAAGAGCATCTTGTCTCTCAATGTCCTGAACAAGAGCATCTTGTCTCTCAATGTCCGGAACAAGAGCATCTTGTCTCTCAATGTCCTGATCACGAGCACCTTCTCTCCCAATGTCCTGAACAACAGCATCTTGTCTCTCAATGTCCTGATCACGAGCACCTTCTCTCCCAATGTCCTGAACAACAGCATCTTGTCTCTCAATGTCCTGATCACGAGCACCTTCTCTCTCAATGTCCTGAACAACAGCATCTTGTCTCATAATGTCCTGAACAAGAGCATCTTCTCTCTCAATGTCCTGAACAACAGCATCTCGTCTTTCAATGGCCTGAACACGTGCACCTTCTCTCTCAATATCCTGAACAAGATCATCTTGACTTTTAATGTCCTGAACATGAGCATCTTGTCTATCAATGTCCTGAACATGAGCATCTTGTCTATCAATGTCCTGAACATGAGTATCTTGACTCTCAATGTCCTGATGTAGCATATCATGACTCCCCATGTCCTGATGTGGCATATCTTGACTCTCCGTGTCCTGATGTGGCATATCTTGACTCTCCATGTCCTGAAGTGGCATATCTTGACTCTCTGTGTCCTGATGTGGCATATCTTGACTCTCCGTGTCCTGATGTGGCATATCTTGACTCTCCGTGTCCTGATTTGGCATATCTTGACTCTCTATGTCCTGATGTGGCATATCTTGACATTCCATGTCCTGATCATGACGTGCTTGACTCTCCATGTCCTGATTGTGATGTGCTGGACTCTCCATGTCCTGAATGTGAGCATCTTGCCTGTCAGTATCCTGACTGTAGGTGTTTTGACTAACAATATCCTGATCATGAATATCTAGAATTTGAGTGTCCTGAACACGAGCACCTAGACTCTCAATGCCCTGAGCACGTACATCTTCTCTCTCAATGTCCTGATCATGAGCATCTTGACTTTTAATGTCCTGAACATGAGCATCTTCTCTCTCAATGTCCTGAACACAAGCACCTCGACTCTCAATGTCCTGAAGACAAGCACCTCGACTCTCAATGCCCTGACCATGTGCATCTTCTCTCTTAATGTCCTGAGCATGAGCATCTTGACTATCCATGTCCTGAACATAAACACCTCGACTATCAATGTCCTGATCATAAGCATCTTCTCTCTCAATGTCCTGAACACAAGTGTTTTGACTCTGACTGTCCTGATCACGCAAGCCTTGACATTCAATGTCTTGATCACGAGTATTTTGCCTGTCAATGTCCTGACCATGAGCATTTTGGTTTTCAATGTCATCAATATGAGCAGCTTGACTCCCAGTGTCAGCAATATAAACATCTTGACTACCAGTGTCAGCAATATGAGCATCTTGACTCTCAATGTCATCAATATGAGCATCTTGACTACCAGTGTCAGCAATATGAGCATCTTGACTCTCAATGTCATCAATATGAGCATCTTGACTACCAGTGTCAGCAATATGAGCATCTTGACTACCAGTGTCAGCAATATGAGCATCTTGACTACCAATGTCAGCAATATGAGCATCTTGACTACCAGTGTCAGCAATATGAGCATCTTGACTACCAGTGTCAGCAATATGAGCATCTTGACTCTCAATGTCATCAATACTAGCATCTTGACTACCAGTGTCAGCAATATGAGCATCTTGACTCTCAATGTCATCAATATGAGCATCTTGACTACCAATGTCAGCAATATGAGCATCTTGACTACCAGTGTCAGCAATACGAGCATCTTGACTCTCAATGTCATCAATACGAGCATCTTGACTACCAGTGTCAGCAATATGAGCATCTTGACTCTCAATGTCATCAATATGAGCATCTTGACGCTCAGTGTCAGCAATATGAGCATCTTGACTACCAGTGTCAGCAATATGAGCATCTTGACTACCAATGTCATCAATATGAGCATCTTGACTCTCAATGTCAGCAATATGAGCATCTTGACTCTCAATGTCAGCCATATGAGCATCTTGACTCTCAATGTCATCAATATGAGCATCTTGACTACCAGTGTCAGCAATATGAGCATCTTGACTACCAATGTCAGCAATATGAGCATCTTGACTCTCAATGTCAGCAATATGAGCATCTTGACTCTCAATGTCAGCCATATGAGCATCTTGACTCTCAGTGTCATCAATATGAGCATCTTGACTCTCAATGTCAGCAATATGAGCATCTTGACTACCAGTGTCAGCAATATGAGCATCTTGACTCTCAATGTCAGCAATATGAGCATCTTGACTACCAGTGTCAGCAATATGAGCATCTTGACTACCAGTGTCAGCAATATGAGCATCTTGACTCTCAATGTCATCAATACGAGCATCTTGACTACCAGTGTCAGCAATATGAGCATCTTGACTACCAATGTCATCAATATGAGCATCTTGACTCTCAATGTCATCAATATGAGCATCTTGACTACCAGTGTCAGCAATATGAGCATCTTGACTACCAGTGTCAGCAATATGAGCATCTTGACTACCAGTGTCAGCAATATGAGCATCTTGACTCTCAGTGTCAGCAATATGAGCATCTTGACTACCAGTGTCATCAATATGAGCATCTTGACTCTCAATGTCAGCAATATGAGCATCTTGACTACCAGTGTCATCAATACGAGCATCTTGACTCTCAATGTCATCAATACGAGCATCTTGACTCTCAGTGTCATCAATATGAGCATCTTGACTACCAATGTCAGCAATATGAGCATCTTGACTACCAGTGTCAGCAATATGAGCATCTTGACTCTCAGTGTCATCAATATGAGCATCTTGACTACCAATGTCAGCAATATGAGCATCTTGACTACCAGTGTCAGCAATATGAGCATCTTGACTACCAGTGTCAGCAATACGAGCATCTTGACTCTCAGTGTCAGCAATATGAGCATCTTGACTACCAGTGTCAGCAATATGAGCATCTTGACTACCAGTGTCATCAATATGAGCATCTTGACTCTCAGTGTCAGCAATATGAGCATCTTGACTCTCAATGTCATCAATATGAACATCTTGACTACCAGTGTCATCAATATGAGCATCTTGACTACCAGTGTCAGCAATATGAGCATCTTGACTCTCAATGTCATCAATATGAGCATCTTGACTCTCAGTGTCATCAATATGAGCATCTTGACTCTCAGTGTCATCAATATGAGCATCTTGACTACCAATGTCAGCAATATGAGCATCTTGACTCTCAGTGTCAGCAATATGAGCATCTTGACTACCAGTGTCAGCAATATGAGCATCTTGACTACCAGTGTCAGCAATATGAGCATCTTGACTACCAGTGTCAGCAATATGAGCATCTTGACTCTCAATGTCAGCAATATGAGCATCTTGACTACCAGTGTCATCAATATGAGCATCTTGACTCTCAATGTCAGCAATATGAGCATCTTGACTACCAGTGTCAGCAATATGAGCATCTTGACTACCAGTGTCATCAATATGAGCATCTTGACTCTCAGTGTCAGCAATACGAGCATCTTGACTCTCAGTGTCAGCAATATGAGCATCTTGACTCCCAATGTCCTCAACACAAGCATTCTGACTGTCAATGTCCTGATCAAAAGTGCTTTGACTCACAATGTCCTGATCATGAGTACCTTTACTGTCAATGTCTTGATCACACGTACTTTGACTCGCTATGTCCTGATCATAATTATCTTTACTGTCAATGTCCTGAACACAAGTATTTTGACTCTTAATGCCCTGACCATTGTCCTGATCATGGTTGCCTTGATTCCAAGCGTTCAGACTCACAGTGTCGTGTTCATGAGTATCTGGAAATTTCAAGCTCTCTCTCATGTCTATACCACTATTACCAATACATTCAACCTCACCAGGCCTATCCTCACCCTCAACAACCACTCTTTGCACACCAGTTTGTGATTCCCTCCCATCCTCACCAATTTCTCCCTCCGCGATGTGATCATGAACAGACACCTCTCTGTCCCTCTCCTCCTCATTCTCCTCTTCCATTTTCTCTCTGGAAATTTCCACCACAGCTTCTCTCTCGCTACAAGGAGCTGGCAAAGGCTCCTCAACAATCATCTCTTCATCGTCTGGAGGATCAGAAGTCGAAGTAGTTTCAGCATGTTCCTCAGAAATACACACCTCTCTTTCATTATCTTTATGCATTGTCAGAGGAGGATGCATAGCCTCAGGATGAGCCACGCCCTGTTCCTCAACAATCATCTCTTCATCTGGAGGATCAGAAGTCAAATTAGTTTCAGCATGTTCCTCAGAAATACACACCTCTCTTTCATTATCTTCAACATTCAGTGGTAGCAATGGCGGTGGAGGACGCATAGCCTCAGGATGGGCCACACCCCGTCCTTTGGAAGGTTCCAGGAGCTCTCCCTGGGGAAGTCCCTCCTCGCTACAGTCGTCATCTGTAGTGGGAGGTGGCAGAGAAGAAATCTCCGATGACACTTCACTCCCCAGTTTCTCCTCCAGAGGAAACTCCTTCAGAAAAGAAGGTGGCACTGGTTCTGCCTCCGACTCAGCCTCACTGGGTGTTGTTGTGGCATCGAAATCACTTGTCATCATCAGTTCTATGGCTGTGGCTTGTCCATCAATAGGTGTGGCATCAGTGAAAGATGGCATGTCAACTATGGATGTCTCGGAGCGAGGGGATGGAGGCTCCACCCTCAATGAAGATGTGTCGTCCAGTGATGGAGCAGGAGACTGAAGAAGCAAGTTACAAGAGATGATGCGTTCCTCTTCCAGTAGCAGCAGACCACCCACTCCAGACGGGGCAGGACTACGCCTAGGCGAGAGAAACCCACTGCCCTTGAACCCCAAGGAGGGCTTGCAAGCTAACAATGACCCGTCAGACTCGCTAACAGTTTCAGATTGACCTGAGGCGGAATAGGAAGGAGACCGCGTGATTGGATTTTCACCTGCTTCAGAGTAATCCATGTTAGTGATATCAGCGATGAAGGATGGTTGAATAGGACGACCCGACTGGACATCGGTGGTCAACAGGGGTGTACTGTTTTCTACAAAGAGAGATGGTTTGGCTCTTTCATCAATGTTCCCGTCCTCTTCCTCATTCCACTTCAGATCTTCGTCAGTTTCAAATGACTCATTTTTCTGACCTATCATCTCCTCCTCACGCCTTTCCAATTTTTTCCCATCAGTTTCAAAGGGAAACAGTTTTGTTCTTCGATCAATCTTCTCACATGTTTTCAGGTCTTCTTCATCAGTTTTAACGAGAGACGGTTTGATTCTCTGATCAATAACACCCCCCTCTCCCTCACACCCTTTTGGTTTGGTTCCCTGATCGATCTTCTCCTCTTCACATTCCTTCACATCTTCATCGGCCTCAAAGAGAGATGCTTTGCTTCTCTGATCCATCTTCTCCTCCAACTCGCACCGCTTCAGATTCTCATCTATCTCAAAGAGAGTTGGTTGATCAGTCTTTTCCTCCTCCATTTCACACCCCTTCATGTTACTTTCATCTGTCTCGTAGACAAACTGTTCTTTACCGCCATTCTCCGCTTGCCCTATTACCTCTCCACCTCCCTGGGTCACTTCAGTTTCACTGCGATTATGTGGTGCTGACAGACTCTCTTCCTCTCCTGCTTGATCTCTCTCTTTGCCCTCTTTGAGCACGCTCACTTCCATCTTTTGTCCAACCTCTTCCTGACCTCCTTCACTCTTACCTACCTCCTCGTTCTCTTCCTTTCCCTCACTTGTCCCGACCACCTCCGCTTTCCTTATCCCTTGCTCGTATCTCGCAGACTCCTTTTCGTTTCCTACAACTTCACCTTTTCCCTCTACCCCTTCATCTGCTTCTGAGCAAGTCTGTAACTCAATCTTCACTTCTTCCTCTTGTTTCAACTCTCTACGTTTCTCTCTTCCACGAACATCCAAACTCTCTTTCTTTGAGCGTGTTTGTAACCCAATCTTCATTTCTTCCTCTTGTTTCAACTCTCTACGTTTCTCTCTTCCCCCACCAATATCCAAACTCTCTTTCTTTGAACGAGTTTGTAACTCAATCTTCATTTCTTCCTCTTGTTTCAACTCTCTACGTTTCTCTCTTCCACCAATATCCAAACTCTCTTTCTTTGAGCGAGTTTGTAACTCAATCTTCATTTCTTCCTCAGGTTTGAAAACCTCACGTTTCTCTCTTCCACGAACATCCAAACTCTCTTTCTTTGAGCGAGTTTGCAACTCAACCTTCATTTCTTCCTCTGGTTTGAAATATCCACGTTTCTCTCTTCCACGAACATCCAACCTCTCTTTCTTTGAGCGAGTTTGCAACTCAATCTTCATTTCTTCCTCTGGTTTGAAATCTCCACGTTTCTCTCTTCCACGAACATCCAACCTCTCTTTCTTTGAGCGAGTTTGCAACTCAATCTTCATTTCTTCCTCTGGTTTGAAATCTCCACGTTTCTCTCTTCCACGAATATCCAACCTCTCTTTCTTTGAGCGAGTTTGCAACTCAATCTTCATTTCTTCCTCTGGTTTGAAATCTCCACGTTTCTCTCTTCCACGAATATCCAACCTCTCTTTCTTTGAGCGAGTTTGTAAATCAATCTTCATTTCTTCCTCTCGTTTCAAATGCCCACGTTTCTCTCTTCCACCAATATCTAAACTCTGTTTCTTTGAGCGAGTTTGTAACTCCATCTTCATTTCTTCCTCAGGTTTCAAATCTCCATCTCTTCCACGAACATCCAAACTCTCTTTCTTTGAGCGAGTTTGTAACTCAATCTTCATTTCTTCCTCTCGTTTCAAATCTCCACGTTTCTCTCTTCTGGAAGCATCCAAACTCTCTTTCTTTGAGCGAGTTTGTAACTCAATCTTCATTTCTTCCTCAGGTTTGAAATCCCCACGTTTCTCTCTTCTGGGAGGATCCAAACTCTCTTTCTTTGAGCGAGTTTGTAACTCAATCTTCATTTCTTCTTCTCGTTTCAAATCTCTTCGTTTCTCTCTTCCACGAGCATCCAAACTCTCTTTCTTTGAGCGAGTTTGTAACTCAATCTTCATTTCTTCTTCTTGTTTCAAATCTCCACGTTTCTCTCTTCCACGAGCATCCAAACTCTCTTTCTTTGAGCGAGTTTGTAACTCAATCTTCATTTCTTCCTCTCGTTTCAAATCCCCACGTTTCTCTCTTCCACAAACATCCAAACTCAAACTCTCTTTCTTTGAGCGAGTTTGTGACTCAATCTTCATTTCTTCCTCTGGTTTGAAATCCCCACGTTTCTCTCTTCCACGAACATCCAAACTCTCTTTCTTTGAGCGAATTTGTGACTCAATCTTCATTTCTTCCTCTGGTTTCAAATCCACACGTTTCTCTCTTCCACGAACATCCAAACTCTCTTTCTTTGAGCGAGTTTGTGACTCAATCTTCATTTCTTCCTCTGGTTTCAAATCCACACGTTTCTCTCTTCCACGAACATCCAAACTCTCTTTCTTTGAGCGAGTTTGTGACTCAATCTTCATTTCTTCCTCTGGTTTGAAATCCCCACGTTTATCTCTTCCACGAACATCCAAACTCTCTTTCTTTGAGCGAGTTTGTAACTCAATCTTCATTTCTTCCTCTGGTTTCAAATCTCCACGTTTCTCTCTTCCACGAACATCCAAACCCTCTTTCTTTGAGCGAGTTTGTGACTCAATCTTCATTTCTTCCTCTGGTTTGAAATCCCCACGTTTCTCTCTTCCACGAACATCCAAACTCAAACTCTCTTTCTTTGAGCGAGTTTGTGACTCAATCTTCATTTCTTCCTCTGGTTTGAAATCCCCACGTTTCTCTCTTCCACGAACATCCAAACTCAAACTCTCTTTCTTTGAGCGAGTTTGTGACTCAATCTTCATTTCTTCCTCTGGTTTGAAATCCCCACGTTTCTCTCTTCCACGAACATCCAAACTCTCTTTCTTTGAGCGAGTTTGTAACTCAATCTTCATTTCTTCCTCTGGTTTGAAATCCCCACGTTTCTCTCTTCCACGAACATCCAAACTCAAACTCTCTTTCTTTGAGCGAGTTTGTGACTCAATCTTCATTTCTTCCTCTGGTTTGAAATCCCCACGTTTCTCTCTTCCACGAACATCCAAACTCAAACTCTCTTTCTTTGAGCGAGTTTGTGACTCAATCTTCATTTCTTCCTCTGGTTTGAAATCCCCACGTTTCTCTCTTCCACGAACATCCAAACTCTCTTTCTTTGAGCGAGTTTGTAACCCAATCTTCATTTCTTCCTCTGGTTTGAAATCCCCACGTTTCTCTCTTCCACGAACATCGAAACTCTCTTTCTTTGAGCGAGTAGTTTGTAACTCAATCTTCATTTCTTCCTCTCGTTCCAACTCTCTAAGTTTCTCTTCTCCACAAATATCATCCACACTCGCTTTTTTCAAAGACATTTCAATTTCCTTCTCTACCGTTGAGTTGGCAACCACTACTTCCATTTGAGATGCAAGCTCATCTTGCGCCACAAGCAGCACATCAGCCCCTCCCACTTCTTCGATATACAACAACCCGGTTGCCAGGTCCTTCCTTGCATCCGCCATAGGACCGGTTGCCAGGTCCTTCCTTGCATCCGCCATAGGTTTACTAATGTTAGCTACTTCGGCTGGAGAACTGCAGAGAGCTGACTTGGCTGATCGTCTGGTATGGGCCTGGCTACTAGACCGGAGTGTGGTCCCTCCCCCGGATATTTGACTAGGAACACACAGGTACCTTGGCTTCTTGTTGGCGTTGAGGCTTCGCGTCTGCCTGTGGCTGGCCATGTCAATCTCTACAATCATCGGAGCCACCATTGGACTTAGGCTTCTGTCTCCCATGGTTCGACCTTCCACTCCCACATCCATTTTAGTCGTAGCACTCGCCCTAGGGCAAACTTCGAGGTTATCCTTGTTGCTAAGTTCTACAGACACAATCATAGATTCACATTCTGTCTCTTCAGCATCAGGAACAATGTCTTCTTCTGCTATGAAGCTTTCCGGGGGCACTTCAAAATTGAAACCCCCACCCCCTAAACCAATTGTGTAGGTGTCGCCTCCAGATTCACTTCCAGAGCTAGGATCATCTAGTTCTTCATCATCCAATGCCTGTATGCATGGATACATAATCGATGAAAATACCTCACAATGTCATGAACAACCCAACTCCCACATAATAACACTGTGCTTCCGTATCAATACCGTACAAGCTAGTTCTAAGGCGCGAAGGACAAACAAAAGCTTTACCTGCTCAAGTCTATCCCTCAGGTCTCTTTTAGTTCCTTTCGTGTGAAGTCCACGTTGCTTCAGCTCATCTTTGAGTTCGGACACTGTCATAGCCACAACATAAGCTTTGGACGCCATTTTTATGGAGCTTCACTACATGTGAACTACTGAGATCTCTATCTCCAGCACTGGCACGGCATGGACGTCAATTACAACTAATTTTCAAAAGCCGGCTGCACGTGACCTAAGCTTGCTGAGTCAGCAAAACTCGCCCACTTTGAGTGCGCAAAAGCGCGGGTAATAACTACTGCCTTGCTTGGAAGATGCAGAACCCGAGTGACTTCACTCTATTCTCGGAGTCTGCCATTGGCTCGCCTTTCGCCTTCTCCACTGCTATTAAGAGCGCTACTACAGACAAACACCGCCCTGACCACAGGTAAGCTTACATCTGCTCCTACAAAAGTGTACAAACGTCTCGTCCTCCTATTCTGTGCAGTCCTTGTGATAGCAACTGGCTCTCACTGGGAAGAAGTTCAGATACAGATTCACCTCGGATACAAGGTCTCCCTAGCGTGAAGGAGAGGGATGAGAATGGTGATGTAACGAATACTTCTTTGGAAAGCCCCACTGCCAATGACTCCACAGTAGGAATTTTGGACCTGGACAGCATCCAGTGTGAGCATTTACTTACGCAAGTGCATTAGAGCAGTAGTCAGAGGACCATGCATACATGACTTGGGCAGCCAGAATGAAATATGTAAGTGTAGCAACAACAACGTTTGCAAAACTTTTTTGAGATATATCACGCTAGTGCGGCAATTTCATTACCCAGCGAATAGCAAGGTGTGAAATGACAAGGATTCCAGATAACTTGGCGGATGAATCTTGTGTCAAACACAAAGTTTCCACTTTAACTTTTATTGGATAATTTTGAGAGGAAAAAAATTTGTTCTTGACCTCTCTCCTGGCCGTGAGAAGTTGCTTACCTTGTCACGGTCACTAAGGTTACCAGACATTCTTTACCTTGTTTGCAAAAGAAGAAGCGCATGAAAACGATGATATTGTGCTGTCATGGGCTGTCTTTCCCAGCGACCACACTACAAGGCACTTTAAGTAATTACAAACTAGAAGTATGCATGCAATGCTTCTCCATTTCCCCCCAGAATTGCTAGAACATTATGTGCAACGAATACATATTCGCTGTAGTTTTGACGTACTAATTCGATTGGTAGACGTCTCGATTAAATTTATTTTTATTTTTTATTTTATTTTTTAATTATTTTATTTTATATTTTATTATTATAATTTTTTTCCATCCAGCTGACAGCTCGACTGATGGACCCTTCCTTACGTCCCCTCTAGCTGCTACTGGTCTACATCAAGCCAATATTATCTCAGGTAAACTGCCCCCCCCTCCCTGCAAATAATAGAACTGTGTTAGTATGTTTGGATTCTAATACACCTCAGATGGAAAACTCCTTGCCCCTTCAGTTCCCATTAACAATTCCTCCCTACGTGAAGGACTACCATCTGTCCTGCTTCAAACCGTGTCGGCTGCCACTGTTTCTCGTGTCTCGGGATCTGACAGTGAAGGAGATACTGTTCTCAGTGCCATGGCTTCTGCACTGGCTGTCTACAGAAATTCTTCCTCCTCTGGTGGAGGTGTGGTTTCCAGTCCCATTTTGTTGGAGTCGAGTCTAGACGGAGGGACGTCTGTCGGGAAGACAACTCTGCAGCCGACTGCTGATAACATCAGTCAAGGTAAGTGTAGAAGGTATAGCATGAGTATTGATTAGCTCTAGTATATCAAGGCCTGTTCACAATATTCCCCGCACACTAGCGACAGGAAGAGATGCGACACGTCAGTTTAGTGATGTGATCGTGAAGTTACACCGCGTCGCTTGAGATAGACTTGATTTCTTTCCAGTCGGCACATGTTGATGTGCTTTATTTGTGTTTGGGGGGGGGGCAATTTCTCCAAGGAAGCGATGAATGTGGAAAGTTTAATAGAGGCAGTGATAATCTTCCTAGTATGCTAGTATGGCTATATCTGGTAACTCATTCAGAGATCGAAAGCTCGTTGTGGTTTCATAATTGGCGAAGGGATGTAACTGGGCAGATATTGTGAACGGCTTGATGCGATGCGACATGACGGCCTCGCAACATATTGTGAACCGGCCTTAATTAAGTGATAGGATGGCTTGGACGTGCACATGCCCGCAAGCTCACAAAGTATACCACACCTTTCCTTTTTCAACAATTTAAACTTTTTTCGTGTTCTTTAACCCTTTCACCGTCGACTTCATTTTGAGATTTTGACCTATTTTTACTTTAATTTTTGTATCTGATCATTGTTCAGAAAAGTCCCCGGCAACCGCATATCACATGATTGACAAAGAGTTACTGATCAACTTGGTGATAAATATGTTGCCTAGCAACCAAACCACAAACAATTTTTTGATTAGAATCCTTTTTATCACTGCATTTATCGACTATTACAAGTATATTTTATGGTTTTTCAGATCAAATACTAAAATATGGTCGCTTATCGAACTGCAAACAGCATATAATCTGGAAAATGTACATTTTTTGGCATAATTTATGAATATTGAATGCCCTTAATTTTTCTATTTTGCAGGATATAGCCATGTTTGTCAGTCTATAAGAGTATTGACTGTTGTCAAGCACCACGAGGAAGGTCTGGCTGTATTGAAAGTTGAAAATTTCAAGATGTTGCAGAAAGGCACAATAAAGCAAAGACTCATCAAGAAAACATACGTGTACTACACATGTCTGCATGCATAAATGATAAAGAAAAGAAGTATACATGTACATGCCTAACACATGTACATACTACAAAAGCAATACCAAGAAAATCTCGAAGAGAAAAGGAAGCTAGTGCGAGTAGTCAGAGAGTGTGTGGAATTCCCTGAAGCATGTCCTTCCACGCACAGCACAAAGGCTAATACCGCAGTGACAAAAGGTCTCGTGCCTCTTACCTCTGGCCCGGACTTCTTCCTTGGCCTTTTCCTCTTCCTTGGCTTTTTCCTCTTCCTTGGCTTTTTCCTCTTCCTTGGCTTTTTCCTCTTCCTTGGCTTTTTCCTCTTCCTTGGCTTTTTCCTCTTCCTTGGCCTTTTCCTCTTCCTTGGCCTTTCCCTCTTCCTTGGCCTTTTCCTTGGATTTTTCCTCTTCCTTGGCCCTTTCCTCTTCCTTGGCCTTTTCCTCTTCCTTGGCCTTTCCCTCTTCCTTGGCCTTTTCCTTGGATTTTTCCTCTTCCTTGGCCCTTTCCTCTTCCTTGGCCTTTTCCTTGGATTTTTCCTCTTCCTTGGCCCTTTCCTCTTCCTTGGCCTTTCCCTCTTCCTTGGCCTTTTCCTTGGATTTTTCCTCTTCCTTGGCCCTTTCCTCTTCCTTGGCCTTTTCCTTGGCTTTTTCCTCTTCCTTGGCCTTTTCCTCTTCCTTGGCCTTTTCCTCTTCCTTGGCTTTTTCCTCTTCCTTGGCCTTTTCCTCGGCCTCGGCATCCAACATGCCCCCTGTCTCAGCGATCAGAAGGTAACAGTGATACTTCTGAGTCAGAAGATGGAACTACATCAAATGAAGGAGAAGATGGTAGGAGAGATTGTAGGAGCACTTGGGGGCGAGTTTGCAGGACCACTCGGAGGAGAGTTTGCAGGATCACTCAGAGGTTCAGCAGATTCAAGATCAGTGGCTAAACCTATATAAAAGATTATTATTATGAACTTTACAACCTAGTGAACTTTATAACTAGGAACTTTATAACCTAGTGATATATATTTCTGGCTTATTATGTCTCTTGATAGCTCAAATATTATATTCCATTCTATAGATATCTACTCATACTTACCAAGCAACTCATACTCTTCATCAGGAGTCATAAAAGCTCCATCAGAAGCACTGGCACTTGAAGTGTTTGGTCCAACATCCTGAGGAGTTGAAGTTAAAGCTCTGGACAAAAAGCTGCCAACTCCTTAGGGTCTAATACCTCATCACCAAGGAAGGAAGACACTTGACCTTCATCATTTTCATCTCTATCATAGTCAGAGAGGTCGAAACCGCCATCAAACAACAGCTCTAACACGCGAGCACGATCAAATCTTTCAGCCATTATTTTGCTTGAATTCAAAAATGTTTGACGTCATAGTTACCTATGACGTGCTACGGTTCTTAAATTTTTTGGTGAAATAGAACAGTCCATCGTGCACATTTATGGTAAGTTTTGAATATGTAGTCAACGGTTTATTTTTAATAATTATTAACGCGACGGTCACTCAATCTCGCGCTTCTATGCGCTTATGACGGTGAAGCGGTTAACATCGTATAATGAAATTGAATGAAACTTTTCTCAGGGATAACCTACGTAGTGTACACATGGTTGGTAGGTGGTGCCGTGCGCCCGGAGAAGAGTCTGGAGATGTACATGCCAATCTGGTAGTGTACACATGGTTGGTAGGTGGTGCCTTCCCGGAGAAGAGGCTGGAGAGCGTGCCAATCAAGCCTTGCTCGTAGTGTACACAGGTGGTGCCGTGCCCGGAGAAGAGGCTGGTGCGTGCCAATCAAGCCTTGCTGGTAGTGTACACATGGTTGGTAGGTGTTGCCGTGCCCGGAGAAGAGGCTGGAGAGCGTGCCAATCAAGCCTTGCTGGCAGTGTACACACATGGTTGGTAGGTGGTGCCATGCCCGGAGAAGAGGCTGGTGCGTGCCAATCAAGCTTTGCTGGGTGAGAGGCTACCATGTATACAAGGCTATAAAGAGGAGATGGCCGTTGGAGAGGAGTTGGTGTGCGACCATGAGGCCAACGGTGTTAGAGACGCAGCATGCTGAAGCGGTGATAATGAGCCACCTCTTATATGGACTTTGCTTCATAGCTTTATTGGACTCGATCTCTCCTTCCGTCTGCAAGCTTGCTGAAGCAATGGCTACGAGGGTTTTTTATTGTGTCAAATGCTGTATTAAAAGATTTTAAAGTTTACATTATTTGTCTCCATTTGTATTAGTTGCCATAGCCATTATACATTTGATGCTTTACGCGAGGATGGTTCAAATAATCCGATTGCTGTAAAATCCGATCCCTCGGCCGACCGGAACCCTTGGGATCAGGATGTCCACTCGTACTACTCAAGTGACAAGAGAAATAGAAAGAGTGCAGAAATTTGCAGCGTGCGATTGTGAAGCTCATGCCACATACGTCCGTGGAAAGGAAATCCATTTTGATCATTGCTTGTAGTAATGTACACAATGTATGCATCCCACGATGATAAATCATGATCTTAGCCACTTCTTTAAGTAATTATATTTTGTGCAGCTGACAATGAGTGAAATCTATTGAGAATGACCCAAGGCAGATAATGCTGGTGATGTTTATACCAAGCCACACTGCATTGTTTAGACTTCAATTTTCACAGGTTTTGCTGCCCATGGTGAGGAGGAGGAGGAGGATGGTGTGATGGGAGTAGGGGGACAGAGCAAGGCACTCGGTGTGAACAAGACCCATGTTTCCGACCCTTCCTCTGCTGCTGTGCTTGTTGTGGCTGGCGTTGGTGAGCAGCCAGCGGCGAATGTGTGCTGCACAGAGGCTGTAGCCGTGGGCGTTACCACTGCTCTCCCATCTGTTGGAGGTGGTGTGGGGGATATCCCTTCTCGTTACAGCCTAGGAGATGCCCCTGGTCACTACTTCTCTGGATCTGGTGACTCCATGGAGGTAACACATACATACACGAGAGGTTTTGTAACAAAGCAAAAAGCTTGGGACTATAAAACTTCTGAATGCTAGTTGCGAAATTTTCTCTATAGATTTTCATTGGTTGAAATTCTATAGATTTTCAGTGGTTGAATTTTTCTCTATAGATTTTCAGTGGTTGAAATTTTCTCTATAGATTTTCAGTGATTGAAATTCTATAGATTTTCAGTGATTGAAACATTCTCTATAGATTTTCAGTGGTTGAAATTCTATAGATTTTCAGTGGTTGAAATTCTATAGATTTTCAGTGGTTTAAATTATAGATTTTCAGTGGTTGAAACATTCTCTATAGATTTTCAGTGGTTTAAATTCTATAGATTTTCAGTGGTTGAAATTTTCTCTATAGATTTTCAGTGGTTGAAATTTTCTCTATAGATTTTCAGTGATTGAAATTCTATAGATTTTCAGTGATTGAAACATTCTCTATAGATTTTCAGTGGTTGAAATTATTTCTATAGATTTTCAGTGATTGAATTCTATAGATTTTCAGTGATTGAAACATTCTCTATAGATTTTCAGTGGTTGAAATTTTCTCTATAGATTTTCAGTGGTTGAAATAGATTTTCAGTGGTTGAAATTATTTCTATAGATTTTCAGTGGACGAAACATTCTCTATAGATTTTCAGTGGTTGAAATTCTATAGATTTTCAGTGGTTGAAATTTTCTCTATAGATTTTCATTGGTTGAAACATTCTCTATAGATTTTCATAAAGGTCCATAGAAGATAATAATAGAAGATAATGTCATGTTTTATAATTTCTGTCTTCCAAGATGTGTGATGTGGACTGTTACATTAAACTTTCACATTAACCACACCCATTATCATCCCATTGTGATAGTGTGCGGTGATCCTTGAGGTTACCACGTCTATACAGATACTTGAGGAGCCTAAATCGAAGAATTTATTGTCTGTGAAACCAGTGCATAAAACAGCTACCGGCCAATTTCCGACCAATGTACTGAATGACTGACCCAGACAGCTTATGGTCTACAAGATGGCCCAACCAATGTTTGTGGGTGTGGCTAATCTCTATCAAGACGTGAACATGTGCACAGCATGTCAGACACATGCAGTGCTGCTAATTCTTGTTCACTTTTTAAGCTTAGTAATCTAGCGCTAGCTGCCTAACCAAGTTGTTCTAGTTTTTCTTAGAAAGTTATCAGCAGAGTAGCGATATCTCAGCCACAAAGCCTAAGAGGAGGAAGAGTATCGTACGCTGGGACCTTGTCCGAAAGTTTTCCACCGGCATGTAGTGTGAAGAAAAAATTGCACTTGTTAAAGTGCTCAACAACCATCTCCGGTATAAGTCGAATTAGAAATAAATTTACATGGTCACTATATAGTTGTTGTCCTAGGCAGTGCTGGGAGACTACATAAGCCTGGCACTATATAGTTGTTGGCCTAGGCAGTGCTGGGACTACATAAGCCTGGCACTATATAGTTGTTGTCGTAGGTAGTGCTGGGACTACATAAGCCTGGCACTATATAGTTGTTGTCCTAGGCAGTGCTGGGACTACATAAGCCTGGTAC
Organism: Cladorhizidae sp. MBARI D1340-BT2; assembly: GCA_028752905.1. Classification (NCBI taxonomy): domain Eukaryota; kingdom Metazoa; phylum Porifera; class Demospongiae; order Poecilosclerida; family Cladorhizidae; species Cladorhizidae sp. MBARI D1340-BT2. The sequence goes on along the minus strand of JAQNBH010000018.1, from coordinate 4,811,586 downwards.
TATATAGTTGTTGGCCTAGGCAGTGCTGGGACTACATAAGCCTGGCACTATATAGTTGTTGGCCTAGGCAGTGCTGGGACTACATAAGCCTGGCACTATATAGTTGTTGCTAGGTAGTGCTGGGACTACATAAGCCTGGCACTATATAGTTGTTGGCCTAGGCAGTGCTGGGACTACATAAGCCTGGCACTATATCGTTATTGCTAGGCAGTGCTGGGACTACATAAGCCTGGCACTATATAGTTGTTGCTAGGCAGTGCTGGGACTACATAAGCCTGGCACTATATAGTTGTTGCTGGGACTACATAAGCCTGGCACTATATAGTTGTTGCTAGGCAGTGCTGGGACTACATAAGCCTGGCACTATATAGTTGTTGCTAGGCAGTGCTCTGACTACATAAGCCTGGCACTAGGTAGTGCTGGGATTATATAGTTCAGGGCCTTGGACTAGTTCTGGTGTAGGTAGTTATAGACTGTGTGACTGAATAGTTCTTGGATTATATAGGCCTGGGACTATGTAGTTATATATAGTTATATTTAGTTATATGGGACTATGTAATTCTGGACCTAGGAGTGAGTACTGTAATTGCTATAACCTTTACCCTCTTTCCTCTGTGCAGGTAATGTTGGCATCAAATTGTTGCTTATTGTGTGTGCTTTTCGATGACTAGAATGTCTCCATAGACCCATGTCAGGGTTTCATTTAGTAAATTGTCCAAGGGGGGGCAACTGGAGGAATCTGGATATTAAGGGGGTTCATGATGGTAAAGATGTGACAAGTTTATAATAATACAATTTCCAAACGGGGGGGGGGGGCAACCCCCCCCCCCTAAATGAAACCTTATTTTATCTGGGTTGTATCCATGTTTGAGTAAAACCCGGGTAAAACCTGGGTAAAAGGTATTTAACCCAACCCGGGTTACACCCAAGCCTTGGGTAAAACCTGCGAACTCTGATATATATACATACATACAGGCAGAGCTGGTGGGCCTGCTAGTATATATATATATATATACAGGCAGAGCTGGTGGGCCTGCTAGTATATATATATATATACATATATATATATATATATACATACAGGCAGAGCTGGTGGGCCTGCTAGTATATATATATATATACATATATATATTATGTTCTTAGAAGATTCAGCCAGCAACATCAAGGTCACTCAAAAACTGAACTCTCCTATTTTGGGTTTCATAATTTTGCCACAGTTCACTCAATTAGAATTAAAACCAAACTCTTTTTAGTGCTCTGTTAATGGTTTCCAAGTTATGGTGATTAGAAGATTTGACCCCTTGGGCGATTAACAACCAATTTCCTCCTCGCTAATTGCTTTAACCAACCACAGACCAAATTAGAGCCCTGCTTTGACAAACGACAGACCAAATTAGAGCCCTTATTTACAGCACTGGAGATAGTCTGCCAAAAAATATCTGTTTAGTCCTTGACACTACTGGAATATAGAGACCTTCAACACATCATTTGAAAGCACAAAGAATAGACAACGCTTTGAGGACCTGCACAGAGGAGAGAGGAGAAAACTTATGGCGGTTACAAATTTGTTCTCAATGAACTCTCAGTTGACATAATAACATTAAAATCACCTTCTCAATAATCAACTTCAAATCGTATTCAAATTTCAAATTTGAAGTTGATTATTGAGAAGGTGATTTTAATACAAATTTGTTGCAATCTTTATTTATTTTTGGGGGGGGAGGGGGGGGGAGGGGGGTTTGATAGTAGTCCTCCTCTTTTAAGTACAGTGTACAACATTATCTTGTCTCAACTCCCTTTTAAGATTATTGTCTCCTCGATGCATATATGTTGGAGTCTCCCTGCCTCATAAATTGCCCTTACAGAGCTAGCTGGTCCTCTCTGATTGTAACAACTAAACAACTTTACAAAACATGGTCTGTGCTGACCTGTGTAGAGTACGAGGAGAAACAAGGTAGAAGATAAGGAGACATGCATATGCTTGGCTGACCCACAACTTAGAAATCAACAGCTGTGGATCTCTGCTACAACAAACAACTCTCTACTCCCTACACTGGTTTTAACCAGTGGTTGGGTGGATCCCCCCCAAAACAAAGCTCGTTGTATCTGGCTGACTCTCCTCGTTTTGGCCACTTATTAGCTCCCCAAAGACACCCAGCGTGTTTCGAATTCTTCGCTATGGTAATAAACTGGCACACACACAAAGAAACATTGTAGAAAGTGTGGGTTAAAAAAATGGCTTCCTCTTCAAGTATCTTCCATGGAGCCTCCTCTTGCTTCACTCACATAACTTGCATAGGTCCATTCAGATTAACATTTGGACCAGAAGACTCCCAATGCTCCATTGCCGTGCAGAGAATTATCTGTTTCTCAATTGCGGCGAAGAGGCATAGATAAGTCATAGATAAGTCAGGTCGTCAAAGACACAATCATTCCAGCTCACCTGCTCTTTTTAAATTAGAATTGGGTAAAGAGTGTCATTCTCAAAAACACGTCTAGCTACAGCTAAATTTGAAGTGAGCAGTGAGTTGATTACTGATGGATATTCTTCTAACAAAAGCAAGCCACATACACTATGTGTGTGTACTTCAGGATTACGGAATAAAACGTGCTCTGCTTGGTTATTCTGGAGTTATCCTGTGCAACTCTTGCCATGAAGGAGGCTGTAGCTGACCCTGGCTGGCTCTGCGATGAGGTATGGGATGTGTTGACCTCTGTAATTAGAAACCAGTTAGATTAATAGGATCAGCTCATCTCTGCTGGGTGGCTCGACAAGAACAATCACATTTTCATTTCAAAACAAGCAACTCTATTGGAGTGCCTGGTCAATAAGGAAAGGAAGCAAGGGGGTACCCTTGTGGGCCACAACCAGTTAGATACATTACCATTTATAACCACAAAAGGGCGTCTGACTGGTTGTGGTCTACATGGGAATACTCTTGTTAATGGAGTTGTTTAAAAACACGTTGTTCTTGTTTATCAGTTGTTTGACTAGTCCTCAACATGCGCTGTTTTCTCTCCTTCAGCCTTGCTCCCTTCCTGACATCCTTTCTTTCTGCATCACTCTCACCTCTACCCTCTCTCCCAACCCTCCCCCCTCACCTTTCTCCCATCCACCCCCCTCCCCCATGCCCATCTTCTTGACCTTTCCTTCCCTCCGCATCCCCCTCACCCTTCTCTCTCTCCTCCCTGTCCCCTGATTGTCCTCGCCCACCTCCTCCAGGGCCTGCCGTCCACCTACCTTCACCAGCAAGATTCTACGTACCCATGCGATCTGACGGACTTCTCTTCATCGTTGTCACTGTCCCATTCACACCTTGACCCCTTGGGTCCTGCCACCGGGATGAACTCGGTCTCTTCCTCGCCGGCCAATAACGTGTCAGAGTTTGCCGATGGACTTGGAATGGGTGGAGCCAGACAGCGAGATGGAGACGCTGGGGATGTGTACAATCCTTTTGAGTTGGATGATGGTTCGTGTCTTCTTATTTTCCATTTGGGAATTATAGCGTGCTGATGATGCAATTGCTGTTTGTACTTAGGCAGTGCCGATGGTTTGGGGAAATTTGTCTTCGAAGAACTGGAGCCTGGTAAGTCTGTGCTGACCCCTTGTTTTTGACCGTCTATGGAGAATATTTCAGCGTCACTGAGTTCCTCCGGCTTTAGTTATCAGTCACTCCCCATGGAGAAGGCAATAGAAACAGCGAGAACTTCTCCATAGGACGCATGCATCCTTGCTGTATTAGTTCAACTTACTTTGTCATCTGTATAGTGATATAATTACAACTTGTATGATGGACATATTTCAGGATGTTTTGCTGACCAGCTGGAGAAGGATGAGCAAGAGCTCAGCCACTTCGTAAGTGCATTCTGTTTTTAAAGAAGCATCACTCGTAATGTAATGATCACGAGTTATTATTTTTTCCATTCTCATGCGCAGCATCAGTCATATGCATTGTCGACTCAAGGAGTGTCCTTTGACCTGTGCTCACCCAACTTGAGCGGGAGTCGCTTTGCTGACACATCGGGCGAGGCCTCGATCTCGACTTACTTTCAGAAGAAGAGTCATTCTCTAGGCCAACCGTTCTCTGGAAAACTACCTCCTGAAGATCGGGTAGGGAAAGATGCTCGTGGGGTTGTTGCCGTCATTAATAGTAATGTGTATGTTGTTTCAAGTTCCTTGAGTTACACGCTTCAACCTTGCTTCGTCCTTGATGAAATATTTATGTTCGTATGTCCATCTTCCCATTTGTGTGACCTAGCCACAATTTTCTGATTCATTCGGACATGTGATCGAGAGCCCCGAGAGCTTAAACAGAACCATCACTGGCTTCGGGGAAGAGGGTGAGAACAAACCCATGCAAGACAATGTCACACCCCTTCTAGATACGACCTTGGTCACTGGCAAAGAGGAGACAGGAGAGCGTGGGTCCGAGAGTGCCACCATCAAGTCGGGTCATCGAGCTGAGCATGTCCAGTCAAGGAAGACGGACAAAGCTTCTGTCGGAGATAATCAGTCGGCAACCCATCACAATGAATATATTCATAAGACACCCATACCCATTATGAGCAAGTACGATATCCCCAAGTTTATCCTACAAGATACGTACTCATTCTCGTCTACTGTGGATCCTACGTTCACTTCTCCAGCCGCTATTTCCTCCACCCTTGCCGGTGTTAACACTTCCATCGTCGCCGACCTCTCTCGCGCTTGTGCCTCTTGTGACCCGTTATTATCAGGTTCCTCCACCGCCTCTTCTTCGGCCATGCTTCTCTTGCACGGCGACAAGCTCACACCATCTCTTTGCAAAATGGCGCCGACCACAGGATGGGACCCTTTACCATCTGCCCTTGCTAAGCCTTCTCTCAGCACATCAGCCGTTACTGCGTCTTCTACGGAGAAATCCTTGCAAGCACATCCACTCCCTCCTCAGCCTTCTTGGAACTGTCTACACTCTGAACCAGACACAGTCCAACGTCCAGGGACTGGAAACCCTAGAACACTGCGTTCGTCGCCTGCCAAACCCGCAGGTGTCCCCCCAGGTGTGTCGCGCTCAGGCTTGATGGCTCCCACGGTTGGTTGGCTAGAGGAATTGAAACCGCCCATCCCTTCCTCGGCTGCACCTGTGGTTGGCCTTCAGAGGGAGAGTAGCGAGGAAGAGATGAGGGCGGAGATGATGCAGAAGCTATTGAAACTGCAGGAGGACATAGAGTTGGTCACGGCCAGTGCTAATCTGCTCATCACCAAGTCACCATGGAAGTCTGCGCCATCTCCTCTCCCGCAGTCCACCAGTGGCCTCTCCACCAGTGCTAACTTAATCATGGCTAACACCAAGTCACTGTGCAAGTCCGTAGAATCACCTTCTCCCCCGCAGTCCACCAGTGGCCTCTCCACCAGTGCTAACTTAATCATGGCTAACACCAAGTCACTGTGCAAGTCCGTAGAATCACCTTCTCCCCCGCAGTCCACCAGTGGCCTCTCCACCAGTGCTAACTTAATCATGGCTAACACCAAGTCACTGTGCAAGTCCGTAACATCTCCTTCTCCCCCGCAGTCCACCAGTGGCCTCTCCACCAGTGCTAACTTAATCATGGCTAACACCAAGTCACTGTGCAAGTCCGTATCATCTCCTTCTCCCCCGCAGACCAGTGGCATCTTTGCAAAGGGCAGAGAAGCATTTGGTGTTGATTCCACCATGGCATGCACGACCGATGTCTTGATGAAGAGTGACCACGTCTCCATGACTTCCACTTCCCCAGCCTTCACTTCTTCTCTGTTGTTCCACCACCAGGCACCCCCAAACTGCGAGCCTTCTGTCCATAAACATGCCCAGATATTGTCTTTTGCAACGAGTACACCTTTAGACCGCACACATGATCACACACCTTCTAGTTCAAGCCACAATTCCTCTAGCTCACCACCCTGTGGCTCTTCCACCTCGGTCACTTCACTTCCAGTTCCCAGTGATAGCTCACCACCCTGTGGCTCTTCCACCTCGGTCACTTCACTTCCAGTTCCCAGTGATAACTCACAACCCTGTGGCTCTTCCACCTCGGTCACTTCACTTCCAGTTCCCAGCGATAGCTCACCACCCTGTGGCTCTTCCACCTCGGTCACTTCACTTCCAGTTCCCAGTGATAGCTCGCCACCCTGTGGCCGTTCCACCTCGGTCACTTCACTTCCAGTTCCTAGCGATTCACTGGAGCCGACTTCTTCAGATCCCCTTCATCAAGTCATCTTCTCTCCTCCTAAGCTGTGTGCACCTCGGACCGTACCAGGGCAAGCGTCATTGGCCGATACAAAGCCTCTGGATTCGATCCCTTTCACCTTTACCCCCACTTCATTCTTGCCGTCTTCTTTGTCTCCATTATCTCCCTCTCTGCATGCAACCTTAACTTCCTCCCCTTCCCCATTGCTCATTCCTGCTCTCTCTCCATCTCCGAGGACGTCAAGCTCTCTACCTTGCCATAGCATTGGGTCGACTAACACCAAAATCGTTTTTCCCAGTGCACCGTCGGTATTGTTGCCTGATGGTGTTTCTCCTCCCCCAGTGCATTCTCCCTTGCAGATGGCCGTGGAGAGCCTGATCACAGAGAGGCTTGCCTCTCTAGTGGGGGTGAAGATGGGACATCGGTGCCTTGGTGCTTCTAGTGATGCGGCTGTACGTGCTGATGCTGTCTGTAGTACCCTCGTAGTGGGTGGTGCTTGTGAGGTTGGTGAAAATGTGAGCAGTGGAGATGAGTGGGCGGGACTGCAGGCCAGGTTGCGAGACAGAACAGGCTTGGTACAACAGTCCGGATGCATAGCAGGAGCTCAAAAGCCAGTGACATTGGGTGCATGCTTAGAGTCCAATGCATCATGTGATAATCATGTGAACACTATTCCTCGGCACTCTTTAGCATTGGATCACATGACTTCAGACAGCTCTCTCTCTTCTTCCTTTTGTCGCCATGTGCCGAGTGCGGGTATTTCGCAACCCTCTCCTCTAGCAGATCATGTGATCACAAGCCACAGCTATCACCTCCCCGCTAAGGGTCACATGACTATACACCCTTCCTGCATACCCCTTACTACAAATCACATGACTATAGGCACCACCTCTATATCTTCTTCGTCTTCAGTTCACATGACGGCTCATCTCAAGCAGTTGTATTCCTCTACATGTCATGTGGAGACAAGCTCTGCTCACTTGATGTACACCTCACCCCCTCTCTGTCCCACCCTCACCACCTCTCTGACCCTTCCAGACCACACACCCAACCCCATATCTGCCCCAGCCATAAGTGTTATGGATACACACCAATTCACAGATGTGTGCTGTGTGGGTGTATCAACGACAGATTACGTCCAAGTGACCAATCCAGGGGAACGGTGGTTGCAAGTCCGCTTTGACATCACAGGGACTCACATGGACGGGCAAGAGCTCTCCCGGGATGCAGCTGTGTTTGTCTTCCCAGAGACGAGCTATTTAGAACCAAATAGCACCAGACTGATCAAGGTAATTTTTCAGTGCAACTTTAAACATCGTATAATTTAAACAGTTAAAAAAAAGTCGAGGAAAGGAATGGGGGTGGGGCTAAGGAAAGGAACGGGGTGGGGCTAAGGAGAGGAATGGGGGTGGGTCTAATGAAATGAATGGGGTGGGACTAAGGAAAGTAATGGGTGTGGCCAAGGAAAGGAAGGTGGGTGTGGCCAAGGAAAGGAATGTGGGTGTGGCTATCACTCACATAAAAGTTGCAATGGTTACTGAACCCTTTAACTTCTTTTTAGGTGACCTTCAACCCTGTCCTGCCTGGCAGTTACGAGTCTGAGGTCTGCATCTATGCTAGCCTCATGGTCGACACTGGGCATGCTCAGAACATGCCAGCGGCTTCTATTGCTCTTAGGGCAGAGGCTCAACCACTCCAGTTAGAGCTCCGCCCTAAACACACCCACAATACAAGCAGTGTCACTTCTCACAACACGCTGGATTATGGAGTCCTGGTGGGTGGAGCCACAGTGCGGCGCTCGTTGGAGCTAATTAATAAGAGCCAGACTGAACTTGCTCTTGAGGTCACCATCAACAACGATGTGAGCTTGTTTAATTAGATCAATATTTGTTTCGAAATTGCTGTAATTTTTTTACAATTTCCCCCCCCCCCCCCTTTTTTTGGCAGAGCTTGGGTTCTGCCAAATATTTCCGCTTCCACTCCCTCCCTCCATCTCTCCTCCCCTCCCCTCCCTTCCCAACGAACACCCTGTCCTTTACCCTCCCAGCCACACCCTCAGAGAGTGCTGTGATTCCAGCCCACTCCATGGAGATCTCCTTCACTGCACCCCACCAACATAGCAACTCAGGTCTGGTCAAGTTTCTTGACACAGACTGGACCAAGTGTGTGTTCAGGGAATCAATTTCATGTGCTCTATATGTGGGGGCAAACACCAACACCACACTGGGTGGAGTCAGGTTGAAGGAGGTTGACTATAGCTCTATGGGGACACACACTGGACCAACATCACACTGGGTTGAGGCAGGTTGAAGTAGGTTGACAATAGCTCTATGGGGACACACACTGGACCAACATCACACTGGGTGGAGGCAGGTTGAAGGAGGTTGACAATAGCTCTATGGGGGCACACACTGGACCAACATCACACTGGGTTGAGGCAGGTTGAAGTAGGTTGACAATAGCTCTATGGGGACACTCACTGGACCAACACCACACTGGGTGGAGGCAGGTTGAAGTAGGTTGACAATAGCTCTAGGGGGGCACACACTGGACCAACATCACACTGGGTGGAGGCAGGTTGAAGGAGGTTGACAATAGCTCTATGGGGACACACACTGGACCAACAGCACACTGGGTGGAGGCATGTTGAAGTAGGTTGACAATAGCTCTATGGGGACGCACACTGGACCAACACCACACTGGGTGGAGGCAGGTTGACTATAGCTCTATGGGGACACACACTGGACCAACACCACACTGGGTTGAGGCAGGTTGAAGTAGGTTGACAATAGCTCTATGGGGACACACACTGGACCAACACCACACTGGGTGGAGTCAGGTTGAAGGAGGTTGACTATAGCTCTATGGGGACACACACTGGACCAACATCACACTGGGTTGAGGCAGGTTGAAGTAGGTTGACAATAGCTCTATGGGGACACACACTGGACCAACACCACACTGGGTGGAGGCAGGTTGAAGTAGGTTGACAATAGCTCTATGGGGACACTCACTGGACCAACACCACACTGGGTGGAGGCAGGTTGAAGTAGGTTGACAATAGCTCTAGGGGGGCACACACTGGACCAACATCACACTGGGTGGAGGCAGGTTGAAGGAGGTTGACAATAGCTCTATGGGGACACACACTGGACCAACAGCACACTGGGTGGAGGCAGGTTGAAGTAGGTTGACAATAGCTCTAGGGGGGCACACACTGGACCAACATCACACTGGGTGGAGGCAGGTTGAAGGAGGTTGACAATAGCTCTATGGGGACACACACTGGACCAACAGCACACTGGGTGGAGGCAGGTTGAAGTAGGTTGACAATAGCTCTAGGGGGGCACACACTGGACCAACATCACACTGGGTGGAGGCAGGTTGAAGGAGGTTGACAATAGCTCTATGGGGACACACACTGGACCAACATCACACTGGGTGGAGGCATGTTGAAGTAGGTTGACAATAGGACACACACTGGACCAACACCACACTGGGTGGAGGCAGGTTGACTATAGCTCTATGGGGACACACACTGGACCAACACCACACTGGGTTGAGGCAGGTTGAAGGAGGTCGACAATAGCTCTATAGGGGGATGGGTGTCTGCCTTCTGCATTTTAATTAAACAATGTAGGAAATATTCTCCCAGACCAGCCATTAGCAACCCATCCAGATATCCCTCTGGTGCACTTGTCACCTGGTTTATAACCACTTTTCACCTGCTTCAGATGTGAGCCAGCCTCAAGAGGTCAGTGCCAAGCTAGAGGTCAAGCTGGTAGGAAGTCACTCTAAATCAGGCACGCTCAAGACAATGTCACTGAAAGCAACCGTAGGACATGCCAGGCTCTGTGTGCCCAGGTCTTTAGAGGTGCGAATGATTGTTGTTGTTGTTGTTGTTGTTGCTTCTGAGGTTAAGGTCACAATTTGAAAGTCGTAGGTTGTGCATGGAGTTGGGGGTAAACCGTTTGGCATTGACTGCCTTACAATCATCCCGGCCGGCCGGAAGTATTTGCTTGTATGATGATGAAGACTGAACATTCGTTTGAAATGTTGGCAGAGAAAACAAAACTGATTGAAAATATGTCTACAGTATTCATGGCTGTATTTAGGATTGATTTGAAGTGGGGGGGCAAAAGTAGTATTACACTATACGATATCTGAAGGGGGCGAAGGATGAGCAAAGGGGGGGGGGGGGCGCCCCCCTAACTGCAGTCCTGGTATTAATAATTGGGGGGGTTCTCTCTTCCTGGACCTAGCCAGGACAGTGCTGCTTGTAAGTGCCTGTGTCCGCTCGATGGAGAGTCTGGCTCTTGGAAGATTAGCTAAGAACATGGGATGTTGTGATTTTTGATGGTCGATGTTGAATGTATTGATCTGATGTTAGTGGGTGAGGCCAGTCTTGAAAATGGCCCTTTCTCTGCAGATGTGCATGCATTACATTCCCAGCCCATAGCAATAGCGTGTTTGATGTCCACACCTTCTCACTAGTTATGGGGTGTTCTAGTAAACTAAGCAGACTGCATGCATTGGCGAGAACTTATAAATGTTGGCCCTCGGCTGAGTTGGATGTGTGACATAATTCTACAAAATGGCCCATCAGCTGGGGGGAGGGGTGGGGCTGTTTCCTTTGTCTCGCTTGCTCCGGGAAGGAGGTAAAAATTTCGGAGCAGGCGGGGCCCTGGCTGTGGAGCGTAGGTTGGGACCTCCATTGTATACCCCTACAAGTTGGATATCAGGCAGCAATCTAAGAACATCGGTTGGTTGCGAAGAAGTGGGAGCTGTCAATGTCCATGAGCAGATGTAATCAATTTCTTGCAGGGACCAACCGCTGAGTATACGTACTGCTAGAAGGGCCAATTATGGAGTGCTGAGCAGTTGAACTGGAGACTGCCATAGGTGGACATTATGTCTACAAACTTGTTTAGTAGACAACGATGGAAGCCATTGGCTCTCGAACAGGAAGAGTTATAACCACAGCCCTACGCTTAACAAATTAATTGATTCTCAAGGAACTCTCAGTTGACATAATAACATTACAATAACCTTCTCAGTAATCAACTTGAAATTGCATTCTCTTGACGTTTCGATTGGATGCTCTAGTCTTCATCAGGAGAAGGCTCTAGTCGAAACGTCGAGAGAAGACAAGATTATTATTGTAATACAATTAGATAGGCACTTTAACCAACTCCATATATGGCAATTCAACTGCATTTTGAAACAGAACTAATTCCCTCCCCTACTCCACCTCCCCCCCCTCCACCTCCCTCCCCTCCACCTCCCTCCCCTCCACCTCCCTCCCCTCCACCTCCCTCCCTTCCTCAGGCTGTCTCTCTGTCCTGCACTGTGGGTCAAGCCGTCACGAGGACCGTTCCCATCTGTAACATCGGCAACATCCCTGTAACAGTATTGCTGGGTGTGGGAGGAACTGACCACGCCTACTTTACTGTGCACCCCGCCTCTCTTCTTCTAGAACCCAATGAGGTAGGTCCTTTCAACTGAAGTGATTGTAGCCAGTCTCATGCTTGATTTATGTAGTACATGTATATATATATAATATATATATATATATATAATATACAGTATATATATATATATATATATTATATATATATATATACATATAATATATATATATATATATATAATATATATATATATATATAATATATATATATATATATATCAATATTAGAAATATATAAATATCCACTTGAAACCTTACACTCAAACTCCCCTTGTCTGGCTGCCCCACATCCGGGCACCTCCCCTCGTCTGGTCGCCCCACATCCGGGCACCTCCCCCTGTCTGACTGCCCCACATCCGGGCACCTCCCCTTGTCTGGTCGCCCCACATCCGGGCACCTACCCCTGTCTGGCCGCCCCACATCCGGGCACCTTCCCTTGGCGGGTTGCCCCACATCCGGGCACCCCCCCCTGTCTGGTCGCCCCACATCCGGGCACCTCCCCTTGGCTGGTTGCCCCACATCCGGGCACCTCCCCCTGGCTGGTTGCCCCACATCCGGGCACCTCCCCTTGGCTGGTTGCCCCACATCCGGGCACCTCCCCCTGGCTGGTTGCCCCACATCCTGGCACCTCCCCTTGTCTGGTCGCCCTACATCCGGGCACCTTCACATACAATCGCGTCATGTGCTCTCCTCATGCTTGCAGAAGCGTGACTTGTTTTGAAAGTAGACCAGTCCAATTATTTGTCGACGGAGAGCATTCTTGCTTGGATTGTGGTCAGTTTCTTGTTTCTAGCTTGTGCCTGGAGATGTCTGAGACTAGAAGGCCACCCACAACAGTGAGCTTGTGCCTGGAGATGTCTGAGACTAGAAGGCCACCCCCACAACAGTGAGCTTGTGCCTGGAGATGTCTGAGACTAGAAGGCCACCCACAACAGTGAGCTTGTGCCTGGAGATGTCTGAGACTAGAAGGCCACCCACAACAGTGAGCTTGTGCCTGGAGATGTCTGAGACTAGAAGGCCACCCATAACAGTGAGCTTGTGCCTGGAGATGTCTGAGACTAGAAGGCCTCCCACAACAGTGAGCTTGTGCCTGGAGATGTCTGAGACCAGAAGGCTACCCACAACAGTGAGCTTGTGCCTGGAGATGTCTGAGACTAGAAGGCCACCCACAACAGTGAGCTTGTGCCTGGAGATGTCTGAGACTAGAAGGCCACCCACAACAGAGAGCTTATGCCTGGAGATGTCTGAGACTAGAAGGCTACCCACAACAGTGAGCTTGTGCCTGGAGATGTCTGAGACTAGAAGGCCACCCACAACAGTGAGCTTGTGCCTGGAGATGTCTGAGACTAGAAGGCCACCCCCACAACAGTGAGCTTGTGCCTGGAGATGTCTGAGACTAGAAGGCCACCCACAACAGTGAGCTTGTGCCTGGAGATGTCTGAGACTAGAAGGCCACCCACAACAGTGAGCTTGTGCCTGGAGATGTCTGAGACTAGAAGGCCACCCATAACAGTGAGCTTGTGCCTGGAGATGTCTGAGACTAGAAGGCCTCCCACAACAGTGAGCTTGTGCCTGGAGATGTCTGAGACCAGAAGGCTACCCACAACAGTGAGCTTGTGCCTGGAGATGTCTGAGACTAGAAGGCCACCCACAACAGAGAGCTTATGCCTGGAGATGTCTGAGACTAGAAGGCTACCCACAACAGTGAGCTTGTGCCTGGAGATGTCTGAGACTAGAAGGCTGCCCGCAACAGTGGTACGAAGGCAAAGTGGACGATGCTGTGGAAGATGTTTCAGTCACATCCGGTGAAGCTGTCAATGGCCTAGAAATCTCAGCTGTGGCTTGAAATCTCCTTCTTTTGAAAAAATGGTGCGACACTAGCTTGTATGAGACGGGAATCACTGAGTCATCTCCATCACTTCAATAACTAAATGAGTGTGGGTCTCGTTCAGTGTGCATGTGCAGTGTGTACAGGTGCTATGTGCAGTGTGTACAGGTGCAGTGTGTACAGGTGCTATGTGTAGTGTGTACTATGTGCAGTGTGTACAGGTGCTATGTGCAGGTGCTATGTGCAGTGTGTACAGGTGCTATGTGCAGTGTGTACATGTGTAGTGTGTACAGGTGCTATGTGCAGTGTGTACAGGTGCTATGTGTAGTGTGTACTATGTGCAGTGTGTACAGGTGCTATGTGCAGGTGCTATGTGCAGTGTGTACAGGTGCTATGTGCAGTGTGTACATGTGTAGTGTGTACAGGTGCTATGTGCAGTGTGTACAGGTGCTATGTGTAGTGTGTACTATGTGCAGTGTGTACAGGTGCTATGTGCAGTGTGTACAGGTGCTATGTGCAGTGTGTGCAGGTGCTATGTGTAGTGTGTACTATGTGCAGTGTGTACAGGTGCTATGTGCAGTGTGTACAGGTGCTATGTGCAGTGTGTACAGGTGCTATGTGCAGTGTGTACTATGTGCAGTGTGTACAGGTGCTATGTGCAGTGTGTACATGTGTAGTGTGTACAGGTGCTATGTGCAGTGTGTACAGGTGCTATGTGCAGTGTGTACAGGTGCTATGTGCAGTGTGTACTATGTGCAGTGTGTACAGGTGCTATGTGCAGGTGCTATGTGCAGTGTGTACATGTGCAGTGTGTACATGTGCAGTGTGTACAGGTGCTATGTGTAGTGTGTACTATGTGCAGTGTGTACAGGTGCTATGTGCAGTGTGTACAGGTGCTATGTGCAGTGTGTACAGGTGCTATGTGCAGTGTGTACAGGTGCTACGTGCAGTGTGTACAGGTGCTATGTGTAGTGTGTACTATGTGCAGTGTGTACAGGTGCTATGTGCAGTGTGTACAGGTGCTATGTGCAGTGTGTACAGGTGCTACGTGCAGTGTGTACAGGTGCTATGTGTAGTGTGTACAGGTGCTATGTGCAGTGTGTACAGGTGCTCTGTGTGTGCATGCACTTAGTATATGTAGGGGTATAAAGTTCAAGGCAAATCATCAATATTGGGCTAAATGTGGGGTGCTCCCAGATACGGCCGTTTCTGAGTTACGGGCAGTGCCCAGTCCCAAGCTGCCCGGATGAGGGGATTTTAGTGTATGTTGTCTTTACTAATTATTGTTACATCGATTATTGCATGGACTTGATACATAAATAAAATGATAGATCTCTCTGTGTGCTCTCTTTAACTAAAATATTGCATAGGTATAGCTATGCATGGTTTCATTTAGGGGGGGGGGGGGGGGGCAGGGGGTGTGCGGTTGGAACCTTTTTGCCCTCCCTTTGGAAATTGTATTATTAAAATTCATTATTGATGTTGATAAGTGCTTGACAAAGTGCATGAGCAGTGAGAGTATGCACATGTAATGAGATAAGAGTCTGAATGAGAAGAGTTTACACAGCAATCCCTCTACCTTTTCTACTCCACACGTCAACAATTTCTTCCAAATCACTGTCAATGAGTTTTTCTGGAGATTCAATGACAATTTTCATTAAGTTTGACAGGCTAAGTTCAGTTAAGCGGTTATGAAGGCGATTCTTTATTAATTTCATGTCTTAGAAACTTCATTCCGCTGATGCTGTAGAAACAGGAATAGACAAGCATATGGTTGCCGGTTTATGTAGATGGGGAATAATGCTATAAGCATGTCATTGGTGAGTAATTCCTTCAGTTGCATGGATGTATCATCTTTTGGCTGCTTAATAAGGAGCTGACGATACGTTTTCCACTCTGTGCTGAGGTCAGAAGAGGCAATGGCTGCCTTCTCAAATTCAGTTCCTTCCAATGATTTAGCTGGTAAATCTCTCCCAAACTGTCCAGTGAGAGTTTGTACTGCTGTTTTAAAAAGCCCTTGTTTGGAGGAAAGCGCACAGACATTTATGTTTAATTAATTGGAATTGCTCTGAATCCCTTCACCCTTGAGAAAGGATTTGTTCCTGGATGAATTTCTTTGCTATAAGTTTTATTGTAGACATAGAGTGACTTAACAATGCGAAACTTTTGCAATTGAACTGTCTCCATATAAAGGTAGCTCATGAGTAGAGAGGCTGGGCACTTTCTTCGGATAAAAAATACTGAATGCTGATAACACATCTTTTGAGGAGGATCTAAACCTGCTGGATATGTTATCTTTGATGAGTCTGATAAAAGGCTTGCCCACTCTTTCTTGAAAAGAGCATATATCTAAATGAGTGACTTCAATACCTGTTTCTGCTTTTAACTCTTCTCTTGCATCTTGTAGCTGTAAAACTCAATTTGCTGAAGGCAGTATAGCATCATCAAGTGAATTAAGAGTAGCACCCACTAGACTAGAAATAAGGGAGAGGTCCAGGTGCTTGGTCTGTAAGGCACGGCTAAGCTTCGCCACTTGAGGAAGAATGTAGTCAAGTAGGTACATTGCTGCTATTGTGGAGTGACTAGAAAGGGCTTTACTTAGTCCAAGAACTTCTGGTTCATGTGATGTTTCATATATATTTTCAAGAGCAAGAACTAATGAGCTGTAACTAGCTTTTACTGCTTTGACACAATGCTCATGTGCAAGCCAACTTGTGTCTGGCGGTTTCACAATCTTGAGCTCTGGAAGACCTAGTGCTTTCTGAATCTCCTTTAATGACTCTGCACGGTTTAGTTAGTAATGAAAGAACTTCCATAACCTCATCAGAGTAGTGACTCCTAGGACACCAATACTTTACATGCACACTTTACATGCACACTCACTCCTAGGACACCAATACTTTACATGTAGACATGCTTCATACCTGGTGTAGCATTAGTAGCTTGCACAGAAGCCAGTTGAAGGACATGACAGCGACAGTGGACAAACAATAGATGAGGTGAGAGCTCTTTCAACCTTCTTTGAACTCCTGTTTTATCACCAGAGAAAGAGCAGCTCCATCAAATCCCATTCCTATAAGCCTTCCCAACTGAATGTTCTTTTCCTTGCATCACTCCACTAAAGCAGAGTAGATACTTTCAGCATTAGCTTTTTTCAAGGGTAAAATTTCAATGAAGTGTTCTTCATGTACACCGCTCTCCACCCAACGACAACAAATTGTCAGCTCCTCTATGGTAGTAACATCAGTGCAGTCATCAGCCATGATGCTAAAAAAGGGTGCCTTATGAAGCCGCTTGAGTAGAGACTGTTCCACCCATGTTCCAAGAGCATTCACAACGTTGCATTTCTTCCAGCTCTGTCAAGAAAGGTTTGAAGAGTCTCTCCACCACAACTCGCTACCAATTCAGTATAACGGAACTCACTTATCCGGATGTCTCGGTATAGCGAACGCAACCGCGGACCGGTAATTACTCGCACGAGTCACGCGCGTGCAGTAATCGCTCGCATACACGTGACTCCATTTGTCCCGTAGCCTAGGATTGTAGCAGCTAACTTCTTTGAGATATCTGCCAAGCGGAAAAACTTGACGTTGAAGCAGAAGGAAAAGGTGGTGGAAATGCGTGGAAAGGGATATTCTTTTGCTAGAGTAGCTACCGAATTTGGTATTGGTAAGTCTACAGTTTTTAATATAGTGAAGCAGAAGGACAAGCTTCAAACTTACATCGCAGAGCGAGAGACTGACGATGGTTCTGCAAGGAAGAAGATGAGAGTAGCTGATGACGACCATCTAGATAGATCTGTGTATCTATGGTTCACACAAGAAAGAGCTAAAGGCTCTCCAATAAGTGGACCTCTTATAATGGAGAAGGCAAGGATGCTGCATTCAGTAATCCACCCTGATGATAGTGAAGAGTCTTTTAAGGCTAGCCATGGCTGGCTCCACAGATTCAAGCAAAGGCATGGCATAAGGGAGTTACGACTTCAAGGCGAGTCTTTGTCAGCTGATAGCATTGCTGTTGGCCCCTGTAGAGAGAAATTGCTTGAGCTAATTGAAGAGCAGCAGCTAACCCTAAATCAGGTGTTTAACTGTGATGAAACAGGGTTGTACTGGCGTCTTTTGCCCCGGAAAACTCTTGCCGGAAGCCATGAAAAAACAGCTAAGAGTTTTAAAAAACCTAAAGATAGAGTTAGTGTTTTAGCTACAGCTAATGCATCAGGAAATTTTAGGCTACCCCTTCTTTTAATTGGTACAGCAAAGAATCCAAGAGCTTTAAAGAATATAAATAAAAGTGCTTTGCCTGTTATCTATGCTAGCCAAAAGAAGGCATGGATGGATTCTATGATTTTTAAATCCTGGTTTTTTGATCATTTTGTTCCCAGTGTTTCTAGGTATCTAAGGGATCAAGGCTTGGCTAGAAAAACAGTTTTAGTTTTAGACAACGCTTCTAGCCATCCTAAGTCCAGCATTTTGCAGACCCCTGATGGTGCCATTACATGTTTTTTCCTTCCGCCCAACACTACAAGCCTTATTCAGCCTATGGATCAAGGTGTGTTAGAAAACCTCAAGAGACGATACAAGCGTGCTCTCCTACAAAAGTTGCTGCTATCTCTTGAAGAGGGTACACCACAGCAATTTGTCAAAGATTTAAATATAAAGAAATGCATTTACATGTGTGCAGAGGCTTGGGATGACATTAGGGCTGAGTCACTTTCACGTGCTTGGAATAAGCTTCTTGGTGCTAGCAGCAGTAATTGCAGTACATCTACCAACCCAGCTGGCACTGACAATTCAGGGGCTTCAGCAGGCACTGATAATCCTGGAGCTTCAGCAGGCACTGACAATTCAAGGGCCGCTGACGATGCATGTGCTATTTTTGAAATAGGCACTGAATTATCAGTGTCATCTAGTGAAGTTCAGGAATGGCTAGATAGTGACAAGAATTTGGGTGAAGAACGTACAGATGAAGAAATTGTTCATCTTGCTTCAGAATCCAACCAGAATGAGTCTTCCGATGATGAATCTGAAGAACAAGGACCCAGTCACAAAGAAGCCGCAGATGCCTTTGATGTGTGCATCCGTTACCTTGAGCAACAGCCAAACACTAGCAGTGTCCAGTTAATGTTACTGAACAAGCTACGATCCTCTGCTGTGTTAGCATGTTTAAACGCCAAGAAGCAAACTTGCATACCGATTATTTCAACCTCCACCATTAAACATGTACTCTCAATAATGATTGCATGTGTAAATTGTAGCAGTTGTTATTTACATTGGACATAGCAATGACCAAATGGTCTGTAAGGGTAATATACCATACTTGACAGGAAACCATCAAGCCACTGAACAGCATCTGGTGCCTATAGGCGGGAAAACAGTGTATTCAACACAATACGAAATTATGTCATCATTACTTTCAGTATAACGAACATTTCACTATAATGAACACCTTCTGGTCCCGAAGTGTTCGTTATACTGAGGTTCTACTGTACCACTCAATAATATGATGATGTAAGTGTCTAGTATTGTTCCCTTCTATAAATAGATCACATGGACAGCATTTCGACACACCTTACCTTTCTACAACCTTTGTGTCAACTGTTAGTTCCACATTATAGTGCTTCATTATAGTGCTTAAGTATATCCAGGCTGAAGCCACCTCAGCCAACTCAAACAAACAAAAACCAACAGGGGCATCCACACACACCAGGGTTTAATCATTCAGGGGGGGGGGGGGGGGCTAGGATCTCCCCAAAGACCAGCTTCCCCCCCTACGCCTAAAATGTTTTTTCCCCTTAACAATTCTAACAATTCTCTATTAACTCATTGAGTACGATGGTGGGTCAAATTGACCCCACCCTAGGTGCCGTTGGTTACATAATTATTAAACCGGAAACGATTATAGCTTCGTTGACGATAATGACATCAAACATTAGAGAATTGAAAGCCCTTTCCAATGAATTTTTTTTCCAAGTCAGTAGCTGGAACGGTTGGCAAGTTACGCTCGCCTGAAGTTCAGTCTCTTTTCTCGCGAAGGATGGCATCTGTCCGCAACCTAACAGTAGATGATCTAGCAAACTACTGTGCTGGTGGTTCTCTCTCCAACAGCGATTTGGAAGCACAGATAGACAATGAACTTGAAGAGCTTGAAAGTGAGGATGAAACTCTAAAGGACCAGAATAGCGATGAAGAAGAGGAAAATAACAGGGTCGAAAACTTACTCTTCTCAGCGTATGGTGACAGTCAGGGATCTCAGTCTGTTACTACACCAGCTGAACGCAACTCACTCCTTTCTCTGGACCCAGAAATCAGTAAGCATGGGTGTTTAGCAAATTGCTATAGTTGTAGTAGTTCATCCAGACAGTCGATCACGTCATCGAGTCCTGCCCCCTACACCGTCCACCCAATGGCGAGCCCGGGATAGCCAGTCTGGACGACGAGACACGAGCGTGGCTGTCCTCGACAGAGTTGGTGATCTGACGTTGACGAGCGAGAGAGCAAACGAAAGAAGAAGATCCAGCTAATGGATTTTTTATGGCTATCATTCTTCAGGTGATAATGATCCTGATATCCCCAGCTCTAGCTGCGAGTCTGAGTCACCCTCCCAAGAAATATTTAAGTAGAGGAAGGAGAAGTCGAGGGTGTGAAAGAGGCAACAGGAAAGTTAGGGGCACCAGATGCAGTGATGTAGGTGGGAGGGATCGTGGTGGAGACAGGGGTCGCGGTGGAGGCAGGGGTTGCGGTGCAACCAGGGGACGCGGTGGAGGCAGGGGTCACGGTGGAGGCAGGTGTCGCGGTGCAACCAGGGGATGTGGTGGAGGTAGGGACAGAGGTGTAACAACACACTCAACCGAGTAAGCCCTATACTTTATACTTCTGTAGCTAGTTCATATTTTATGAAAGTTCTTACTTACATGTACAATAGGTCAGACTTGTTCGATTGGGAAATGACGGGTGTAAGTGATTCCACATCATACCTACCACCACGACAACTTCCTAGTTTTGACCATCCAACAGGCCCTGTTCACCGTACTTTTCGGGAAAATAAACCACTTAAAATTTTCAAGCTATTTGTAACGGTTAGTATATTGGAACTGATTTTAGAACACACCAAACTTTTTCTCTACAAAAAGGGGATTTCTTTGATATCACAATGGAAGAGTTGTTGAGGTCTCAACATAGCCATGGGCATGTCACGTCTACGTCGAATTCATGATTGGTCGCATGAACCCATGTTTAGAATACCTTGGTTTTCAGCTGTCATGTGTCGTGACCGATACTTCAAGATTTCCAGATTTATTCACTTAGCTGATTCGACAAAGCAAAAAAGAAGGGGTGAAGATAATTATGATCCTTTGTACAAAGTGATGCCACTCATTCAAAAATTATCCACAATTTTCAGTGCTACTATCAGCCGAAATGTGAACTGGCGATCGATGAAATGATGGTTGGTACTAGGTGCCGAATTCACTTCTTACAGTATATCCCTCAAAAGCCAACGAAGTGGGGGTTGAAGGTTTTTGTAAATGCAGTCAATAACTGGCTATGTACTGATGTTTGAAGTGTACACTGGTAATTCTTGAAGTACCCATGATGTGGTAATGAGACTAATGGACCCATATTTAGACAAAGGACACAAGTTATTCACAGATAATTTTTATACAAGTCCCTTACTTTGTCGTACACTGCTTGATCGAGGTACGTATTCCTGTGATACTGTGCGTTCAAATAGAAAGCACTTCCCCCAAGCTCTGAAACCGTGTAAAGGACTAGTTCGGTCACGTACAAGTTTGGTATATGTGGCCAGTATACAGCTGGTATTTGGTGTGACAGCCGTGATATTACTTTCCTTAGTACTATGCATAGTGCATCAGTAGAGATTGTGCATAAAAGAGCAAAGGGAAAGCGTGACAAAGAACCTGTTCCATGTCCTACAGCTATAATTGAATACAATAAATACATGAATGCTGTGGACCTTACAGATCAACTTCTCTCCTATCACTCGATAACAATAAGAAAAACAGTCAAATGGTAGAAAAAGTTATTTTGGAGAATGATTGATATGGCCATATTGAATTCGTCCATAATTTTTCGGAACAACCACCCTGGGAAAGGAATTCGTTCTAATAGGGAATTTCGTTTGGCATTAGTACATGAATTGGTACAGCCTTTGTTTCACCTACGGGCAAGTATACATAGCCCTTATGGAATGTTTTCACCTGGCAGACAACCTAATGAAGATTTTAGTCGTTTGAAGGGAAAACATTTTCTTTACAAGGACACAACTACCAGGAAGAGATGTGTTGTTTGTTTCAACACTAAAACGGTCAACAGGAAAAGGAAGGATACAAAAGTGACAACATATTGTGCAAAATGCAAACAATACATGTGTATTGGTATTTGTTTCGAAAAGTATCATACTGTAGTCAACTATAAACATTAGAATTTTTTTGGTCATTCTAATATTTCAATTGACATTAAAAAAACATTCCCCCCTCCCCCCCTATAATTGCTTCAATGCAACTGCAACTAGTGTGGTTAGAGAGTATTGCTTCAACTACTCAGTATTATTTTTGGCAAGGTATATATAATTTTTGGTGGAAGTGATGTGTAAAAGAAGTTGTGCATTACTACGATATGCAATTACTAAAGGGCGTGGCCAGACACACCCAAAGAGGTGTGGCTTTTATTCTTTTTCCTGGTGTTCAATCATTTCTTAGTGAACCTAGAGATGAAGTTACAACAACAAAGGAGTAATAATAAATGTGTAACTCATAATTTTGTAATACTGTAGTCAACTATAAACATTTTTTTTTTTGGTCTTTCTCGTATTTCGTATTGACATTACAAAAACAATTCTTTTCCCCTCAATAATTGCTTCAATGAAACTGTAACTTAGTGTGGTTAGAGAGTATTGCTTCAACTACTCAGTATTTTTTTTTTGCAAGGTATACATCATCTTTTGTGGAAGTTATGTGTAAAATAAGTTATGTAAAAAATATTGCATTACTACGATATGCAATTATTAAAGGCGTGGCCAACACACCCAAAGAGGTGTGGCTTTTATTCTTATTCCTGGAGTTCCATCATTTCTTAGTGAACCTAGAGATGAAGTTACAACAACAAAGGAGTAATAATAAATGTGTAACTCATAATTTTGTAATAGCACTAATTTTTTACTATTTTTTGCTCCCCGCAATTCAGTAGTCAATGAGTTAAAGTGCATTAATCCTTTCACTGGCAGATTTACGGGGGACTTTTTACAAAAATTGACACAATTTCACATTTTTTAATTATAGAGGACCACATGAAGACAAGTACCCAACAACTATATATCAGGTGATAGCTGATGCACGAAGGGACGTTATGGTAAATTTCAGTTGCTTAGCAACAAACCACAGAAATGTGAATATTGTTATAAGAGACAGGAAGTAAAATAAAAGGGTTTATATCGGGTTTATATCATCTCAATTTCTATTACACATGAAACCAGCAATGTTAGCCGGTCAACTTTTGGTCAACAACAACTGTTTGTCAACAACAATTTTTTGGTTGATTATAAAAAACCACAAAGATGTGAATATCATTATAAGTTGAAAAAGGCTATTTCAGCTCGGTTTCATACACATGAAATCAGCAATGTTAGCTAGTCAACGTCTGGTCAACAACAACTATTTGTCAACAACATTTTTATAACAAACCAAAAAGATGTGAATAGCATAACAAAGAGGAAGTAAGGGCTAGGGACCATAGTACTGAAAAACAAATAAAAGTATGTGCAAAGTGTGTAACATAATTATAAATAAATATAGATAAAAAATAAAAGGGCAATGCTTGGCACTGTGAAGATCTGCATAACTCAGACAAACACATAATGCTACATTATAAAATATATATATATATATATATATAATAACCTCTCCTCCAACCCCTCTACTGCTTCCTCATCCTACTCCAGGTCCATGAGTGAAACTACCTTCCAAAGAGAAATAGTTCTTATTATTATGCTAGTTACTAGGCTTTACTATACAACTCTTATCTATTCTTACCTTGGGGGAAGTCTTCATGATCATCGCTATCGTCTGAAGCTTCGTTTGGCAGAGTAGGGCGACCTATAATTTGAAAACTTGCTTCGTGGTCGGTGCCAACAGCTTCTGTTATAGCTGCCATAGCATCACCGTCAACTACGCCACTTCCCCAGGTAAGCACAGGCACCTTCTTCCTCTTCTTCACTAACGTCAATCTTGGACAGGCTGAAGTCATCCTCAAATAGGAAGTCTTAACGCTTTGTCTCTACTAAAGCGGGTTCTTCGAGACCGGGAATAAACCGGAAGTGATGTTTGCTGGCACGTTTACTTCCCTTTCCTCATTCCGTATTTTCCAGATATTCAGGGGTATATTAGAGGCATGCTTTAGGCATACTCGTGCAATTTTTGAAGGTTATACCGCGAACGGTTAATTTTTTACGGATTTTTTCGTCGCGACTAATCAGTTTACGCGACTAATCAGTTTTCGCGACTTAAGTCGCTTATGCCAGTGAAAGGGTTAATAAAGGAATATAGTGCATAAAATAGTAAGAAATTCCGTCCCCTCCCCCTCACAGCCGAAATAAAACTGAGTCTGGCTGTGTAGACTTCCTTTTAGAACTGACTGAGTAGTACCCCCAGAATGCCTCAGAATCAATCTCAGAGCATCTATTATTATTATTATTATTTTTTTACTCTGGGGGAGCATGCCCCTAGACCGCCCTGTTGTTATGTGCTATACACCCCCTCCACGTCAACACCAAACTTTGGAGTCCCCCCCTCCCAAAACTTAAAATCCTGTATAAAACCCTGCGACACACACACACACACATTCAAGTATACCCCGACCCCCCAGATGGCGTATCTTTAACCATCATGCCCCACCTTAAAATCCAGATTCCTCCAGTTGCCGGCCCCCTTGGACAATTTTCTAAATGAAATCCTGTAGGTGAATGTATGGTGAATACATAGACAATAGATAGACAGGTGAGTGTATGTGAATACATAGGCAATAGATAGACAGGTGAGTGTATGTGAATACATAGACAATAGATAGACAGGTGAACGTATGTGAATACATAGACAATAGATAGACAGGTGAATGTATGTGAATACATAGACAATAGATAGACAGGTGAATGTATGTGAATACATAGACAATAGATAGACAGGTGAATGTATGTGAATACATAGACAATAGATAGACAGGTGAATGTATGTGAATACATAGACAATAGATAGACAGGTGAACGTATGTGAATACATAGACAATAGATAGACAGGTGAACGTATGTGAATACATAGACAATAGATAGACAGGTGAATGTATGTGAATACATAGACAATAGATAGACAGGTGAGTGTATGTGAATACATAGACAATAGATAGACAGGTGAGTGTATGTGAATACATAGACAATAGATAGACAGGTGAATGTATGTGAATACATAGACAATAGATAGACAGGTGAACGTATGTGAATACATAGACAATAGATAGACAGGTGAACGTATGTGAATACATAGACAATAGATAGACAGGTGAACGTATGTGAATACATAGGCAATAGATAGACAGGTGAACGTATGTGAATACATAGACAATAGATAGACAGGTGAATGTATGTGAATACATAGACAATAGATAGACAGGTGAACGTATGTGAATACATAGACAATAGATAGACAGGTGAACGTATGTGAATACATAGACAATAGATAGACAGGTGAATGTATGTGAATACATAGACAATAGATAGACAGGTGAATGTATGTGAATACATAGACAATAGATAGACAGGTGAGTGTATGTGAATACATAGACAATAGATAGACAGGTGAGTGTATGTGAATACATAGACAATAGATAGACAGGTGAATGTATGTGAATACATAGACAATAGATAGACAGGTGAATGTATGTGAATACATAGACAATAGATAGACAGGTGAGTGTATGTGAATACATAGACAATAGATAGACAGGTGAGTGTATGTGAATACATAGACAATAGATAGACAGGTGAGTGTATGTGAATACATAGGCAATAGATAGACAGGTGAGTGTATGTGAATACATAGACAATAGATAGACAGGTGAACGTATGTGAATACATAGACAATAGATAGACAGGTGAATGTATGTGAATACATAGACAATAGATAGACAGGTGAACGTATGTGAATACATAGACAATAGATAGACAGGTGAATGTATGTGAATACATAGACAATAGATAGACAGGTGAATGTATGTGAATACATAGACAATAGATAGACAGGTGAACGTATGTGAATACATAGACAATAGATAGACAGGTGAATGTATGGTGAATACATAGACAATAGATAGACAGGTGAGTGTATGTGAATACATAGACAATAGATAGACAGGTGAGTGTATGTGAATACATAGGCAATAGATAGACAGGTGAACGTATGTGAATACATAGACAATAGATAGACAGGTGAATGTATGTGAATACATAGACAATAGATAGACAGGTGAACGTATGTGAATACATAGACAATAGATAGACAGGTGAATGTATGTGAATACATAGGCAATAGATAGACAGGTGAATGTATGTGAATACATAGGCAATAGATAGACAGGTGAACGTATGTGAATACATAGACAATAGATAGACAGGTGAATGTATGTGAATACATAGACAATAGATAGACAGGTGAATGTATGTGAATACATAGACAATAGATAGACAGGTGAATGTATGTGAATACATAGACAATAGATAGACAGGTGAGTGTATGTGAATACATAGACAATAGATAGACAGGTGAGTGTATGTGAATACATAGACAATAGATAGACAGGTGAGTGTATGTGAATACATAGGCAATAGATAGACAGGTGAGTGTATGTGAATACATAGACAATAGATAGACAGGTGAACGTATGTGAATACATAGACAATAGATAGACAGGTGAATGTATGTGAATACATAGACAATAGATAGACAGGTGAACGTATGTGAATACATAGACAATAGATAGACAGGTGAATGTATGTGAATACATAGACAATAGATAGACAGGTGAATGTATGTGAATACATAGACAATAGATAGACAGGTGAACGTATGTGAATACATAGACAATAGATAGACAGGTGAACGTATGTGAATACATAGACAATAGATAGACAGGTGAATGTATGGTGAATACATAGACAATAGATAGACAGGTGAGTGTATGTGAATACATAGACAATAGATAGACAGGTGAGTGTATGTGAATACATAGGCAATAGATAGACAGGTGAACGTATGTGAATACATAGACAATAGATAGACAGGTGAATGTATGTGAATACATAGACAATAGATAGACAGGTGAACGTATGTGAATACATAGACAATAGATAGACAGGTGAACGTATGTGAATACATAGACAATAGATAGACAGGTGAACGTATGTGAATACATAGACAATAGATAGACAGATGAATGTATGTGAATACATAGACAATAGATAGACAGGTGAATGTATGTGAATACATAGACAATAGATAGACAGGTGAACGTATGTGAATACATAGACAATAGATAGACAGGTGAATGTATGTGAATACATAGACAATAGATAGACAGGTGAGTGTATGTGAATACATAGACAATAGATAGACAGGTGAGTGTATGTGAATACATAGGCAATAGATAGACAGGTGAGTGTATGTGAATACATAGACAATAGATAGACAGGTGAACGTATGTGAATACATAGACAATAGATAGACAGGTGAATGTATGTGAATACATAGACAATAGATAGACAGGTGAACGTATGTGAATACATAGACAATAGATAGACAGGTGAACGTATGTGAATACATAGACAATAGATAGACAGGTGAGTGTATGTGAATACATAGACAATAGATAGACAGGTGAGTGTATGTGAATACATAGACAATAGATAGACAGG
This sequence comes from Cladorhizidae sp. MBARI D1340-BT2, assembly GCA_028752905.1. NCBI lineage: Eukaryota > Metazoa > Porifera > Demospongiae > Poecilosclerida > Cladorhizidae > Cladorhizidae sp. MBARI D1340-BT2. The sequence goes on along the minus strand of JAQNBH010000018.1, from coordinate 4,784,110 downwards.
TGAGTGTATGTGAATACATAGACAATAGATAGACAGGTGAGTGTATGTGAATACATAGGCAATAGATAGACAGGTGAGTGTATGTGAATACATAGACAATAGATAGACAGGTGAACGTATGTGAATACATAGACAATAGATAGACAGGTGAATGTATGTGAATACATAGACAATAGATAGACAGGTGAACGTATGTGAATACATAGACAATAGATAGACAGGTGAATGTATGTGAATACATAGACAATAGATAGACAGGTGAATGTATGTGAATACATAGACAATAGATAGACAGGTGAACGTATGTGAATACATAGACAATAGATAGACAGGTGAACGTATGTGAATACATAGACAATAGATAGACAGGTGAATGTATGGTGAATACATAGACAATAGATAGACAGGTGAGTGTATGTGAATACATAGGCAATAGATAGACAGGTGAACGTATGTGAATACATAGACAATAGATAGACAGGTGAATGTATGTGAATACATAGACAATAGATAGACAGGTGAACGTATGTGAATACATAGACAATAGATAGACAGGTGAACGTATGTGAATACATAGACAATAGATAGACAGGTGAATGTATGTGAATACATAGACAATAGATAGACAGGTGAACGTATGTGAATACATAGACAATAGATAGACAGGTGAATGTATGTGAATACATAGACAATAGATAGACAGGTGAATGTATGTGAATACATAGACAATAGATAGACAGGTGAGTGTATGTGAATACATAGACAATAGATAGACAGGTGAATGTATGTGAATACATAGACAATAGATAGACAGGTGAATGTATGTGAATACATAGACAATAGATAGACAGGTGAATGTATGTGAATACATAGACAATAGATAGACAGGTGAATGTATGTGAATACATAGACAATAGATAGACAGGTGAACGTATGTGAATACATAGACAATAGATAGACAGGTGAACGTATGTGAATACATAGACAATAGATAGACAGGTGAGTGTATGTGAATACATAGACAATAGATAGACAGGTGAATGTATGTGAATACATAGACAATAGATAGACAGGTGAATGTATGTGAATACATAGACAATAGATAGACAGGTGAATGTATGTGAATACATAGACAATAGATAGACAGGTGAATGTATGTGAATACATAGACAATAGATAGACAGGTGAGTGTATGTGAATACATAGACAATAGATAGACAGGTGAGTGTATGTGAATACATAGACAATAGATAGACAGGTGAACGTATGTGAATACATAGACAATAGATAGACAGGTGAACGTATGTGAATACATAGACAATAGATAGACAGGTGAGTGTATGTGAATACATAGACAATAGATAGACAGGTGAGTGTATGTGAATACATAGACAATAGATAGACAGGTGAGTGTATGTGAATACATAGACAATAGATAGACAGGTGAACGTATGTGAATACATAGACAATAGATAGACAGGTGAGTGTATGTGAATACATAGACAATAGATAGACAGGTGAACGTATGTGAATACATAGACAATAGATAGACAGGTGAACGTATGTGAATACATAGACAATAGATAGACAGGTGAACGTATGTGAATACATAGACAATAGATAGACAGGTGAACGTATGTGAATACATAGACAATAGATAGACAGGTGAACGTATGTGAATACATAGACAATAGATAGACAGGTGAATGTATGTGAATACATAGACAATAGATAGACAGGTGAATGTATGGAGAATACATAGACAATAGATAGACAGGTGAACGTATGTGAATACATAGACAATAGATAGACAGGTGAACGTATGTGAATACATAGACAATAGATAGACAGGTGAGTGTATGTGAATACATAGACAATAGATAGACAGGTGAATGTATGTGAATACATAGACAATAGATAGACAGGTGAGTGTATGTGAATACATAGACAATAGATAGACAGGTGAGTGTATGGTGAATACATAGACAATAGATAGACAGGTGAACGTATGTGAATACATAGACAATAGATAGACAGGTGAACTTATGTGAATACATAGACAATAGATAGACAGGTGAACGTATGTGAATACATAGACAATAGATAGACAGGTGAGTGTATGTGAATACATAGACAATAGATAGACAGGTGAACGTATGTGAATACATAGACAATAGATAGACAGGTGAATGTATGTGAATACACAGATTAAATGATTGTGTAAATGATTTAAAATGGTAAAGGGTCATCTAACTGGTCGTACATGAGGGGTCATCTAACTGGTCGTACATGAGGGGTCTCGTTTCCTTTATTTTAGAACATGTCAGTTCCCATATAAACATTTTTGATAAATAGTCTATAATTATATAGATATGCTGTATGGGTCTTTAGCTTGTAGGACTTTTGTTCTCAACATGACAGGGTTTTGTGTTCTGTTTACATCAGGAACATCAGGTCACTGTGAGGTTTGATTCCCCAACTTCTCCTCTAATAGTGGAGGGGTTGATGAAACTCCACATTGAGCCAGGGGGCCCGAGTTTTGAAGTCAAGTTACGAGGAACTGCAGTGAGTCCGACTCCAATAGCTGAAGGGTGAGCGAACAGACAGGTGACATGTAATGATCCGTATGTATCTCCAATCCTCATCCTGTTTCTGCTCTTGTTACAATGCAAGTTAGGAAAGAGAGAGTTTTTTTTTCTAATCTCTCTGGAACTGTCTAGTAATAAAAGGGACGTATGCTCCGGCAGTTTTAACAGCTTTATAACAGGGGCGTAGGAAGCAATTCTTAAGTGTAGAGGCCCTGTCGCCTTGCCACACCAGGGTGTGGTTTTACAAATGTGGGTTTGGTTTGGAAACTTACAAAAAAAACAACTTCATGCATGCATTTTCAAACCTTACCTAATGTCAGTCAGAGGGAACTTGCTGCAATGATGGGCACACTACAAGCCAGGACTTGACGATGCTTGAAGTACTATTATTACCATTACTATATATATACAATTATGTTATTGTTTCTCATAAGATATATAGTTGTTGCTATTACATCACATATCAGGTCTAAATCAGTTTGTTTAAATTTATCAAAGATATTTTCTCGGCGACTATATAGATTCTCTGATAAATTCATTGCCTATCTCTACTAAACTCAATCGATCAGTGCGATGTTTGTGCACATTCAAGGCAGAGTTCACCGGTTTTACTCAGGGCTTGGGTATAACCCGGGTTAGGTTAAATACATTTTAGCCAGTTTTACCCTTTTACTCAAACATGGATACAACCCAGGATAAAATAATAGACACAATATATTTATTATAAACTGTAAAGATATTATAAGAAATTAACTCTATAATCAGGAAGTAAGACATTCAATAAATGGCAACTGTAAAGAACTAGACAAAAACAGGAGCTGTGTTTCACTCAGCATTTATTTACCAAGTGATGTTACCAAGTGATAAGGTTGTATATATATATTTTTTATTTAATGATTTATTTAAATATTTAAACAAGATTCATGGGATTAAAGTCCAATTGATATGCAAGCTAAGCATATTTGATAGTCAATCTCCTGAGGTCCTCGCAGGAGCCTGTGGCAGAAGACGAGTTTCTAGGCTTTCTCATTTTTGTAATTGCAGTATATCCTTCCAATTGGAGAAGCCCTTGGTAATGAAGGCTGCATCTGACCACTGAAGCTTCTTCTCTTCACTTGCTTTAGCACATCTCTGCCCTCCATGTAGTGTATCCAAGGCCACCTGAGGAACCATGATGGCTGGAAACTTCTCTTTACCACACATTTCTTTTCAAATTCTGAAACGGAAATCCTTCGGGCAGGACAGTGGGCGCGCGCATGTGCGCGCAATTTTTTAATTTTTTTATTATTATTTTTTAATTTTTTTAAATTTTTTTTTAATTTTTAAAAAAATTTAAATTTAAAAAAAAATTTTTTTGTTGTTGTTGTTGTAAAAAGTGTAGCGGCCATGGCCGCTCCGGCCGCTGCAGTTCCTACGTCCTTGTATAATGATGACTAACTATGGGGAAGGGACGTATGCTCCGGCAGTTTTAACAGCTTTGTAATGATCACTAACTATGGGGAAGGGACCTATGCTCCGGCAGTTTTAACAGCTTTGTAATGATGACTAACTATGGGGAAGGGACCTATGCTCCGGCAGTTTTAACAGCTTTGTAATATGACTAACTATGGGGAAGGGGCCTATGCTCCGGCAGTTTTAACAGCTTTATAATGATGACTAACTATGGGGAAGGGACCTATGCTCCGGCAGTTATAATAGCTTTATAATAAATTTTTTGGGGGGAACGACTTTGCACTCCAGCCAATACAGTATATATACATTTTTCCTCCCATCAGGGTTCTGTCGTGCAGTAGGCGCTACCTGTATTGGGGAGGAGTGGCTCTTGGAGGAGCAAAGTAAGTGTCTGTGTGCTGCCTAGTCTTCTGTGCATTGCTACTGGTAAAGGATATAATAATAATACCATATAAGGGAAAATAACGAGTGCCCAATGTTAGTGAAGTTGAGAAAAATTGTTGGGGGGCGGGGTTCTGAAAAAGGCTTGCAGAACAGTAAATTTCACAATACCATATTTGATATATGCATACGCTGTATTCCAAGATTTTGGTTCAGAGTTGAATATATACAAGTTGTGTCAGGTAGATGAGGGTGTCCAGCCTGCTTGAGGCCAGGCTGGACTTCATTGGGACCGGAAGAAATGTCTTCAACAGCTTTGCTCCAGTTTCTGATATAGCTGGCCTGGAGTAAGCTTCCCTCTATGCAGCAAGACTTCTGCCTCCTTGAATCGCGAACAGTCCTCTCACTTATATTTATACTCTGCTCCTTACTGTATTATCTCATAGCAGCAGCATGTCTATGCACCAGCGCGTGCATGGTAGGTAAGAAGCTGTAGTGATGGGAAAGGACTCTGTCCTCGTCTAGAACAGCGTGTACGAAACAATTTTCATCTTGTACGATTTTCATCTCGTGCAGTTGTGTAGCCACACTCTCTGCAACATCCTTTGGCCGAGGCAAATCTTCATTCCTTCATTCAGTGCTTAAGGATGAGAGGGGACTTGTCTAGCTTCAGCTGAATCACCAAGCACACAATACCTCATACAGCTGCTAACTAGTCACATGATTAGAAGGAGCAAACAGATCAACACATGAAATGTTGGGCACATTTGTCACTGCGTTAATACTTCCTATACACTGACCCCCCCCCCCCCCCCCCCCCCCCCCCATCGGGGTAGCAGGTGAACGTCCACTCTCAACATGGACACATAATCTGGATTTGAACCACGAGTAGGGATTACCCACCCACTATCTGCGGCATATTAGACTTCATTAACTCCTTCAATAATTCATTTTATACTACATCACATGACCTGTGGCTAATTTGATTGGTTAATAACTATAGCTCATAACCTACACTTTTAACCGCATGTAGTATAGCGCATGCGCAATGTAGTATAAGTAAGATAGCCTACACAAAAGAGTTGGTTATACGCCAGTATAACCTACTCGTTTGCTGTTACATCCCTCGGCTTCGCCTCGGGGTAACCGCAAACTCAGAGGTTACATAGGCGCATAACCGACTCTTTTGAATAGGCTATCCTATACATACGTACCTTACTCTATGTAGTTCAGTGCGCGGGGGTGGGGGGGACAAGGGCATTTAGTTTGTATGTGGTGGTGGCAGTGGTCATGCTCTCCTGAAGCAGATTCTTCTTTTGTAAATGCATGTAGTTTGGTCTACAAGTATTGACAGCAAGTCCTGTTCTTCCTGTTTTTCAGGCAGTTGGACCTGCTGCTGCACAACAGCTTCCCCACTGCTGTTCCTCTCAGACTGTCAGTGAGGCACCCCCTGGCCCCATTCCAGGTCAGAGATACGTAGGCACTGAACCTTTGAAATATTGTATGCCTGGCTCTCCTGTGCAGACTGCTTCTAGGTTGTCCACCCTCTCTCTGTCTTTGCTTCCCTGTCCTCCATCAATCCTCAACCACTTCTTGTACTTCCATTATTTCTTCCTCCCTTACCACACATTTTTCTCACCACTCCATCTTCCTCTCTCAATGTTTCTCTTTCTTACTGCCATCCCTTCAAGCCTCTTCTCATGCCTCCATCTTTCCTTTCTCATCTCCCCACCTCTCCCCACTCCTCTATCCTCCGACCTCTTACCCTTCCTCTCTTCTCTCTCCCCACCTCATCTCTCCTATTCCCTCTCCACACTTCTCTTTCCCTTCTACTTACCTCTCTGCTCCCCATTCTCCTTCCCTTCTCTCCACCTCTCCTCTCCCTTCTCCACCTCTCCTCTCCCTTCTCCACCTCTCCTCTCCCTTCTCCACCTCTCCTCTCCTTTCTCCACCTCTCATCTCCCTTCTCTCCACCTCTCTCTCCCTTCTCTCCACCTCTCTCCACCTCTCCTCTCCCTTCTCCCCACCTCTCCTCTCCCTTCTCTCCACCTCTCCTCTCCCTTCACTCCACCTCTCCTCTCCCTTCTCTCCACCTCTCCTCTCCCTTCTCTCCACCTCTCCTCTCCCTTCTCTCCACCTCTCCTCTCCCTTCTCTCCACCTCTCCTCTCCCTTCTCTCCACCTCTCCTCCACCTCTCCTCTCCTTCTCTCCACCGATCCTCTCCCTCCCTTTACAATACCACCCTCCCTTTCCTCCTCCCCTCTCCCTGAATCTCTCGGGGGGGTCCTCCTAACCTTCCTGTCTCACTCTGCATGTCGTACATTCTGTAGTTAGATCAAGATGAAGTCATATTACTGCCACAAGAGGAGGTGCCAGTCAAGATCAACTTCTTACCCTTTTCCACTTCCATTTCTGTCACTGCTCTGGACGTATTTGACCAGCTGCATGCTAGGAGGTTTCGGGTACATAGAAATATCTTACAATTCAGTGTTCTTCCTCACAATCACATAAAACACTGCAGTCCCTACCCCCGTAAATGATGGTGAGGTGGTGAGCCTAGTATTCTGTACATAAGGAATGAGCTATACTATACTTGGCGTGTGCAATAAACTATTGATAAGGAGTGTCCAATATTGTCACACACCTTCCTGGGACATCCCAAGATTCCCAGGATACGTGGGGACTATCCCAGGATGCTCCTAGTGGGGATGACTAATTAGATTGAGGTTTGTTTATCCCCAGGCATAGTCCTTCCCTGGCCCCCTGGAATGCCCCTGGCCCCCTGGAATGCCCCTGACCCTAGACTGTTTCCAGGATGTACACAGTCTAATCTGTCCCCCTCAATAGACACACTGTGAGATAGTCCACGTTAGAGGAAAAGTTATGGTATACTAAACTTGTACTTATTAACGATAGTCTGGCCTGACTCCGATCTCCCTTGCCTCCCACCCAGACCCCTTGTGTGTGGCTATGGTATATAATATGGATATCATCTTATCTCTCAGATCCCGTTGTGTGGCTATGGTGGTATTAGCAGACTAGAAGTTGGTGGTGTAAGATTTACACCCAATGGCGGACATCGCTTGGACATCAGCAAAGTACAACATACTCGTGGCAAGAAGATCAAAATTCTCCTGTACAACTCCGGATCCAGGGCTGCCTTCATGCACGCCGAGTGCCACGAGTTGGAGGGTCACGTGCCCCTCCCAGATTACCGTGCCCACATAATCCCTCCCAGCCTGGTAATCCCGGCAAATAGTACCGGAGAAATTCAACTCTTTTATCGTCTAAGCAAGGTGGAAGAAGACGAGTCCAGCGTGACTCAGACTTCCCTGGCAAAGCTGGTAATCCAGAGTGGTGATGAGTGTCTCCGGCAGAAGCTCGTACATGCAGTGAAGGAGGAGGCTAAGCTGTCCACTGCAAACAAAATATTTGTGAAGGACTTTCCTAACCAGAGGGAGGAGGCCCCAGGTGTGTATTACCATGTAATTACAGGTCGTGTTTAGTGCTCTCTGTATGCTGCTATAACTTGAAGAGTGTGAGTGTGTGTGTGTGTGTGGTATTAGTCTGTGACTATGTTGTGCACACCAGAACATGCACTGTGTCATGTCACACTGGGTTGAGCAGGTTGAAGGGTGTAGTGAAGATGACACAATTTTTTTGTAAAACACTTCACAGAACAAACTCTGTTGCCATCAGATCTGTATCCTCATGGATTTAGTCTTTGTGTGTGTGTGGATTGTTACTGATATTGTGTGTTCAATGTTACTCCACTTCTGCTTTTGTCTCTCCTTTCTTCTATCCACTCTCCTCTTCTCTCTCTAGAGATGGAGTGGAGTGCTTTCCACGTAGACGACATAGAATCTGTTTTCTCCTCGCAACTCACACTTACTTCCATCACACTCATAGTCTCCCCTGAACCCATGCGCCACAAGTCCCCTGTGAAAGCTTCCTCCGACTCCTCCCAGCACTTGGTAACACCTGGGCACCCTCTCCTCCCTCTCAGTCCTTCATACACGCCCATAGAAAAACAGGTTAAAATCCAGAGCCAGTCGGCAGCTCCGGATTCCCTCTGTACCATCCAGGAGGACTCTGCGCTGTCGTTGTCAGAGCGTCAAGATGTTTGTGTAATGTCCCACGGTGATTTGGAAAAGAACAAGCATGTAGCGAAGTGGCTGTCGCAGACAAAACGTGACATTGCTCGGCGTCAAAGTGCTCCGAACAGGGCAGGTGGAAAGCCTCCATCTCAGAAAAAGATGGTCTACCTGTCCAGTGGGTTTATCCAATTCTCGGACACGGAAGTCGGATCTTGCTCGACATTGAAGATACGCGTGTGCAACAGAGACAGTGTGGACCACACGATGGAGGTCCTGAAACCCGCCAATCCCTTTGCCATCAGCCATCAAAGCTTCACTCTGGGGTAGGTTATTAGCGATGGTAAAAGGATTTTCTGTAATCGACCTACATTGTTGTCCACTGCTTAGCTAACAGCTGCTGGTATAATAATAACTTTTCAAAATAGGCACATTAGCAAAACATTATTGAACCGTTTCTAATCTTTAAATGACAGAAAACTGCTTTTGGTGAGAAATCTCCCCTTATTAACCAAAAGAAGTTCTATTTTGCTCCAATTGGGACGTTTTTGAGGAAAAACTGTCTTAATTAAATCGCTCATTCTTAAATAAATAATCTCGCTCTTTTTCTCGTTACTTCTGCCAGATGAGTGTCTGATTAAGCGAGGGTACCCTGCATGTTGCTTGTAATGTTAGTTGCCTGGAGTGTCTGATTAGGTGAGGTTACCCTGCATGTTGCTTGTAATGTTAGTTGCCTGGAGTGTCTGATTAGGCTAGGGTACCCTGCATGTTGCTTGTAATGTTAGTTGCCTGGAGTGTCTGATTAGGCGAGGTACCCTGCATGTTGCTTGTAATGTTAGTTGCCTGGAGTGTCTGATTAGGTGAGGTTACCCTGCATGTTGCTTGTAATGTTAGTTGCCTGGAGTGTCTGATTAGGCTAGGGTACCCTGCATGTTGCTTGTAATGTTAGTTGCCTGGAGTGTCTGATTAGGCGAGGTTACCCTGCATGTTGCTTGTAATGTTAGTTGCCTGGAGTGTCTGATTAGGCAAGGTTACCCTGCATGTTGCTTGTAATGTTAGTTGCCTGGAGTGTCTGATTAGACGAGGTTACCCTGCATGTTGCTTGTAATGTTAGTTGCCTGGAGTGTCTGATTAGGCAAGGTTACCCTGCATGTTGCTTGTAATGTTAGTTGCCTGGAGTGTCTGATTAGGCAAGGTTACCCTGCATGTTGCTTGTAATGTTAGTTGCCTGGAGTGTCTGATTAGGTGAGGTTACCCTGCATGTTGCTTGTAATGTTAGTTGCCTGGAGTGTCTGATTAGGCGAGGTTACCCTGCATGTTGCTTGTAATATTAGTTGCCTGGAGTGTCTTATTAGGCGAGGTTACCCTGCATGTTGCTTGTAATGTTAGTTGCCCGGAGTGTCTGATTAGGCAAGGTTACCCTGCATGTTGCTTGTAATGTTAGTTGCCTGGAGTGTCTGATTAGGCGAGGTTACCCTGCATGTTGCTTGTAATGTTAGTTGCCTGGAGTGTCTGATTAGGCAAGGTTACCCTGCATGTTGCTTGTAATGTTAGTTGCCTGGAGTGTCTGATTAGGCGAGGTTACCCTGCATGTTGCTTGTAATGTTAGTTGCCCGGAGTGTCTGATTAAGCGAGGTTACCCTGCATGTTGCTTGTAATGTTAGTTGCCTGGAGTGTCTGATTAGGTGAGGTTACCCTGCATGTTGCTTGTAATGTTAGTTGCCTGGAGTGTCTGATTAGGCGAGGTTACCCTGCATGTTGCTTGTAATGTTAGTTGCCTGGAGTGTCTTATTAGGCAAGGTTACCCTGCATGTTGCTTGTAATGTTAGTTGCCTGGAGTGTCTGATTAGGCGAGGTTACCCTGCATGTTGCTTGTAATGTTAGTTGCCTGGAGTGTCTGATTAGGCGAGGTTACCCTGCATGTTGCTTGTAATGTTAGTTGCCTGGAGTGTCTGATTAGGCTAGGGTACCCTGCATGTTGCTTGTAATGTTAGTTGCCTGGAGTGTCTGATTAGGCGAGGTTACCCTGCATGTTGCTTGTAATGTTAGTTGCCTGGAGTGTCTGATTAGGCAAGGTTACCCTGCATGTTGCTTGTAATGTTAGTTGCCTGGAGTGTCTGATTAGACGAGGTTACCCTGCATGTTGCTTGTAATGTTAGTTGCCTGGAGTGTCTGATTAGGCAAGGTTACCCTGCATGTTGCTTGTAATGTTAGTTGCCTGGAGTGTCTGATTAGGCAAGGTTACCCTGCATGTTGCTTGTAATGTTAGTTGCCTGGAGTGTCTGATTAGGTGAGGTTACCCTGCATGTTGCTTGTAATGTTAGTTGCCTGGAGTGTCTGATTAGGCGAGGTTACCCTGCATGTTGCTTGTAATATTAGTTGCCTGGAGTGTCTTATTAGGCGAGGTTACCCTGCATGTTGCTTGTAATGTTAGTTGCCCGGAGTGTCTGATTAGGCAAGGTTACCCTGCATGTTGCTTGTAATGTTAGTTGCCTGGAGTGTCTGATTAGGCGAGGTTACCCTGCATGTTGCTTGTAATGTTAGTTGCCTGGAGTGTCTGATTAGGCGAGGTTACCCTGCATGTTGCTTGTAATGTTAGTTGCCCGGAGTGTCTGATTAAGCGAGGTTACCCTGCATGTTGCTTGTAATGTTAGTTGCCTGGAGTGTCTGATTAGGTGAGGTTACCCTGCATGTTGCTTGTAATGTTAGTTGCCTGGAGTGTCTGATTAGGCGAGGTTACCCTGCATGTTGCTTGTAATGTTAGTTGCCTGGAGTGTCATATTAGGCAAGGTTACCCTGCATGTTGCTTGTAATGTTAGTTGCCTGGAGTGTCTGATTAGGCGAGGTTACCCTGCATGTTGCTTGTAATGTTAGTTGCCTGGAGTGTCTGATTAGGTGAGGTTACCCTGCATGTTGCTTGTAATGTTAGTTGCCTGGAGTGTCTGATTAGGCGAGGTTACCCTGCATGTTGCTTGTAATGTTAGTTGCCTGGAGTGTCTTATTAGGCAAGGTTACCCTGCATGTTGCTTGTAATGTTAGTTGCCTGGAGTGTCTGATTAGGCGAGGTTACCCTGCATGTTGCTTGTAATGTTAGTTGCCTGGAGTGTCTGATTAGGTGAGGTTACCCTGCATGTTGCTTGTAATGTTAGTTGCCTGGAGTGTCTGATTACGAGGTTACCCTGCATGTTGCTTGTAATGTTAGTTGCCCGGAGTGTCTGATTAGGCAAGGTTACCCTGCATGTTGCTTGTAATGTTAGTTGCCTGGAGTGTCTGATTAGGCGAGGTTACCCTGCATGTTGCTTGTAATGTTAGTTGCCTGGAGTGTCTGATTAGGCGAGGTTACCCTGCATGTTGCTTGTAATGTTAGTTGCCTGGAGTGTCTGATTAGGCGAGGTTACCCTGCATGTTGCTTGTAATGTTAGTTGCCCGGAGTGTCTGATTAAGCGAGGTTACCCTGCATGTTGCTTGTAATGTTAGTTGCCTGGAGTGTCTGATTAGGTGAGGTTACCCTGCATGTTGCTTGTAATGTTAGTTGCCTGGAGTGTCTGATTAGGCGAGGTTACCCTGCATGTTGCTTGTAATGTTAGTTGCCTGGAGTGTCATATTAGGCAAGGTTACCCTGCATGTTGCTTGTAATGTTAGTTGCCTGGAGTGTCTGATTAGGCGAGGTTACCCTGCATGTTGCTTGTAATGTTAGTTGCCTGGAGTGTCTGATTAGGTGAGGTTACCCTGCATGTTGCTTGTAATGTTAGTTGCCTGGAGTGTCTGATTAGGCGAGGTTACCCTGCATGTTGCTTGTAATGTTAGTTGCCTGGAGTGTCTTATTAGGCAAGGTTACCCTGCATGTTGCTTGTAATGTTAGTTGCCTGGAGTGTCTGATTAGGCGAGGTTACCCTGCATGTTGCTTGTAATGTTAGTTGCCTGGAGTGTCTGATTAGGTGAGGTTACCCTGCATGTTGCTTGTAATGTTAGTTGCCTGGAGTGTCTGATTACGAGGTTACCCTGCATGTTGCTTGTAATGTTAGTTGCCCGGAGTGTCTGATTAGGCAAGGTTACCCTGCATGTTGCTTGTAATGTTAGTTGCCTGGAGTGTCTGATTAGGCGAGGTTACCCTGCATGTTGCTTGTAATGTTAGTTGCCTGGAGTGTCTGATTAGGCGAGGTTACCCTGCATGTTGCTTGTAATGTTAGTTGCCTGGAGTGTCTGATTAGGCGAGGTTACCCTGCATGTTGCTTGTAATGTTAGTTGCCTGGAGTGTCTGATTAGGCGAGGTTACCCTGCATGTTGCTTGTAATGTTAGTTGCCTGGAGTGTCTGATTAGGCGAGGTTACCCTGCATGTTGCTTGTAATGTTAGTTGCCCGGAGTGTCTGATTAAGCGAGGTTACCCTGCATGTTGCTTGTAATGTTAGTTGCCTGGAGTGTCTGATTAGGTGAGGTTACCCTGCATGTTGCTTGTAATGTTAGTTGCCTGGAGTGTCTGATTAGGCGAGGTTACCCTGCATGTTGCTTGTAATGTTAGTTGCCTGGAGTGTCATATTAGGCAAGGTTACCCTGCATGTTGCTTGTAATGTTAGTTGCCTGGAGTGTCTGATTAGGCGAGGTTACCCTGCATGTTGCTTGTAATGTTAGTTGCCTGGAGTGTCTGATTAGGTGAGGTTACCCTGCATGTTGCTTGTAATGTTAGTTGCCTGGAGTGTCTGATTAGGCGAGGTTACCCTGCATGTTGCTTGTAATGTTAGTTGCCTGGAGTGTCTTATTAGGCAAGGTTACCCTGCATGTTGCTTGTAATGTTAGTTGCCTGGAGTGTCTGATTAAGCGAGGTTACCCTGCATGTTGCTTGTAATGTTAGTTGCCCGGAGTGTCTGATTAAGCGAGGTTACCCTGCATGTTGCTTGTAATGTTTAGTTGCCCGGAGTGTCTGATTAAGCGAGGTTACCCTGCATGTTGCTTGTAATGTTAGTTGATAGTAATTTTATTGTAAAAGAAAATGAAGATGTACTTAGCTGCATGTAAGTTAGCTAAGTTAAGGAAGCTGCCGGCAATGTTATTGGCTATCTTCTACATGAAGTGATCCATTTCTCAATAATTTTTGAAGTTTGGAGGTCCAGTAGAATCCCTATATAGTATAGTCATTCTATATACTGCTGTTGGCTGAGTCTCCTTAGAATCTATTCTATAATTATTAGGTGACAATAGATGATAATGAGGTGTGCTATTTTGTTGTTGTTCCTGCATTAGGTCACGCATGTGTGCCCGTTTGCCAGTCCACTTCGCTCCGAAGTATGCAGGGGGATTCGAGGGGATATTAGCACTCCGCACACATGCAGGACACCAGTCCTTTGCCCAGCTCAAGGGAAGAGCCGTTCTCAAGAATTGCACCTGACCACTTTAATAGTCTAGTACTGCATTTGATGTTGAATCATCCTTGTCCTGTTGTTGATCACAGTTTTATTATATCTGTTATCTGTGTGCATTGTGCAAAATCCTGTTGTGGACCAGTTTTATTGCATGTACCTCAGTTTGTGGAACGTGGCCAATAATGATATCTCTATATAATAGGCGCGCTATCCATTCAAGTTCTGGTGCGATAATCCATGCTTACTCAATTGTGAGCTGGCTTTAGGCGACCCTTTACCTCTAATTGTGAACTAAAGGGGGTAAAAGGTCGTCTACGCGAGGCTAAATGGCAACTGCAGGAGCTCCGACGATGTCTTACAGCAACAAGCTTATATTGGCGCCCATGGTGAGAGCAGGAAGGCTTCCTCTGCGCCTCGTCGCTCTAAAATATGGTGCAGACTTAGTCTACAGCGAGGCAAGTGGATAAAATATTTTTATCAATTTTTTTTTACAGTTAGTTATTCTATTATATATATACTGCAATCGTTATTTCTGTTCGTGATACTTTTCCTCTAGTAATTTTAAAAATGGTCACTTTCCTACAAGTGCTTTTGCCTAATACTAACTTAATATAGGCTTGTGTTGAATTTTGGCTCATAATTATTGATAGCCGTTTTCTATTACGAATTGTGAAAACCAGAATAAATAATGTTAGGCATGTGCTTATTGGACAGCATTTGGGTTCTATTGCTTGTAGCTGGTAATTGAAGAGAGCTTTTCAGCCTGTGGCTTACCTGAAGACAACTGCTGGGAACTTTCAGCAGGGGTGTTCTCAACAAGAAAAAATCTTCTTGCCAGCAGAATTATAATCGGTCTTCTTAATGAAGACAAAATAACATTTGAGCTTACTGGAGAAAATGGTGTCCATTTTTTTAATGATCTGTGATTCGCTTGTGTGGAGCAATCTTCACATGTAGCATTTTTAATTATAAATATTTTGTTTGATGCTTCTCCGTCTCTGACATGAACCATTTGGCAAAGTATGTTTTACTGAGAATGCATTTTATATCGAGTGTTTTCACAAATCGGTACGGTAGTGTAATTCATACAAGCACATCTGTCATGGTGGTGATGTTAGAGTGCGTGTAATTTTGACAGGAGCACATTGACCGAAAGATTCTGACCTGCAAGCGAGTGGAAAATCGTAAGAAGCGAATCCTTTTGCACGGAGATTACATCCGGCCCTTTTGAGTGCAATTACTTTCTTGGTTGTTGTTGTTGATTTGCTGTTTGAGCAGCACTGCTGAACACCACAGACTTCATCTCGCCGGATGGCAGGTGCCAGTTTAGGACTTGCCAAGCAGAAAGAGAAAATGTCGTCTTCCAAATGGTAAGCTAAGCAATGCTGCATCGTCGTAACAACAGAAAGTTCTGTGTGCACATGTTTCCATGCACATCAGACTTGACTGTTGCCAACCGCATGGTCGCATACAGTATGTGGCACATTATAAAGTAATGTTAGAGGCAGTCTCTTCCCAGCTGGAGCTTTGTGGTGATACTCGGCTGCATGTTCCCGCCATGACATGGATGTTCCCACCATGACGTGGATGTTCCCGCCATGACGTGGATGTTCCTGCCATGATGTGGATGTTCCCGCCATGACGTGGATGTTCCCGCCATGACGTGGATGTTCCCGCCATGACGTGGATGTTCCCGCCATGACGTGGATGTTCCCGCCATGACGTGGATGCCCATGTCAGAACGCAGTGTAGCTGAGCACGCAGAGTCTTGATTAATTCACGGATCATGAATTTGATTGTTCTCTTGGACTAGGAACATACCATAAATTCTGGTGTTGGTGCATTAAATCTAAAGTGCTCCTCCATTACCCTTACAGACTCTGTTAGCAGTTATGGTATCCATTTCTCTGAGAGGCTCAGGTTGGAAAAAATAATTTAAAATGTCTTGGAACATCAATTCTGTGCATAGTTTTGGAATCATCATCAAGGAGTAACACATTTTATAACACATTGAGGCCAGAATTATAAGCAAGACCACACCTATTTTCATAGTTCGTGATTGTTAAAAACAATTGGTTATAAAATTTATCTCACAAAAAAATTTTTTTTTTAAAGAGAAGACTATTAAGTAAGCTGCGAGGAGACACTACCTGCGTGCAGTGGGCAAGCTATACCTATTGTTGCTAGAGTCTCCCAGCAGTGCCTGTCAAAGCTTGACGTTCTTTCTTTCAAGGTCACCTATAATCGCCATTGTCACTGACCTCATCATAAGGCAAGTATGTTTGCCACACAGCGGGTTTGTACTCATCCTCTCCCTGGCTTGTTGCTCTCTTATTGGTTGACTAGCCACAGATATAACGACACGAGCTTCTTCCAACTCGGCCTCACCACAAGGGGAGAAGGCAACTCGACAAGACGAGCATGATTTATTTATTGAAGTGTGATCATCTTTGTGTCTAGCGGAAATTTGGCACTCTGAAATAAGATATATATCAAGAACGTATTTCCCTGAACTAAGTAATGGCTGGACTTCCTTGATGAGCTTCCTGCTGCCCATGATGCAGGGAAATTCCAATCCTTAGTGTCCTAGCAGCTGTTACTTCGTAGGCAACTTCTCCCCTTCCACAGCTCATGAATTTCTAAAACACCTTCATTAGTTTATCCCCAATCATTGCCTCTTTCTTGTGGAGGATCCTAACTGCGTACCTATTGTAAGCATTGTTCTTATCTTGGGTTAAATGGAGCCTTTCTCCAAGGAAAGGTGTCCAGATAGTTTTGTAGAGGGACACACTCTGGATAATGGAGTCAGTCACAGTGTGCGTGTTTGGGAGGCTCTCTCTAGTTTCTTCCTAGTCTGGCTCATCAACCTTTATCTCCTGGGACCAGTTCCTTCATCTCCTGGGACTAGCCCCTTCATCTCCTGGGACTAGCTCCTTCATCTCCTGGGACTAGCTCCTTCATCTCCTGGGACTAGCTCCTTCATCTCCTGGGACTAGCTCCTTCATCTCCTGGGACTAGCTCCTTCATCTCCTGGGACCAATTCCTTCATCTCCTGGGACTTGTTCCTTCATCTCCTGGGACCAGTTCCTTCATCTCCTGGGACTTGTTCCTTCATCTCGTGGGACTAGCTCCTTCATCTCCTGGGACTAGCTCCTTCATCTCCTGGGACTAGCTCCTTCATCTCCTGGGACTAGCTCCTTCATCTCCTGAGACTAGCTCCTTCATCTCCTGGGACTAGCTCTTTCATCTCCTGGGACTAGCTCCTTCATCTCCTGGGACTAGCTCCTTCATCTCCTGGGACTAGCTCCTTCATCTCCTGGGACTAGCTCCTTCATCTCCTGGGACTAGCCCCCTCATCTCCTGGGACTAGCTCCTTCATCTTCTGGTACCAGTTCCTTCATCTCCTGGTACTAGTTCCTTTATTTCCTGGTACCAGTTCCTTTATCTCCTGGGACTAGCTCCTTCATCTCCTGGGAATAGCTCATTCATCTCCTGGGACTAGCTCCTTCATCTCTTGGGACTAGCTCCTTCATCTCCTGGGACTAGCTCCTTCATCTCCTGGGACTAGTTCCTTCATCTCCTGGGACCAGTTCTTTCATCTCCTGGGACTAGATCCTTCATCTCCTGGGACTAACTCCTTCATCTCCTGGGACTAGCTCCTTCATCTCCTGGGACTAGCTCCTTCATCTCCTGGGACTAGCTCCTTCATCTCCTGGGACTAGCTCCTTCATCACCTGGGACTAGCTCCTTCATCTCCTGGGACTAGCTCCTTCATCTCCTGGGACTAGCTCCTTCATCTCCTGGGACTAGCTCCTTCATCTCCTGGGACTAGCTCCTTCATCTCCTGGGACTAGCTCCTTCATCTCCTGGGACTAGCTCCTTCATCTCCTGGGACTAGCTCCTTCATCTCCTGGGACTAGCTCCTTCATCTCCTGGGACTAGCTCCTTCATCTCCTGGGACTAGCTCCTTCATCTCCTGGGACTAGCTCCTTCATCTCCTGGGACTAGTTCCTTCACCAGTACCCCTGTAGCTGTCACTGGTACAAGCACCCAAGCCTTAGCAACCTGTCAGAGTAGCTGTATCCTGTACCAACTACTTGTTGGTGCAGGTAAACTCCTCCCAGTTAATTGATCTGGTGTATTGTTTTTTTCTTTCTTTACCCCAAATAAGTCCACCAACCATTCCTTGTGGCAGGCATTTCCAAATTTTTAAATAAAACGGTGTTATCTTAGGGATTGTGTTGTCTTGGTAACACACTTTTCTCCCCCCCCCCTTCATTTTGAAATTAGGGCACTGCAGATGCTGAAACAGCTCTTAAAACAGCTAAAATGGTGTAAGTTTAAAGTTCAAGCTCTATTGATATGTTCATTAGATGACACTGCATTATGAAATAGGTGAACCATGTGCTTCCCCTTACACATCCACACACATGCACACACACACACATGTACACACACACACATGACACACACATGTACACACACACACATGCACACACACACATGCACACACACACATGCAAACACACATGCACACGAACACACTTGCACATGCCCAGTGAAAATGATGTCGCTGGCATCGACATCAACATGGGCTGTCCCAAGGACTTTTCCATCAAGGTCAGAGATGATCTTCAACCTATCTATCTTGTCCTCTACTGAATATTGCTCCCCACTGACAACCTCCACTCTCTCCATGTACCCCTATAGGGGGGCATGGGCGCTGCCTTGCTGAGCAACCCTGACAGAGTGAGGGACATTCTGACAACCCTCGTCCAAGGGCTGAGAAAACCCGTCACTTGCAAGATTCGTCTCCTCCCGTCCAGAGAGGATACCCTCCGCCTTGTTAAGGTGATTGAAGCCACGGGAGTGAGTGCTATAACAGTCCACGGCAGGTGCAGGTATTTTTGTACCATGTGATTGTCATGTGACTCTTTGATACGTTCTAGGTATAAGACACAGCGCCCGGAGGAGCCTTGTCACGGTGACCTCATCAGGGAGGTGGCCCAGTCGGTGTCTATACCAGTCATAGCCAAGTAAGTGTGGGAGTCGGTCCACCTGCAGACATGGTCACAGGTGTGGGAGTCGGCCTACCTGCAGACATTGTGGGAGTCGGCCCACCTGCAGACATGGTCACAGGTGTGGGAGTCGGCCCACCTGCAGACATGGTCACAGGTGTGGGAGTCGGCCCACCTGCAGACATTGTGGGAGTCGGCCCACCTGCAGACATGGTCACAGGTGTTGGAGTCGGCCCACCTGCAGACATGGTCACAGGTGTGGGAGTCGGCCCACCTGCAGACATTGTGGGAGTCGGCCCACCTGCAGACATGGTCACAGGTGTGGGAGTCGGCCCACCTGCAGACATGGTCACAGGTGTGGGAGTCGGCCCACCTTCAGACATGGTCACAGGTGTGGGAGTCGGCCCACCTGCAGACATTGTGGGAGTCGGCCCACCTGCAGACATGGTCACAGGTGTGGGAGTCGGCCCACCTGCAGACATGGTCACAGGTGTGGGAGTCGGCCCACCTGCAGACATGGTCACAGGTGTGGGAGTCGGCCCACCTGCAGAGATGGTCATGGTCACCGACTGACTCACCTTTCCCTCCATCATCTGCACTGAAGTGTGATGGTGGAGTATTCTATGAGTGTCCAGGTGGAATCCATCAGATGCATATATATATAGCCTCTAACTGAGTATTGTGTGTAGGTGTGTGTAGGTGTGAATGAGTTAGAGTGTGTCAGTGAGTGTGGATGGCCAACACTGTCATGCGTACATGTTCTTGTATGTACCTGGGCATGTCATGCGTACATGTTCTTGTGTGTACCTGGGCATGTCATGCATTCATGTTCATGTTCTTGTATGTACCTGGGCATGTCATGCGTACATGTTCTTGTATGTACCTGGGCGTGTCATGCATACATGTTCTTGCATGTACCTGGGCATGTCATGCGTACATGTTCTTGTATGTACCTGGGCATGTCATGCATACATGTTCTTGCATGTACCTGGGCATGTCATGCGTACATGTTCTTTTATGTACCTGGGCATGTCATGCATACATGTTCTTGTATGTACCTGGGCATGTCATGCATACATGTTCTTGTATGTACCTGGGCATGTCATGCATACATGTTCTTGCATGTACCTGGGCATGTCATGCGTACATGCTCTTGTGTGTACCTGGGCATGTCATGCGTACATGTTCTTGTATGTACCTGGGCATGTCATGCGTACATGTTCTTGTGTGTACCTGGGCATGTCATGCGTACATGTTCTTGTATGTACCTGGGCATGTCATGCGTACATGTTCTTGTATGTACCTGGGCATGTCATGCGTACATGTTCTTGTATGTACCTGGGCGTGATGTTTTGTTCTCAGTGGAGGGTCGCTGAACATCTCGAAGTACGAAGATATCATGGCCTTCAAGGAAGAAACGGGTACATAATGGTATTCACACATGCTACATGATGACATCATGTGACATGAAACACTCGCATCACATGATCTTATCACATGATCTTATGGTGCAGGCTGCTCCTCTGTGATGGTCGCTCGGGCGGCACTCCAGAACCCGTCCATATTCAGGTACATGTACGACACACTCCATGGCCATCTGTCCGCGAACCCTGTCCTCTGTACATTCCACAACTGTGTCTACAGATGTGGAGATCCTTTACCGATTGAGGAGGTAGCAACCGAGTTTGTTCGTACGAGCATGTGCGTAGATGAGAGCATGGCCCTCGTCAAGTACTGTCTCTCCATCATGCTGAAACCATTTGCCAAGTTCAACTGTCCCAACCGTACTTGGGCGGCCATTGCTCACAAGACCAGCAGTGCCAGCAGTTTCCTAGAAATAAGGTAGTGTGTGCATGGCATGGGAGTGTGTGTGAATGTTCTGCCCAGTCAGTGCAAGACCACCACCCTCCCCCTCCCCCCCCCCCCCCCCCCCAACATATCTGCATTATCATACAAATGCTGGTTGTTTAGCACCACCCTTATTAGGCACACCCCTTAATTAGGTACACTCTTTATTAAGCTGTGCAGAATACTTGTATCGGGGTTACTTGGGACTATCCTGTGATGTCCTTAGCTGCTCAAGCCCTAGAATACCCCGGACCACAACCGAGGAACACTCTAGTCAGAGCCCTGGAGTAGAGTACACCTAGCCCTAGAATACAGCTAGCCCTAGAATACAGCTAGCCCTAGAGCAACCTTAGCCTGGCCCTAGTTCTTGCCCTGGCCCTAGAATACACCTAGCCCTAGAATACAGCTAGCCCTAGAATACAGCTAGCCCTATAGCAACCTTAGCCCGGCCCTAGTTCTTGCCCTAGCCCTGGAATACACCTAGCCCTAGAGCAACCTTAGCCTGGCCCTAGTTCTTGCCCTGGTTCTAGAGCAACCTTAGCCTGGCCCTAATTCTTGCCCTGGTTCTAGAGCAACCTTAGCCTGGCCCTAGTTCTTGCCCTGGCCCTAGAATACACCTAGCCCTAGAATACAGCTAGCCCTAGAGCAACCTTAGCCTGGCCCTAGTTCTTGCCCTGGCCCTAGTTCTTGCCCTGGCCCTAGTTCTTGCCCTGGCCCTAGAATACACCTAGCCCTAGAATACACCTAGCCCTAGAATACACCTAGCCCTAGAATACACCTAGCCCTAGCCCTAGAATACACCTAGCCCTAGAGCAACCTTAGCCCAGCTTGCCCTGGCCCTACAGCAACCTTAGCCTGGCCCTAGTTCTTGCCCTGGCCCTAGAATACACCTAGCCCTGGAATACACCTAGCCCTAGAGCAACCTTAGCCCAGCCCTAGAGCAACCTTAGCCTGGCCCTAGTTCTTGCCCTGGCCCTAGTTCTTGCCCTGGCTCTAGTTCTTGCCCTGGCTCTAGGTCTAGAATATCCCTATCCATAACCTAATGCAGAGTTCCATGATATCGCTGCATCCCAGGATACCTAGGAAAGGTTATACTAACACTAGGATACCCAGGAAAGGTTATACTAACACTAGGATACCTAGGAAACACTGGACTCATGTTGTGCATACTCTTCAGTTAATCTCAATTACCTGGTGCTTGCCATTATTAGCATATACTGGTAAGTTCCACTATTGTACACTGGGAGGGTGTAGTTCCAGTTTGGCTGCGTGTTTCTGGTTCTACAGCTCGTACTATACCTTGCGGGATCATTATCAAGCGCTGCTTGTCGAGAGAGAACGGACTGCCATGACTCTGTCACTCCATCAGCAGAAAGAGCTGGACACCTCCCTCTTTTCTTCCCTGCCTGCTAAGAAGGGTGTGGTGGTGGAGGTGACGAAGGATGGCGTGTTCGAAATGCACATCAAATACGACAAGTACGAGTGGGGATGGTGAGGGGGGTTGGACAGAGGGAGGGGTTGGTGTGGACTGGTGGGTGGAGTTGGCGATGAGATGGGAATGTGACTGGTGTGAGGGAAGACGAGTAAGAGGCAGGATGTGGAGTCTGTGAGTGGGTGGAGTTTTTTGGCGGGGGAGTGTGTTGTCGACCCTTTACCACTTTTACAAGTCGGGCGCATTGTCAGAAGTTT
Organism: Cladorhizidae sp. MBARI D1340-BT2; assembly: GCA_028752905.1. NCBI lineage: Eukaryota > Metazoa > Porifera > Demospongiae > Poecilosclerida > Cladorhizidae > Cladorhizidae sp. MBARI D1340-BT2. The sequence continues at coordinate 4,761,682 of JAQNBH010000018.1, read as the reverse complement.
ATTCCGAGCGTGTCCTAAGCTTGACTCGTTCGTGGCATTGCTACTACATGCCTGCGGTGCGATATCGGGTGGTGATGTAATGAACATACGAAGGTTAGAGCATGCTCAGAGTACGGTGCAACGCCAGTAATGTAACCTTGCCCAGCCTATATATAGAGGTGATGAAGTCTTGGCAATGCGAGACCAGCTGCGGTGTGTGTGGGCGCAGGAGGGGGCGGGGGTGACGTGGGTGCAGGAGGGGGCGGGGGTGACGTAGGGGAAGGTACTGTTGGGACATCAACCCTCCTCAACAATTGTATGCATGTGTGAATTCTCTCCCCTGCCGTGTAGACGTAGCCCCCCCTATCGTGCCTGTCATCCTCCTCCGAAGGCAATGCTTCTAGAATATGCTAAAAGCATGAAGTGTACCCCACCAACGTTTCTTATCGTAAGTTGTTATGGTAGGAATCCACATATTTGACGATCCTTTACCTACCACATGCGTTTGTTTCTGCAGAGTGAGGAAGTAAAGAACAGGATATTCAAAGCTGTGGTCACATTCAACAATAAGAGATATTCGTCCAGTATGATGTGAGTAATCACTTGTCAGTGGACATCTGTAGATTAGGTCAAACTCGGTCATTTAGAAGAATTAATGCGTCTCTACTTTAGAGTCCAAATCTTCCACATGGCTCGCAGTTTAATTTTGAAGTGCTCCACCTGTGTGGTGGTGCTAAGATGGAAGTTTAATTATGTACAACCACATCAAAGTTAAATGCAACTCTAGGTTTAGCTGGCTTTAAATGGACATGGCGGTGATGATGCAGAATGAGTGATCATGGTTAGATGAGTGGTAGGGTTGCCTGGAGCACTTCCTTACAAGCACATACTCTCTTTGTAACCATGCCTGAATCACAACTCTGTGTTTATAACCATGCCTAAAGCTATAAGCTCACAACTCTTGTGTTTATAACCATGCCTGAAGCTATAAGCTCACAACTCTGTGTTTATAACCATGCCTGAAGCTATAAGCTCACAACTCTGTGTTTATAACCATGCCTGAAGCTATAAGCTCACAACTCTGTGTTTATATCCATGCCTGAAGCTATAAGCTCACAACTCTGTGTTTATAACCATGCCTGAAGCTATAATCTGTGTTTATAACCATACCTGAAGCTATAAGCTCACAACTCTGTGTTTATAACCATGCCTGAAGCTATAATAAGCTCACAACTCTGTGTTTGTAACCATGCCTGAAGCTATAAGCTCACAACTCTGTGTTTATAACCATGCCTGAAGCTATAAGCTCACAACTCTGTGTTTATAACCATGCCTGAAGCTATAAGCTCACAACTCTGTGTTTATAACCATGCCTGAAGCTACGTGTATAAGCTCACAACTCTGTGTTTATAACCATGCCTGAAGCTATAAGCTCACAACTCTGTGTTTGTAACCATGCCTGAAGCTATAAGCTCACAACTCTGTGTTTATAACCATGCCTGAAGCTATAAGCTCACCACTCTGTGTTTATAACCATGCCTGAAGCTATAAGCTCACAACTCTGCGTTTATAACCATGCCTGAAGCTATAAGCTCACAACTCTGTGTTTATAACCATGCCTGAAGCTATAATAAGCTCACAACTCTGTGTTTATAACCATGCCTGAAGCTATAAGCTCACAACTCTGTGTTTGTAACCATGCCTGAAGCTATAAGCTCACAACTCTGTGTTTATAACCATGCCTGAAGCTATAAGCTCACCACTCTGTGTTTATAACCATGCCTGAAGCTATAAGCTCACAACTCTGCGTTTATAACCATGCCTGAAGCTATAATAAGCTCACAACTCTGTGTTTATAACCATGCCTGAAGCTATAATAAGCTCACAACTCTGTGTTTATAACCATGCCTGAAGCTATAAGCTCACAACTCTGCGTTTATAACCATGCCTGAAGCTATAAGCTCACAACTCTGTGTTTGTAACCATGCCTGAAGCATTATTAAGCTCACAACTCTGTGTTTATAACCATGCCTGAAGCTATAAGCTCACAACTCTGTGTTTGTAACCATGCCTGAAGCTATAATAAGCTCACAACTCTGCGTTTATAACCATGCCTGAAGCTATAAGCTCACAACTCTGCGTTTATAACCATGCCTGAAGCTATAATAAGCTCACAACTCTTGTGTTTATAACCATGCCTGAAGCTATAAGCTCACAACTCTGCGTTTATAACCATGCCTGAAGCTATAATAAGCTCACAACTCTGTGTTTATAACCATGCCTGAAGCTATAATAAGCTCACAACTCTGTGTTTATAACCATGCCTGAAGCTAAGCTCACAACTCTGCGTTTATAACCATGCCTGAAGCTATAAGCTCACAACTCTGCGTTTATAACCATGCCTGAAGCTATAATAAGCTCACAACTCTGTGTTTGTAACCATGCCTGAAGCTATAAGCTCACAACTCAGTGTTTGTAACCATGCCTGAAGCTATAAGCTCACAACTCGGTGTTTGTAACCATGCCTGAAGCTATAAGCTCACAACTCAGTGTTTGTAACCATGCCTGAAGCTATAAGCTCACAACTCGGTGTTTGTAACCATGCCTGAAGCTTGTTGCTAGTTGTCAAGCTCACAAGTCTATTGAGGGAGTGGTTGAGCAGATGCACACTGTTCCCTAGTAAGGAAGTATATCCAAAAGGCGTCGCTATTGATAGTCGGTTGTGCCTACTTCTCAAGTGGGTGTAGTCATTCCACCTGCCCCATCCCAGTTGTGGTCGGGGGGGGGGGGAGATAACCTTAGTTCGTTTCATTTGTTTCCCCCTGCCATGCATACTGGCTGGTAGCAAGGTAAAGTCTGGAGTATGTGTGTATGTATCGACAAAATAATCAGATTTCCACCTTTCTCCTCTTGTCTTGCCACCCCTGGAGGCATGCCTTTAGCAGCCTGACGCCACCCGGAAAGTCATTTCTCCTCCGAGTCCACATGAGACCACATGTAGGTCTATAAAAAGAGGCATCTCTAATTATAGCATCTGTAGCTCCACCTTCTGCAAACATGTACGGTTCATCGTGCTGACTCTGCAATAACTTGTCCCACCTACCTCACTTCCAAATTGGAACCAGAACTACGCTATGCAAGGGCAGCGCGGGGAGAAGTTAGGGGTGTGTGTGTGTGTGTGTTTACTATTGTCCACTGTATTAGCATTCTAACGTAACAAGATTACTTGTGTGGGTGTGGGTGTAAAACCACAAAGCATATGTGGTCAATGATTAGCCATTGTTTGCATTAACTATGACGCTTAGCATTATTATTATGTTGTCAAGGGTTACTAATCATGTTATATTGCAATCATTATTAGGAGCATCAGCAAGAAGGGGGCGGAGCATTCTGCGTCCCTGGTTGTCCTTACCCACTGTGGCATCATCTCAGAACTGCAGGCGAAACATAGCTAAATTGACATCGCAGTGGCTACCATTGTTGCCATGTTTGTCATTTTGTTGCCAAGGAAACTGATATTAGCAACGTGCCCATATTGTAATGATGAATGGTAAAGGGTCGTCAAAGTGGTGGGCGCAAGGGGTGTTAAGTTTTATTCCTTCATCTTTTTTTAAAATTTATATAATATGAAATTAATTATATAAAATGAATTTAATTTTAATTTTTTTTGTACACCTGCTTGGTGGGTGGTAGGATTTGTCCTTCCGTTGGAAGCACTAGGTGTATCTGAGGCACTGCATGGGTTATTAGAATGTGGTATGCAATTATCTCATTCCAGTGGTTTATAACTTGACCACGCATAGTTTATATTCATGTATCATGTTCCGGAAGGAGGCCCCAAGAATTGTCGGACTACAGGAACTTGTTGGTTGTTATACAATGAAAATCAGCGGATGGTACGGTTTCTTCTGCTGTGTACTGCACAATCTTCCTCTTGTGAATCCCATCAGCCAGTCATCCACGAGAATACTTAACCCCCCCCCCCCCCCCACGAAAATAATGAAACCTCCCTCCCCCCTCTTGAAAATCCAGTTCGATGGCTTGTCGCAGCTCAACTCCGTCAAAGAAGGAAGCTGTGTGGATTTCTCTCCTTTAGGTCTTAAATGCCACTGCAAGTGTGTGTCTCCCACAGCTTTGCTGTTAGTGGCTCCTCCATCACTTCTAAGCTGTAGCGGAGGCAGGCTCAGAATCTTGTGCATGCATGCTGGGCGGTGCTGGATGCACATGTCAACTTGACAACTTGGGTGGACATGATAGATCTAAGTACTTGAAGGAGACATTGGGGCTGAGGTTAGGCAGGAGAAGATACCTATTTTGTTTGCAGGGGGTCCACATGAACCATAACTCCAAGTGCTTGTGCCTGATAATGTTCCTTGCTAGCCCTAGCCCTAGCCCCCCCCCCCCCCCCCCCCGAGTCTGGACTTTTTTCTTGCAATTGCCCCTGTACCTATTGCCACTGAGTGACCCTGTACCTACCTAAATATTCTTCCCCCCCATAATCTCCAATATCTTGCCACTCATGGACCCCATAATCTCCAATACCTTGCCACTGATGGATCCCTTAATCTTACCACTGACTGATTCTTACTTAACCTACCTACCCCGAACATTTTAAAAACATTCTGAGAGATAAACTTTTAGCACTATAATCCCGTGATGCGGCTTAAATGACACATTAACAAATCCACCCGAGGTCTTGGTGTGAGGGACACCTTCAAATATTCGTAATGCAAATAAAATAAAATAAATAATATGCTCTATATATACCACCAAATAATATATACCACCAAATAATAAAGTGTCCAGGTTTGTTATGTTCGCAGGTTGAAGGATCTTGCTGCACTAAATATAATTTCTACTCTCGGACTTGTAAGGTATCCAACCAACACCTCTTCAACTTGGTAGCCATGGCAAGATAATTTATTAATCATGACTATGAATGACCACAAAATACTGGAATGGGGATTCAAAATTCGCTTTCTTTGGTGTTGGAATTCAAACCATTTGTGTGCGGGAGTATAAATCCATTCATAGTAGCTGTCGATTCCTGTGGCAATAGCTCGGCACTGCCACCATACTTGCTGACAACACCATCGGACCCCATCCCGACGACCCGACGCTTACTAGGGCACTGCGCTTCCGTTCTGGCCCAGTCTTCTGAGGCATGAGCGATGGAACCGCAGTCGCCTTCATGCCAGGCCACAAACTGAAACACCCTCTGCGGCAAAACATTCTGGTAGGGTAGACGGTGTTTGACGATGGCACGGGCAGCCAAACACTGGAGAGAAAGATGTGAAGCAGCTACTCTAGTGAGCTCATCCACTACTTCACTTGGCGGTGCTTGAGATGGGATATATTGGCACCTGGCTACATCCAACGCCATCTGCTTGTTGAAGTTGACGGCGTCATGGTGAGCTCCGTAATCTAACAAAGTCCGCACACACTTCAAGGCATTTCTGTCCAACATCTTAACGGCCAGATGGAGAGGGAAGTTGCCTTGGTCATCTTCGTTGTAAAGGGAACAACCTCGGTCCAAAAACACTGCAATGGCTCTATGCAGAGGAATGTCAATTTTAATGATATCTTTTCCAGCACCACTATTGTGTTCCGGAAGATTCTGAAGGCATGCTATCAGCACGCTGCACCTATTCCCATCCATCGCATCAATCAATTCATCAACGGAGTTCACGATCTTCAGCCTCTCCTCCACTGCCCGTTCTTCGTCCTTGATGTGATCCGTGACCTTGATCCAGACGGCGATCATTCGGAAAAGACAGCTAATGACGGCTACCTCGGGGATCTTGCTCTCATGTGCCATGCGCAACTCCTTCAAGCCCCAACGGAAGTGCGGCTGCACTGGTGGAATGAAACCATCCGAGCACATGATGGAGAACCCACGCACTGTAAAGAGCAGGTCTTCGGTGATCTGCAGCTCGTAGGCCATACGTGCTGCGTCATCAAACTCCAAAGACCGGTGCCAAAGGTCAATGCATTTCTTGTATCTGTCGTCGGCAAGAACCATGTCTCCGCTGATTCTAATGTAGAAAGCAGTTGTGGGGTGCACTCTTCCTAGAATACGTTCGCAGTAGATTGAACTGACAAAAAACATGTGCGTCTCATCTGTCAATATGTTTCTGAGCTCATGCATGCTCGTCGGTTCTTGCAGGTGGTCATAGATGGGATCTGCTGGGGGGAAATTACAGAAGAGTTCCTTATTTGCCAGTCTAATTTCCAGGGACATCCTCATGTAGATCTCTGCCTGTGTCGAGTTGCTTCCCAGAACTTCCTTGGCTGCCAGCAAACAGTAACAGTCATAAAGCTCTCTAACGGGAAGCTGGAACACTGTGTTGAGGAATTTCATGACCTCCTTGTGTCCATAGCAACAGGCCAGGATGGCCGGGGTAAAACCGACATCGTTGGGGTCGTTTTTTGCACCTGCATCAACCAAAAGTTTCGCAATCTCTACGGCACCTGATTCTACACTGACATGAAGGGGTGTGTCTCCGTTGTGACCTTTGTGGTTTACATCTGCCCCCTTACTGATGAGAAGTTCCACGCATTCTTTCTTCTGCATGGCGGCTGCGATGGTTAGAGGACTCTGCCCTACCTGGTTTGGCTTGTCTATATCTGCCCCCCTGCTGATCAAAAACTCACAAACAGTGCAGTGCCCATCAAAAGCTGCGCCGCGTAGTGGGCTTGACTTGGAATCTGTGGTATGCTCGATATCTGCACCATGTGCCACCAGAAGCTTCACAAACTCTAGCTTTCCCAGAGTAGAGGCAGTCCAGAGAGGAGAGGCTCCCTCCACAGGATAGCCTCCCTCAATTACAGCTGAAGTTTCTTGTTCGATGTTGAATGGGAAGTTCTCGATAATGTAGCTGAACATGTTGAAGTCTCCCTTCAGAATGGCTTCGACTAGTGGCGAGTGATCCTTGGGAACTCGAGACGCCAGCAGCCTCTCTTTGAAAAGGAGCAGAAGGGTCTTGGAACGGAGTTGTGTTTTTAGTTCAATTAGATCTCTACCTTGGATAACTTTGATAATTTCATGAAGGGGGTCCACTTTACGCGCTCTCACTTTCATGGAGTAACGGCCAATGGCCATGTTGAGACGATGATCTTCCGCAGCTAACCGACGTTTACCATCGCGTACCTCCAACATGTTGATACACACCGTAACCTAGAATGTGGAAACGCGTAGCTGTGGTAAAACAATCACATTGCAACGTCAGCGATATTTCACCGCGCCTTCTCAACCAAACAGCCTCACCTTTCCAGTAAAAGGTAAAGATCGCAGATACATGGCTTCAACAAGAAAGCTTCCTAGCGCCGTTCGAGACAGATTGGAGAGTGTGCAAGAAAGTTTAGATATCTTGTCCAGACAAATTAAAGGTAAGTTTAGTATCTTGAATTTTTAAACTCGCTTTTTGATGTTTGAAATAATTATAATTGTTTTCAGAGTGCAAGGCCACGCTTACAACTGTCCTTCCGTCATCGTCAGAATTTCATGACAAAATAGTATTACAATCTCAGCTGGTGTCTAGAGAATGCACAAAAATGGCCATCCTGTTTTCTAGTCCCACTCTCGCACTAGATGATTGCAGTTGTGTGTGCAGGCAGCTTGAACAGGCTTCTCTCCATCTTGTAAGCATACTTTACCAAGTCGACCCTATCCTACAAGGTATGTGTTGTCATGCCCACTTCCCCCATAGATCAAAGGACGATATAATTACAATTAGTGTGGCTACAAGAAGGGGGGGGGGGGGGGGGAGAACCAGTAACTGCTATTTGATTTTGACTTGTCTTTCTCCCTAATCATGGTCACCACTCCTGTTTATGTATGTACTGTTGATAATAATGTTGATAATAATAATGATAATAATAATGATAATGAAGAAGTTGAGGGTAGAGGTGCATGTAGACCCTCTGCATTTCCTCGTGGAAATTTTTTATCCTGTGGGAGAACGGTTTCATACACGATTTTGTGGGGGGGGGGGGGATATTATAATTACTTTACGGATCACAACTGAGGATCCAGAAGTGGAATTAGTCAATTTGAAATCTTAAAGGTTTTCCAAATGAAGCTCAGCATTATAATTCATAGTTCCTACTTGATCCATTACACTAAAATTACACTGAAATTCAATATTACTTTAGTATTGTAATTACTTATGCACCTATAAGATGTATGAATGGGTCGCCCTCCTTAGAATAGGAATGGTTGTCATGGTTGTCGTGGTGAAGGGAAAGGTTGAGAAGAAGGCTGCAGGTGATGAAAGACAACTTGATACATGTGCGGGTGAGACTGTCCTGTATGGACGACAGTTGGCGAGGAAGGGATGCTGGAACTTCATTCTGACATACCTATATACTCAATTCATCAACATGCTCTGGCAAGGGAGGGGACGCAAATTATTTGTCTTGATGGTGCAGAGTCTATCACTAATCTTGGTAAGGTAATAATCTTGGTAAGGTAAACACGTTCCTTGCATGTCCTGCCACTCCCTCTCTCTCTCGGACACGAGTACATGAGAGGACTGGCTGCAGAGTTGGCATATTTAAGAAAGCAACTTGTGAATGGAGAAGAGACCTGCTAGGGATGGAGGGCAGACTGAATGCACTAAACTGTGTCAGGAGTCCCTTATTACTTCTCACATGATGTCAGGGTTCCTGTCTGCTTCTGGATGTTTTCCCTGGAGTACTCGGAGAATTCATGCAGAATCATCTGCCAGGTGATCTCATTCTTAATGTAGTGTGCCTTCCTTCTTGAAGGGAAGTTGCTTCCAAGTCCACAACTCCTGGACGTCAGGTTGAGCAACCTTGCACCAGTTCAGGATCTGTAAGGAGCATATAAACACATACAATTTCTGGCTACTTGCCCAAATCACAATCCAAGCATTACATCATCATGATGACATCAATGTTGTGTGCAGATCAGTACTGCATCAGACCTTCAGCTTGGCTGAGCTAGGCTAATAATGCACACAGATCAGTGCTGCATCAGACCTTCAGCTTGGCTGGGCTAGGCTAATAATGCACACAGATCAGTGCTGCATCAGACCTTCAGCTTGGCTGGGCTAGGCTAATAATGCACACAGATCAGTGCTGCATCAGACCTTCAGCTTGGCTGGGCTAGGCTAATAATGCACACAGATCAGTGCTGCATCAGGCCTTCAGCTTGGCTGGGCTAGGCTAATAATGTACGCAGATCAGTACTGCATCAGACCTTCAGCTTGGCTGGGCTAGGCTAATAATGTACACAGATCAGTGCTGCATCAGACCTTCAGCTTGGCTGGGCTAGGCTAATAATGCACACAGATCAGTACTGCATCAGACCTTCAGCTTGGCTTGGCTAGGCACACAGATCAGTGCTGCATCAGGCCTTCAGCTTGGCTGGGCTAGGCTAATAATGTACACAGATCAGTGCTGCATCAGGCCTTCAGCTTGGCAGGGCTAGGCTAATAATGCACACAGATCAGTGCTGCATCAGACCTTCAGCTTGGCTGGGCTAGGCTAATAATGCACACAGATCAGTGCTGCCTTCAGCTTGGCTAGCCAGGGCTACAACTAGAGCAAGACCTTCAGCTTGGCTAGCCAGGGCTACAACTAGAGCAAGACCTTCAGCTTGGCTGAGCCAGGGCTACAACTAGAGCAAGACCTTCAGCTTGGCTGGGCCAGGGCAACAACTAGAGCAAGGCCTTCATCTTGACTGGCCAGGGCAACAACTAGAGCAAGGCGTTCAGCTTGGCTGGGCCAAGGCAACAACTAGAGCAATGTAATCTAACAATTGCTAAAACAAAAAACAACTTTGTATAGTTTTTTAAAGCCACAAAGTGTTGCCCCGCACTGACATTGATGCACACACTACACACAACACTTTCACTGGCCACATAATATAATGATTCCTTGTATTTAGCTCCAGTAATAAGGCTTTGAACAACACCTGAAAAACTTCTGGCTGGTCCTGTAGGTATGTGTAGAATTACATCTGTAATCTATGTTCCCTTAGTTGCGGAGGTGTCCCATGGAACTTGTTTTCAAGTCTGTGAAGGTGGCTGTGACACTCCTTCTCTGTAGGAGGCTGTGGCTCTCCTTCTCTGTTGGAGGCTGTGGCTCTCCTTCTGTGAAGGAGGCTGTGGGTCTCCTTCTCTGAGGGTCTCCTCTGTAGGAGGCTGTGGGTCTCCTTCATTGTAGGAGGCTGTGGCTCTCCTTCTCTGAAGGAGGCTGTGGCTCTCCTTCTCTGTAGGAGGCTGTGGTTCTCCTTTCTCTGAAGAAATCTGTGGGTCTCCTTCTCTGTAGGAGGCTGTGGCTCTCCTTATCTGAAGAAGTCTGTGGGTCTCCTTCTCTGAGAGGCTGTGGCTTTCCTTCTCTGAAGAAGTCTGTGGGTCTCCTTCTCTGTAGGAGGCTGTGGCTCTCCTTCTCTGAAGGAGGCTGTGGCTCTCCTTCTCTGAAGAAGTCTGTGGGTCTCCTTCTGTGAAGGAGCTTGCCTTTTAATAACTAACAAGAACGCAACATTATGGTAATGTTGTGTAGACTACAGGAAGAAAGAAGTCATTAGCTGGTGGTAATGCTGGTTGCGAGGGAGAGCTGATGCTCACCTGGAGTATGTCTTGACATATGGCTACCTGAAGTGTGTCATGGCTACCTAGAGTATGTCTTGTCATCCCCATGGCAGTATGTCTTGACATCACCATGGCTATCTGGGTATATCTTGACATCGCCATGGCTACCTGGAGTATATCTTGACATCGCCATGGCTACCTGGAGTATATCTTGACATCACCATGGCTATCTGGGTATATCTTGACATCGCCATGGCTACCTGGAGTATGTCTTGACATCACCATGGCTATCTGGGTATATCTTGACATCGCCATGGCTACCTGGAGTATGTCTTGACATCGCCATGGCTACCTGGAGTAGTCTTCACATCACCATGGCTATCTGGGTATTTCTTGACATCATCACGGCTACCTGGGGTATGTATTGACATCGCCATGTGTTATGATAACTTTGTCAAATGTTTTTCATTTCCCATTTTTCCCTCCCTCCCTTTTCTGCACGTGTTCATTTTAGTTACCTTACCTTATCTGATTGTGATTGTCATCTTGTTTGCTGTGTTGGAGTTTTAAGATGATAAGAGCCTAATGTTCTGAAGGCAATTCCTTTTCCTGATTATATCACAATCTTATCATCTTAAAACTTATGGATCGACTCCTACGACCGGAGAAGCTAGATACAGATCCGAGCTCGAGTTCTGCTAGCAAGGACTGGCTTCACTGACTTCGCACCTTCGAGAACTTCTCTCTGTCCTGCCTAGGGAGGGACTTAACAAGCTATTTGTATTAACGAACTATGTTAGTCCACGGATCTTTGAATACATCGAGCATTGCACGAACTACGATGAGGCCATCGGCTTACTGAAAGCCCAGTATGTAAAGCCCGCCAACGAGGTGTTTTCCCGACATCTATTGGCCACCCGACGACAGAAAAGTGGAGAGACGCTCGACGAGTTTCTTCAGTCGCTCAAGTCGCTGTCTAAGGACTGTAACTTCCAGAATGTTACTGAGACTATGTACCAGAGATGAGGCTGTACGTGATGCCTTCATCACTGGATTGCAGTCCAATGTCATTCGCCAGAGACTGCTTGAGAATAATACTCTGGACCTGAATACGATGTTCACACAGGCTCGGTCCCTAGATGGTGCCCAGAAGAGCTCTGAATCCTACAGTTCGCCAAGCTTCCTTGGCCCAACAACTGCCACAACCTTATCCCACACCCACACTGAGGAATCCTTGGACAGTACCCTTGCAGTCACTGCTGGTGCTAAGTGTTACTTCTGTGGTTACAACAAACACCCTCGCCTGAAATACCCGGCTAAGGATGCGACGTGCAACAAGTGTCAGAAAAAGGGGCACTTTGCCAAAGTCTAACCTGCCCATAGCCAGTCTGAAAACAGTAGTGCTGCAGCTATGTACCCTACACTAGCGGCGATCGATTCTAATATACCGTCATCCCTGCTCAAGTCCAGCTCTGAGGTCACTATCAATGGTGTAAGTACTAGGGCACTAATAGACTCCTGCAGCACAGAGAGTTTCATTCATCCCCGCCTTGTAGATTCTCTTAGCCTCCAAAAACATTCTGAACATAGGGACATTGCCATGGCCCAATCTTCGCTGTCTGCAAAGACTCTTGGATACTGCATTCTTAGTTTAGAGCTTGGGGGTAAGAAGTACTCAGGTCTTCACGTGTCAATCCTCCCAGGCTTGTGTGCTGATATAATACTTGGACTTGATTTTCAGAAGCAGCACCAGAGTATCACCTTCCATCATGGTGGGCCTCAGTCACCTCTTGTGGTTTGTGGACTCAGCACGTTGAAGGTTGAACCTCCGGATCTCTTTGCCAATCTGACTGCTGACTGTCATCCTATCGCCACCAAATCACGGAGGTACAACTACGATGACAGAAAGTTCATTGACACAGAAGTTCAATGCCTACTCAAGGAAGGAATCGTAGAGCCCAGTATCTCACCATGGCGAGCCCAAGTCGTGGTGACCCACAATGAAAGCCACAAGAAGCGTCTGGTCATTGATTATTCACAGACGATAAATCGTTTCACTCTCCTGGATGCATACCCCCTACCCCGTATTGATTTTACTGTCAATACTATTGCACAGTTCAGCACCATCGATTTACGCAGTGCCTACCACCAAGTCCTCATCAAAGACACTGACAAACCCTACACTGCATTCCAGGCTGGTAAGGCATTGTACCAATTTACACGAGTACCATTTGGAGTGACGAACGGAGTGGCATGTTTTCAAAGAGCAATGGATACCATAATAGCTGAAGAAAAGCTGCAGGCGACTTTTCCTTACCTTGACAACATTACAATATGTGGGAAAGATCAGAAAGAGCATGATATAAATCTCGAGCATTTTTTTTAAGCAGCTTCTCGACGCTAGATTATCTATAATGAAGATAAATGTGTGTTTTCCACTCGAAAACTGGCAATTCTTGGCTCAGTCATTGAAGAAGGGGAGATCAGGCCAGATCCTGATCGTCTACGCCCTCTGCAACAACTCCCTGTTCCTAATGATATGAAAAGTCTCCGTCGAATCCTTGGATTCTTTTCTTACTATTCACAATGGATTCAATGTTACTCTGAGAAGATAAGACCCCTCTCAATCACCTCTAGTTTCCCGATTTCTAAAGAGGCCAGAACTGCTTTTGAAACCCTAAAAAGGGACATTGAGCAGTCAGTTGTGTGTGCCATTGACGAAAGCATACCATTCGAAGTTGAGACCGATGCATCGGAATTTGCCATTGCTGCTACCCTCAACCAAAATGGACGTCCGGTAGCATTCTTCTCCCGCACATTACAGGGTTATGAGGTTAGGCATGCATCAGTTGAGAAAGAAGCCCAAGCTATCATCGAAACAGTTCGCCACTGGGAAGCACTACCTTACAGGAAGGCATTTCTCCATAAAGACAGATCAACGTTCCGTCGCATACATGTTCGACAACAAACTGAGGGGAAAAATTAAAAATGACAAGATTATGCGTTGGAGGATGGAGCTATCTTGTTACAGCTTTGATATTATGTACCGTCCAGGAGTTGAAAATATTCCCCCTGATACATTTTCTCGAGCATCCTGTGCTGTCTCTTGTGGTACGGATCTAGTGGAACTTCATAACTCACTTTGTCACCCTGGAGTAACTCGTATGTTCCACTTTGTGAGAACTCGGAATTTACCATATTCAGTTGAAGAAGTGAGACAGATGACCAAGGCTTGTACGGTGTGTGACGAACATAAACCTCAGTTTCACAAACCTGTACAAGCACATCTGATAAAGGCTACTCGGCCATTGGAGAGACTGCACCGACTTCAAAGGTCCATTGAAGTCAAATAATCGGAACATCTTCTTTCTCAATATAATTGATGAGTACAGCCGGTTCCCTTTTGTCTTCCCATGCAAGGATGTCAGTGCCCAAACTGTCATACAATGCCTATGCCAGCTGTTTTCTATTTTTGGGATGCCAGCATACGTCCACTCTGACAGGGGCTCCTCCTTCATGAGTGCGGAGTTGCATCATTTTCTCTTAAACAGAGGGATCGCTGCTAGTCGCACTACTGCTTACAACCCAGCTTGCAATGGACAAGTAGAAAGATACAATTGGACAGTTTGGAAGTCTGTAACCATGGCACTCAAGACATGCGGCCTCCCAATGGCATGTTGGCAAGACGTGCTCCCAGATGCACTGCACTCATTGCGTTCTCTGCTGTGCACAGCCACCAACTGCAGTCCCCATGAGAGGCTCTTCAATTTTGAGAGACGCTCTTCCACGGGCGAATCGATACCCTCCTGGCTCATAAATCCTGGTCCAGTACTACTCAAGCGACATGTCCGTACCAGAAAGGATGAACCCCTAGTGGACGAAGTTGAGCTCCTGCAGGCCAACCCTCAATATGCACACATTCGGCATGCTGATGGACGAGAGACTACCGTATCGATCCGACACCTGGCTCCACCTGGGGATGTTATACTGAGTAATGACCTTCTGCCTGAGCCCGGTGCACCTGTGAACAGTGAAGTGGTGGGATGTGATTCTGATGCGATCCAAAGAGGTGCTCCCGAAGCCCCTGTTCCTGCTACTGAGGATGCCCTGCTGCTCAGACGTTCGGAGCGCAACAGGCGTGCGCCTGATAGACTCAACCTATGATAATGAACATCTGAAAGGATGGGGTGAATGTTATGATAACTTTGTCAAATGTTTTTCATTTCCCATTTTTCCCTCCCTCCCTTTTCTGCACGTGGTCATTTTAGTTACCTTACCTTATCTGATTGTGATTGTCATCTTGTTTGCTGTGTTGGAGTTTTAAGATGATAAGAGCCTAATGTTCTGAAGGCAATTCCTTTTCCTGATTATATCACACCATGGCTACCTGGAGTATGTCATGACATCGCCATGGCTGACCGACCACTCGACTATGATATATTATTATATTATTATTATTATGCAAATTATTATCAAAGAAACAAACAAAGAAACAAACAAAAACAAAAAAAAGTAGGAAAAGTTGAAGATGCATATTTTGGTGACCCTTTACAAAATACTGATGTGCATCAACTAGAGTACTTCTGTGCCTGGCATTGTCAACCCACAGCTTCGGCTTTAGCTGATGTGATCTGCAGAGTAGGGGGGTGAAGACCACATCAATGGAGTAAAGCCACAGGGCAAAGACCCGACCACATCGAGTGGTTCATCATTATTCTTGTATGCAGCCAGCCAATGTCTGTACATCATACGTGGAGCCCTAGAGGTGTATTGTGGAGGGGTTAATATATGTGGTTGTCATGGTAATCAGTAATACATTGGTATGACATAGAGAGAGCATGGTGTTGTGCAATACATAATCTGCAGCCCTCCCCCTCCCCCTCGCCACATATCAGTTTTTGGTGAAACAATTTTATAATCTTTATATCCTCTAAAATAATTATGCTATACAACATCCTCTGGTAGGCTACACTACACCTGGTGGTTCAGCAAACCTCCTGGTCTAACTCACTCCTCTGGCCTTGGCTCTGGTAGGCTACACTACACCTGGTGGTTCAGCAAACCTCCTGGTCTAACTCACTCCTCTGGCCTTGGCTCTGGTGGGCTACACTACACCAGGTGGTTCACCAAACCTCCTGGTGTAACTCACTCCTCTGGCCTTAGCTCTGGTAGGCTACACTAACCAGGTGGTTCACCAAACCTCCTGGTCTAACTCACTCCTCTGGCCTTAGCTCTGGTAGGCTACACTAACCAGGTGGTTCACCAAACCTCCTGGTCTAACTCACTCCTCTGGCCTTAGCTCTTGTAGGCTACACTACACCTGGTGGTTCAGCAAACCTCCTGGTCTAACTCACTCCTCTGGCCTTGGCTCTTGTAGGCTACACTACACCAGGTGGTTCAGCAAACCTCCTGGTCTAACTCACTCCTCTGGCCTTGGCTCTTGTAGGCTACACTACACCTGATGGTTCACCAAACCTCCTGGTCTAACTCACTCCCCTGGCCTTGGCTCTGGTAGGCTACACTACACCTGGTGGTTCAACAAACCTCCTGGTCTAACTCACTCCTCTGGCCTTGGCTCTGGTGGGCTACACTACACCTGGTGGTTCAGCAAACCTCCTGGTGTAACTCACTCCTCTGGCCTTGGCTCTGGTAGGCTACACTACACCAGGTGGTTCAGCAAACCTCCTGGTCTAACTCACTCCTCTGGCCTTGGCTCTGGTAGGCTACACTACACCTGGTGGTTCAGCAAACCTCCTGGTCTAACTCACTCCTCTGGCCTTGGCTCTGGTAGGCTACACTACACCTGGTGGTTCAGCAAACCTCCTGGTCTAACTCACTCCTCTGGCCTTGGCTCTGGTGGGCTACACTACACCTGGTGGTTCAGCAAACCTCCTGGTCTAACCCACTCCTCTGGCCTTGGCTCTGGTAGGCTACACTACACCTGGTGGTTCAGCAAACCTCCTGGTCTAACTCACTCCTCTGGCCTTGGCTCTGGTAGGCTACACTACATCTGGTGGTTCAGCAAACCTCCTGGTGTAACTCACTCCTCTGGCCTTGGCTCTGGTAGGCTACACTACACCTGGTGGTTCAGCAAACCTCCTGGTCTAACTCACTCCTCTGGCCTTAGCTCTGGTAGGCTACACTACACCTGGTGGTTCAGCAAACCTCCTGGTCTAACTCACTCCTCTGGCCTTGGCTCTGGTAGGCTACACTACACCTGGTGGTTCACAAACCTCCTGGTCTAACTCACTCCTCTGGCCTTAGCTCTGGTAGGATGTTGTTTTCCAGTGTCATAACACTAATCGTTACACTTGTGCTGTTACTTCACAGGGCAGACTCTGCGGACTGAGGCCACAACGAACGTTTTGAATATCCTCAGAGGCACTAGCCAACTGCTAGGAGTTTTCATCAAAGAAGGTCACTCACGGTGAGTGGTGAGAAGTGTCAAAATGATCCGGCAGGAAGTCAATTACGGCTGGTGTGTGTTGTGCAAACATAAGGTCAACATTTTAAATATATGTATTTGGTATCAAAAATACACGAATAGTGATTGTGTGTCAGACAAGATGGTGTCAAGTGTTACTAATGGCTTCCTGGGAGTAGCTCTGCACTTGCTAGAAATTGGATTGAGGGGCGGGGTGCATAATGAATATCTTCCCCCCCCCCCCCCCCTTTCCCCCCTTTTTTTGTTCCACAGTCAATGTGGCAGTTCTCTTCCACTATTTAGAAGTTTTAGGATTTGTGTCTATGCAGCACTATTATTATCCATCGATAAACTTACCACAACTAATAAGAAGATGGGTGGAAGAAATCAGCTCAACTTCTTATCTCTAGGCCTATAGCTTAGCCAGCAGCTGGCTTGGTCGTTGCTTGCTATAGTAGTGATGTCATCTACTTAGCACATGGTCTTTCATCTCTGAAGATAGAGATATCAAAGTGAGTTTTTAAGCGATGTCCAAGGCGTATTTTTTCTTGTGTATATGTGTGGGACCCACTTCTTGAAGGGGGACATCTTGAGGAGGGACAATGGCTTTTTGGGGGGAGGACTATACCATATGTATTTTCCCCCTTTTTTCTTCTTGTGGTTACCACTTTCAGGGTTTCATTTAGGGGGGGGGGGGGGGGGGGGCTGCCCCCACTTGGAAATTGTATTATTAAAATTCTTATTAATGTTGATAAGTGCTTGACATCATGCCCCCCTTTAATATCCAGATTCCTCCAGTTACCCCCCCCCCCTTGGACAATTTTCTAAATGAAACCCTGATTTTAGAGCTCCATAGATTCCGTAAACTTCATGGTATGGACTTGTTATATAGCTCAAAAGATAGGTCTCTCTGTGTGCTCTCTTTTTTTTCATCGGTATAACTATAGGCAAGTTACTGGAGCTAAAGTGGAGGGAACTTCAAAATCTGAATGCCTGATTTTGCCGCATAAATATCTCCAGATTGCCCAGTGCTAGAGAGTTCAAATTAGCACCAGTGGCTAGAGGAATAGTACAGGCATTTTGTGAGAAAAAATGAGTGAACCTCCCACAAATTGCAACAGAAACACTTTCAACTGTTTTAATCTCAGAAGTATGTTCTTTATAACATATCAAAAGTCTTAAGTAATCCAAGCGGTGGAAAGTATTGAAAAATACTGAAATCGAACAATTTTCCTGTCATAACGCCAGCTACCAAGAGCAGTAATCCCATCCTCAGAGCAAAGGTCACCCCAAGTGACGTGTCCATGGTGCGGAGAGTTCCAATCCCGTTCCACAGGGAAGAAAGTCATGGAACAATTGCAGTGACATACCAGAAGCTTGTCACTATGATGGCACAGAACCCGACGGCAGACCTGGACCTCGTATAGAAGACAGCCATCCTGTTTGCCTCAGCAAGGCCAAGGCCAGCATCGTCTGGGATGATGCAGTTTGTGTACAGCATGGCACTCGCCCAGGGAAATCATCCTTTGCCTTTCTTCTAATGGTTGACATGAGTCCCAGTGACGTCACACGGGTCTACTCCACACTGAAGTTTCTATGTGAACATGCTCGCCGCCATGATACCATCCCCATCATCACATTTGATCATCCACTCTGGTGGAGCTGATCATCGAAGCTGAGCCGGAGGGAAGCTATTTGAGAAACATAGTCCTGAGGCTAGGGGGCTTCCACACCGAGATGAGTTTTGTGGGGTCCATTGGACATCTCATGGCTGGTATACTGGGTTGCAGGAAGTGATGGAGCTTATCTACGCAGCCAATGCCGTGGTGCACATGATGACAGGGAAGGCGATTGCACGGGCTGTGCATGCACACCTCCTTATCGATGGCGTCCTCAATGGCCTGATTCTGTCTGATGCACTTGGTGAGGCTCTCCCTCCGCAGCTTAGAGAGGCAGAAGAGTGTGATGCACAGCTGTCATCAGAGGAACGTACCCCAGCTGTAGATGGAACGGGAAACTCTGATCTGGATTAAGTATCTGTCCTCTATTCACAGTTGATGGAGGGATCAGTGTCTGCAGAGAAGGCTTGCAATGATGGAGGGATCAGTGTCTGCAGAGAAGGCTTGCAATGATGGAGGGATCAGTGTCTGCAGAGAAGGCTTGCAATGATGGAGGGCTCAGTATCTGCAGAGAAGGCTTGCAATGATGGAGGGATCAGTGTCTGCAGAGAAGGCTTGCAATGATGGAGGGATCAGTGTCTGCAGAGAAGGCTTGCAATGATGGAGGGATCAGAGAAGATGTGATGATCAGAATAAAGGAACTACTCAAAAGCACTGAATCCTTGAACTACTCTAGCAGGACTGCTGCCCTCTGGTTGCAGTACATGGATATGCTAGACATACTTCGCAAGTTTCTGAGAGCTGAGAGTACCGTGAAATGGGCACTGCACCTTGAGGCAATATCAGAAATGCTTCCTTTCATGGCAGCATCTGGGCACAATCTCTACACAAAAACTCGGATCTATGTGCAGCAAATGTGCAAGCTCCAGGTGTATCATCCAGATGTCTACCAGAGATTTGGAGAGGGATTCCATGTTGTCAGACGAAGTGATCGCCAATGGGCTGGCCTGTCAGTAGATATCATCATCAAGCAGGTGCTTATGAGGAGTATGAAAATCAGTGGTGGCGTCACGAGAGGTCGAGGTCTAACAGAGCCGCAACGTTTGACCTGGCTGCTCTCCTTGAGGCCATCGGAAACAACATCTTAGCCAGCATGGATGAACAGACTACAGCTGAGTACACATTCAAGAAGAGGGATCAGGCAATCACCATGATTATGAAATATTCAGTGAAG
Organism: Cladorhizidae sp. MBARI D1340-BT2; assembly: GCA_028752905.1. Taxonomy (NCBI): domain Eukaryota; kingdom Metazoa; phylum Porifera; class Demospongiae; order Poecilosclerida; family Cladorhizidae; species Cladorhizidae sp. MBARI D1340-BT2. Next base: position 4,741,867 of record JAQNBH010000018.1, on the reverse strand, counting down.
GTTGATGGTGAAGCAGATTGATACTCAATTACTTTTCCAGCGTCTAACAATTGCTGCAAAAGTTTCACAAGACCTGGCATCAGTGTTGAAGTATGAGCTTGTAGTCATCCTCCAGCTCTATACATCTGACCTTCAAGGAGTCACAGGCCATGTCCAGTATGTGCTGGAGGGTGGAGCACTTGTTCAGCGCATCCCATGGACACGTGGATCCACATACAAGGACGTCTGCAAGCTGTACAGTGAGTATGTCACAAGGAAGTATGGAGAGACAGTTGTCGTGTTCGACGGTTATCAGGGCACATCCACCAAAGACATGACCCACCGCAGGGGAGCAGGTGGGAGGACTGGAGCAAGCGTAACCATGGATGAGTACATGTCTGGTACAATGAATAAAGACCATTTCCTTGCAAACAACAGATGATGATACAGATCTGCTAGTCATCCTCATCTACAGTACCACGCCAACCTCAAGTTACACGACCACTTCTTCAAACCTGAGCCCAGGAAGAGCACGAACGCCACGTGTCTGGAACATCAAGGCTGACAATAGCTGGGTCCCAGTGTGTGCACTCACATCCTCTTCATTCATGCAATAGCCGGGTGTGACACTACCTCCCGCCTTTATGGCATTGGAAGGAGCTCCCCTAAAGAAATTAACAACCAGTAGTGACTTCCGTGAGCAAGCGACAGTGTGTGACACACAGTCAGCTTCCACAGCAGAGGTTGTGTCAGCAGGAGAGAATGCTTTGCTGTGCCTGTACAGTGGGAAGCCTGGGGAGGGACTCGACTCACTGCGACACAAGCACCTTTGTGATACTAGCACTTTCTCATGTACAGCCACAGAGTCTGCCACCTACGTCAGCAGCAGCTAAGTACCACAGTCTTCTTGTCTACTATCAGGTGCAGCAGTGGAAGGAAACCAGATGAACTCCTGCCACAAGAATGGGGATGGAAAGAGAGTGATGGAGGGCTTGTCCCTCTCCAAACTGACTTACCACCGGCTCCATAGGATCTCCTTCGGGTCATCAGATGCACCTGCAAGACAGACTGCAGCAGTCTGAGCTGCACATGCAAGAAGCATGACATTGAGTGCTCTGTTGCATGTAGCAACTGTAAAGGATCAGGGTGTGCAAATTCATGTGAGGCTGCATGTGATGACGACGATGATGATGAGCCAAGCAGCTGACCAGAAATGTTTAAGGCCAGTATGGCCCATTTTTTTCTTCAAAAAACTCGCACCTCTTTCAAGGGCCATAACTCCTGAACTACACCCCCTATGCCAGTGATTTTATGCTGAAAAGATAGATCTCTCTTAGTGCTTCAAAACAACATTTAAAAAGTGAGGATAGGGTCTGTATACAGTGTGTGACATGCAGAAAAGCTGGGAAAAGTGAGAAAAATCAACCTTAAAACCCTACAAAGCCTAGCTCAAAAAATAAAACAGCTATGGCTTCCAAAACTCTTGGTAATATTGCTTAGACACTAATGAGTGATTTGATAGAATTAAATAGTGCTTGCTAAGTGCACTACCAGCTGTACAATTGGCTGCGTGCCAGCGCTTTTAATTGTCACTAAGGACAGTTGTGAATAAACTTATAACTTGGAAGTGCTTATAGCTACTACTTAACTAACTCTATTAAATCATAGAGCAAAGACAGAGCTATAAAATGATATATAATTAAGTAGGTACACACTAATTTTTCTTAGAGATATCCTTCTTTGAAATTCAAAAAGGCTCTTTTTTGGGAAATGTGGGAAATCGCTGTTGAAGTTGGACTATATACTTTCAAGGGGAGACAATGGTATTTTTTAATATATTTTTTTAAACTTGTGATTACAACTTTAGAGCTCCGTAGCTTCTGCAACCTTCATGGTATAGACTTGATATATAGCTCAAAAGATAGGTCTCTCTGTGTGCTCTCTTTTGATACTAAAATATGTTTCATAGGTATAACTATAGGCAAGTTACTAGACCCTGAAGTGGAGGGACCTCAAAAACCTGCATCCCAAAGTCCCCATCCAGAATAACTCCAGATTGCTAAGTGCAAAAAAAATGTAATTGGTACGAGTGGCTAGAGGAAGCCCTAGAGCATGCAATGACCTTTTTCATTAGGCGTTAAAAATTTATTACCTGGTCAAGCGCGCGGGTAGAAAATTGAGGGCGTTGCAATCAACGCCCTCAATTTTCCAATAAACGCCCTCAATTTTCTACCCGCGCGCTTGACCAGGTAATAAATTTTTAACGCCTAATGAAAAAGGTCATTGCATGCTCTAGGGCTTCCTCTAGCCACTCGTACCAATTACATTTTTTTGGCACTTAGCAATCTGGAGTTATTCTGGATGGGGACTTTGGGATGCAGGTTTTTGAGGTCCCTCCACTTTAGGGTCTAGTAACTTGCCTATAGTTATACCTTATGAAACATATTTTAGTATCAAAAGAGAGCACACAGAGAGACCTCTCTTCTGAGCTATATATCAAGTCCACACCATGAAGTTTGCAGAATCTACGGAGCTCTAAAGGTGTAACCACAAGTAAAAATTAAATTAAAATAAAAAATGCCCTCCTTCAATTTTTCAGTTGAATGAAGTGTAGGCCTGGATAAAATCCACCATAACTTGAGACTTGTGCTTCCTAATGTTTCCAAATTTGAAAGACAATTTGTACAGGTGTTTAGAAATTATATAAGCACACAAAAAAAAAAGGTCAAATATTGAGGAAAAATGGGCCATACTGGCCTTAAGTCTTCTTAAAAGGTAACATGTTTCATGAGTTTATGTTCGTCAGTGCCAACATTTTTTATTATAATTATAAAGTGCTAGTTACATTCATTTGTTTTAAATGAATGTTAATCAATGGAAACGTTGGGGGCTAAATAAAACATTGGATTGCACAAACACGAGTGTATGGCTGTTCTTCACTTTTTGAATGGTATGTTGCCCTAGCCATCACCTCTCTTTGTGTGTGCATTGTCTTGGCTTTTTTATCAATGCCAACATTTATATGGAATTCATGTTGCCGTGTATACAAGTATACTGATATATTGATGTTGCCGTGTATACAAGTATACTAATATAGTGATGTTGCCTTATATACAAGTATACTAATATAATGATGTTGCCGTGTATACAAGTATACTAATATAGTGATGTTGCTGTGTATACAAGTATACTAATATAGTGATGTTGCCGTGATGCCGTGTATACAAGTATACTAATATAGTGATGTTGCCATGTATACAAGTATACTAATATAGTGATGTTGCCGTGTATACAAGTACACTAATATAGTGATGTTGCCGTGTATACAAGTATACTAATATAGTGATGTTGCCGTGTATACAAGTACACTAATATAGTGATGTTGCCGTGTATACAAGTATACTAATAATTATAGTGATGTTGCCGTGTATACAAGTATACTAATATATTGATGTTGCCGTGTATACAAGTATACTAATATATTGATGTTGCCGTGTATACAAGTATACTAATATATTGATGTTGCCGTGTATACAAGTATACTAATATAGTGATGTTGCCGTGTATACAAGTATACTAATATAGTGATGTTGCTGTGTATACAAGTATACTAATATAGTGATGTTGCTGTGTATACAAGTATACTAATATAGTGATGTTGCCGTGTATACAAGTATACTAAAGTGATATATTGATGTTGCCTTGTATACAAGTATACTAATATAGTGATGTTGCCGTGTATACAAGTATACTAATATAGTGATGTTGCCGTGTATACAAGTATACTAATATAGTGATGTTGCCGTGTATACAAGTATACTAATATAGTGATGTTGCCGTGTATACAAGTATACTAATATATTGATGTTGCCGTGTATACAAGTACACTAATATAGTGATGTTGCCGTGTATACAAGTATACTAATATAGTGATGTTGCCGTGTATACAAGTACACTAATATAGTGATGTTGCCGTGTATACAAGTATACTAATAATTATAGTGATGTTGCCGTGTATACAAGTATACTAATATATTGATGTTGCCGTGTATACAAGTATACTAATATAGTGATGTTGCCTTGTATATAAGTATACTAATATATTGATGTTGCCGTGTATACAAGTATACTAATAGAGTGATGTTGCCGTGTATACAAGTATACTAATATAGTGATGTTGCTGTGTATACAAGTATACTAATATAGTGATGTTGCCGTGTATACAAGTATACTAATATAGTGATGTTGCCGTGTATACAAGTATACTAATATATTGATGTTGCCGTGTATACAAGTATACTAATATAGTGATGTTGCCGTGTATACAAGTATACTAATATAGTGATGTTGCCGTGTATACAAGTATACTAATATAGTGATGTTGCCGTGTATACAAGTATACTAATAGAGTGATGTTGCTATGTATACAAGTATACTAATAGAGTGATGTTGCCGTGTATACAAGTATACTAATAGAGTGATGTTGCCGTGTATACAAGTATACTAATATATTGATGTTGCCGTGTATACAAGTATACTAATATAGTGATGTTGCCGTGTATACAAGTATACTAATATAGTGATGTTGCCGTGTATACAAGTATACTAATAGAGTGATGTTGCCGTGTATACAAGTATACTAATATAGTGATGTTGCCGTGTATACAAGTATACTAATAGAGTGATGTTGCCGTGTATACAAGTATACTAATATAGTGATGTTGCCGTGTATACAAGTATACTAATATAGTGATGTTGCCGTGTATACAAGTATACTAATATAGTGAAGTTGCCGTGTATACAAGTATACTAATATAGTGATGTTGCTTTTAAATGTATTTGAGGAAATTAAAAAATTAAAAAATTCCCCCGGTTTTCTTTTTCAATTTGTGTGGGGTTCACATCTTCTCACAAAATGCCTGTACTATTAAGAATTTCCTCATGCACATGCACTGTACTGCATCCAACTGCATAAAACATTGTTTATAGTTGTTTGCGGGCAGTACTGAACCCTTTGTGTGGACATTAGACAAGAAAACATGCATAAATCCATTTTTTAACAATGGAAAATTAATTATGGTATCACCGATTTCAGTATTTTTCATTCCTTTCCACCACTTGGACTTTTGATATGTTATAAAGAACATATTTCTGAGACTAAAACAGTTGAAAGTATTTCTGTTGCAATTTGTGGGAGGTCATGTCATAAAATGCCTGTACTAGAAGCCTTACTCTATGCAATGAGTGTTTTCATTAGGCGCTAAAACGTAAGTACGTGGTCAAGCGCGCGGGTGGAAAATGAATTTCGTTAATAATCCATAAAACTCATTTTCCACCATGAAATTAATTTTCCAACCGCGTGCTTGAGCACGTACTTATGTTTTAGCGCCTAATGAAAACACTCATTGCATAGAGTAGGGCTTCCTCTAGCCACTGGTACTAATTTTAACTCTTTAGCACTTTGCAATCTGGATATATTTATGCGGCAAAATCAGGCATTCAGGTTTTGAAGTTCCCTCCACTTTAGCTCCAGTAACTTGGCTATAGTTATACCTATGAAAAATATCAAAAGAGAGCACACAGAGAGACCCAGCACACAGAGAGACCCATCTTTTGAGCTATATACAAGTCCATACCATGAGGTTTACAGAATCTGAAGAGCTATAAAGTGGTAACTGCAAGTAAAAAAATTTAAAAAAAGTAAAAAAAAAAAAATGCAACTGTCCCCCCCCCTTAAAGTTAAGGCCCACTTCTCAAAACGAGTGCCCCCCCTCCTCCTTTTACTATTGATCTTGGTTGGTCAAATACTTGGACCAAATGTCATGCAAGCTCTGAAGTAAAGGACAAGCTACCTTACTTGCCTCCATGATGGTGCAGTATAAGTTATCTTACTTGCCTCCATGATGGTGCAGCATAAGTTACCTTACTTGCCTCCATGATGGTGCAGCATAAGTTATCTTACTTGCCTCCATGATGGTGCAGCATAAGTTACCTTACTTGCCTCCATGATGGTGCAGCATAAGTTAGCTTACTTGCCTCCATGATGGTGCAGTATAAGTTATCTTACTTGCCTCCATGATGGTGCAGTATAAGTTATCTTACTTGCCTCCATGATGGTGCAGTATAAGTTACCTTACTTGCCTCCATGATGGTGCAGCATAAGTTATCTTACTTGCCTCCATGATGGTGCAGTATAAGTTACCTTACTTGCCTCCATGATGGTGCAGCATAAGTTATCTTACTTGCCTCCATGATGGTGCAGTATAAGTTACCTTACTTGCCTCCATGATGGTGCAGCATAAGTTATCTTACTTGCCTCCATGATGGTGCAGTATAAGCTATCTTACTTGCCTCCATGATGGTGCAGCATAAGTTATCTTACTTGCCTCCATGATGGTGCAGCATAAGTTATCTTACTTGCCTCCATGATGGTGCAGTATAAGTTATCTTACTAGCCTCCATGATGGTGCAGCATAAGTTATCTTACTTGCCTCCATGATGGTGCAGTATAAGTTACCTTACTTGCCTCCATGATGGTGCAGTATAAGTTATCTTACTTGCCTCCATGATGGTGCAGCATAAGTTATCTTACTTGCCTCCATGATGGTGCAGTATAAGTTATCTTACTTGCCTCCATGATGGTGCAGTATAAGTTATCTTACTTGCCTCCATGATGGTGCAGTATAAGTTATCTTACTTGCCTCCATGATGGTGCAGTATAAGTTATCTTACTTGCCTCCATGATGGTGCAGTATAAGTTACCTTACTTGCCTCCATGATGGTGCAGCATAAGTTATCTTACTTGCCTCCATGATGGTGCAGTATAAGCTATCTTACTTGCCTCCATGATGGTGCAGCATAAGTTATCTTACTTGCCTCCATGATGGTGCAGTATAAGTTATCTTACTTGCCTCCATGATGGTGCAGTATAAGTTATCTTACTTGCCTCCATGATGGTGCAGTATAAGTTATCTTACTTGCCTCCATGATGGTGCAGTATTAGTTATCTTACTTGCCTTCATGATGGTGCAGTATAAGTTATCTTACTTGCCTCCATGATGGTGCAGTATTAGTTAGCTTACTTGCCTTCATGATGGTGCAGCATAAGTTACCTTACTTGCCTCCATGATGGTGCAGTATAAGTTATCTTACTTGCCTCCATGATGGTGCAGTATAAGTTATCTTACTTGCCTCCATGATGGTGCAGTATAAGTTATCTTACTTGCCTCCATGATGGTGCAGTATAAGTTACCTTACTTGCCTCCATGATGGTGCAGCATAAGTTATCTTACTTGCCTCCATGATGGTGCAGTATAAGTTATCTTACTTGCCTCCATGAATGTGCAGCATAATTATCTTACTTGCCTCCATGATGGTGCAGTATAAGTTATCTTACTTGCCTCCATGATGGTGCAGCATAAGTTATCTTACTTGCCTCCATGATGGTGCAGCATAAGTTATCTTACTTGCCTCCATGATGGTGCAGCATAAGTTATCTTACTTGCCTCCATGATGGTGCAGCATAAGTTATCTTACTTGCCTCCATGATGGTGCAGTATAAGTTATCTTACTTGCCTCCATGATGGTGCAGCATAAGTGATCTTACTTGCCTCCATGATGGTGCAGCATAAGTTATCTTACTTGCCTCCATGATGGTGCAGCATAAGTTATCTTACTTGCCTCCATGATGGTGCAGTATAAGTTATCTTACTTGCCTCCATGATGGTGCAGTATAAGTTATCTTACTTGCCTCCATGATGGTGCAGTATAAGTTATCTTACTTGCCTCCATGATGGTGCAGTATAAGTTATCTTACTTGCCTCCATGATGGTGCAGTATAAGTTACCTTACTTGCCTCCATGATGGTGCAGCATAAGTTATCTTACTTGCCTCCATGATGGTGCAGTATAAGTTATCTTACTTGCCTCCATGAATGTGCAGCATAATTATCTTACTTGCCTCCATGATGGTGCAGTATAAGCTATCTTACTTGCCTCCATGATGGTGCAGTATAAGTTATCTTACTTGCCTCCATGATGGTGCAGCATAAGTTATCTTACTTGCCTCCATGATGGTGCAGTATAAGTTATCTTACTTGCCTCCATGAATGTGCAGCATAATTATCTTACTTGCCTCCATGATGGTGCAGCATAAGTTATCTTACTTGCCTCCATGATGGTGCAGTATAAGTTATCTTACTTGCCTCCATGATGGTGCAGCATAAGTTATCTTACTTGCCTCCATGATGGTGCAGCATAAGTTATCTTACTTGCCTCCATGATGGTGCAGCATAAGTTATCTTACTTGCCTCCATGATGGTGCAGTATAAGTTATCTTACTTGCCTCCATGAATGTGCAGCATAATTATCTTACTTGCCTCCATGATGGTGCAGCATAAGTTATCTTACTTGCCTCCATGATGGTGCAGTATAAGTTATCTTACTTGCCTCCATGATGGTGCAGCATAAGTTATCTTACTTGCCTCCATGATGGTGCAGCATAAGTTATCTTACTTGCCTCCATGATGGTGCAGCATAAGTTATCTTACTTGCCTCCATGATGGTGCAGTATAAGTTATCTTACTTGCCTCCATGAATGTGCAGCATAATTATCTTACTTGCCTCCATGATGGTGCAGTATAAGTTATCTTACTTGCCTCCATGATGGTGCAGTATAAGTTATCTTACTTGCCTCCATGATGGTGCAGTATAAGTTATCTTACTTGCCTCCATGAAGGTGCAGCATAATTATCTTACTTGCCTCCATGATGGTGCAGTATAAGTTATCTTACTTGCCTCCATGATGGTGCAGTATAAGTTATCTTACTTGCCTCCATGAAGGTGCAGCATAATTATCTTACTTGCCTCCATGATGGTGCAGCATAAGTTATCTTACTTGCCTCCATGATGGTGCAGTATAAGTTATCTTACTTGCCTCCATGATGGTGCAGTATAAGTTATCTTACTTGCCTCCATGATGGTGCAGTATAAGTTATCTTACTTGCCTCCATGATGGTGCAGTATAAGTTATCTTACTTGCCTCCATGATGGTGCAGTATAAGTTATCTTACTTGCCTCCATGATGGTGCAGTATAAGTTATCTTACTTGTCTCCATGATGGTGCAGTATAAGTTATCTTACTTGCCTCCATGATGGTGCAGTATAAGTTATCTTACTTGCCTCCATGATGGTGCAGTATAAGTTATCTTACTTGCCTCCATGAAGGTGCAGCATAATTATCTTACTTGCCTCCATGATGGTGCAGTATAAGTTATCTTACTTGCCTCCATGATGGTGCAGTATAAGTTATCTTACTTGCCTCCATGAAGGTGCAGCATAATTATCTTACTTGCCTCCATGATGGTGCAGCATAAGTTATCTTACTTGCCTCCATGATGGTGCAGTATAAGTTATCTTACTTGCCTCCATGATGGTGCAGTATAAGTTATCTTACTTGCCTCCATGATGGTGCAGTATAAGTTATCTTACTTGCCTCCATGATGGTGCAGTATAAGTTATCTTACTTGTCTCCATGATGGTGCAGTATAAGTTATCTTACTTGCCTCCATGATGGTGCAGTATAAGTTATCTTACTTGCCTCCATGATGGTGCAGTATAAGTTATCTTACTTGCCTCCATGAAGGTGCAGCATAATTATCTTACTTGCCTCCATGATGGTGCAGTATAAGTTATCTTACTTGCCTCCATGATGGTGCAGTATAAGTTACCTTACTTGTCTCCATGATGGTGCAGTATAAGTTATCTTACTTGCCTCCATGATGGTGCAGCATAAGTTACCTTACTTGCCTCCATGATGGTGCAGCATAAGTTATCTTACTTGCCTCCATGATGGTGCAGCATAAGTTATCTTACTTGCCTCCATGATGGTGCAGCATAAGTTATCTTACTTGCCTCCATGATGGTGCAGCATAAGTTATCTTACTTGCCTCCATGAAGGTGCAGCATAAGTTATCTTACTTGCCTCCATGATGGTGCAGCATAAGTTATCTTACTTGCCTCCATGATGGTGCAGCATAAGTTATCTTACTTGCCTCCATGATGGTGCAGCATAAGTTACCTTACTTGCCTCCATGATGGTGCAGCATAAGTTATCTTACTTGCCTCCATGATGGTGCAGTATAAGTTATCTTACTTGCCTCCATGATGGTGCAGCATAAGTTATCTTACTTGCCTCCATGATGGTGCAGTATAAGTTATCTTACTTGCCTCCATGATGGTGCAGTATAAGTTATCTTACTTGCCTCCATGATGGTGCAGTATAAGTTATCTTACTTGCCTCCATGAAGGTGCAGCATAATTATCTTACTTGCCTCCATGATGGTGCAGTATAAGTTATCTTACTTGCCTCCATGATGGTGCAGTATAAGTTATCTTACTTGCCTCCATGATGGTGCAGCATAAGTTATCTTACTTGTCTCCATGATGGTGCAGCATAAGTTATCTTACTTGCCTCCATGATGGTGCAGCATAAGTTATCTTACTTGCCTCCATGATGGTGCAGTATAAGTTATCTTACTTGCCTCCATGATGGTGCAGCATAAGTTATCTTACTTGCCTCCATGATGGTGCAGCATAAGTTACCTTACTTGCCTCCATGATGGTGCAGCATAAGTTATCTTACTTGCCTCCATGATGGCGCAGTATAAGTTATCTTACTTGCCTCCATGATGGTGCAGTATAAGTTATCTTACTTGTCTCCATGATGGTGCAGTATAAGTTATCTTACTTGCCTCCATGATGGTGCAGTATAAGTTATCTTACTTGCCTCCATGATGGTGCAGTATAAGTTATCTTACTTGCCTCCATGATGGTGCAGTATAAGTTATCTTACTTGTCTCCATGATGGTGCAGTATAAGTTATCTTACTTGCCTCCATGATGGTGCAGCATAAGTTATCTTACTTGCCTCCATGATGGTGCAGTATAAGTTATCTTACTTGTCTCCATGATGGTGCAGTATAAGTTATCTTACTTGCCTCCATGATGGTGCAGCATAAGTTATCTTACTTGCCTCCATGATGGTGCAGCATAAGTTATCTTACTTGCCTCCATGATGGTGCAGCATAAGTTATCTTACTTGCCTCCATGATGGTGCAGCATAAGTTATCTTACTTGCCTCCATGATGGTGCAGCATAAGTTATCTTACTTGCCTCCATGATGGTGCAGCATAAGTTATCTTACTTGCCTCCATGATGGTGCAGCATAAGTTACCTTACTTGCCTCCATGATGGTGCAGCATAAGTTATCTTACTTGCCTCCATGATGGTGCAGTATAAGTTATCTTACTTGCCTCCATGATGGTGCAGCATAAGTTATCTTACTTGCCTCCATGATGGTGCAGTATAAGTTATCTTACTTGCCTCCATGATGGTGCAGTATAAGTTATCTTACTTGCCTCCATGATGGTGCAGTATAAGTTATCTTACTTGCCTCCATGAAGGTGCAGCATAATTATCTTACTTGCCTCCATGATGGTGCAGTATAAGTTATCTTACTTGCCTCCATGATGGTGCAGTATAAGTTATCTTACTTGCCTCCATGATGGTGCAGCATAAGTTATCTTACTTGTCTCCATGATGGTGCAGCATAAGTTATCTTACTTGCCTCCATGATGGTGCAGCATAAGTTATCTTACTTGCCTCCATGATGGTGCAGTATAAGTTATCTTACTTGCCTCCATGATGGTGCAGCATAAGTTATCTTACTTGCCTCCATGATGGTGCAGCATAAGTTATCTTACTTGCCTCCATGATGGTGCAGTATAAGTTATCTTACTTGCCTCCATGATGGTGCAGTATAAGTTATCTTACTTGCCTCCATGATGGTGCAGTATAAGTTATCTTACTTGCCTCCATGATGGTGCAGCATAAGTTACCTTACTTGCCTCCATGATGGTGCAGTATAAGTTATCTTACTTGCCTCCATGATGGTGCAGTATAAGTTATCTTACTTGCCTCCATGATGGTGCAGCATAAGTTATCTTACTTGCCTCCATGATGGTGCAGTATAAGTTATCTTACTTGCCTCCATGATGGTGCAGTATAAGTTATCTTACTTGCCTCCATGATGGTGCAGTATAAGTTATCTTACTTGCCTCCATGATGGTGCAGCATAAGTTATCTTACTTGCCTCCATGAAGGTGCAGCATAATTATCTTACTTGCCTCCATGATGGTGCAGCATAAGTTATCTTACTTGCCTCCATGATGGTGCAGCATAAGTTATCTTACTTGCCTCCATGATGGTGCAGTATAAGTTATCTTACTTGCCTCCATGATGGTGCAGTATAAGTTACCTTACTTGCCTCCATGATGGTGCAGCATAAGTTATCTTACTTGCCTCCATGATGGTGCAGTATAAGTTATCTTACTTGCCTCCATGATGGTGCAGCATAAGTTATCTTACTTGCCTCCATGATGGTGCAGCATAAGTTATCTTACTTGCCTCCATGATGGTGCAGTATAAGTTATCTTACTTGCCTCCATGATGGTGCAGTATAAGTTACCTTACTTGCCTCCATGATGGTGCAGCATAAGTTATCTTACTTGCCTCCATGATGGTGCAGTATAAGTTATCTTACTTGCCTCCATGATGGTGCAGTATAAGTTATCTTACTTGCCTCCATGATGGTGCAGTATAAGTTATCTTACTTGCCTCCATGATGGTGCAGCATAAGTTATCTTACTTGCCTCCATGAAGGTGCAGCATAATTATCTTACTTGCCTCCATGATGGTGCAGCATAATTATCTTACTTGCCTCCATGATGGTGCAGTATAAGTTATCTTACTTGCCTCCATGATGGTGCAGCATAAGTTATCTTACTTGCCTCCATGATGGTGCAGCATAAGTTATCTTACTTGCCTCCATGATGGTGCAGCATAAGTTATCTTACTTGCCTCCATGATGGTGCAGCATAAGTTATCTTACTTGCCTCCATGATGGTGCAGCATAAGTTATCTTACTTGCCTCCATGATGGTGCAGCATAAGTTATCTTACTTGCCTCCATGATGGTGCAGCATAAGTTATCTTACTTGCCTCCATGATGGTGCAGCATAAGTTATCTTACTTGCCTCCATGATGGTGCAGCATAAGTTATCTTACTTGCCTCCATGATGGTGCAGCATAAGTTATCTTACTTGCCTCCATGATGGTGCAGCATAAGTTATCTTACTTGCCTCCATGATGGTGCAGTATAAGTTATCTTACTTGCCTCCATGATGGTGCAGCATAAGTTACCTTACTTGCCTCCATGACGGTGCAGTATAAGTTATCTTACTTGCCTCCATGATGGTGCAGCATAAGTTATCTTACTTGCCTCCAAGTTTCATTCTGACACGGCTACCACATGCTCTAGCTTTTTAATTCTTCATCGCCACTCAATTCATTACCTCACTGCTAATACATTATTCATGAGAAAAATATACCCTAACCTGAAAGTAGCCAAGGGGCGTGCCATGACCTCTGGGGAGGGGGTGGGGAGTGTCTCTTGTTTTCTTGGTGCTCGTTTCATTAAGGCTATACCTGTGACATTGATGATCCTTCCCGACTACAATTATAATGACACAGCAAAGAAGCTACTAACTGGCAACGGAAACTAACTGGCAAAGGAACTAATGCTAATCAAGACATTGAGGCAACAGCTGGCTGCCATTAGCAACCAATATCTGTCTGCATGTGTGTGTGTGTGTACCTATCCAGCCGCCATGCACAGCTGCAAGGGACTGGTGGAGTATGGGCTAGTTGTGATGGCATGGCCTCTCTCTCTAGAGACAGCAAGATGGCAGCTACCAAGCACCTCATCTCTCTCCTCCACCTCCTCCAGGATGCAAAGAAAGAAGCAGAAGAGGTGAGCAGAATCCGGCCAGCTCTAGCCACAGAGATGAGTGAGTGAGTGTGTTGTTTGTCCTCTGAGATATGTAGTGTTGTTTAGTGTGTGTCTAGTATGTGCTATTCTGTAATTGTTAACCAATTGAACATCCACTTTATTTGTGGTTGTTTCTATAACCATAAAAGTTATAGCTATAACTTTCTTTTCAAGAATAAGTCTATTTAGGTTAGGGGGGGGGGGGGTGAAACCTTCTTTTTTTAATTTTTTAAATTTTTCTGAGTACCCAAAATTTGTAATTTTCATAACTTTTTGGTTTTTTATTCTTTGCAATTAATTTTGGTACCAGAAGATTGCTTGTTTCAAGAGCTTTCCAACCATATACTTAATATACATGTAGGCTTGTAAGTCTGTACAGTGATGACTAGTATACTCCCTTAGTACCAGAAGATAGCTTGTAAGAGCTTTCCAATGATATACTTGATGTAGGCTAGTAAGTCTGTATAGTGATGACTAGTATACTCCCTTAGTACCAGAAGGTAGCTTGTTTCAAGAGCTTTCCAACCATGTGCTTGATGTAGGCTTGTAAGTCTGTATAGTGATGACTAGTATACTCCCTTAGTACCAGAAGGTAGCTTGTTTCAAGAGCTTTCCAACCATATACTTGATGTAGGCTTGTAAGTCTGTATAGTGATGACTAGTATACTCCCTTGGTACCAGAAGGTAGCTTGTTTCAAGAGCTTTCCAACCATATACTTGACGTTAGGCTTGTAAGTCTGTACAGTAAATATATACTAGTTGTTAGGCCCCTGCCTAACAAATTGGACGACCACATATCCAAGACACAGTACAGAACAAGAACTATAAATAGAACAATGAACATTACCTTAAATGGTAAAACTATAGGATTACATGTATGTAGGTGAGTGTAGTGTAATAATTCCTTGTAAGGCAATGTTGGATCCTGCCTGGAGCCAAGCCAGGGAACTTCAGAGGCCCAAGAGATTATTTCAGTCTACAGATCCGGTAGTGTAATTTTGTCCAGAATTCTTGATAAGTTGTACCGAACCCTCGTCCTAGACCTTGTGGATCTCCACCTTTGTTCAGGCGAGGATCTATACTCCCTTAGTACCAGAAGGTAGCTTGTTTCAAGAGCTTTCCAACCATATACTTGATGTAGGCTTGTAAGTCTGTACATGACTAGTATACTCCCTTGGTACCAGAAGGTAGCTTGTTTCAAGAGCTTTCCAACCATATACTTGATGTAGGCTTGTAAGTCTGTACATACTAGTATACTCCCTTAGTACCAGAAGATTGCTTGTTTAGTAGATAATACACATGAACCTTCACCTCCTCCATTGGTGCTCTGCATTTGTTGGTGTAGGGATTGAACCTTGAACCCTGCCTAATTGCATGGGAGATATGGAGAAATGTTAGTGGGTGCCTTAAAAAGTCAATCTTTGCCTAATCTTTGCCTTGAGGGCCTATGGATCCTCCTGTAACAGTTACTGTTTTGTTTGATATGGAAATACTTGTGTGCACTAGAGGCTGTGACTGTTGCCATTTGTCACTTCAGCTCAAGTCCAGACAAGGTGTAGCAGAAGAAGATGACTTTGTATTGGGAGAGGAGGAAGTGGTCCAAGAGGATGCCATCAGCTTATTGGTGGGCAGAGTCACGCTGGAGGAGGAGAGAGGATGGAGTGAGGAAGACATGAAGACTGTCTCTCCTTGCTGGAGTGAGGAAGACATGAATACTGTCTCTCCTTGCTTGCGCTTGGTGCAGGTTAGAATGACTGAGCAAATACTGAATCTTTATTTTTGCAAATGTTGTTGCAACCCACGCACCCACGCAGAGGGGTCTAGAACATTGACCTAGCCCTGGCTGACTGGGCATAACAATTAATAGCTGTAGAGAAGCAAGAAGAATCAAGGAGGTTGTTATTATTATTATTATTATTATTATTATTATTATTATTATTATTATTATTATTATTATTATTATTATTATTATTATTATTATTATTATTATTATTATTATTATTATTATTATTATTATTATTATTATTATTATTATTATTATTATTATTATTATTATTATTATTATTATTATTATTATTATTATTATTATTATTATTATTATTATTATTATTATTATTATTATTATTATTATTATTATTTTTATTTATTTTTTATATTTTTTTATATTATTATTATTATTATTATTTTTTGTTATTATTGTTGTTGTTGTATTAATAACCTCTTAGTTGGCAGTGTGTGGATTATTATTACTATGTCGTTATAGTTACTGATTTGAACGTGTCGTAGTTGGTGGTTGCCCTCGGTTTCCTTCCACTTAACTCTCTCAACAACCAAACAACTTGAGGTTTGTAATGTTGTGTGTGTGTGTGTGTGTGTGTGCAGGTGGTGGTGGATTGTGTGAAGGAGGTGTGTGCCGAGGTGGTGTGTGGGGGTGTTCCTGGTGTGACTGAGCTGGATGGAATAGTTGAGGGGACAAAATTACTGAGCCCCCTCACTGATGAACTCGTCTCTGAACTACCAGCTCCCATCAGAAGCAGCGATCTTGCTACCCTGGTGAGTTACAGGTGTGTGCCAGCCAGGAGTAGCCAGGTGTGTTACATGATGTCTGCCTGCCAGGTGTAGCCAGGTGTGTTGCATGATGGCTGCCTGCCAGGTGTGTTGCATGATGGCTGCCTGCCAGGTGTAGCCAGGTGTGTTGCATGATGGCTGCCTGCCAGGTGTGTTGCATGATGGCTACCTGTCAGGTGTAGCCAGGTGAGTTACATGATGGCTGCCTGCCAGGTGTAGCCAGGTGTGTTACATGATGGCTGCCTGCCAGGTGTCGCCAGGTGTGTTGCATGATGGCTGCCTGCCAGGTGTAGCCAGGTGAGCTACATGATGGCTGCCTGCCAGGTGTGTTGCATGATGGCTGCCTGCCAGGTGAGGCCAGGTGTGTTGCATGATGGCTGCCTGCCAGGTGTAGCCAGGTGAGTTACATGTTCAGCTGAAATTGTTTCGTTTTATAATGACTATCTCGCCACTCACCTTTCTTCTCGACATTTTGTCTAGACGTTCTAGCCTTCATTAGGAGAAGTTTTTCACCACCAAAATATGTTTGTTGAAATGTTTTAAAAAACCCCCACTAATAATATTTTAATTAAGATGACAGAAGTGACTATTTGCTTTCAAGAGTAGCAATTTGTCTCAGAATAGCCTGCCTCCATGAGTAGCATGAGTTGAAGTGGTGTCTCTGGCCTGCCTCCATGAGTAGCATGAGTTGAAGTGGTGTCTCTGGCCTGCCTCCATGAGTAGCATGAGCTGAAGTGGTGTCTCTGGCCTGCCTCCATGAGTAGCATGAGCTGAAGTGATGTCTCTGGCCTGCCTCCATGAGTAGCATGAGCTGAAGTGGTGTCTCTGGCCTGCCTCCATGAGTAGCATGAGCTGAAGTGGTGTCTCTGGCCTGCCTCCATGAGTAGCATGAGTTGAAGTGGTGTCTCTGGTCAGCCTCCATGAGTAGCATGAGCTGAAGTGGTGTCTCTGGCCTGCCTCCATGAGTAGCATGAGCTGAAGTGGTGTCTCTGGCCTGCCTCCATGAGTAGCATGAGTTGAAGTGGTGTCTCTGGCCTGCCTCCATGAGTAGCATGAGCTGAAGTGATGTCTCTGGTCTGCCTCCATGAGTAGCATGAGCTGAAGTGGTGTCTCTGGCCTGCCTCCATGAGTAGCATGAGTTGAAGTGGTGTCTCTGGCCTGCCTCCATGAGTAGCATGAGTTGAAGTGATGTCTCTGGCCTGCCTCCATGAGTAGCATGAGTTAAAGTGGTGTCTCTGGCCTGCCTCCATGAGTAGCATGAGTTGAAGTATCTCTGGCCTGCCTCCATGAGTAGCATGAGCTGAAGTGATGTCTCTGGCGTGCCTCCATGAGTAGCATGAGTTGAAGTGATGTCTCTGGCCTGCCTCCATGAGTAGCATGAGTTGAAGTGGTGTCCCTGGCATGCCTCCATGAGTAGCATGAGTTGAAGTGGTGTCTCTGACCTGCCTCCATGAGTAGCATGAGTTGAAGTGATGTCTCTGGTCTGCCTCCATGAGTAGCATGAGTTGAAGTGGTATCTCTGGCCTGCCTCCATGAGTAGCATGAGCTGAAGTGATGTCTCTGGCCTGCCTCCATGAGTAGCATGAGTTGAAGTGGTGTCTCTGGCCTGCCTCCATGAGTAGCATGAGTTGAAGTGATGTCTCTGGCCTGCCTCCATGAGTAGCTTGAGTTGAAGTGATGTCTCTGGCTTGCCTCCATGAGTAGCATGAGCTGAAGTGATGTCTCTGGTCTGCCTCCATGAGTAGCATGAGTTGAAGTGGTGTCTCTAGTCTGCCTCCATGAGTAGCATGAGTTGAAGTGGTGTCTCTGGTCTGCCTCCATGAGTAGCATGAGTTGAAGTGGTGTCTCTGGCCTGCCTCCATGAGTTGCATGAGTTGAAGTGATGTCTCTGGCATGCCTCCATGAGTAGCATGAGCTGAAGTGGTGTCTCTGGCCTGCCTCTATGAGTAGCATGAGCTGAAGTGATGTCTCTGGTCTGCCTCCATGAGTAGCATGAGTTGAAGTGGTGTCTCTGGCCTGCCTCCATGAGTAGCATGAGCTGAAGTGGTGTCTCTGGCCTGCCTCCATGAGTAGCATGAGCTGAAGTGGTGTCTCTGGCCTGCCTCCATGAGTAGCATGAGCTGAAGTGATGTCTTTGGCCTGCCTCCATGAGTAGCATGAGTTGAAGTGGTGTCTCTGGCCTGCCTCCATGAGTAGCATGAGTTGAAGTGGTGTCTCTGGCCTGCCTCCATGAGTAGCATGAGTTGAAATGATGTCTCTGGCATGCCTCCATGAGTAGCATGAGCTGAAGTGATGTCTCTGGCCTGCCTCCATGAGTAGCATGAGTTGAAGTGATGTCTCTGGCCTGCCTCCATGAGTAGCATGAGCTGAAGTGGTGTCTCTGGTCTGCCTCCATGAGTAGCATGAGCTGAAGTGGTGTCTCTGGCCTGCCTCCATGAATAGCATGAGTTGAAGTGGTGTCTCTGGCCTGCCTCCATGAGTAGCATGAGCTGAAGTGATGTCTTTGGCCTGCCTCCATGAGTAGCATGAGTTGAAGTGGTGTCTCTGGCCTGCCTCCATGAGTAGCATGAGTTGAAGTGGTGTCTCTGGCCTGCCTCCATGAGTAGCATGAGTTGAAGTGGTGTCTCTGGCCTGCCTCCATGAGTAGCATGAGTTGAAGTGATGTCTCTGGCCTGCCTCCATGAGTAGCTTGAGTTGAAGTGATGTCTCTGGCTTGCCTCCATGAGTAGCATGAGCTGAAGTGATGTCTCTGGTCTGCCTCCATGAGTAGCATGAGTTGAAGTGGTGTCTCTAGTCTGCCTCCATGAGTAGCATGAGTTGAAGTGGTGTCTCTGGTCTGCCTCCATGAGTAGCATGAGTTGAAGTGGTGTCTCTGGCCTGCCTCCATGAGTAGCATGAGTTGAAGTGGTGTCTCTGGCCTGCCTCCATGAGTTGCATGAGTTGAAGTGATGTCTCTGGCATGCCTCCATGAGTAGCATGAGCTGAAGTGGTGTCTCTGGCCTGCCTCTATGAGTAGCATGAGCTGAAGTGATGTCTCTGGTCTGCCTCCATGAGTAGCATGAGTTGAAGTGGTGTCTCTGGCCTGCCTCCATGAGTAGCATGAGCTGAAGTGGTGTCTCTGGCCTGCCTCCATGAGTAGCATGAGCTGAAGTGGTGTCTCTGGCCTGCCTCCATGAGTAGCATGAGCTGAAGTGATGTCTTTGGCCTGCCTCCATGAGTAGCATGAGTTGAAGTGGTGTCTCTGGCCTGCCTCCATGAGTAGCATGAGTTGAAGTGGTGTCTCTGGCCTGCCTCCATGAGTAGCATGAGTTGAAGTGATGTCTCTGGCATGCCTCCATGAGTAGCATGAGCTGAAGTGATGTCTCTGGCCTGCCTCCATGAGTAGCATGAGTTGAAGTGATGTCTCTGGCCTGCCTCCATGAGTAGCATGAGCTGAAGTGGTGTCTCTGGTCTGCCTCCATGAGTAGCATGAGTTGAAGTGGTGTCTCTGGCCTGCCTCCATGAGTAGCATGAGTTGAAGTGGTGTCTCTGGCCTGCCTCCATGAGTAGCATGAGCTGAAGTGATGTCTTTGGCCTGCCTCCATGAGTAGCATGAGTTGAAGTGGTGTCTCTGGCCTGCCTCCATGAGTAGCATGAGTTGAAGTGGTGTCTCTGGCCTGCCTCCATGAGTAGCATGAGTTGAAGTGGTGTCTCTGGCCTCCCTCCATGAGTGTCATGGAGTACAGTCACCAACAAGACATGGCATGTGCTGGCATTTGTGTAGTTGACAACAACAATAGACAAGTTAGAAAAAGTGTTTGAAAGCCATGGAGGCCCTGAAGCTCACACTTGGTGTAGTCCTCCACCACTCTTCTATATGCAGGAGCAAACAACTAACAAGCAAACAATTTGAAACAAGAAAGGAAAAAATAAATAGTTGACCAGTTAAGGGAGGCTTTTACCATATTTTTTTATGATTTAAATTTTTTTTAAATTATTGCTCTATTCTATACCTTGATGCATGTAGTTGTTATGTTTCAAGTTTCAGAGTTTTTCAATGCTCCATTATGAAGTTATGCACCTTTTTGTGCATTCTATTTCACATTATCAAGCTATATACAAAATACCGTTTGAATCTTGAAGACGGTGCTCCTGCCAAAGGTAAGCGTATCTCCCTAACCGTTCATGATAGAAGTCTGGAAAGGGACTCTAAATAAAGCTCTCAGTAAGCTTCCAATTACCATAGTTACCACGCAGCCCTGTGCTGTCATCACATGATCTGCGCATCCTGTCAGGCAACCGTCATCATTTCGATTTTTACCAAAAAAATACCCCCCAAAAACACACCCACTTTTCATGGCTTCTCCTGAAAATCACTGTTTCCGAATCTGCAAATATTCTAACTTGCTCATTTTTTAATGTATACAAGATTTTAATATATCATTTGAAAGCCCTTTCCCTGCTCTAAAAAGTGAATGATTAAAACATGTTTAAGTCCATCCATGGTGAAGGTATGCATATGGATATACATACCATGTTTAGAACTTCAGGTTGACCTCTCTTAAAATTCAGTTGTTGTGCTAATGATATTTTTAGCCATTCACTTTGCACTTCTATGATCACTCTAAGCACTTCCTAAGTGGGAAGTGGTTAGGACTAAGTGGCCATGAGTTAGAATATTTGCCCCTGATACTGAGGTGGGATCCATAACTTCACCTAGGTAGTAGATATGCAAAATCTGAGCATATCAAAAGAAAGCACATTCAATACACTGCATCTTGATAAAATTTCACCTGCATTGAGAAACAAATAAAAAAGTTATGACAAGTTGTGTCGACCACCCCAGAAATGGTAAAAGCCTCCCTTAAGATAAGGAGGATTCAAGACTGTACCCATTTATACCAGAACCAGTCAGATGGACGGATGCTCACCAGATCTCAGCGGCAAGAAATCAAGCCGCTGTAATGTTCAATACTCTTAACCTACTCTTAATCAACTCTCAACCAACTCTTAACCTACTCTTAACCAACTCTTAACCTACTCTTAACCTACTCTTAACCTACTCTTAACCTACTCTTAACCTACTCTTAACCGATTGCACGCCGTATTCCTAGTAGCCGCGGGAAAATTATTCATGAATTAACGAGGTATTTTACTTATTATTTTTATATCTTCCGTTCTGCAGGGACTCCACCCATGAAACTTGGGTCATATTCAGCCACATGATAGCTCTACTTCCTGTAAAAAAATCGAGCCTTCCTTACCAACTGGGCAGAACTAACCAGCATTATAAAACCTTGTCATCTTCTTGGGGGTGAATATTTTCACACTATTATACACACATTATAATGCCAACACAAGATGGAGCATCTATTTACAAACCCTCTACCAGCTGCAAAGCCAGTGGGTTGTTTTCCCCATCAAAATGCTAACACATAATAATACAAAAAACAAATTATAAGAGAGTGAAAATGCTAACACATACTAGAATAAAACCATAATATAAAACACAATTATGTAAGGGAGTGTCTTGGGTAGAGCTCCGGTCTTGCTGTCACGGGTAGAGTAGAACTTGCTCAGTCTTGGGTATAGCTTGCTTGGTCTCCGGCATGATATTTCACCATGTTTTTATTCTACACAAACATGAGATACCAGGATAAGAATAACACTTGAATACTGGAGAGACGAGAGAAGTAGACGAAGGGACAGGGAACGAGAGAAGTAGACGAAGGGGCAGGGAACAAGAGAGAAGTAGACGAAGGAGCAGGGAACAAGAGAGAAGCACAGAAAGGAGCAGGGGGTGCATAAACATTACTGATAGTCCACCAAGGTATGGTATTTACGAAAACAGTCACGGCCTGTTGATCCACCACACAAAGGAACCTTACAAAAACAACACTGGGACCTTGCCTCATGCCTGTAACCTTTACTAATGCAAACTACACAGCGCTTCTTTGCACAGCACTGTGGGAAATGACCTAGTTTTAAATTGAGGCGATCTAGCTGACTATTTGCCTGACTACAACGTTGACCTGCACGCTGCCGAGAAGAGAAAGAACCAATCAAAGATTTAGCTAGAACAATCCTAGCTTCTAGATAATTACCCTTCCTTACTGATATTGGAGCTCGGACAGAAGAAAACAAAATAAATGAATTCAATAAACAAGCTTCTATCAAATACGAAAAAACCCTTTTCCACCATCTCCTAGACTTTCTACCCAAATTATAGTAGCCTATTCTCTGATCTGCTCTGTCCACACCTCTCATGAATGACTGATAATCAGGCAAACATGGGGGACATGGCAGATCCTCTCTAGAACCATCAATTTTGCGCCTTTTTACAGTAGGAGGTACTAAATTATTTTCCGCGGGATGTATATTAGTTATCATGTAGATTGACCATTTATCTACCCAAACTAAAGCCAGGAGTGCACCATTAGACCTATAATCATAATAACCTCTATTTCTAATCGAAGCTTTTGTTACTAAATCTGGAGGAAAGTTCCTCCTAGTATACCTAGCTGTACCACATGCACCAAAGCCTTTACTTGTAAGCGTTTGAAATAAATTAGGACTAGTATAATAATTGTCCATGTACACATGGAAGTTCTTATGTTCTAATCCTTCTAACAAATCTAAAACAACTCTACTACACAAACCAGTTTTATCAGCTACTTCCACGTTCTTACCTGTATAAATCTGCAACCGATAAATGTACCCATTCCTAGCATCACAAAGGACAAACACTTTTATCCCCCATTTTATTGGTTTGTCCTTCATATACTGTTTGAAGCCAAGCCTACCTTGAAAGGGAATCATAGCTTCATCAATACTAAGTTCTTGATGCAAGGTATATTCACTCTCAAACTTAGGAGTAATCAAATCTAATAACTTCCTTACCTTATTAAAGCCGATCATAATTCAGGTTACCCTTTGTAACCAACAAACCATCAATAGAATTTACATGTACATAACGCATTAGCTCCAAAAACCGAGTCCTAGGCATTACTTTACGAACCAAAGATCCAGACAAATCCGAGTGATTAGTGGACCAGTACAATTCTAAGTATGGAAGTGTGGAAACTCCCATTATTATCAACATTCCTACAAAAGCTTTCATTTCCTCTATATTAGTATCTACCCATGGCCTGGAGAGACTAGCCATCCTAGAAACGTAACTGTTCGTCTCTGCTACTAGGAGTTCCCACACTTCAAGAGTAAAAAAAAGGTAAAATGCATCTAAAAATGTACTTGATGCACCAAGCAATGAAGAAGTTGGACCAGCTGTTGCTGTATAGTCCAATTTCAAAGGAGTTGGCTCCTTTATTTCCCACTTACCTGTGACCTCAGTTAGCCTAGAACCAGTGCCAGATGCTTGAGCAGAACCAGTGCCAGATGCTCGGACAGAACCAGTGCCAGATGCTCGCACACGCCTATAACCTCTGGCCCGCCTACTACCAGTACCTTTTGGAGGACCACTAGCAACACTTACGACTCCACTACCACTTGAGCTGCTTCCCCCTTGGCCAGTACTCCCTCGCCCGCCTCTCCCTCGGCCAGTACTCCCTCGCCCGCCTCTCCCTCGCACAACTCCAGCACCAGTCGTGTTCCCACGCCCTGTAGAGACTTCAGGCAAGGCTTCCTCATCCTCCAATGTAACAAAAGGAGTCATAGATGCCTCATCTCCACTCTCATCATCTGATGCTGTAGGAAAAGTAGTGGAGAGGGTGGGAAAAACAAGATATATATATATATCAAGTTTGTGGTCAACATTTGAAAATTCAAATGAAAATGAAAATCAACATCAACAACTCAACAACTCCAACCTACACTCTTAGCTATAACTTTTTCCCTATAACTATCCTGTCTGAATTTGGAATACCAACAGAATAAGCTAGTATTTGGCAATAGTACACTCTCAGTTGACTATGGTAAACAAAGGCTATGAAGCGCTAAGGTTAGAAGAAACTTACAATCGAGAAGTCCATCCTAGCGCGCCTCTTCTCTTAGAGCAACTGGATCCAGAGTGTTTCCTCGGTATGCATAGATGTCTTCACCTTCTTCCCCAAATGAATCTGACCCAGAATCGCCAGAATCGTCGGCTAAAAGTTGAGAAATAACGTCCTCACAGGAGAGCATCTTTGAGCAGTTTTTAAAAAAAGCTCGACCAACAAAAATGGCGTTCAACCGCAGGATTTTTGTTGCACGATGCATCAACCGGAAATAATCATTTTTGTGACGTTCTCTAGTCTACTAGGCATGTGCAGAACCCAACCGGGGCTGTTAGCTCGTAACGGTTCATTTTATATATTTTTTGTGTGGCGAAGGATGTAAGGTCTCTCGCCATATGGCGCTTACGGCGTTTAATCGGTTAACCTACTCTTAACCAACTCTTAACCTACTCTTAACCAACTCTTAACCTACTCTTAACCTACTCTTACTACTCTTAACCAACTCTTAACCAACTCTTAACCAACTCTTAACCTACTCTTAACCTACTCTTAACCAACTCTTAATGAACTCTTAACCAACTCTCTGTTGACTAGTGCTGGTGAAGGCTAGAGCATATAGCTGAATCTTGGGCTAGTAACTTTAGCTGATTATCGGAGGATGTCATCTTGTGAAGCAACAAGTACTGTCACAACATTCCTTTGGATCGAGACATGCTCAATTTCCTTTTGCAATTAAAATATTGTACACTGATACTGTAGTACGCTGTGTCCAAGATTGTAACTGGTAAAGGGTGGTCTAATGATTGTGGTCTACATGGGTACAGTCCAATTTCCTTGACCTTGTAACAGGTCAGTGCAATACGATTATTAAATGAATCTCTTTTCTTGTTGTAAATGAAGTGTTTGTCCTCGACTGATATGGTTCAAAAATTTCTCACACTTTCTTCTCAGATGTTTTGAGACGTGAATGAACGAACACCTTGAGGCTGTTCACACCTTGAGGCTGTTCACACCTTGAGGCTGTTCACACGTGCCGTAAATATTTGCCTTTCATTGTTTTCATATTCTTAAACTTTTGTGGGCATTGAAATTGAATATTTGGCAACCAACTCTTTTATATTTGCCAATTTTGTAGATTACCAAATGACTACATAATGTTAATAAATATACTAGAAAGATATACTAGAAAGCAACAAAGCATGTTCAACGCAAGTGTATATAGCATGTGTGTGGCACACCTGACACACTGCTATTCCAAGATGGTTGGCTTCCATCTCCAAAAGCAAAAGCAACCCACTAACCGTGCTGGACTGAGGCTGCAATCTTCCTGTTTGCCCCTCTCTATCTGTGGCACTTTTTGGTTCATGGAAAATGGACCATCATCTCCCTGAATTAGCTTCTCTCTGTCCTGATAGCCTGTTCCCTCTCTCAACTAACAAATGCAGCCATTAATATGTACCTTGTCTTCTGTCATTGTCAAGTCCCTGCAGCTATTATGACTATCTCCTCATACTTCTGTCCTCTATCAGTGCAGTCAGTAACTCCCTGCCTCGTGCAGTCAGTAACTCCCTGCCTCGTGCAGTCAGTATCTCCCTGCCTCGTGCAGTCAGTATCTCCCTGCCTCGTGCAGTCTTTCTTCTCTCTACAATCACAAAGCAGTGAAAAGTTATCGTGTTGTCCACTTCATTTGTTACTACACTCTCACTTCCATTACTAAGCTCGCTTCCATGACTACACTCTCACTTCCATGACTACACTCTCACTTCCATGACTGCACTCTCACTTCCATGACTGCACTCTCACTTCCATGACTGCACTCTCACTTCCATGACTGCACTCTCACTTCCATGACTACACTCTCACTTCCATGACTACACTCTCACTTCCATGACTGCACTCTCACTTCCATGACTGCACTCTCACTTCCATGACTGCACTCTCACTTCCATGACTGCACTCTCACTTCCATGACTGCACTCTCACTTCCATGACTACACTCTCACTTCCATGACTGCACTCTCACTTCCATGACTACACTCTCACTTCCATGACTGCACTCTCACTTCCATGACTACACTCTCACTTCCATGACTGCACTCTCACTTCCATGACTGCACTCTCACTTCCATGACTGCACTCTCACTTCCATGACTACACTCTCACTTCCATGACTGCACTCTCACTTCCATGACTACACTCTCACTTCCATGACTGCACTCTCACTTCCATGACTACACTCTCACTTCCATGACTACACTCTCACTTCCATGACTGCACTCTCACTTCCATGACTGCACTCTCACTTCCATGACTGCACTCTCACTTCCATGACTACACTCTCACTTCCATGACTACACTCTCACTTCCATGACTGCACTCTCACTTCCATGACTGCACTCTCACTTCCATGACTACACTCTCACTTCCATGACTACACTCTCACTTCCATGACTGCACTCTCACTTCCATGACTGCACTCTCACTTCCATGACTGCACTCTCACTTCCATGACTACACTCTCACTTCCATGACTACACTCTCACTTCCATGACTGCACTCTCACTTCTATCACTACATTCTTATGTTGCTAAAGGAAGGGAGGGGGTCAAAAAATTGTATCTCTATGGCATGGGCATCTGAAATGTCATTCAATCCAGCAGATCATGTCTGTGAAACCAGTTTTCGGTAGTTAGCACTCTGCCGACATGTGGACCCTGTGTGCTCTAGGGATCGATTCTTGTGCACGAACAAAAAGGGAATAAAACTAGAATTTACCAATGCCAGTTTACTGTAGACAACAAACATTGCCAAGAGACCCTTTACCAATGTAGACAAACATTGCCAGGAGACCCTATACCACTGTAGACAACAAACATTGCCAAGAGACCCTTTACCAATGTTGACAAACAATGCCAGGAGACCCTTTACCAATGTAGACAAACATTGCCAGGAGACCCTTTACCAATGTAGACAAACATTGCCAGGAGACCCTATACCACTGTAGACAACAAACATTTCCAGGAGACCCTTTACCAATGTAGACAAACATTGCCAGGAGACCCTTTACCAATGTAGACAAACATTGCCAGGAGACCCTTTACTACTGCCCTTTACTACTGTAGACAACAAACATTGCCAGGAGACCCTTTACCAATGTAGACAACAAACATTGCCAGGAGACCCTTTACCAATGTAGGCAACAAACATTGCCATGAGATCCTTTACCAATGGAGATCCTTTACCAATGTAGACAAACTTTTTTTTTAAATCCTTTACCAATGTAGACAACAAAGTAGACAACAAACATTGCCAGGAGACCCTTTACCAATGTAGACAAACATTGCCTGTAGACCCTTTACCAATGTGGACAACAAGCAAGGAGACCCTTTACCAATGTAGACAAACTAGGATACTTTTTACCAATGTAGACAAGAAGCAGACCCTTCAGGGTTTCATTTAGAAAATTGTCCAAGGGGTGGCAACTGGAAACTGGAGGGCAAAAAGGTTCTGCCCCCCCCCCCTAAATGCAACCCTACCCTTTACCAATGTAGACCAATATAGACAGGAGACCCTTTACCTATGAACTCGAAACATACCGACTCTTTCCCAGCAGCATGGTCTTTATTGTATTAATAGGTAAAGGGTCATCTTCATTGTCTACACTTTGTTTTTTCTGACTGACAATGCAATATGTATTGTGTTTTTATTTTTTTTTATAGTCAAGCAGCTGCTTATATATAAGAATTAACTTTATAACACCACAACTATATACCAAATCAGTGATGTGCTGTGTCATGGAATACACACAGACACATGCTGTTTGTTGAAGATTTGTGGCTATTAACTGTTGTCACGGGAATAAACTTCTGGGGGAGCCAACTGATCACTTCATGGAATGAAAACATGCAGTCTGCTCTGCTAGATATTGCACAGCACAGGCTTGTTTATGTTATTGAAAACCCTTTACCAATCTCTGGATTTTTAGCTGGGTAGAAAAATGGATTAGTGCCAAATAGAAAAGCAAGGTTGGTGTAGTGTTCAGGACAGTTTTGAGTGCGATGAATGGAGATTCTACAAATTTAGGTATTGTGACAAGTAGACACATGTAGACGGTGCTAAATTGGATTAGTCGTTGCAATGCATTGGATAGTTTGTAGTCTTCTGGCACTAAATTTATGAGGAACGGAACGGACAACAGTTTTCTTTGGCTTTGCGTCTACTACTTTTGCAATGCATGCTCGAAGTATCTTTGTGGTCAAAATTGGCTGAAGACACCATTTATTATACTATCTATGAAGCTACCAAAGTTTCAAGGAGCGTTTGTTTTGGGGGGACTATAGGCACTATGGGGAGTGTTACCTCATTATATTTACACTCGCACATAATCACATTATTAGAAAATGGTTGCCGTTCAAAAATGAAATGATTTCCTCCGCTAAATGGGGAGAAGGGTCGGGCTCACAAGAAGGGGTGCTAGTGTGGGTACATGTCAGTGCTGGAAGGTAATGTATGGACAGGCTGTTTGCCAACCTTTACTGTCTTGTGTGATTCAGTGATTTGGTGGTCAACTGGTATATCAGAGACTAACACATGTGATCAGGGTTTCATTTAGAAAATTGTCCAAGGGGGGGGGGGCAACTGGAGGAATCTGGATATTAAGGGGGGGTGGGCATGATGTCAAGCACTTATCAACATCAATAAGAATTTTAATAATACAATTTCCAAAGGGGGCGGGGGCCAAAAGGTTCCCCCCCCCCTAAATGAAACCCTGGTGATCTTGTCAGTATATCTAACAAAATGTACTGACAAACAGCTTGTTATGTTCTATTTAATGTAGGCTGTCAAGCTCGGCTCTGCCCTTCTCCAACTAATAGACTTGGTGGACTCCTATCTCCATGATAACAGCCGTGATAATAGGAACAGCTCAAAACAGAACCGTGATGAGGTTGTTCGTACAGTTGCACTTTTTACATGCTAATACGCTTTTTAAAGCTGGAGTATGTTTTGACACACCTTATTTAAGTTTTGAAAACCCGGAGGGGGGGAGGGGGGTATCTCAAAATTGGTGTAGGCAAGGGTGTCGGTGGTATATATATTATATAGCAAGGGGGAAGTTGGTTTATTTTTAAATCACACCTTGATGACCAAACTTTGATGAACAATCACCCCAAACCTTGATGAACAATCACCCCAAACCTTGATGAATAATCACACCAAACCTTGATGAATAATCACACCAAACCTTGATGAATAATCACCACCAAACCTTGATGAATAATCACACCAAACCTTGATGAACAATCACACCAAACCTTGATGAACAATCACACCAAACCTTGATGAACAATCACACCAAACCTTGATGAACAATCACACCAAACCTTGATGAACAATCACACCAAACCTTGATGAACAATCACACCAAACCTTGATGAACAATCACACCAAACCTTGATGAACAATCACACCAAACCTTGATGATAATCACCACCAAACCTTGATGAATAATCACACCAAACCTTGATGAATAATCACACCAAACCTTGATGAACAATCACACCAAACCTTGATGAACAATCACACCAAACCTTGATGAATAATCACACCAAACCTTGATGAACAATCACACCAAACCTTGATGAACAATCACACCAAACCTTGATGAATAATCACACCAAACCTTGATGAATAATCACACCAAACCTTGATGAACAATCACACCAAACCTTGATGAACAATCACACCAAACCTTGATGAATAATCACACCAAACCTTGATGAATAATCACCCCAAACCTTGATGAAAAATCGCCACCAAACCTTGATGAATAATCACACCAAACCTTGATGAATAATCACCACCAAACCTTGATGAACAATCACACCAAACCTTGATGAACAATCACACCAAACCTTGATGAACAATCACACCAAACCTTGATGAACAATCACACCAAACCTTGATGAACAATCACACCAAACCTTGATGAATAATCACACCAAACCTTGATGAATAATCACACCAAACCTTGATGAATAATCACACCAAACCTTGATGAAAAATCACCACCAAACCTTGATGAATAATCACCCAAAACCTTGATGAAAAATCACCACCAAACCTTGATGAATAATCACCACCAAACCTTGATGAATAATCACCCCAAACCTTGATGAACAATCACACCAAACCTTGATGAACAATCACCACCAAACCTTGATGAATAATCACACCAAACCTTGATGAAAAATCGCCACCAAACCTTGATGAACAATCACACCAAACCTTGATGAATAATCACACCAAACCTTGATGAATAATCACCACCAAACCTTGATGAACAATCACACCAAACCTTGATGAAAAATCGCCACCAAACCTTGATGAATAATCACCACCAAACCTTGATGAATAATCACCCCAAACCTTGATGAAAAATCGCCTGATGAACAATCACACCAAACCTTGATGAATAATCACACCAAACCTTGATGAATAATCACAACCAAACCTTGATGAATAATTCAAGACAATGATAGGTGGGTGAATCTAAAAATTTAAAACAATAGCTAGTAATCTTTGAATGCTGGAGAGGCTGGTGAGTTGATGTTCTGCAGCAATTCAACCTCCTGGAAGCAGGAGGAGTGAGGTTGGGAGAGATTGAGCAGAAAGAAAAGACGACTTGTGTGAAATAAATGTTTAAATCGTCAGTGCCAGTGTAGGGCTTTGTGTGAGGTCCTTCATTTGTAGTTCAGCAAAGGAAGAGATGAATGAAAGAGATGGCGAGGAAGTTACCCAGTATATATATATGGGGTGTATCTCATTAGTCCTATATATATACAGGGCATTTAATGGCTGGATTTCGCAGTTTCAAGTGACTCAATAGTGGAAGTAAATTTAATGCAACAATGCGGACACCAAGGACTGCTCAAAGCTAAGTGCTGACCTCGCAACATCTTGTGAGTTGGTATATATATAGCAGCTACTTTCTTGGACTAATGGGAGCACCACGTGAGGAACATGGGCCCTGAATAGCTACATACATAGGAACGTCTATAAAATATTTCAGACACTAAGAAACAAGCAAATGCTTGTCTGTGGTCAACAGTATGCTGCTGCTGCTGGTGTGGCACTGCAGTTCCAAGACCAACTCGGCTCCTGTCCAAAATTTAAGAGACTGTGGACATCTTTGTTAAGTTCAGGACTGAATCCAGGATTTATAAGGGGGGGTCCATATACTATACGATTGTAAATGAAGCAATATCAGTAATGAAACAAAAATGAACTTGTTTGAGTCACTATTTAGTATAATTATTGAAGCATTCTTTGTGGATTCTGCCCAGCATAAATATTTATATATATATATATAGTGGATATGCATAAGAGCTATATAGACCAGTCGTTCTCTCTTGCCCTATGGTAGAATGCATAAAGGTTTTGAGGCGGCTAAGGACACTAATGCTGTGCTCACATTTACAACTAGTGACTGGCAATGTGCAGATTATGTGTGAATGTTGAGAATTCTTTGTGAGGGCAAGAGATTCTGAAGGTGTACAGGATGATCACTTTTTTTCTTTTTATCAACAGAGTTCCCATTTGCTTTTTCCACTCTTGCTGTATTGGGTTGTAGGACTGGGAAGGTCATCCGTGTAATCCTGTAAGGTCTTCTACCAGACTTAACCGGGAACAATACTTAAGCCCATCATGGCCTTACACTGAATTTCTGAAAATCTGGTGTTTATGAGTTACCAGAAAAGATATCGCTATTGCTCTCCTGTATACTCTTCAGGTGTATTTGAAGGCATATTTTGTCGATGGGTCTGTTTCACACATCTCCGTGGAAGAGAAGGTTGTGATGCATTGATTTCGCCACCAAGCAACACTGCTGAGTCATACCATATCTTATGATGCTTGTCCACTCCACTGCAAACTTCCTTCAAGGCCTCCTTATCAGTCACAATTTCATTGTATGCTGCACAAATATCCTTCGATGACCCTTGCAAAGAAACTGTTATATAGTCCCTTAACCTAACCCAGCACATGTTACTTCCATGGCAAGAACTAAAATTGAGTAATGGCAAGCACAAGTGTGGATGCTTTCTTAAGATTTAGCATTCCAACCTGGCATTTGTGCTGATCACTTCAAAAGGTATTAACTACTGCTGCTGGTAACATTTCTCTGAACACATCTATCCGCATAAATTAACTAGTTTTTTACCACTTAAATTGCAATTTTTTTCTCGAACTCTTGTTGAAAAAAAGACAGATCTCTGTCATGTTCTATACGTGTATTTGCCTGTATACTGCAGGTAGCAACCACACACATAATATATATATATAGGTCAAGTGGATAAGCAGCACAATGGACATACAATGCTTGGGAAAATCATGTTGAAGGATTTCTGCAGCCCCATGGTACTTACCAGACATGCTGCCAGCTCCATCATATCCTTGTCCATGAAGGTCATTCGGAGCTTCTTTATCTTGTCTATTGCCTGACCAGTAGTGCCAGTGTCACAATGCACAAATCCTATAAATTCTTCATGAATCAGTCCATCCTCATTGATCAGTGATTAGTGATAGCAGTTCCTTGCTATAAATTATAGCTGAATCTGTTGCTTCATCAGCATTTTTTTTTTAGAAGCTCCGACTTCTTGCACTATTTTCTGTTGGATCGACTTTCCAATATATATATAGCATTATTCTGAATCAATGGGGCTCGATATTGTTTATTTTTTGGTCCATTAGCAAAATGCTCCTTCAAAATTACATCCCCTAACTCAATCCAAAACTGAATAAGTGCTTGAAGATTTCCAGTTGCTGAAAAAATAATAGAACTATATAGCAGGATTGACATTTCCTCTAAAAGCAAGATTTTGTTTTCCACATAAACAAATTTCAAGGCAGCTCTCTATCCGAGGCTTGGTGCTCGAGTTGTTCTTGAAGAGATAAGTTACTACTCCCCATCTGACCAGTAATGTCATTGAATCTTCCATTGCCAGTTTGTGAGTAAACTATAACTCTTTCAGAGTAGCCTTTGCTCGAGTCATGGGCTGTGTAATAAGCTGACCAAGCAAGGAACAGTTCTTGACAAAAAGAAAGCGCAACTCTTATAGAAGCCATCATTTAACGACCAACTGTATGATAGCCATGAATACTGAAATGAGCTGACCTTAATTAACATATTCCTGCTTTGTAAAAAATTGATAGCTATCACAAAAGGGCGAAAAGCATTTTGAAATATATAGCCTCCGAGTTTATGGCTATACATACAAAACAAGGTCTCTACAATTCTCAGGGACTGACTGTATCATCACAGACATGTCACGAGACAGAATGCAAAAGGTTGGTCTTCACCTATCATGTTATATGGCATAAAGGTAATTTTACTATAATTACTTTAATGACTATAATTACTTTATTGACTATAAATACTTTATGGACTATAATTATACATGCATAGCTACCACCTTGGTTTCTGTAGCTTCCAGAAAGATATGATGACGAAGAGTCTCGAGACAATTCTACTTAAATAATTATTACATTGAGGCAATTGGCCCGAAGTCACTGGCCTTTTTGAAGGAGCTCGGATACCGCATTAAAACAGAGTCGGGCGAGCCCAAATCGACAGAGTACCTGCTCCAGAGACTATCTGTGGCGGTCCAGCAGGGGAACTGCACGTCTGTACTGGGCAGCACAGGCATCTGACACTTTCCCATTAAAAAAATATATATATACATCAATATATAATAAAATATAATAATAATGTGCTAGTTTCTTTGCCTTGCAACAAGTACCAGAGTTGTTGGCACCTCGTCAGCTTGGATATGGTGTAGTCAGAGGTGTTGAAGCTGCTGTACATGCCACCCGTACTTACCTCAGCAATTTGCAACCAAACCAAGCCATCATCAAGGTGGATTTCAAGAATGCATTCAACAGCATTCGCCGTGACAAAATGTTACTTGCTGTAGAAGAATTCATTTACTCCCCTTTGTCCACTCTGTTTATTGTTGTGATTCTTTCCTGCTCTGGGGTGATGAGATGGTGTTATCCTCTGAGGGTGTACAACAGGGCGACCCTCTTGGTCCACTTTTGTTCTGCCTCACGATCCATAAGCTATGTAATAAGCTATCTTCTGATTTTGTCACCTTCTATTTGGATGATGGCACAGTTGGAGGAAGTCGTGAGGATGTAATGAAGGACCTGTTAATGATAGAGGAGGAAGCAGGCACCCTTGGCCTTGAACTCAACCGTAATAAGACAGAGCTTATTTGCCCCGATCCAACAACCAGAGGAATTGTTCTATCCGCCTTCCCAGGTCTACAAGTGGTGAACACGGATGATGCCACCCTTTTAGGGTCTCCGCTCGGGGATCCCAGGTGTGTGAACAAGTATATTGGTGAGAAAGTGAATGTTTTGAAGTTGATGGGAGATAGAATTAAACACCTACACTCTCATGATGCACTGGTATTATTGCGCCACTCATTTGCTATCCCCAAGATGATGCACATCCTCAGGACCGCTCCTTGCTTTGCATCTTCATGTCTGGAGGAGTATGATGCTCTTCTTCGTTCAATCCTCAGCAACATCTCCAACACAAACCTGAGTGATAAGTCATGGCTGCAAGCAACCTTACCAGTGAAAAAGGGTGGCCTTGGAATTAGGAGTGCAGTTCATATTGCACCATCATCTTATCTAGCTTCTGTTCAAGGATCAACTGACCTAGTCCAGCACTTGCTTCCAGAACCACTTCAAGGTTGCTCTACTCCTCTAGTAACATCAGCTCTGTCAGTGTGGCAGGAGGGTCATGAGCAATCCCCTCCTCTCCCTCCTGCCTCACATCATCAGAAAGTGTGGGACCATCCAAGAGTACAAGCCAGAGCAGATTTCCTACTTGCTGAAGCTCCTGATGCTCAGTCCAGAGCTCGCCTCATTGCCACCTCTGCTACAGAGTCTCTGGGTTTGAGAATGTCTGATGACTCCATCCGCATTGCCATAGGCCTCAGACTTAGAGCCTCACTATGTCAACCCCATCAATGTGAACATTGTGGAGATGCCGTGGACCATCTGGCTACCCATGGGCTTAGTTGCAAAATGAGTCAGGGCAGGCACTCTCGACATGCTGCCATCAATGATGTAATAGATAGATCACTGGTGTCTGCTAAGATCCCTTCCCGCCTTGAACCCTCGGGCCTAATGAGATCAGACGGGAAGAGACCTGATGGCATGTCCATTGTTCCATGGTCAAGAGGGAAGCTCCTGGTCTGGGATGCTACATGTGCAGACACTTTTGCGGCTTCAAATATCAGGCTGGCGGTAAACAAACTCGGTGCAGTAGCAGCAAAAGCAGAGGATATGAAGATGTCAAAGTACTGCAACTTAGACTCATCCTACCTGTTCATGCCAGTGGCAGTTGAGACCTGTGGTGTAAACAAAGGTCTTTTTACGAGAACCTGGACGTCGCCTCAAGACAGCCACTGAAGATAGAGACTCATTTCAGCACCTGCTATATACAGAGGATCTCAGTCGCAATTCAGAGGGGAAATGCAAGTTCTGTTTTGGGGACAATGGGACAGCAGATGGGATTGATGGACATCATTTAGATTGTACCTATACATGTATATATATACCTATATAATAATAAATAATAATAATAATAATAATAATAATAATAATAATAATAATAATAATAATAATAATAATAATAATAATAATAATAATAATAATAATAATAATAATAATAATAATAATAATAATAATAAATTAAAAAATAAAAATAATTATAATAAAAATTATTACATCATTCATATTGAATAAAATAAGGCCTAGGTCATCATGACACCAGAGTCAGTTATATGCTCTTGCTCTGCTAATTTAGTCCTTTCAAGCCAAAGTTCAACAAAGATGGCTACTGTCTTTTACACATGATCTTCCTTTGTTACATGTGACAAGTGCTGACTCACAAGCTCATACATTTTTGTGATATATTCCTAAAAGTGCAAAATGATTGTAGTACAAAGTGTGTGTGTGTGTGGGGGGGGGGGGGGGGGGCACAGGAAACAGCCTTGTCATGTTCCAGGGATATATTTGGCCTTCCCAGATTGTTCCAAATCTAATCATGGCCCTGGTTCTTATAGTAGCCTTGTGCTCATGGCCATGCTACACCTAGTCCTAGCCTAGTCCTACCCTGGCCATGCTGCACCTAGTCCTGGCCTAGTCCTACCCTGGCCATGCTGCACCTAGTCCTGGCCTAGTCCTACCCTGGCCATGCTGTACCTAGTCCTAGCCTAGTTCTACTGGCCATATCCTACTTCATGATGGAGCTAACAGGAGTACCAGTGCCTAGACACCCAGTTATTACGCAAATACTCCTCAATCATTCCCTAGAGCACTTTAAGTGCAATAGCCCCAAGCACATTCCCATCACACATGGTTAAATGGTCATGCATATATATAATTGTCAGACTGATATGACATAATATAATATACATTAGTCTCCTAGTCTGTTCCCACCACCTCTCCAGTGGTGTCCTCCATCTCCTCCTCCTCCTCCCGCTGCTCTCCGACTTGCTGGGGGGACTCCAAACCCACCCATCCTGTGAGCGTCGCTAGGAAACCATCGATACCTTATATACATGCAGTGAGTAGACCAGAGATGATAACAAATCTCAAACATTTAATACATGACAACTATCCCATAAATATATATATAGTAATAATAGAAAAGTACAGTATAGTCTAGCCATCCCAGTACTTTTCTATCAATAGCTCTGCTTTAACACAGCATTGAGCACTATTTGTAGCCTTCATCAGCAAACTACCTTCTAAGTATAATTATATATACATATATATATATAATATATATATGTATACAAGCATATACATATACCATTCACTAATGCTTCTGATACAGTAACCAAGATACAAGACACAAGAAGATCTGCACGAAAGGAGAGCTGAGTAAGTCTGCCATTGATGAACACGCATGGAACCATAACCACCTGGTCTTGTGGGAGATACAGTCACAGGCAGAGCCAGCCAAGAGACGAGGGAACTGCATGTGAAGGAGGAATTGCATATCCACTTCACACCCACGGATCTGGACTGCAACAGGGACTTGGGCTCCGCCCGCTCTCAAGCCGATGATCATCGTGTCTGATCTGGTG
The DNA here is from genome assembly GCA_028752905.1 of Cladorhizidae sp. MBARI D1340-BT2. Taxonomy (NCBI): domain Eukaryota; kingdom Metazoa; phylum Porifera; class Demospongiae; order Poecilosclerida; family Cladorhizidae; species Cladorhizidae sp. MBARI D1340-BT2. Next base: position 4,704,338 of record JAQNBH010000018.1, on the reverse strand, counting down.
CGGTGCAGAGGTCAGACACGTCATGGATTACGTGCACCTCTCAACTCTTAGGACACAAGCTAGCTAGGTTATTTAACACCTCACCTCATGCTGTCAATTCAGTGTCACCGTGAAGAAGGCCCAAGCAGGGGCTGAAACGCACGGCAGTTAAATAACCATCGCTAAGATGACAGGAGGAAATGTTGATCACATCTTCAGCTGAAAGTTATCATTCTAATCAAGTGATGCCCCTTATTTACTCTGGGTCACAAGTGGACAAGACCCTTTACCTAACAACTACATCTAGGTAAGTGTGAAGTGACGAGCTTAAGTCTGAGTTGTCTTGTGCAATACACGGAACTCTCTAGTATGACAACATACCAACCATTAGTGCCATGTGCAGTTTACCATAAAGACGAGAAAGGTTGGAAACACAAACTTTGTGTATGGCACAGTTCCCCCACTAAATGCTGCACAACTGAAAGCACTGTGCTTATGGCGCAATTCTCCCACTAAACGCCGCATTGTGTGACACGCACTGCTGTGTATGGCGCAATTCTCCCACTAACGCCGACCATAACCTACCTGCACTGTAAAGACTGTCTTTCTGCCTCAGGATATCTATCAAATGTGCTGAAATATACTAAATAGATATAATTTCTCTGTCCTGAAACTAAAACTAAAACTAAGCAAACACAGACAGTTTGGATGGTTACTGCACTCGTGTATTGTACCAGCTCTAGATACAAGTTGTGGGGCTTTCCAGTGAATGTAGGCCGTCCTCGGAGGCTCTGAGAGTGTGCCTCATTCACTCGAGTACGAATTGGTCAGCAACTGGTGCTTTAAATTTAATGGGTAATGGCCGCTTGGAGTAGTGCAGGCTGGCCCAGTACTCTACTTGGAGTAGTGCAGGCTGGCCCAGTACTCTCTACTTGAAGTAGTGCAGGCTGGCCCATGGCCTAGTACTCTACTTGGAGTAGTGCAGGCTGGCCCAGTACTCTACTTGGAGTAGTGCAGGCTGGCCCAGTACTCTACTTGGAGTAGTGCAGGCTGGCCCAGTACTCTACTTGGAGTAGTGCAGGCTGGCCCAGTACTCTACTTGGAGTAGTGCAGGCTGGCCCAGTACTCTACTTGGAGTAGTGCAGGCTGGCCCAGTACTCTCTACTTGGAGTAGTGCAGGCTGGCCCAGTACTCTACTTGGAGTAGTGCAGGCTGGCCCAGTACTCTACTTGGAGTAGTGCAGGCTGGCCCAGTACTCTACTTGGAGTAGTGCAGGCTGGCCCAGTACTCTACTTGGAGTAGTGCAGGCTGGCCCAGTACTCTACTTGGAGTAGTGCAGGCTGGCCCAGTACTCTACTTGGAGTAGTGCAGGCTGGCCCAGTACTCTACTTGGAGTAGTGCAGGCTGGCCCAGTACTCTACTTGGAGTAGTGCAGGCTGGCCCAGTACTCTCTACTTGGAGTAGTGCAGGCTGGCCCAGTACTCTACTTGGAGTAGTGCAGGCTGGCCCAGTACTCTACTTGGAGTAGTGCAGGCTGGCCCAGTACTCTACTTGGAGTAGTGCAGGCTGGCCCAGTACTCTCTACTTGGAGTAGTGCAGGCTGGCCCAGTACTCTACTTGGAGTAGTGCAGGCTGGCCCAGTACTCTACTTGGAGTAGTGCAGGCTGGCCCAGTACTCTACTTGGAGTAGTGCAGGCTGGCCCAGTACTCTCTACTTGGAGTAGTGCAGGCTGGCCCAGTACTCTACTTGGAGCAGTGCAGGCTGGCCCAGTACTCTACTTGGAGCAGTGCAGGCTGGCCCAGTACTCTACTTGGAGTAGTGCAGGCTGGCCCAGTACTCTACTTGGAGTAGTGCAGGCTGGCCCAGTACTCTACTTGGAGTAGTGCAGGCTGGCCCAGTACTCTACTTGGAGTAGTGCAGGCTGGCCCAGTACTCTCTACTTGGAGTAGTGCAGGCTGGCCCAGTACTCTACTTGGAGTAGAGCAGGCTGGCCCAGTACTCTACTTGGAGTAGTGCAGGCTGGCCCAGTACTCTACTTGGAGTAGTGCAGGCTGGCCCAGTACTCTACTTGGAGTAGTGCAGGCTGGCCCAGTACTCTCTACTTGGAGTAGTGCAGGCTGGCCCAGTACTCTACTTGGAGTAGTGCAGGCTGGCCCAGTACTCTACTTGGAGTAGTGCAGGCTGGCCCAGTACTCTACTTGGAGTAGTGCAGGCTGGCCCAGTACTCTACTTGGAGTAGTGCAGGCTGGCCCAGTACTCTACTTGGAGTAGTGCAGGCTGGCCCAGTACTCTCTACTTGGAGTAGTGCAGGCTGGCCCAGTACTCTACTTGGATCAGTGCAGGCTGGCCCAGTACTCTACTTGGAGTAGTGCAGGCTGGCCCAGTACTCTCTACTTGGAGTAGTGTAGGCTGGCCCAGTACTCTCTACTTGGAGTTGTGCAGGCTGGCCCAGTACTCTACTTGGAGTAGTGCAGGCTGGCCCAGTACTCTACTTGGAGTAGTGCAGGGATGGCCCAGTACTCTACTTGGAGTAGTGCAGGCTGGCCCAGTACTCTCTACTTGGAGCAGTGCAGGCTGGCCCAGTACTCTACTTGGAGCAGTGCAGGCTGGCCCAGTACTCTACTTGGAGTAGTGCAGGCTGGCCCAGTACTCTACTTGGAGTAGTGCAGGGCTGGCCCAGTACTCTCTACTTGGAGTAGTGCAGGCTGGCCCAGTACTCTACTTGGAGCAGTGCAGGCTGGCCCAGTACTCTCTACTTGGAGCAGTATAGGGCTGGCCCAGTACTTTACTTGGAGTAGTATAGGGCTGGCCCAGTACTCTACTTGGAGTAGTGCAGGCTGGCCAGTACTCTACTTGGAGCAGTGCAGGCTGGCCCAGTACTTTACTTGGAGTAGTATAGGGCTGGCCCAGTACTCTACTTGGAGTAGTGCAGGCTGGCCAGTACTCTACTTGGAGTAGTGCAGGGCTGGCCAGTACTCTACTTGGAGTAGTGCAGGCTGGCCAGTACTCTACTTGGAGTAGTGCAGGGCTGGCCAGTACTCTACTTGGAGTAGTGCAGGGCTGGCCAGTACTCTACTTGGAGTAGTGCAGGGCTGGCCAGTACTCTACTTGGAGTAGTGCAGGCTGGCCAGTACTCTACTTGGAGTAGTGCAGGGCTGGCCAGTACTCTACTTGGAGTAGTGCAGCCTGGCCCAGTACTCTACTTGGAGTAGTGCAGGGCTGGCCAGTACTCTACTTGGAGTAGTGCAGGCTGGCCAGTACTCTACTTGGAGTAGTGCAGGGCTGGCCAGTACTCTACTTGGAGTAGTGCAGGACTGGCCCAGTACTCTACTTGGAGTAGTGCAGGGCTGGCCAGTACTCTACTTGGAGTAGTGCAGGACTGGCCCAGTACTCTACTTGGAGTAGTGCAGCCTGGCCCAGTACTCTACTTGGAGTAGTGCAGGGCTGGCCAGTACTCTACTTGGAGTAGTGCAGGACTGGCCCAGTACTCTACTTGGAGTAGTGCAGGGCTGGCCAGTACTCTCTACTTGGAGTAGTGCAGGGCTGGCCCAGTACTCTACTTGGAGTAGTGCAGGCTGGCCCAGTACTCTCTACTTGGAGTAGTGGAGGGCTGGCCCAGTACTCTACTTGGAGTAGTGCAGGGCTGGCCAGTACTCTCTACTTGGAGTAGTGCAGGGCTGGCCCAGTACTCTACTTGGAGTAGTGCAGGCTGGCCCAAGTACTCTCTACTTGGAGTAGTGCAGGGCTGGCCCAGTACTCTACTTGGAGTAGTGCAGGGCTGGCCCAGTACTCTACTTGGAGTAGTGCAGGGCTGGCCAGTACTCTCTACTTGGAGTAGTGCAGGCTGGCCCAGTACTCTACTTGGAGTAGTGCAGGCTGGCCCAGTACTCTCTACTTGGAGTAGTGCAGGGCTGGCCCAGTACTCTACTTGGAGTAGTGCAGGCTGGCCCAGTACTCTCTACTTGGAGTAGTGCAGGCTGGCCCAGTACTCTACTTGGAGTAGTGCAGGGCTGGCCCAGTACTCTCTACTTGGAGTAGTGCAGGCTGGCCCAGTACTCTACTTGGAGTAGTGCAGGGCTGGCCCAGTACTCTCTACTTGGAGTAGTGCAGGCTGGCCCAGTACTCTACTTGGAGTAGTGCAGGGCTGGCCAGTACTCTACTTGGAGTAGTGTAGGGCTGGCCCAGTACTCTACTTGGAGTAGTGCAGGCTGGCCCAGTACTCTCTACTTGGAGTAGTGCAGGCTGGCCCAGTACTCTCTACTTGGAGTAGTGCAGGGCTGGCCCAGTACTCTACTTGGAGTAGTGCAGGGCTGGCCAGTACTCTCTACTTGGAGTAGTGCAGGGCTGGCCCAGTACTCTACTTGGAGTAGTGCAGGCTGGCCCAGTACTCTCTACTTGGAGTAGTGCAGGGCTGGCCCAGTACTCTACTTGGAGTAGTGCAGGCTGGCCCAGTACTCTCTACTTGGAGTAGTGCAGGCTGGCCCAGTACTCTACTTGGAGTAGTGCAGGGCTGGCCTAGTACTCTCTACTTGGAGTAGTGCAGGCTGGCCCAGTACTCTACTTGGAGTAGTGCAGGGCTGGCCCAGTACTCTCTACTTGGAGTAGTGCAGGCTGGCCCAGTACTCTCTACTTGGAGTAGTGCAGGGCTGGCCCAGTACTCTACTTGGAGTAGTGCAGGGCTGGCCAGTACTCTCTACTTGGAGTAGTGCAGGGCTGGCCCAGTACTCTACTTGGAGTAGTGCAGGCTGGCCCAGTACTCTCTACTTGGAGTAGTGCAGGGCTGGCCCAGTACTCTACTTGGAGTAGTGCAGGCTGGCCCAGTACTCTCTACTTGGAGTAGTGCAGGCTGGCCCAGTACTCTACTTGGAGTAGTGCAGGGCTGGCCTAGTACTCTCTACTTGGAGTAGTGCAGGCTGGCCAGTACTCTACTTGGAGTAGTGTAGGGCTGGCCCAGTACTCTACTTGGAGTAGTGCAGGCTGGCCCAGTACTCTCTACTTGGAGTAGTGCAGGCTGGCCCAGTACTCTCTACTTGGAGTAGTGCAGGGCTGGCCCAGTACTCTCTACTTGGAGTAGTGCAGGCTGGCCCAGTACTCTACTTGGAGTAGTGCAAGGCTGGCCAGTACTCTACTTGGAGTAGTGTAGGGCTGGCCCAGTACTCTACTTGGAGTAGTGCAGGCTGGCCCAGTACTCTCTACTTGGAGTAGTGCAGGCTGGCCCAGTACTCTCTACTTGGAGTAGTGCAGGGCTGGCCCAGTACTCTCTACTTGGAGTAGTGCAGGCTGGCCCAGTACTCTACTTGGAGTAGTGCAAGGCTGGCCAGTACTCTACTTGGAGTAGTGTAGGGCTGGCCCAGTACTCTACTTGGAGTAGTGCAGGCTGGCCCAGTACTCTCTACTTGGAGTAGTGCAGGGCTGGCCCAGTACTCTACTTGGAGTAGTGCAGGGCTGGCCAGTACTCTCTACTTGGAGTAGTGCAGGGCTGGCCCAGTACTCTACTTGGAGTAGTGCAGGCTGGCCCAGTACTCTCTACTTGGAGTAGTGCAGGGCTGGCCCAGTACTCTACTTGGAGTAGTGCAGGCTGGCCCAGTACTCTCTACTTGGAGTAGTGCAGGCTGGCCCAGTACTCTACTTGGAGTAGTGCAGGGCTGGCCTAGTACTCTCTACTTGGAGTAGTGCAGGCTGGCCCAGTACTCTACTTGGAGTAGTGCAGGGCTGGCCCAGTACTCTCTACTTGGAGTAGTGCAGGCTGGCCCAGTACTCTCTACTTGGAGTAGTGCAGGGCTGGCCCAGTACTCTACTTGGAGTAGTGCAGGGCTGGCCAGTACTCTCTACTTGGAGTAGTGCAGGGCTGGCCCAGTACTCTACTTGGAGTAGTGCAGGCTGGCCCAGTACTCTCTACTTGGAGTAGTGCAGGGCTGGCCCAGTACTCTACTTGGAGTAGTGCAGGCTGGCCCAGTACTCTCTACTTGGAGTAGTGCAGGCTGGCCCAGTACTCTACTTGGAGTAGTGCAGGGCTGGCCTAGTACTCTCTACTTGGAGTAGTGCAGGCTGGCCAGTACTCTACTTGGAGTAGTGTAGGGCTGGCCCAGTACTCTACTTGGAGTAGTGCAGGCTGGCCCAGTACTCTCTACTTGGAGTAGTGCAGGCTGGCCCAGTACTCTCTACTTGGAGTAGTGCAGGGCTGGCCCAGTACTCTCTACTTGGAGTAGTGCAGGCTGGCCCAGTACTCTACTTGGAGTAGTGCAAGGCTGGCCAGTACTCTACTTGGAGTAGTGTAGGGCTGGCCCAGTACTCTACTTGGAGTAGTGCAGGCTGGCCCAGTACTCTCTACTTGGAGTAGTGCAGGCTGGCCCAGTACTCTCTACTTGGAGTAGTGCAGGGCTGGCCCAGTACTCTCTACTTGGAGTAGTGCAGGCTGGCCCAGTACTCTACTTGGAGTAGTGCAAGGCTGGCCAGTACTCTACTTGGAGTAGTGTAGGGCTGGCCCAGTACTCTACTTGGAGTAGTGCAGGCTGGCCCAGTACTCTCTACTTGGAGTAGTGCAGGCTGGCCCAGTACTCTCTACTTGGAGTAGTGCAGGCTGGCTTTCACTGTTAGCTATGGATCCAATAAGAGGCATTACAATGTTGGCCAGCAGCACCTCCACACACTTTCTCTCCAGGGCAGGATTCTCTCCAGGGCAGGAAATGCAATAATTCAATACCTTCTTCCTATACAGTACAAGCCCCCAAAACATGCCGGTTTCGTGGCACAGGTGGAGTTACCGGAGCCAACCTGTTCTCCAGAAGTGGCACACGGTGGGTTAGCTCCCTCTGGTTCTTCTCCAGTGAAGAACAATCTATTATACAGGGTGACCCCCCAAAACCTCCCACATTTCGAAAGGCTGTAGCACTGGCAGTAGTGAGGTGACGACATCAAACTCATGAAAACAGTATCGACTATTATTGATTCAAGGATGTTACAATCAGCAATCGACTCACTGGAATTTTGGTCTAGTAAATGGCTTCTATTCCTGCATCCTGATAAGTGTGTAGTTATGACTTTCTTCAACGCAAGAATCTCCTTACTCAAGTTAGTGGGAAACCATTGGTATTTAGTAGGCAGCACCATGACCTTGGAATTGTCGTCTGTGATAATCTCTCCTCAAATCATATCAATTCTACCTGCTCACAAATCACTCGACTTCATTTGTCGAGTTCCTTCTTCCACATCATCCAGTGATTTAAGAAAGCAATAATATACGTCTTTAGTTCACTCTAACCTTGTCTGCTATTCTCAACTATGGAGGCCATTTGTGTTTAAGAATGTTGTATGTCTGGAAAAGGTTCAACGTCGCACATCGAAGTACATATTACATGATCTCTCCTCTGATTATAAGCAACGATTGGGCCTCCCACCACTCTCCTACAGTTCGAATATCTAGATATTTCTTTCTTAATAAAATCCATGAAAGAAACATCTGACAATTCAACATCTTTAACTTTGTACGCTTCGTTTCGTCATCAACTCGTTCAGCAAGTATGAACAAGTTATGTCACAACTACAGTAGGATGTGTGCTAACGTCATTTTTTCTTCAATAGAATTGTCAAGTTATGGAAAGTCCTTGTCTCAAATTGAGCTTGGACTATCACTACCCTCTATATATCAAACATTTACATGCATCTTTGGAATAGTTTCATTGCCAATTATGATAATGATCTTTCGTGTTCCCTCCACTTTGTGTGTCCCTGTTCTGCATGTATTTCACCTTAATATATATTATTATTATTATTATTATTATTATTATTATTATTATTATTATTATTATTATTATTATTATTATTATTATTATTATTATTTATTATTATTTATTATTATTTATTACTACTACTACTGCTGCTACTACTACTATTATTATTATTATTATTATTATTATTATTATTATTATTATTATTATTATTATTATTTATTATTATTTATTACTACTACTACTGCTGCTACTACTACTACTACTACTATTACTACTACTACTACTATTATTATTATTATTATTATTATTATTATTATTATTATTATTATTATTATTATTATTATTATTATTGTTATAAAGGCTTGCACACAAAGGTTATCTAAGTTTTGCTAAGCCTTTCTTATGGAACAACTTAATAAGAAAAAAAAGGCTTGGAAATGCTAGCTAGTACAGAAGCTATGACTCACAAACCTGTGGAAGTCCAGCTACTAGCAGAAAGGAGTACACAGAATCCACTCACTGTTTTTCACCGTGTGGCTTCAGGATATCTTTTCAACAACTTATGTCAGTAGAACAGGAGCTGTAAAACTATCCTTTCAAAAGTTCGTAGCAAAGACGAGTCCCAGCAGCTAAAAAATAACTTGCCACGTGGCACAAATCCTGTGCGCTTTGGTGACTTTAGGAAGGCCTGTGGGCGCGCTGACCTTTTAGTTCAGCATCGCTGCGGCCAAAATTCACACAAACGTTACCCGTTCATTTGCATTTGTCAGTGTTGGTTGGATCGTCTACGTGCGTTCAAAATAAACGCAACCAGCATGTTTTTTTTACCTCGTATATAGGGGCAAATATTGGGGTTAGAGTTAAATGTGAAGCCATCTCGGGGTTAACAGAGTAAAACATCTCCTATTGGTTCACTGTGTGGCGTTACCAACCACACACCCCCCACCCCCCCACTCTTCTATCTATGGTTCAACTAACAGGAATTGTGGTGTGGCGAGGAACCTGTACCCGCCAAACTCCTGGGGATACTTCATGGTGAGGAAGAAGTAGAGATGGCCCACCACTATCCCCATCAACATACTCACCCAACTAGGGGGAGCACCACGTACGAGAAGGAACGGAAGGGGTACACGGAGGAGGGTGGACGAGAGAAGAGTTAAAACATGAGAGAGAGGAGTGAAACAGGAGGGGGAGGAGTCAAACACGAGGAGATGGGGGAGGAGTCAAACACGAGGAGATGGGGAGGAGTCAAACACGAGGAGATGGGGAGGAGTCAAACACGAGGAGATGGGGAGGAGTCAAACACGAGGAGATGGGGAGTCAAACACGAGGAGATGGGGGAGGAGTCAAAAGGATATGGGGAGGAGTCAAACACGAGGAGATGGGGGAGGAGTCAAACATGAGGAGATGGGGAGGAGTTAAGCACAAGGAGATGGGGGAGGAGTCAAACACGAGGAGATGGGGAGGAGTCAAACACGAGGAGATGGGGAGGAGTCAAACACGAGGAGATGGGAAGTCAAACACGAGGAGATGGGAGAGGAGTCAAAAGGATATGGGGAGGAGTCAAACATGAGGAGATGGGGAGGAGTCAAGCACAAGGAGATGGGGGAGGAGTCAAACACGAGGAGATGGGGAGGAGTCAAACATGAGGAGATGGGGAGGAGTCAAGCACAAGGAGATGGGGGAGGAGTCAATCACAAGGAGATGGGGGAGGAGTCAAACACGAGGAGATGGGGGAGGAGTCAAGCACAAGGAGATGGGGGAGGAGTCAAGCACAAGGAGATGGGGGAGGAGTCAAACACGAGGAGATGGGGGAGGAGTCAAACACGAGGAGATGGGGGAGGAGTCAAACACGAGGAGATGGGGAAGGAGTCAAACACGAGGAGATGGGGAAGGAGTCAGGAGTAAGGGTATTATCACACCAAAGTTGATTTGTGTGTGTGTAAGCTTTTTATAGTTATACTTATCTTGAGGAACAACCTCATCTTGAGGAACAACCTTATCTTGTGGAACAACCTTATCTTGAGGAACAACCTTACCTTGAGGAACAACCTTATCTTGAGGAACAACCTTATCTTGAGGAACAACCTTATCTTGAGGAACAACCTTATCTTGAGGAACAACCTTATCTTGAGGAACAACCTTATCTTGAGGAACAACCTTACCTTGAGGAACAACCTTACCTTGAGGAACAACCTTACCTTGAGGAACAACCTTACCTTGAGGAACAACCTTATCTTGAGGAACAACCTCATCTTGAGGAACAACCTTATCTTGTGGAACAAACCTTATCTTGAGGAACAACTTAATCTTGAGGAACAACCTTATCTTGAGGAACAACCTTATCTTGAGGAACAACCTTATCTTGAGGAACAACCTTATCTTGAGGAACAACCTTATCTTGAGGAACAACCTTATCTTAAGGAACAACCTTATCTTGAGGAACAACCTTATCTTGAGGAACAACTTAATCTTGAGGAACAACCTTATCTTGAGGAACAACCTTATCTTGAGGAACAACCTTATCTTGAGGAACAACCTTATCTTGAGGAACAACCTTATCTTGAGGAACAACCTTATCTTGAGGAATAACCTTATCTTGAGGAACAACCTTATCTTGAGGAATAACCTTATCTTGAGGAAAATCATTATTCTTTATAGCTATACCTCATCTTGAGGAATAATCATTATTCTTTATAGCTTACCTCATCTTGAGGAATAATCATTATTGACTTGCAAATATGATAAGCTGCAGCTTAGTATAAGAATCAGAGCCATTGAGATAAAATAGTATAAGAATCAGAGCCATTGAGATAACAAAGCCAAGTTGAGCAACGTCATTTCTAGTACCAAACTTCAATAAATGAATCCATCCAGCCATTCTCAAGAACCAAAAAGGGTCTCAGATTGGTTCCAGGTAAGCGTAGGTGGATGTGCAGCTCTCATCAGCAGAAGAGATTTCAGAAACAGTAAGTCCAGGCATGAAGAGACGTCCAAGGCTGTAATTAAGATTGTTGGCATAATTTTTTTTAATCGCTTATCTATGATTCAGCAGACTACTGGGCATGTGCAGGTTAACAAGCTGTGAACAACGAGTAGGCCTGGGGGTTGGTCATAATGTAGGAGCAGGGTGTAAATTGTGGGTGGGTGGGGGTGGGCCCATGTTATAAAAGGTAACAAAACAAATACTCACTCTGCTCCGAGAATGAAGAAGAAAAAGAACAGCACCCAGGGGAAGTACATAGCCTGAGGGGAAGGGATGGAGGGAAAAGGTGGGGAAATTTGTGTTGGGGGAGGGAGGTAAAAAGTTTGTGTTGAGGGGGAAGGTAAAAAGTTTGTGTTGAGGGGGAAGGTAAAAAATTTGTGTTGAGGGGGAAGGTAAAAAGTTTGTGTTGAGGGGGGAATTGTGTTGAGGGGGGAAGGGGTAAAAAGTTTGTGTTGAGGGGGGAAGGTAAAAAGTTTGTGTTGAGGGGGGAAGGTAAAAAGTTTGTGTTGAGGGGGGGAAGGTAAAAAGTTTGTGTTGAGGGGGGAAGGTAGGGGAAGGTAAAGAGTTTGTGTTGAGGGGGGAAGGTAAAAAGTTTGGGTCGAGGGGGGAAGGTAAAAAGTTTGGGTCGAGGGGGGAAGGTGAAAAGTTTGTGTTGAGGGGGAAGGTAAAAAGTTTGTTGAGGGGGAAGGTAAAAAGTTTGTGTTGAGGGGGAAGGTAAAAAGTTTGTGTTGAGGGGGAAGGTAAAACGTTTGTGTTGCGGGGAAGGTAAAAAGTTTGTGTTGAGGGGGGAAGGTAAAAAGTTTGTGTTGAGGGGGAAGGTAAAAAGTTTGTGTTGAGGGGGAAGGTAAAAAATTTATGTTGAGGGGGGGAAGGTAAAAAGTTTGTGTTGAGGGCGGAAGGTAAAAAGTTTGTGTTGAGGGGGGAAGGTAAAAAGTTTATGTTGAGGGGGGAAGGTAAAAAGTTTGTGTTGAGGGGGGAAGGTAAAAAGTTTGTGTTGAGGGGGAAGGTAAAAAGTTTGTGTTGAGGGGGAAGGTAAAACGTTTGTGTTGAGGGGGAAGGTAAAAAGTTTGTGTTGAGGGGGGAAGGTAAAAAGTTTATGTTGAGGGGGGAAGGTAAAAAGTTTATGTTGAGGGGGGAAGGTAAAAAGTTTGTGTTGAGGGGGAAGGTAAAAAGTTTGTGTTGAGGGGGGGAAGGTAAAAAGTTTGTGTTGAGGGGGGAAGGTAAAAAGTTTGTGTTGAGGGGGGAAGGTAAAAAGGTTATGTTGAGGGGGGAAGGTAAAAAGTTTGTGTTGAGGGTTGTGTTGAGGGGGGAAGGTAAAAAGTTTGTTGAGGGGGAAGGTAAAAAGTTTGTGTTGAGGGGGGAAGGTAAAAAGTTTGTGTTGAGGGGGGAAGGTAAAAAGTTTGTGTTGAGGGGTGAAGGTAAAAAATTTATGTTGAGGGGGGAAGGTAAAAAGTTTGTGTTGAGGGGGAAGTTAAAAAGTTTGTGTTGAGGGGGGAAGTTGAGGGGGGAAGGTAAAAAGTTTGTGTTGAGGGGGGAAGGTAAAAAGTTTGTGTTGAGGGGGGAAGGTAAAAAGTTTGTGTTGAGGGGGGAAGATAAAAAGTTTGTGTTGAGGGGGGAAGGTAAAAAGTTTGTGTTGAGGGGGGAAGGTAAAAAGTTTGTGTTGAGGGGGGAAGGTAAAAAGTTTGTGTTGAGGGGGAAGGTAAAAAGTTTGTGTTCAGGGGGGAAGGTAAAAAGTTTGTGTTGAGGGGGGAAGGTAAAAAGTTTGTGTTGAGGGGGGAAGGTAAAAAGTTTGTGTTGAGGGGGGAAGGTAAAAAGTTTGTGTTGAGGGGGGAAGGTAAAAAGTTTGTGTTGAGGGGGGAAGGTAAAAAGTTTGTGTTAAGGGGGTAGTTCACTGAAAACTGGTAAAAAATGTCTGTTGACTTTGACTGCCCATAACTCTTTTAATAATTGGTTTGTGTAGATAATGTTATGCTCAAATTGTTGCTTGTTCTATGTGCTTTCCAATGATATATAAAATATCTCTAGAGACATGTTTTGTCAGAAGATGCATGCAGAAATGCAGAAACAGGGACCCTCCTTCTCTTGCCCAGACCCCCACTACTCATTTATAAAAATCAAGAGCTGTAAATTGGTTTGTGGCTTGTCAAAGCTAACAGCAGTGATTTTATATTGCAATAACTAAAGTGGTTGTTGAATGGCAACGTGCCGTATTTGATTACGCGCTAAAAATTGCAAATCCTAACACGAGCTACCCCTTCTACGCACCCCCCACCAAATATTAGAGAGGGATGCATCAAAATGCACGGAGAAATTGAGATAAATTAGTTTCATACGGTGGGAGGGGGAGGAAAGAGCCGTGAGATCAATATCTCTTTCCCCCCATATTGATCTCACGGCTCTTTCCTCCCCCTCCCACCGTATCAAACTAATTTATCTCAATTTCTCCGTGCATTTTGATGCATCCCTCTCTAATATTTGGTGGGGGGTGCGTAGAAGGGGTAGCTCGTGTTAGGATTTGCCATTTTTAGCGCGTAATCAAATACGGCACGTTGCCATTCAACAACCACTAGTTATTCAACAACCACTTTAGTTATTGCAATATAAAATCACTCCAATCACAGATGTTAGCTTTGACAAGCCACAAACCAATTTACAGCTTTTGATTTTTTAAAATGAGTATAGTGGGGGTCTGCCAAGAGAAGGAGGGTCCCTGTTTCTGCATTTCTGCATGCATCTTCTGACAAAACATGTCTCTAGAGATATTTTATATATCATTGGAAAGCACATAGAACAAGCAACAATTTGAGCATAACATTATCTACACAAACCAATTATTAAAAGAGTTATGGGCAGTCAAAGTCAACAGACGTTTTTTACCAGTTTTCAGTGAACTACCCCCTTAATTAAGGTAAGGGATTAATGCTCACTCTCATACCTTCACTTGCACTCCGAACCAGAAAGTGACAATCACATCTTTGTTGATCTGACACCAGACGTAAACCGCAGAGAATACCAAGGCGGAGCTTAAGATGGGCATGCTTAGGAAGACACCAATGACCAAGAGACAGATGGAGTGAAATAGCAGCATGAAGACATAGTCAGCTGGAGAGCCAGCAAAATAACCTGAAGGGGGAAGGGGGGGAATGACCTGAAGGGGGGCCGATACCATTTTTTACAAAATGCTTTTATTCGATATATACAGTATATAGCTTAAGGGGGGGGCTTCATGGGAAAAACGTTGTTGACTTTTGACTGCCCATAACTTTTTTTATAATTGGTTTGTGTAGATAATTTTATGCTCAAATTGTTGCTTGTTCTATGTGCTTTCCAATGATATATAAAATATCTCTAGAGGCATGTTTTGTCAGAAGATGCATGCAGAAACATCCAAGGCAGGACCCTCCTCCGTTTGGCGGACCCCCACAACTCATTTTTAAAAATCAAAAGCTGTAAATTGGTTTGTGGCTTGTCATAGCTAACAGCTGTGATTAGAGCAAAACCAAATTGCAATAACTAAAGTGGTTGTTGAATGGCATCCTGCCGTATTTGATTACTCGCTAAAAATTGATTTTTAGCGTCTTAATCAAATACGGCAGGATGCCATTCAACAACCACTTTAGTTATTGCAATTTGGTTTTGCTCTAATCACAGCTGTTAGCTATGACAAGCCACAAACCAATTTACAGCTTTTGATTTTTAAAAATGAGTTGTGGGGGTCCGCCAAACGGAGGAGGGTCCCTGCCTTGGATGTTTCTGCATGCATCTTCTGACAAAACATGCCTCTAGAGATATTTTATATATCATTGGAAAGCACATAGAACAAGCAACAATTTGAGCATAAAATTATCTACACAAACCAATTATAAAAAAAGTTATGGGCAGTCAAAAGTCAACAACGTTTTTAGCCAGTCTTGGGGTGAAGGACCCCCTTAAAAGATTTCTCTGCGCGTGCTCTCTTTTGATACTAACTTTTTTTTCCATATACATAGATATAATCATGCCCAAGTTTTCTACAGTTCTAGCTCCTAATTGGAAAGTGCAAGGTGTTGACCAGTGGCACTACTCTATACGAGTGTTTTCACTCGGCGCTAAAAAAAAGGGTCAAGCTCTGGGCTAGGGCTAGGGCTAGGGCTAGAAAATTAATTTTTGGAAATTGATTTTCAACCACCAGGGCATCACTGTTTTAGCGCCTAATGAAAACACTCATTTAATGTCCAGAGCAGGGGCTTCCTCTAGCCACGGGTACTAATTTCAAATGCCTAGCACTTTCCAATTAGGAGCTAGAACTGCAGAACATTTGGGCCTGCAGGTTTTGAGTTCCCCAACTTTGACTGGCCTGTTTGGGCATGGTTGTACATACCTATGCAACCATTTTTTGTATCAAAAGAGAGCACACAGAGAGATCCATCTTTTGAGCAAGTTCATAGAATGAAGCGTGCAGAATTTATGGAGCTCCCAAGTCATAACCACAAGTGTTCATATCGGCACCCCACCTGAAAGAGAGAGGTATAGAGAGTTGTGCCAATCCCACTCAGCCTTCATGATCGCTTGGTCCAATTTTTTATCAACACCTTTGTCATTTTTACTCTAGCTATATGCATACACTACTAATAGTAATCTTGAAATCTCTAGTCCTAACTTTAGTAATCTTGCTGATCACTAGTCCCATTTTAATGATCACCAGTTCTTTTTTATGACCTCAATGATCTCTTAAAAAAGGGTGTGGCACTTAATTTTTCGCTAGGAATCAAGCACAAACAATTTAAAATTTACACTCTACAGTATCAGTAGCCTTGTCTCTTACTTTCTCTCTCTGTACATTACAGTACCTATTTAAAACCTCCAGGAATAGGCCGCCTGCTGCTGTTTCATCCATTACCTGTTTCTAGTCTTTGAGAGTAGCTGTAGAGAAAGTAGAGGAGCATGAGCCATTGGAAGTTGACCTTGTACCACAGAAGACATGTCACTAACCGCCATACCTGCAACAATACATGTTGAAGTTCATGTTAGGCAGAGCTACACATCAACCATTACAGCAAGGCTGGTGTGGATTGCTAGAGTGCTACACTACACATCAACCATTACAGCAAGGCCGGTGTGGATTGCTAGAGGGCTACACTACACATCAACCATTACAGCAAGGCCGGTGTGGATTGCTAGAGGGCTACACTACACATCAACCATTACAGCAAGGCTGGTGTGGATTGCTAGAGGACACTACACATCAACCATTACAGCAAGGCCGGTGTGGATTGCTAGCAAGAGTCTACCACTACACATCAACCATTACAGCAAGGCCGGTGTGGATTGCTAGAGGAGTCTGCCACACTACACATCAACCATTACAGCAAGGCTGGTGTGGATTGCTAGAGGACACTACACATCAACCATTACAGCAAGGCCGGTGTGGATTGCTAGAGGAGTCTGCCACACTACGCATCAACCATTACAGCAAGGCTGGTGTGGATTGCTAGCTACTACACTACACATCAACCATTACAGCAAGGCTGGTGTGGATTGCTAGAGGACACTACACATCAACCATTACAGCAAGGCCGGTGTGGATTGCTAGCAAGAGTCTACCACTACACATCAACCATTGCAGCAAGGCTGGTGTGGATTGCTAGCAAGAGTCTACCACTACACATCAACCATTACAGCAAGGCCGGTGTGGATTGCTAGAGGAGTCTGCCACACTACACATCAACCATTACAGCAAGGCTGGTGTGGATTGCTAGAGGACACTACACATCAACCATTACAGCAAGGCTGGTGTGGATTGCTAGAGGAGCCTACTACACTACACATCAACCATTACAGCAAGGCTGTTGTGGATTGCTAGAGGAGTCTACTACACTACACATCAACCATTACAGCAAGGCTGGTGTGGATTGCTAGAGGAGTCTGCCACACTACACATCAACCATTACAGCAAGGCTGGTGTGGATTGCTAGAGGACACTACACATCAACCATTACAGCAAGGCTGGTGTGGATTGCTAGAGGAGCCTACTACACTACACATCAACCATTACAGCAAGGCTGTTGTGGATTGCTAGAGGAGTCTACTACACTACACATCAACCATTACAGCAAGGCTGGTGTGGATTGCTAGAGGAGTCTGCCACACTACACATCAACCATTACAGCAAGGCTGGTGTGGATTGCTAGAGGACACTACACATCAACCATTACAGCAAGGCCGGTGTGGATTGCTAGAGGGCTACACTACACATCAACCATTACAGCAAGGCCGGTGTGGATTGCTAGAGGGCTACACTACACATCAACCATTACAGCAAGGCTGGTGTGGATTGCTAGAGGAGTCTACTACACTACACATCAACCATTACAGCAAGGCTGGTGTGGATTGCTAGAGGAGTCTACTACACTACACATCAACCATTACAGCAAGGCTGGTGTGGATTGCTAGAGGAGTCTGCCACACTACACATCAACCATTACAGCGAGGCTGGTGTGGATTGCTAGAGGAGTCTGCTCATAGACTACTAGTACAAAGAAGGCCTAGTGATCAAGCAAGTTGGTCTCAATGGTCAGACTACACTGGACTAGGGTGTGGTCGGCAAGTCCATGTTTTTGTTCAGTCTAACAAAATCTTGGCAGTGTTCTTGCGTGGCATAGTGCACAAGGAAAGCATGGTTCTCACTGACCACACTCTCCTCGTGAAAGTGGCCTTACAAGACTGCAAGCATGGTCTAGAAGTGGCTGTCTATTATCATTTACTGCTCACTCAGAGATGAGGGAAGTGAACTGGCCATTTCTAATAAATTGTAAATTGGTTAGAACAAACCAAAGGGGTACGAGTTTCCAAGACCAATTCACTCGCAAATGGACTAGCTGGCTAACAATGTCAGTACATGCAAGGGCTAATACTAGGGACACTAACCCTAGCACTATACTGCCAGCACATCCCTCACATGTGCCAACAGAGGCAGCCAGCTGGTTACCATGGTTGCAAGTCTTGTTGCTTACATAAATTTTAGCCAGCTGGTCTGATTGAACCGCCACTTAGTATTCATGAACAGACACATTATTATGTAAATAAACTATTTCATATTCACAATCGTTTATTCTTTGTCATCTTGTCATCTGTGTAGCTCACATACAGTCGTGTTTGTGTAATGTATGTAGTGTGATGAGACTCAACATTGGAGATTAAAACATAAACCCACCTGAAACCTAGTGAAGACGAGATCAGAGAAGAGTAACAGGTTCATGGGATTAACAAGACCCAGTCTTGTGGCAAGGGGAAGGAAGAAGAAGGAGAAGAACCAGTACTTGGTCACCTTAGGAATGCCTGATATCCATGTTGAGATGTCGTTCTGCGCATCCATCTTTCTACTGAGATTTATACCGGTGCATGCATCTAGCAGGAGAGAACAATATGTACGATTAATGGGCGCTATTTAGAGTTACGTTGCCTACGACGCCACCTATCTACGATCACGGTCCTGTCTGTGTGTGCGTTTCACAATATTTATACACTATTATTAAAGAGGGAAGGCTTATGCTCTAACCACTACTAGGACAGCTAATACAGGACTGTCTGTACATTGTAGATGTCATCATGATTTTCTAATGGTTCTTTTCCCAAAGTCAAAATCAGTTTTTTAAAAACTACCCAAGTGGTTTTCTCCGACATACTAGATTTCTCGACGGCTAAACCATCAGATAGTTTGAGGCATCGCATTAACATCTTCGAAAAACAAACACAGTCCCTAATACTAGAAGCAAAGACATCTTGGGAAAGTAAGCTAGTCAAGGACTTTGCTAACTCCAAGAATCACAGAATCTATAATTATATTAGCAGTCTGTCCACACATGCAACCTTTCCACCAATCATGCTGCTCCACTAACAAGGATAAGGCTGATCAATTCAACAAATACTTTTACTCTATGTTTACTCCCAGCTCTGTACAGCAGTCCTCAACCAAGGATGTAGAAATAACATCATCAGTATTGGATAGCATTTCTTTCACCCAATCTGATGTCTGCAAAATTCTGGATACACTTGACCCTACCAAGGCCATGGGTGTAGATGGGATTGGTCCAAAAATTCTTAAATCTTGTTCTTTAGCTCTCTGCGAACCAGTATTCCATCTTTTTACTCAGTGTCTAAACCAAAGCTATCTACCTGGGTACATCACATTACACAAATTCACAAGTCTGGTGACAGAGCATACACCAAAAATTACAGGCCTATTTCACTCTTATGTTAATTATCTAAGGTACTGGAAAGACTGCTGTATGATCAGATCATAGATTATGTTTCAGACCAAGTCATGAATGTGAGGCAATTTGGTTTTCTGAGAAAGAGATCTGCCATTCAACAACTACTTCTCCTCCTTGAGGATATCCAGAAGAATATGGCAGGTAAAAATCAGGTGGATGTCATCTACCTTGACTTTCGTAAGGCTTTTGACAGGGTACCACACATGGAGCTTTTACAAAAATTTAAGTCCTCGGGCAACCTCTGGAAACTATTTCAGGCATATCTCTCAAATAGATATCAGTACACTTCAGTGAATAACTGTGATTTTGATCTCCTTCCAGTCCTCTCTGGTGTTCCTCAAGGGAGCATCTTAGGACCCATCTTATTTATTATTTATCTGAACGACCTGCCTGGGGTAGTCAACAATGCAAAGATTCTCAGAGCTTTGTTGATGACACCAAATGCTACAAACAAGTAAATAACAGTAGTGATATTTATTTACTCCAAAGTGACCTGGATAAAATAATTGAGTGGTCTAGAAAATGGAAGATGGAATTCAACACAAGTAAATTCGCACTGGTGCAATTCTCCATGGGTCAGGCTGTTTTAACATCCAGCTACACTGTGAATAAGGAAGACATACATACCAGTCTCTAGAAGCCACAAGGATTTGGGGGTAGTGATCTCTAATGACTTGACATGGACTAAACATTTAAATTCATTAATATCCAAAGCATACTGCAAGCTCAGCCTCATCAGGAGAACCTTCAGCCAATATATTCCTGTCCATGTCAAAAAGACTCTTTATATTTCGTTAGTTAGATCTCAACTTGTGTATGGGTCTCAACTCTGGAGACCAATGCTCCTCAAGGACATCAAACCCATCGAAAGGATCCAGAGAAGGGCCACAAAATATATATTGAACGATTATTCTTCGGATTATAAGTCAAGACTTATTTCTCTGGACCTGTTACCAATGCTTTATTTTGAACTAAATGGCATCATGTTTTTTATAAACAACCTCAAGAAACCAACATCTTCATTTTCCATCACAGAGTTTGTCTCATTCTCGTGTAATGCTACCAGATCAGGCATGAGGAAACTAGTCCACACTAGATCAACTAACAACAAGTCCAGGCAATTCTACTTCAATCGTCTACCTCGTCTGTGGAACTCATTGCCTTACCTAGACCTATTAAAATCTTCTAATACCCTGAAAAAGAAAATTACTGATTATCTTTGGTCACACTTCACCTCACAGTTTAACTCATCAAACCCATGTACCTATCACTCTATATGCCCATGCAACCACTGTATGTATATACCTAAATATATATAGTACTAAGTAATCATGGCCAGAGCTGGTAAGCCATCAGCCTTCAAAACATCAATTATATATCACTATCATCTCATAACTGAGTATTTGTCAGGTTATGCTGAAAAACATTATTAATAATAATAATAAAATAATAATAAAAATAATAATAATGTTCTAGCTAGCTAGAGTGCTAATGGGACTAGTGGACTCTTAACAAAAAACCCTCTCATGGCCATACTTCCACCATACACATTTTCTTTTCAGAATTTACCATCCCATTATGGCAGAGCATCAGGAGGTGCTTTCTGAAGAAGAAAGAGAAGACTATGAAGATTGAAGAAGCTGACAGGAACTTAAAAATGATGCACTCTCCTGATACCGTTTTGTGTCTAGTATACCATTAGCATGTATCTCCTTGACTGACTATATGGATTCAATAATAATAATAATATTTGCTTAACCATGAAGTGATTTGAATAATGTTGGTGTATTGCGAGGTTGATGGTCGTCACATGCATATGATATGACTGGTAATAATGCTGTAGTACAAGGCGTTGAATCATTAATTAGTGCGGAAGTAATGGCTAGCGATCTCCGTATCAGTGCCTTTGATTATCGCTGGTTTATGTGCAAAAGGTGTGCAATTAATCAATGTTCCTTTAATGCAGTATTAACAGATCATAAAGTGGACAATTATGCAGCTGTTGTAAATGGTCAAGTGTACCTTCTGGTCATCCATACATAATACTAAAACACATAGTGCAAGTAAGGGAAAATCCTTGTAGGGGGTGATGAGCACGACAGCCTGAGCTGGGCATACATAATGAAAAGTACATGGATCTGATGGGTCAAAATGATATACAGACTGGCTCCACATAAACAGTTACTGTCCTCTTAATCTGAGAGAAAGGATAGACAAATGTTATCTGCGGGAGAGCATAGTCTCACAACTCTACTGAAGTACCAGTGCATTCCACTTGTACGGTGATAATTCCCTTCGAGTTTTCCAGAAGTGGCCAATCTTGTGCGGAATGAGATAAACAATATGTATTCGCTAGCTTTGAAGTTGGATTGATGTCAATTCATACTTTTTACTAGATACATAATATGCATCATCAGGAGTATATTTTGAGAAAGGAGGCAAAGATTGTCATCTTGGCACTGTAGGTTATTTAAGTTAAACCTGGTAGCTATGCACTGGATCTTCTCCATAACTGTGATATCTTTAATCAAAGTGGATACCAAATCTGGGAGCAGTAGGTAATTCTCGATCTCACTAATCAAGTAGTCGCTTCTTCATTCCAATTGTTGTAAGGCAGAAGATTTCTGCTTTATGAGGTGCAAGGTATAGTAGGCTGACTTGCCTGAAATAGGACAAACAACAAACTAAGACCGTAATACCCCCCACCCCCCCCCCCCCCACCCCCCCATTTGCAAGCCCTCCAAAACCAACTCCCTCATACACACAGAAAATTGTGTACAGGCAGGCTGCTGGGAATGGTTGATACACAGGAAAGGATGATGGTGGACACACTTACTCGGCTCATCAACTTGCTCTATTTTCCCCCTTTATCTTCGCTAGCCACTCAATTCATATCTTACACATGGTTGTAAAGCAAATTTTATTTATTATTATTGTTGTTGTTGTTGTTGTTATTATTATTATTAGGGGGGCAATAGGGGGGCATCCACCATTTTGAAATAAGGAAGGTGGCTATATAGTGAAGAGAGTCGATCCTTAGTTCATTCTCAGCCTATAAAAATATAAATGGGTAACCTGCCAAAATAAAGAAGATTTATGTAAACTGGGAATGGTCGACATACTGAAGAAAACCGGCTACACAGGCATGTGATTAGAATGGAGCTGCTTATGCAGAAAATTATGGTCTCAGGAAGCCATAGGCTAGTATATACTGATATCTGAAATCTGGACAGAATGAATGCATCCTGCTGCACTGGCAGAAGAGATGCGTGAAAAATATTAGCAAACTGTTACCTTGTATTACCAACTTTATCGTTTATACTACAATGAGAAGAGAGAGAGGGTAGGCACATGCTGAGAGCTTGGACATAAGAGAGAGAACTCTTGTTGTAGCTGGTTAATAACTTACCATGGGGAATCTGTAGGTCATGTTTTTGTCATTAGCTAGCTAAATTTTTTTACCAGAGTCTGGCTTCAAACCATAACCATAAATTTGGAATGAGTGCAAGTATTACAAAGTAAAGGGGTGATAATTGGCCGACCATAAACTTTGTTGTTTGGTAAACTGTGATAATTTTTCAGACATTCTCCAATTCAGTTACATGATCTGTAGAACTCGCACGCATTCGTAGTTGTAAATCATATATTGTATGGCTAATCCCTCAAGGATTCACTTGATCTTCAAAAATAGATACCTTAAACACTAGTTGTTACGACTTTGGAGCTCCATTGATTCTGCACACTTCACTGTATGTACTAGTATATCTCTCTGTGCCTCTCTTTTGATGCTACATAGGTATAACCATGCCAAAGTTCGTTCATAATGATTTTTAGATCAGAATACTCCAAATCCTCCAATAGCTTGCAGCAACTAATCCAAATCAGTGAAAAATTGTCAACATAATAAACATGCTTGTGTGCACAATATTAAACCCTGCAGTGTTTGCTGCATGATTTTGCTGGAAAAAAAGACAGACTTTCAACAGAGAGAAGGATATTATTTCTATATATGTGTAGAGAGAGAGAGAGAGAATATACATGCAAAAGCAAAAGATAAACGAAGAACCTGCATCCAATGCAGTCTGGATCGCATCATTGCTTTCTCCCATCCATTCTCTTCAACCTCTTCGTTAGATTCAGTGCAGTCAGACATTGACATTATATCATCAGGGCTATCTTCCTGTCTCCTAATAATTAACCGTAATAAGAGCAAGTGCATGATGATCTCTCATAAACCCCTCGCATCCTCATGCTCCACTGTGTTAGTCCTCAGTACTCCCCTTGATCTCGTCACTTCAGTTACTTCCACCTCTAACCTCTCCTGGAACATGCACATTAGCAAAGTATGCACTAAATCAAGGAAAATAATAAGATTAATTTATCGCAACTTTTACCATCAGTTATCCTCTCATATGCTAATTAAACTTTACACAACATTAGTTCTCCCTCATCTAAGTTACTGTTCCTCTGTGTGGTCACCTCCTCCCTCTTCTTGTAATTCAAAATCCTTAGAATGTATTCAGTACTTTGCACTCAGACTCTGTATTCACAAACAGATTTCTGACTATGCATCCCTCCTCTTCACCCTTAAAATTCCTACACTCTCAAATAGACATGCTCGGCCCAGCTCCTTCTAATTTACAAAATAAACATCCATTTTCCTCCACACTCAATTCAATTAGCTCCTACTCCACTCATGTATTCGTGCCAATACCACCCATCAAACGTCATAATCCCATTCTCCCGCACTGCAGCCGTGCAGTCTTTTCATTCCCTCTGCCAGCTCTTTGGAACTTCATTAGATCCTCGTCCTCACTCTCTTCCTTCAACCGATTTATTAAACAATTCTTCACCTAACTTCAATCATTTTCCCACCTATCATGTTATCATGTATGTAAGGCTCTAAATAGCTTTTGCTACTGAGCTCATAGTCCACACTAGATCAACTAACAACAAGTCCAGGCAATTCTACTTCAATCGTCCACCTCCTCTGTGGAACTTATTGCCTTACCTAGACCTATTAAAATCTTCTAATACCCTGAAAAAGAAAATTACTGATTATCTTTGGTCACACTTCACCTCACAGTTTAACTCATCAAACCCATGTACCTATCACTCTATATGCCCATGCAACCACTCTATGTATATCCCTCAAACACCTAAATATATATAGTACTAAGTAATCATGGCTGCCAGTGACAGAGCTGGTAAGCCATCAGCATTCAAAACATCAATTATATATCACTATCATCTCATAACTGAGTATTTGTCATGTTATGCTGAAAAAACATTATTATTATTATTATAAAAAATAAACTTGTACGCATGCCCCGCCATGATTTTGGCGCGCCAAATATCCCCAACTACTGCGCATGCAGTTCAGCGTACGCGGTGATACGGAACGCTCTTCTAAGCTCAAAACAAAACTAGTAGACGTATGATGGAGTATAATCTTACTGAACTCAAAGAACTTCTCCAAAGAGATGATATATTTTTGGACTATATCAACCGTTTCTTCAATTTACCTGTAAGCAAACTAGATATACAAGTAGACTTCATTTAATTTCTCACCTTTTTGCAGGGTTTTTCTATGAGGGTGACTTACAACAAAGCCAACAACGCGTTTACCACAGACCCTTCTACAGAGACCAAGTGTTTTGTGAGTTTGCTTATAGCAGATACTTTGATCAGAAATAAGTTGAAATAAGTTATAATTTTAATAATGTGTGTGGTGACAGGACCAATTTTGTTTGTAATTATTATTTATTATTTTTTTTTTGTCTTGTTTTTATTTTTGTTAATTGGTAGTTTATCTATAGTTATTTACTTTTTGTTAAGTCATTCATTTATGTTAAGTCATTTATTAATAATTTTTGCTACTATTTTTTAAATTAGGTAGATGATATTTTTTCCTGGGTTCACGCCTCCAGACTTCCACTTTTCCTTGGGTCTGATTTGTTCTATGAGTACAGGCTCTGCTCTGCTCTCAATGACAGCAATTCCGGTACACTTAAATGTAGCCACATGGTTGAGATTATTATTTGTCAGAGCTTAATACTTTTTAGCTGTTAAAATGTTCCTCCAACTTCGGCTATAATATATATATATTACAAAATTATTGGTCTAATTTGTATAGATAGCCCATAGTGCCCCATAGTGGGTTTTTTTTTTGTGTGAACAGGTTCTTCAGAAATGAACTCCTCTAGCTATTGTGGTGTGCTTTAGTATAACCAAGCGAGCAAAAAATTATACTTATGTTATACTCTGTGACTGGTACAATCATGTATGAATTTATGACTAGGATAAATACCCACCCCATTCAACACTGGATCTTGTCTCTGCCAGTAATCCCCTCCCAACCCTCACCTCTTTCAAAATCCTTCATTGCCCACTCTACTGAAGTTTGGAATGACTTTAATGAATAATATGGTTCAGATAATATGGTTCAGATACCACAAAACCATAATTATAGAGCTTTTTGGGGTGGTCATTTAATTTGGCAGTTTAGTGATTTTCCTAGGAATCATCAAATTTAATGCTGCCAATAAAACTACGGTAATTTGTCATAGGTTACCTTAATTGAGATAAGATTCAGTGCATTGTTCAAGTTGTTGCCTACAATGAGCATGTGCCAGCGGTTATCTCTTAAGGCACAGCTTGGAGAGCCAACAAAGCTTTAGTGAGAGTTTTGGAGAAGACTGAGAGCAGATCCAATCTGTGAAGTTGGAAGAGTATTTCTCTTGGTTAAGGTCAGTTCACCAGTGCACATGCCTGACATGAATTGGTGGAACAGCAACATTTAATTCTCGTCCAAAGACCATAAACCGCCGCCAAAAATCCAACAAATACGCAACATATTTTGATAAATATCATAGTGTTTTCAATGGGTATGAAATGCTGGAGATGTGAAAAACAACTCAGAGCACAGTGGTGTAGGAAGATGCTTTGATAAAGGGGGGCTCTACTTTAGGTTGAGTGCAAAAGTTAGTAATACACATGAAGTTAAAGACCATTTTCCAAAATATTTAATTCGCCTCGAGTTAATAGAAACAAAATTGTTCGCAATCATAGATAAGTCCAGTGCATCGGTTCTGGATGTGTACATACAACAGAAACAGGTTAAGTCTGCAATCACTCATTGAGCTTCTTAAGAAAGTCTTAATTCTCCGAAGAGATGAAAACGACCTTTCAGCTGTAGCTGTAGTGACTCGGAATGTCAAGTAGATTTTAAGAAGTTTGTAAACCTCACTTAGCATTGCTTTGAAAATATCATTCTTATTTCATGGCTTCTCTAATATTGGTTACTTTTGTTACTAGCTGGTTTCTTACACAACTCATCTTGATCATGTCATCAAGGAGTGAAAGCTGAGTTTTTAAGCAATCTTGATCAACGTCGTTGTTCAAATAACTCTGGAGAATAGGTGGAAATGAGTCTATTACCTCTCCATTTCCAGCCCTGAGAAGAAGCACTTCAATCTCCTTAATAGTGTGAACTGGCTGGTCAAACCTCTTTTCAACCTCACCAGCTGCTAATTCAAAGAATGCATGGCGATATTTTTCTTTTGGATCATCATACTGGTGGGCAGCTTCTCCTTCATCAAACCTTCTCGGGATCTTTCTACGTCGAGGAAAGCAAGGTTTCTCTTTTAAGTCACTGATATCCTGGCAAACTCCATCGAAAAAAGTGTTGAAATGGCTTTCATTTCGAAGCGACTTTAAATGAGTGATGAGTAGTTGCGCACCTCCAACTGCCTCTTGAATAGTTATGTCCTTTGCTAGCAAATTGCTGTTCAGAAGCAGAGAACACTAAGTAGGCAAGCTTCAAGGAGAAAAAGGTATCATTCGTACCAACAATCCACTTGCCTTAGCTGCATACTCATCATGACCTTGCTGAATTTCTTCCAAGGCTCTCTCCAAAATTTGCTAGTTACGGATCATGCTGTTGATAAATGTGTGACTAATTGTCCATCGGGTAGGATACAACATTCTTAGAGATGGGGTAGTGTCACCACTATGCATTCCTACTTCCTTTCTCAATGAATCAAAAAGCGACAACCTTTTAGGAGAGAATCTGATGAGTTGGATAAGGTTATACATGAAGTCCATAACATTTCGTACCAAATTGCAATTGCTAGTGACATCCTTTAAGCACAGATTTAGATTGTGAGCTAAGCAGTGCACATACAGTGCCTGACTTGCTTCCTTCTTCACCAATGCCTGAACACCATTCCTGATACCACTCATGTTGGCTGCACCATCGAATGCTTGGCCACGACACTGGGAAAGTGGGAGAGAGGATCTTATGAGGATGTCCTTGATTGCCCCAAAAATTGTTGCAGATTTTGTGTTAGGCAGTTGAATTAGGCCAAGTGTGTCTTCATGTACTGTAAAAACTTCATCTACCCAACGAATGGAAAGAGACATTTGCTCATGATGGGATACATCTGTAGCTTCATCTGCCAATATCGAAAACCACAAGGAGTTCTTGATCTCAGCAAGGAGTTGCTTTAGCACAGATTGACCCATCAACGTGATTAATTCATTAACAATTGTGGGAGAAATGTACTCCTTTCTACGAATCCATGTAGTCATTTCAGTCAGGGCAGCATTGAGCTTGAAGCAACAGAAGCTGATATAGATTTCCCTCAAATGATTGCAAATCTTCATTGTGTCCATGAAGCGGCAACCCTTGCCGGGAAAGGTACTTTATGCAAGAAAGTAGATTCATCAACATTTTCCTGTGATGCCTTTGATCGGATTCAAGCTGAGCACATAGTTGAGCATCTATTCCAGTTGCTGCAGATTTGGTAGCTGCTATTTTTATCACAGCCTCTCTGTGCATGACACTAGCCTAGTGATCACGAAAACATTTCCAGAGCTTTCTTCAAGTTTGTAAAGCCATCATCCACAGATGCAGATTTATAATGCTTTGGGAAGGTCAAGATACCTAGAGATTTAGCACTGCGACAAGTACCACAATATATTTTAAAGGCTGTAGAACAGACACTTATCCTAGGAAAACTCTTGCACCAATGTGGCTGAATATGATTTCTTGCCACTCCCTTTGCTTTGATGGGCCAGGTCTAAAGGGTGTTGTGGAGTAGAAGGATCAGAGCAGCATTGGCATAGGCAGCAACTTTCATATGATAACTCCAGATGGCAGGTAGAAGCCTCAGCATTGCCACTTGTATCTGTAGACCTTGCCATACCTATATTGAAGGGTAAAAAAATATGCATGGTCACTGAGTAAGACCTTATAGCTAGCTAGCAGAAACCTTTGGCTCAGTCAGCAGTAAAGTCTGAGCATAAGCTTACTCTCAGTCTCAAAATAAATCAATATCTCTAGATCCTGAGAAAATACTATCTATGATAGGTAGTATTTTCTAGAGATATTATCTCATTGACTTAGCTACGCAGTGAACAGCTAAAGCTGCCTATAACCGAGTCTATTCTTATTCTTGTATAAAATAGCTATTTATAGTCACAGATCTGAAAATTCACCTACCTGAAGCTTCCATTCTTCTGGGTGTAAAGTTTAGCAGTGTCTGCTGAGAGTGTCTGTAATGCATCTTCAGTCCAAGTAAGTACGGTCCACTTAAATATTACTCTGTGCACGCGACGAGGCAATACTGAACCTATTTAACACACTCCTAATTTACTTAATTTCGTGAGCTGATTCTTGAGAATATAAAGGGGAGCTGCAGCCTCCCCAGCCCCCCTGGTTCCTACGCCACTGGAGCAGGCAGCAGCTGAGGCCAGAAAGGCAAGTACAAACTGCACTGCACTTCTGATACCCAAACCTCTGTTCTTCACTGGTAGTGTTGCTTGAGTACAGGCTGGGCACCTCCATCGAAATGGATGTTCACAATCCTTCCTTAAAAAATTGTCATGCTCCTAGAAATGTGCTGATACAATGCATGGTGAGGTCCTCAGAATATTCTAGAATAGCAGTGGAAGTCAGAGCAGTAGGGTGGCATTATGGGAAAACAAGAACTTCAGTCTCTCTCCCATCCACCTCAACATCCTGATTATCTCTTTTAGTTTGGCTGAGATATCGGAGTTGTCACATATT
Source organism: Cladorhizidae sp. MBARI D1340-BT2 (assembly GCA_028752905.1). Taxonomy (NCBI): domain Eukaryota; kingdom Metazoa; phylum Porifera; class Demospongiae; order Poecilosclerida; family Cladorhizidae; species Cladorhizidae sp. MBARI D1340-BT2. Next base: position 4,675,318 of record JAQNBH010000018.1, on the reverse strand, counting down.
GGGGAACCCACTGGGGTGTCTCTTGGCAGAGTAGTGAGTGAGTGAGTGAGTGAGTGAGTTTGCATGGACTGAGCAGATGATCTCCAACTTGTGGTGGTTTAGATAGAGATATAGCACATCCTCTACCCTGCCTCCGAGAGTGCCATTGTCCAGGTAGAACAGGCACAACTTGGACTTCAGATGGTACAGATGGTGAATAGTGAGGAAGATGGAGAAGAGACCAACCTTCCTCCATACCATAAATTAATCTTCTTGCTTGCTTATTTGTGTACTCATTATTGTTTGTCTATTTGGTTGTTCTTTAGCAGTTGCTAAATTGAAGAAAATTGTTTGTCTTAGCGTGGTATTTTACAAGAGACAAAAGTAGACATTTTCAATAATCTTAATCACCCCGGATCAAGTCTGATTTTGACACACCCAAAATAAAGGCGGGGGGGAAATGAAACATCAACCACCACACAACCCCCCCCCCCCCCCCCCCCCCCCACCCAGAAACTGACTTGAACAAAAATTATAAAATACACACAAAAGTTCATGTGGGAAGAGACTGTTCGTTCATTAGGAGTAATGTTGTGGTCGCACAACCTCGCGGCCAAGCCGAGTACACACTTTTGGGGCGGCAACTGTTGGTGCAATTGGTTGAACTGGAGTTGGTGTAGCATGGTAGGTCGAGGCTTTATCAGGTTGATGGCGGGTAGGTGGGCGACCACGTCGAAGAGGGACTGCCACTTGCACTGGGCAGTCAATGTCCAGATGTGCTGGTTTCAGCCGATCAATGGGGATGATTTCTTGCTTTCCACCCATGTCCAACTTGAAGGTTTTATTCCCAGTCTCCAAAACCTTGAAATGTCCAACATATGGTTTTTGCAGTGGTGTACGATGTGCATCTTGACGCACAAAAACAGAAGCACTTGTGATAGGATCTGGGGGAATGGAAAACGAGTGAAAAACATGTCGAGAGGTAGGGACTGGTGCTAAACCCTGGACCTTCTCCCGAAGTGCTGGAAGGAGGGTGTGTGCACTTGGTGCTGCAGATGGTGAGAGCACAAAATCACCAGGTACTGTGAGAGGAGAACCATAAACGAGTTTTGCTGAGGATGAGTCCAAATCTTGCTTGGGAGCAGTGCGTATGCCTAACAAAACCCACGGTAACTCATCTGACCAGTTAGGGCCTTGCAGCCTTGCACGCAAAGCTGATTTCAATGGCGATGAAAACAACCAATCCGTTGGCTTGAGGGTGGTATGCAGTAGTGCCATGATGTTGAGTCCCAAGCAGTTTACCGACAGCTGTCCATAACTCAGAGGTGAATTGTGCCCCTCGATCTGAGGAGATATGTGCTGGCACCGAACTTTGCGAAATGAGAGCACGAGCAATATATACGTGAAGCTAGCTGGTTTTCAATCATGGCTGATAAAACAAGAGATATTTCGAATCATGAACAGCTTGCAATCGGCATTCGATGGGTCAATAACATGTATGAAATTCATGAGGATTTCATCGGAATGGTGCATATACCATCAACAACATCAGCCACTTTAACTGCTGCCATTAAGGATGTATAAGTGCGCTGTATCCTTCAGTTGAGCAACTGCTGAGGTCAAGCATACGATGGTGCCGCTAATATGATGGGACATCTTAGTGGTGTAGCAACACAGTTACTAAGTGAGCATCCGTCTGCTATCCGAGTGCACTGTCTTGCTCATTGTTTGAACCTGTGTTTGCAGGATGCTGCTAAAAAATGTAAGCCAATTAGAAATGCATAATGGAACTAACAAAATTGACCTAAACGTTCTCTTGGTGCTTCAGAAATGTAAACAGCAACTGTCACCTGAGGGTATATACTTGGACTGCACCCGCTTTGCCCGACAAGGTGGACTGTAAGGACTGGGGCAATCGATGCAGTGTTGAGAAATTATGCTGCCATTATACAAGCTCTTGCACAGATTGCTGAAGAGTCACATGATGACTATGGCCGAAGAACCAATGGACTTTTATCACAGCTTGAAAGATTTGACACCTTCTTTGGACTGAAACTCTCATATTTAGTGTTTAGTGGCACTGAGCAGACATCCATCAATCTTCAAAGGAGAGATACATCAGTACAAGAAGCTCTTGCTTGTGCTGATATAGCTGTCAGTTACCTAAGGAGATTGAGAAGTGATAAATCATTTAAGCAGTTTTATGCACTAACGGTCTAGCAGGCTGAGGAACACACTGGAGCCTTCCTTACCTTGTTATAGAAAACCTCCAAGGAGGATTGATGAGGTGCTGCACCCCACAGCTTTAGTTCAGCTGAAGATTACTGCAGATCTAATTTTTTCTATGCACTGGGTCTAATTTTAGAAGAAATTTGTGATCGCTTCAAGCAGAGTTCCATGTTTTTACCAAAAGAATTGGAGAGCTTGTTGATGAAAGCATCAAACAGTGTGAGCACTTCATGGATTGCAGTACCTCAAGCAATTAGTTCAATGTATCATCAAGACATTGATGTGCATAGGCTGGAAGTACAGTTACAGATGTTGCCACACCTTGTAAAGGCTTTCAGAAAATCTCAGCACATGACAAGTCTAACAGTCACAAAAGTGAGCACTATTGCAGATATGTTGATCACAGTTCCGATGGCCAAGGATATATTTTCAGAGATAGACAAGCTTCTACGACTATATCTTACCATACCAGTTACAACTTATACTGCAGAGAGAAGCTTCTCAGCCCTCCGTCGCATTACGACATACCTAAGACCCACCATGACCGAAGAGCGTTTGAACAACATTTTATTGTTGCATGCATACAAAGAGGAAACAGATGCCCTGGATCTAACAGAAATAGTTCGTTTGTTTACGTCTGCTAACACAAGGCGGATGAATTTTTTTGGAACATTTGTGTAATATATACAATAATAATACTGACTCTATTGAATCTTGGAATAAAATTTGCTTTGGTGTGTCTTTTTTTGTAGCCTAATAAGGGTAACTATAAAACATGTATATACTCTGGACTGAGGTTGGACATAAATGGCAGTGTATGTAGTAAACTTGGCTCTGGTAGGCAGCAATAGCCTCACTGATATTTTCACATGTTTAAAGTTTTGTTTACTTCAGCATTTTGTTATTAATATATTGATCTCATTAATGTAAAATGACCTCAGCATATAATGCTACAAAAATTAATGTCCATCTTTAGTCCATATAATATTATATTCCAATCCATGGTCCAGTCCGGAGTAGGTCTGTAGGTTTCACAGTTAACTGAATATAACAAATAGCTTTTTAAAGTGTAATTTTTTCTTGTGACAAACGTAACCATAACACTGGGGAGGAGCAGGGGTGTAGCCAGGAGGGGGCTGCAGGGGACCTTGCCGCTCCCCCCTCCCCAAAACTTGATTATTACAATAGTAATTTGCATCTCAGGGGGGGGGGGGGGGGCTCTCAAACTTGGTCTTGCACTTGCAGCAGTTTAGTTATTACAGTGTTGCTAATTTTGTATTAACCTTTACCATTTTATTACTAAATTTGATTATTGGTTATTACAATAGTAGTAATTTGTAGCATGTCTGCTCTCCAACTGCACACACACACACTCCCCCCCACACATACACACCCATAGCAAACACTTTAGCTTTTTAGCCTACAATTGGGATGTTTTTGAGAATTTTGAGGAAAAACTGTCTGAAATTGCTGAAAATGGCTTCCTTTTCATCATTATAGAACTGTTTCTACTTTTAAACGACAAAAAAGATCTTTTGGTGAGAAATTTCGCAATTTTATCCCTTTTGACCTCCCTCACAAAATCCTGGCTACGCTCCTGAGGAGGGGGGGAAGGGGGGGAATGATTTAATACTGTGCCCCCCCCCCTACTTTCAATAGCTTCCTCTGCCTCTGCTATTACATGCATGCCAGTACTGCAGGCTCACCTGATGGAGGTCTGGTGATCTATTACATGCATGCCAGTGCTGCAGTTCCACCTGATGGAGGTCTGGTGATCTATTACATGCATGCCACTGCAGGCTCACCTGATGGAGGTCTGGTGATCTATTACATGCATGCCAGTACTGCAGGCTCACCTGATGGAGGTCTGGTGATCTATTACATGCATGCCATACTGCAGGCCCACTTGATGGGGGTCTGGTGATCTATTACATGCATGCCAGTACTGCAGGCTCACCTAATGGAGGTCTGGTGATCTATTACATGCATGCCATACTGCAGGCCCACTTGATGGAGGTCTGGTGATCTATTACATGCATGCCACTGCAGGCTCACCTGATGGAGGTCTGGTGATCTATTACATGCATGCCAGTACTGCAGGCCCACCTGATGGAGGTCTGGTGATCTATTACATGCATGCCAATACTGCAGGCTCACCTGATGGAGGTCTGGTGATCTATTACATGCATGCCAGTACTGCAGGCCCACCTGATGGAGGTCTGGTGATCTATTACATGCATGCCAGTACTGCAGGCCCACCTGATGGAGGTCTGGTGATCTATTACATGCATGCCAGTACTGCAGGTCCACCTGATGGAGGTCTGGTGATCTATTACATGCATGCCAGTATACTGCAGGCCCACCTGCTGGAGGTCTGGTGATCTATTACGTGCATGCCAGTACTGCAGACCCACCTGATGGAGGTCTGGTGATCTATTACATGCGTGCCACTGCAGGCTCACCTGATGGAGGTCTGGTGATCTATTACATGCGTGCCAGTACTGCAGGCTCACCTGATGGAGGTCTGGTGATCTATTACGTGCATGCCAGTACTGCAGGCCCACCTGATGGAGGTCTGGTGATCTATTACGTGCATGCCAGTACTGCAGACCCAACTGATGGAGGTCTGGTGATTTATTACATGCATGCCAGTAATGCAGGCTTACCTGATGGAGGTCTGGTGATCTATTACATGCGTGCCAGTACTGCAGGCTCACCTGATGGAGGTCTGGTGATCTATTACGTGCATGCCAGTACTGCAGGCCCACCTGATGGAGGTCTGGTGATCTATTACGTGCATGCCAGTACTGCAGACCCACCTGATGGAGGTCTGGTGATTTATTACATGCATGCCAGTAATGCAGGCTTACCTGATGGAGGTCTGGTGATCTATTACATGCATGCCAGGACTGTGCTAAAATAATAGAGCACATCCTCAAATAATAGAAGCTCATGAAATTAATAGAACACTTGCACTCGAATCAAGGAAATACTCTAAATGAATAATGTATGATTTACCATTTGTTGGTTGCCAGGTGGGTGTGGCTGTTTCCTAGCAACCACCTCAAAACCAATGTGAGTTTTATTCAGTGCCTAATGTTGCTAAGGACCATACCATATGTGGGTTAAAGTCACTAAACTTGTCATATTTTTTAACTTTCCTTCGTGTACCATAGTAGTTATCTATAAGGGGTGCTAATTTTTAAAAAAATTAGGATCTGTTGTCATTACTGACAAGAATTAATAGTGTTACTACCTCTGATAAATTTAATTATTCTCGTAAGATAATCTAAATAGAAAATTCTGCATACTTAATGTGTCTCTATCTCAGCGTGTTCAGTGTCCTCAAAAGCCCCCTCTTTTCCTATATACAAATACACTACAATAACAACTGAACTCTATCCTGCAGTCCTACAGGGCAGCAATGCAGACTCACTCTCCTCAGCCTCTTCCATGTATGACTTCAAGAAGTCATTATTCCAGACAGATGGGGAATCAGCCATTCTCTTCTGGTTGGACGTGGACCGGCTCAGGTTGGCCAACAAGAGCAACTTCTGGATCCGTAAACTTGTCAGCAGAATCTTCAGCACTTACATTGCCAATGGGAGCCCATTCCAGTTGGGAACTCCATCGAGGGAGGAACTGGTCAAGCTGCGGTGTAGTCATTCAGGTCAACAGCATATTATATTGTGGAATCTCAAGCAGAACATCAGAGAACTGGTTGTTTGCCAGAAGGAAGTCCTACAGCGTTTGAGGACATATTGGTGTCAGAGATACGTCAGCAAAGTGGAAGAGGATGGTCGCTTTGTTGTGCTTACTGAACACCCTGATGAGAAGCTTGATGATAGTCCCCATATTACAATGGATATTATACGTCAGAAAGGCCATGCCTCTCTGCTCAAGTGGAAAGAACTACCACCGAAAGCCGACATGCCAATGATCATCGTGGCTAGAGGGGACCGAACTGTGGCAAAAGCAGCCTCCCATATCCAATGCCATAGTGATACTACCCTCCCACATCTACCCGAGGAGGTGCAGAAGAGTATCATGCTAGCACATGCTGTTAGCAACGAATCTTTTTCCAAAATGGCTCTCTCAATGCATAATGTCCCATGTGGGCTAATCTCGAGCAGTGCATTTGATCTCTTTTCCCCTTTGACCACTGCCTCTTCTGACTCTCATAGGCACAAGGGAGAATATAAGAGAAGAAGCAAGAAACTCAACCTGGAGCCTTTCCTCTGTGCCTCACTACGAGCAGACTTCACTACGGGAAATCATTTCTTACGTTACCTCAAGAAGATTCAACCAAATCCTCAGGCTATTAATTACATGCTTTTCTGGCAATCGATAGAAATCATTCTGACACAAGATGAGATGCGACGCTGGTTTTCTCTGTGGTCGCAGTGTTGCCTCTCTGGGACAACAGCTAACAGCAGTGAAAACCCTACTGAGTGCCCTTACCTTAGCTACTTTGAGCCGTACTTCATTGCCAGGAATCTCAAGGAGCTGTGCCACTTGTTCCTTTGTCCCAAGTCTTTGCATCGAGTGGAACTTCCCAAGGACATGGAAGAGAAACTGGAACATTGGCTTAGGAGAGGACTAGGGCAAGATCTTCTGCTTGCAGCCCAGAAGTACACAGCTGAGGTGAGAGGAAGAGAGTTAGATTATGTGATGCTCATTTTAATATGTGATTTCTGTGAGATAGCTAGATCCAGGTCAGCATGATAAGGGAGTTGCTAAGGGGTTGCCGGACTAAAATGCCTGCATGCAGTCCTGTATGTATATATAGCACAGAGCACACTAATCTTTCACTCTGTTGTTTTATCACTCTCAATAATTGCACAAGCAACCTCCTCCCAACTGCCTCTGAATCCAACCCTGATGACAACAGCTTCATGACAGCTTGCAGATTGCTGCTAGCATTGCCCTAAACATTACCATAGACTGTTTTAGTCAGGATAATAATAATAACAGTAATAATAATGATAATAATAATAATAACAACAACAACAAAACAACAACAACAACAATCACAACAACAATAATAATAGTAAAGATAATAATAATAATAATAATAATGATAATGGTAATAAATATAAATAATAAATGTTAATTAATATAACTCAAATATATAAAATTAAATAATTTTAATTTGCATTATGATTTTGTTAAACAATAACATTTGTTATATCAACTTTGACTTTTAGAAACTACTAGTTCCATGGCTGGATTATTTGATGCATGATTTCAGCATTTTCAGGAAGGCATGCGTAAGTGAAAGATACATTTAGAAATAAGCCTCAATGATGGTAAATGAAATAAGAGCAATATTAATATATGTTCTCTGGCATATTCCAGCCAGGCAACGGGAGGAAAGGAATGATGACATTTGAAGGTACCATTTCATTTTTGTCACTACAACAGTAATGAAACTGGAGTGCCTATTTGCGAAAGTTTTTTTTTTTTGTAAAATATAATTGAAAATCATCTTTTGATCAGCTCAAATAGGTTTGTATGTCAATGTTTCAACTGAACTACTTTGGTCTTCGTTTGTCCTGATGAAGACTGAAGTGGTCAAGCTGAAATGTTGGTGAATAAACTAACTCGAGGGGAAAATCTTTGTTTTTCTATGTCAAAATAGTTTATCTGGTGTATATTTGAGTGTATATTCTCTTGCTTCGTGCTCTCGAATAGCTCGTACTGTTTACTATGCCGAATAGAGTATGTGATCTTAATCAGATCATGTACTCCACAGTATCTCCATACTTTCACTGTGGAGTTTATGTCCCACTGACATTAGTTGTTACTACACTGTCTGCTACTGCACTGGCTGCTACTGTACTGGCTTACTGCACTGACTGCTACTGAACTGGCTGCTACTGAACTGGCTGCTACTGCACTGGCTGCTACTGCACTGGCTGCTACTGCACTGTCTGCTACTGCACTGTCTACTACTGCACTGACTGCTACTGCACTGGCTGTTACTGCACTGGCTTACTGCACTGACTGCTACTGAACTGGCTGATACTGCACTGGATGATACTACACTGGCTTCTACTGCACTGGCTTACTGCACTGACTGCTACTGAACTGGCTGCTACGGAACTGGCTGCTACTGCACTGGCTGCTACTGCACTGGCTGCTACTGCACTGGCTGCTACTGCACTGTCTGCTACTGCACTGTCTGCTACTGCACTGTCTGTTACTGCACTGGCTTACTGCACTGACTGCTACTGAACTGGCTGTTACTGCACTGGATGATACTACACTGGCTGCTACTACTGCACTGGCTGCTACTGCACTGTCTGCTACTGCACTGACTGCTACTACACTGACTGCTACTGCACTGGCTGCTACTGCACTGACTGCCACTGCACTTGCTGCTACTGCCCAGTGGATTCAGACATCATCTGAACCATTACAGAAATCCCACAATTTTTTTACGATTTAGATTGCTGCTCACAGATTATATTAAGGTGCTGCTACTGCACTGGCTGCTACTGCACTGGCTGCTACTGCACTGACTGCCACTGCACTGGCTGCTACTGCCCAGTGGATTCAGACATCATCTGAACCATTACAGAAATCCCACAATTTTTTTACGATTTAGATTGCTGCTCACAGATTATATTAAGGTGCAATTTTAGACACTATATTCCCATATTCATTTAACCGAAATGGTGAAGGGCACCCCTCCCCCCCCCCCACCCCTCTCACCCCCACTCACCCCCACTCACCTCCCAAAGAGCTTATTTCTAAGCTAAAACCCGCCAGCAGCTTCTTGGCTGCCCAAATGCTGGTCTTGGCTGCTATTCACTTACCAGTTTGCCTCAAATCTTACAACATGCAGACCAAAAAACTGTAGAAATACTCAAAGAGCTAGCTATGTAGCTATCTCTGTTTTCTCCCCTCCACACATGGCTAACTTGTGCAAAATAGATTCATAACAACTCTAGTAAATACCCGAGACTCAGAATCTTCGTGTGTATGACTCATCATACTCAGTTGGAGTAAAAAGGCCTGGGCAATGGTGATTGTTAAAAATGCAATCAAGCTAACCCACATGCTGTTTATAATCTGAAAAATTGTTATTCAGAGTGCGTGCTCTAAGATCCATTCTCAAGCTGTTCTATGCCATGCAGCTGCAGCCGGTAGGTTAATTTACACAAATTATAACAAAACTTAAGAAAAAGCAAGCGAACATACAACAATATTTGTGTGTGTACTTCAGCAGTAAACGTGATCTCAACTACCTTCTTCTATGTTGGGTTGTTCTGATGTTTACTTTTGCAAGTCTTGCAAGTCGCATACACATACACACACAACCCCAACCCCCCCCCCCCCCACACACACACATCAAGTCTGTGGTGAATCGGTTAAACACCCTTTCAGTTCCAACTCATTTTCTTTACTTCTGAATGAAATAGCAGGCAATTCCAACTTCAGGCCTCATTCCATGCAACTTCCCCCAGATTATTTCTATGGATAGCCTTGGAATATAAGTAGTATCTTCACATTTATAGAATGTACCTCAGAATGAAACTGAAAATCATGAACATTTTCCAGGCAAGAGATATGCCCCAGGACCTCTTAAAAAGGTTCCATCACATAACCTGCTATGGTGTGATTTGCAACCACATTTTCAAAATCCCCTAGTGCTTCCTCCATACTACAAGCTAGAGTAACACAGTGCGTGCCCTGTGTACATGCCCTCAAATAGGATGAGGAGCTACGTGCAATGTTTATAGGGGAAATAGTACATATGTGATCTTTTGTGGAAATACAGTCAAACTCAATGGAGGCTGATCAGTCTACTTCTCCAATGATGTTTATTCATATGTTGTCATCCAGGTCATGTGATCTTAACATATTCTCCCAATTGATTCAGATACGCTGCAGGCGGTTTTCTATTGCTTTCCGTCAAGACCACCTCAAGATGTCAATCAGTGAGCTGACGACCCCTTCCCAAGTTGCTGAGCGCACATTCTCCTCCCATCATCTAACATACATGTGGGAGGCACTCAAATATGCAGAAGCCATAAAATATGCAGGTAGGCCTACAGTAGACATTTAGCACCGCATCTGTTTGTCAAGGAAACACATTGTTATTATTATTCATGTAATCCCCAAAAGTACAATACACTTGTGGCTATGTGTGTTTGGATTTCATTATCATAATTATAATCTCCTTGTTTCTGCTGCAGATGTCATTTAATATTATAGGAAACTTGTGTGCCGGGTGGCCACTGATTATAATATTCATAGATGCATGGACTTTAGATGCATGGACTTAATAATAATAATAATAATAATAATAATAATAATAATAATAATAATAATAATAATAATAATAATAATAATAATAATAATAATAATAATAATAATAATAATAATAATAATAATAATAATAATAATAATAATAATAATAATAATAATAATAATAATAATAATAATATTAAAATCACCTTCTCAATTAATCAACTTCAAATTTTATTCACTCAATGTTTGGACTAGATGCTTCATCAGGAAGACAATGTTGAAATTTACTCTTTCGAATGGTCTAGCCATCATCAGGAATAATTATTTTTAGTCATTGTAATTCTCTATGTCAACTGATAGCTCATTGAAAATAATAACAACAACAACAGCAACAACAGCAGTTAGAGACTAACCTCCACAAACCTTCAATGAACCCCTAACCTATATATATATAATAATATATATAATATATATATATAATATATATATATATAATATATTATAATATATATATATATAATATATATTTATAATATATATATTTATAATATATGCCTCGCAAGCAAACTCCTTGCATTATGCGAGCTCTAACGTAGCTATCTAGTTTGTTGGTAAATGTAACCATGTGGCATAATCTGTGACTGCCAATGCGATAGGTGCATGTGCATATATGTCTTGCCACGATAGGTGCATGTGCACATATGTCATTGCCACGATAGGTGCTGCATGTGCACATATGTCATTGCCATGATAGGTGCATGTGCACATATGTCATGGCCGACAATGCCAAGTGCCATGCCATTTCTGGCAATGATGACTAGCAACATTTAAATCAGAATTACTATATACCAAAATTTAATATATTTTTGTGAAAGTTGCAGTATTTCAAGAATGTAAATCTGCTAACAGAAGCACAAATGCCTTCAAGGTAGTAACAATAACAAGGGCAATCAGAGACTACAAACTTCCACCATTCCCAATAATGTTATTCTGAATAACAAAAGTACAACTATTGGATTTTGTTTGTCAACAGTGAAAGTGGCTCCAGGTTCACTAGAAACTGCTCTCCATTATTTGAGCTCTTGGGTAGGCAGTGTAGTCCATGAGTAACGTCACCATGTGGCATACTTTGTGAGCTTTCATTGCTGATGTGAAAGACACATGCACAGGTATATCCTTAAACAAAATGGCTGACTTCCATGCCATCTCTGGTGAAGGTGGCAACATTTAACCTAGAATCATCAGAATTATTATAACATCAATCAATAAATAGAGTGGTTCAAGAAAGGAGGGAAATAAAGCCAAAAATAAATAATAATAATAATAATAATGGTAATAGTATTAGTATTCATAATAATAATAATAATGATAATAATAATAATAATAATAATAATAATAATAATAATAATAATAATAATAATAATAATAATAATAATAATAATAATAATAATAATAATAATAATAACCATTAAACGGCACTCGGAAGATAACAGGTCTCAAAAACTGCTGCTATGTTACCACACTGCATGGCAACAAACAGCCTCTACAGCAAGAAATAGTGCGAAAGATGTTCTCCAATCTCCTGAACTCAGTGATCTAGCACAGCAACAAAAAAGCGAGCCTCGGGGCCAAAAACTCCAGAAGTCTCGATATTTAATAATTATAATAAATTTTTTAATAAATTAAAAAATTAAAAAAGTTAAATGAACAATGAACAAGCTTCTCTCTATTTTTGCAGGTCTTCTCCAGCTTCCTTCACGTAATGCCACTGACGACTCCATTCTTAAAATGTTCTCAAGTTCCATCTCCAACATACTGGAGGAAGCCGAGTCCATGATAAAGAATGAGGAATTGGAACACGGCTCTATTCTGACCACCCAGGATGACCAGATACTGTGGGACATGAAACTTAAGCGTTACCAGAGGATCATCACCATTACGACAACCCCGGTCCATGCCAAGGGGATATTTGATGTAGGATCACTATTCCTTCCCACGTGAGTGTCATGTGACATCATGTGATCATATCCTTGGATTAGGCTCATCAATAATGTTTATCTCTACGTCTCTCCCCTCGTTCTCCTTATAACCCACCTTCCACCCTCCACAATAGCTCGTCTCTCTCTCTCTCCTTCTCTCTCCTCATTTCCTCCATCACAAAATCCTCACTTCAACATTGAAGAGAATATAGCGTGCTATCTTACAAGCTTTATACCAATTGAAAAATAGTTGGAAAAAATGGCAACTGTGCCAGTCTATGTTGGTAATCACAAGGTTTCCAGCTTGGCTCCTCTCTAGACTAGACTTGCCCCCTAAAAGAGGTTACTTATAGCTGCTGCTTGATTACTATAGGCTTCTATCTATACGCCAACAGAAAGGTGCACTCCACTTTCATCGGCATGCTCCATGGTGGCCATTTCTCAGCAGCTATAGGAAGAATGCTCATGTAACAATCATTTATATTTGGTCTAGAGTTTGCGAGAATGATTACTCTATGAATCTCATTACAACACTTGCCTGCAGAATACTAGACACATGTGTGATAGCTCTTTAACTTCCAACTTCTTCAACTCCAACTGATTACCCCAGTGGTGGATCCAAAGGGGGGGGGGGGTGCCATGAGTGCTCCAGCACTCCACCTCCCTCTCCCTCCCTCCACTCTAGAGCAGACTGCTAGTGACTGGCTGACTAACACTTGCTATCACTAATACACATATTATATCAGCGCTATATGGCTTCAGCACCCCCCCCCCCCTCTAAATCCTGGATCCACCTGTAACCTCCCTCCCTCTCCTTCTCACCCCAAATTCTTCTCCCTAACTTAGCCATTCTCTTCTTCCTTTCTCTCCCAACAGAAACATTATGGACATCCTGATGAACCATAACCATCTAGAATGCTTTGAGAGGTTCCTAGTCAACAATGGAGCAGCCGGAGCTGAAGTGCCACTGCATTTCTGGGTGGCTGTGGAGAACTTAAAGTTCTACAAAGATGATGCTAAGCGATACCAAAAAACGCTGGAGAAGATCGAGAAAGTATTCTTACGTGGAAATGTTACATCTTGTGAGTCACTAGATATCATATTGTATGAGGGCAATGAGCGCAGAATATCTGAGTAACATCCGAGTGTGCACTCCCAAAATAAGAAATCTTGTTTGTCGACAATGGAGCATTCGACATTAACTAGTGGTCCCTAAACTATGGTAGTGGGTCGTCCCTAAACTATGGCAGTGGGTCGTCCCTAAACTATGGCAGTGGGTCGTCCCTAAACTATGGCAGTGGGTCGTCCCTAAACTATGGCAGTGGGTCGTCCCTAAACTATGGCAGTGGGTCGTCCCTAAACTATGGCAGTGGGTCGTCCCTAAACTATGGCAGTGGGTCGTCCCTAAACTATGGCAGTGGGTTGTATATGACCACTCCTGAATTTTGATCGATGCTCTGCACATGTTCACAAATATCTAACTATGAAGCTGATTGGAAACCGGATGTTTTTCCCGCCATTTCCAATAGGCTGCTGAATCATAAAAGACTTACTGATTGATGTAGGCCTAGGATAATTAAAGTTGCACAACTGCTGACTTGGGCCATCTCCTCCTGGATGATCCTGCTGTTTTTGGAAGCTCTTCTGTTGTGGGAGGCTGCACTGGCACTTGTTGATTGCTAAACTTCTTTTTTGACATAATAAAATGCTCTATAGATTTTCCTTTAAGTATTTCGGGTGAAACATCTAGAGAACATACAAATATGCAATTTTGCTTATAAGGACTTATATCCATGCGAGGGCTATAAAAAATATAAAAATATGTCAAACTCGCATTAGCTGCTTGAATTTTATCCGGTGTGAGCTTCACCATGTTTGTTGTAGCCGTGACCTAGCACAATCTGATTGGTTAGATATTTGTTGTAGCCGTGACCTAGCACAATCTGATTGGTTAGATGTTTGTAGTAGCCGTGACCTAGCACAATCTGATTGGTTAGATGTTTGTTGTAGCCGTGACCTAGCACATTCTGATTGGTTAGATATTTGTTGTAGCCGTGACTTAGCACAATCTGATTGGTTAGATGTTTGTTGTAGCCTTGACCTAGCACAATCTGATTGGTTAGATGTTTGTAGTAGCCGTGACCTAGCACAATCTGATTGGTTAGATGTTTTTGTAGCCGTGACCTAGCACAATCTGATTGGTTAGATGTTTGTTGTAGCCGTGACCTAGCACAATCTGATTGGTTAGGTGTTTGTTGTAGCCGTGATCTAGCACAATCTGATTGGTTAGATGTTTGTTGTAGCCGTGACCTGGCACAATCTGATTGGTTAGATGTTTGTTGTAGCCGTGACCTAGCACAATCTGATTGGTTAGATGTTTGTAGTAGCCGTGACCTAGCACAATCTGATTGGTTAAATGTTTGTTGTAGCCGTGACCTAGCACATTCTGATTGGTTAGATATTTGTTGTAGCCGTGACCTAGCACAATCTGATTGGTTAGATATTTGTTGTAGCCGTGACCTAGCACAATCTGATTGGTTAGATCTTTGTTGTAGCCGTGACCTAGCACAATCTGATTGGTTAGAAATTTGTTGTAGCCGTGACCTAGCACAATCTGATTGGTTGTTGTAGCTGTGACCTAGCACAATCTGATTGGTTAGATGTTTGTTGTAGCCTTGACCTAGCACAATCTGATTGGTTAGATGTTTGTAGTAGCCGTGACCTAGTACAATCTGATTGGTTAGATGTTTTTGTAGCCGTGACCTAGCACAATCTGATTGGTTAGATGTTTGTTGTAGCCGTGACCTAGCACAATCTGATTGGTTAGGTGTTTGTTGTAGCCATGATCTAGCACAATCTGATTGGTTAGATGTTTGTTGTAGCCGTGACCTGGCACAATCTGATTGGTTAGATGTTTGTTGTAGCCGTGACCTAGCACAATCTGATTGGTTAGATGTTTGTAGTAGCCGTGACCTAGCACAATCTGATTGGTTAGATGTTTGTTGTAGCCGTGACCTAGCACATTCTGATTGGTTAGATATTTGTTGTAGCCGTGACCTAGCACAATCTGATTGGTTAGATGTTTGTTGTAGCCGTGACCTAGCACAATCTGATTGGTTAGATGTTTTAACTGTGATCTAGCACAATCTGATTGGTTAGATATTTGTTCTAGCCGTGACCTAGCACAATCTGACTGGTTAGATATTTGTTGTAGCCGTGACCTAGCACAATCTGATTGGTTAGAAATTTGTTGTAGCCGTGACCTAGCACAATCTGATTGGTTGTTGTAGCCGTGACCTAGCACAATCTGATTGGTTAGATGTTTGTTGTAGCCGTGACCTAGCACAATCTGATTGGTTAGATCTTTGTTGTAGCCGTGACCTAGCACAATCTGATTGGTTAGATGTTTGTTGTATAGCACAATCTAATTGGTTAGATGTTTGTTGTAGCCGTGACCTAGCACAATCTGATTGGTTAGATGTTTGTTGTAGCCGTGACCTAGCACAATCTGATTGGTTAGATGTTTTAACTGTGATCTAGCACAATCTGATTGGTTAGATATTTGTTCTAGCCGTGACCTAGCACAATCTGATTGGTTAGATATTTGTTGTAGCCGTGACCTAGCACAATCTGATTGGTTAGAAATTTGTTGTAGCCGTGACCTAGCACAATCTGATTGGTTGTTGTAGCCGTGACCTAGCACAATCTGATTGGTTAGATGTTTGTTGTAGCCGTGACCTAGCACAATCTGATTGGTTAGATCTTTGTTGTAGCCGTGACCTAGCACAATCTGATTGGTTAGATGTTTGTTGTATAGCACAATCTAATTGGTTAGATGTTTGTTGTGGCCGTGACCTAGCTCAATCTGATTGGTTAGATGTTTGTTGTAGCCGTGACCTAGCTCAATCTGATTGGTTAAGCAATGAGGTCATTTGTGAAGGATACCACATAGTTTAAAGGAATCCAAGCACATGTTCCTGTCTGGTCAGGGTCCTACTCTGGCCCAGCACATGTTCCTGTCTGGTCAGGGTCCTACTCTGGCACTGACAACAGGTTTCATTCCTATTGCTATGTAGCTCTGAGGTGCAGTGATAACAAGATTAAGCAGTTGGGGCAATATCCCCATCCTGACCTCCGCATGCTGATCCAAGCACAAACTGTCGTCCAGCTCAACATGGAGAGAGATTGGTTTGAATTTTACGAACATTACATCCTTGAGCAGAAGAGGAGGAAGCAGGATGAGATCCTAAAGGCAGCCAAGAAGAAAACGGACCACAAAAACAAAATGGTGAGCTGTGGAGTGTGAGATGCATTAAGTGTGTTCTTAATATTGATTTCAGTATCTGCATTACTTGGTCGCTCAAAGATAATCCTGGGCACGTTGACATAACCATAGTGCCCGATCATTTCCATATCTGACTGTGCCTACCATTTGTTAGGTGCCCATCTTTGTTTAGAGGAATTTGTTTTCTATCAACCTTGCTTGGCCAGAGGGATATCTATGCATTTGTTGGCACCCCAGCATGAATACAAAATTAATGGACTTTCAAAGGCTCAGATAAAAACTGGTATGATGTATGTTATTTTAACCAACCTATGATGCATATGCCAGTTTTCCTATTGATGAGCTATATAACTGAGGCCATTGCTGATGGCTGAACTCCATCAGTAATAACCAGCAAATCTTCTTTATTTATACTGAAACTTGCGTGGAGGATAACTCCATACCTATTTAAGTCGAGTTCGTAGTTAGCGTATATACTTGATGTAAGTCACATGCCTCCCAATTAAAGGGACGAATTGTTTTTTTTAAACCAACATCTACAACTATTTCAGCAGCTTCATTCATAGAGTGAAGAATATGACAGTAAAGGGAGTCAACAATAACCCCCTTTTGTGTGGTTTGGAACCACAGACTGCAAGTTATATCATTGTAAATAAAAAATATGGCTATACACAAGCAAAACATTCAACCCTAGTTAGATGTATAGAGTGCTACAGTATTTTGTGTTCATGTGCCTATTGCCAGCTCTGAATAATTAGTGGCAAATTGAATTCTTGATTTTCTAGTGACTTGTTACAATATTGTCTGTGTATATTTATTCAACAGAGAGAGGCTTGGAGTTCATTCGTACATGGTGTGATCAGCTTTAAGCGTGGACTTCTTAACCCTTCTGTAGCTAATTCCTTCCGGCGCTACCTCTTCTACCAGATGAGTAAGAATAAGGGGAAGGGGGAAAGAAAAGTGGTGGGGTCAAGGGTCATACAGACGTCGAAGCTCCTCAGTGATCTGACATTCTGGACTGAAGTGGAAAAGTGAGACAAATAAAAATGTTGTCCTTTATCTTTTTTATCTTTTTTATTAAAAAAAAATTAGATCGACAACAATGACAACAACAACAATAATTATTACACTACACTCTAATAAGAACCATGGTTACTAATTATTTCTTCCTGCGATTTTATAAGTTCAAGTTGAAGGGGTTCTATGACAATATTTTTGGAAAAAAGCGCCAGCTGTCAATTGGTGTTCTCTTTTCTGATGGATCCTGTTGTTTCTGAACACTTTCTGCTGAAGAAGGCTGCAGGAATACCTATGCCTTATTTCACTTTTTAGTAAAAGGGCACTCCTGGATGAATTTCTTTGTTGTAAGTTTTGCTGTGGATTTTGTCCAATGGAACTAATTTCAGTGGAGCCAATTCAACCAAACTGCGACTTATTGTATGTGGGGAAAAAATTGAGTTCTAACATTAACAAAAATCTTGACACAGTTGTGACGTTTATAGTTGGAGAGGTTGTTCTTATATATAACCAATGGAGCCTCAGCTACATAGTTACAGTTGAATGTGTAGGTACAACCAGAGTGGAGGTCTCTATTAGAGGACATATGGTGGGCTGCGTGTATTATTTCATATTGTATTCATTTGCACTGGGAAGGTATAAGGATCTGGTGGACACAGTACGTGTGGGCTTGACTACTGGGACACACACACCTGAGGATTATATCACTGTCCACAAGAAGGCTCATGCTCTTGTCAGCTGCTACTTCCAGTCTGCTGTCTACCCACAGGTTCAAATTAATGCACCTGGCCATGTGGTGATGCAGATCATCAAAGAGGTATCACTGGGACAAATCACCTACAGTTTATTCCACGAAGCTGCTCTTCATATTTTTTCAAACCTTGTGGTGTACTGGAAGAAGTTTTGCATTGAGAGGTTTATAGCTGCCAAAGGAAGATCTACTGAAAAGGCTAAGTAAGAGCACTGGTGGCATAACTCTCCCCAATCCCTCCCCTCCCTCCTTGTTCAGAAATCAGTTATTGAACATAATCTCATGTATGATATCAAAAAAGAAGCAGGATCTATATTTAAGCCCCTACTTTTTGTTAAGCACCTACTTTTTGTTGCACCTAGTTTTTGTTAAGCACCTACTTTAGTGTAGGTTCTAGCTGCCTCTATTTGATCTTGACTATGTCTCTTCCTACTTGAACAATATTTCCAGGCTCTGCTCTGCAATAGCTCCACCATCTGCCATCCCTTCCAGCTATGTAGCCCAGCACAAACACGTATACTCAGTTGATTACATCTGTGCATGGGCAGTATTGACCGCCCAATTTCTTGCAGACTAGCATTATATGTGCCTTGCTTTGCTATCAACTTTAGTGTTTATCTAGCTCCTGTTGAAGTTTAGGTTTCACCAGATATAATGATGGGGGGGTTGGGAGTGTTTATGAAAAATACAAGAATATATTGAAGAACAGGAATGAGGATAATCCCTATATTCAGTGGTGGATCTAGAGGGTTCCATGGGTCCCACGGGATCCCCATTCTGATGGTCTCTAACACCATCACATTTTCAACTAGGTTTCCTTGCCTCAAACAACACACGATACATAGACATAGAGCTCTATGGTATAACCTTAATTCCAATACCCGTCCCTTTGTAACGGAATCCTGCATGAATCCTCACCACGTCACTGTCTCATGTCATGCAGAAGTACTTTGCGGCCGCTAAAGAGAGGACTTCAGTACTCCATTATCTCAAGAGCAACAGATGACTGGATATACTCATTTTTCAGTAAGTCTTCAATTAGAGTACCGCCCACAGTGCCTTGCTCGAACTAGTGCCTCTTGTTTTTAATGAAAGCTGCCCCTTATAAGAACAACATGCATGGAGGCTGTAAATAAGTGGAGCATTATCTCCTTTGACTTGAAGACGTCACAGTTATTACGGCAAGTAGCCTGTACTACCTATACCTAAGAAATGATGAAGGCTCTTGGACCTCCGATAAGTCTAAATTGCATCAGTGTTGATTCCCCTCTCATTCCTTGATTCCTTGAAGATTTTGTGCTGGAGGTGGCTATGTCCTATGGTAAAACATTTTTTGATCATCTGATAGATGATGGTCCCCTCTTATCCTTCTCTCTGTACCTGGGATTGCGCTGGATCTATCCTAACAACCTCGTCGTCTACATCCCTCGTTCCTGCTGGGAACTAGAAGCAATTGGTTTGCATCTCCCAGAGGAGGTAGTTCCTAAATCCAAAATGCCTTTTGACAGAATCGGGGTGTTCAGGTCACTGGATAGACAGCAGGAGGTGGGCACCAGTGGGAGTAGCAGAGATGACTCACGATAGAAGTATATAGCACATCATCTAATTTTGCTGTTTTACATAATTATTGTGTATATTATAATTATGTATATTATATCTTGTAACTAACATTTGGTAAGCCGGAACAAATCAGGTCTAAAAAGTTACCCCGATTCACTCTTTGACTTATTTAAAAAAAAGAAGTTAAATGTTCTTTTTTTGGGGGGGTGGGGGGGATGGTGAATTGTTGTTGCTTATGAAGAAGACAAGTATTTTGGTTGAAATATTAGCTTCAAAAGTTGATTTATATGATGTCAGCGGAAGTAATCACCTAGTGTTTGTCCCTGCCCCCTGAACCACTATTATATACATGTACTAGCATATTGTTTGTCCCTGACCCCTGAACCACTATTATATACATGTACAGTGGTCCCTCCGTATTAAGACCCTCCCAAGTAAGACCACCTCCATTATAAGACCATTTTTGCTTGCTCCCGGTTGGCTGGCTTTATTTTGCCCCTCCCAAGTAAGACCCTCTAAGATAAGTCCACCTCTCTTATAAGACCACTTGGCTGGGTCAATATCCTCCCAAGTAAGACCAAGCATCCAAGAATACAGTGAATTTAGTTTTTTTGTTTGAAGATTTACCTTCCATTGAAGTGACATCCAACTGTGAAAAATCAGGAACTGGTACATTTTTACATCTGCATTGATCCAAAGAGGGACCTTGGCATAGAGTATGAGGCACAGGCCAAGGCATGGATGAGCACTCCCATCTGGGAGCAGTGGCTCAAGCGCACCAACAATAAGATGCTTGCCGAGGGCCGAAGATCATCTTCATTGACAACTGCTCAGCGCACTCGGATATCAAACTCAGAAACCTCGAGCTGGTCTTCCTGCCCGCCAACACCACCTCCAGCCTATGGACGCTGGCATCATCCAGGCCATGAAGCTGGTCTACCGGAAGCAGATGATCCGTTATATTCTCCGGCTCATGGACGACACTGTGAATGCCGATAGTGGTTGCACTGAGAAAATGAGCTCGCTTGTCAAGAAGGTGGACGTTCTGATGGCAATCCGCTGGCTCAAGGTCTGGTCATCCACGTGTCCATCATCAAGAAGTGCTTTAAGAAGTGTGGCTTCACGACCACCACTGCCCCTGCTGCTGAGGTCGAGGAGTCATAAATGTGCAGCTGCCGGAGGGTGTGACACTGCCGAGGGCTACGCCAACATCGACAGCGAGGTGCACACCAGTGAGGACCACTATGACCCTGCCCTCAACCATGCCCTCGCCACCCCTGCTGACTCCTCCCCTGAGGAGCCTGAGCCAGATGAGGAGGATGGCCCCATGCCCACTCCTGTGACTGTGTCAGAGGTGTTCGAGATGGTGTGCAAGCTGCGTGACTTTGCCACTCATCGAGGCATTCCCAAACTTGTGGCATGTGCTGATTCTATCGAGCAGATGGTCATCCAGAACAGGATGGAGCGGACTGTCCAGTCCAGTATCTCAGACTTTCTGTGTCCTAAGGACACTGCATGAGTCTAATGTCCAATACCTAATGTGTACAATGAACCGTCTTTCCAAGACACGCCCATAATTCCAAATGAGAATACAATATCTTGTCTGGGAAGCTTGCAGTTGGTTAATTATTATGAATGCGTGTACACTACACAATAAAATCCACTGAGCAATGCTTTGTGAGATCCCTGCCATGCCCGAGAGCGTTATTCCCAAGTAAGACCACCTCTCTAATAAGACCAGTTGGAAGTGCTCCCTGGGTGGTCTTAATAGGGAGGGACCACTGTACTAGCATATTGTTTGTCCCTGAACCACTATTAGCGTACTAGCATATTGTTTGTCCCTGCCCCCTGAACCACTATTATATACATGTACTAGCATATTGTTTGTCCCTGCCCCCTGAACCACGGCATTTTTTGTTCCTGCTCCCTGGAAACCACCTACTATCCTATTGTTTCTTGTTTCCCTACCCTTCACCATGATGCTAACAGACCATATGACCAACTAAAGTGTGCACTGCCAGCTTATAAAAATATTAATGCAGCTTCTGCACCACCTATATAGCTCTCAATCTCTCATAAATTGATTATTAATCATGTATTAACCACTGCCTGGGGAAAGCCTGACAGTTTCTAGAGGGTACACTACCTGCCTATATTAAATTTATACTCTTGGCACATCAATATCAACTGCCAATAGTTACCTCATACTAGAGCTGAAATATATCATATCCAATTCAAAATCAAATTCATGGCTCATATATTTCAAATTCATGGCTCAGGACGACTACACATGCTTCTTCACCTCATATATATAGTCCTCTTATACCCAAAAAGGTTAGAAGTCACGGCGCATTAACTCGAGTAAGGAACTTCAATGAACTGCAAGCTAACTCCCTTTAACTAAACACCATTAGCTGTCTGTGCAATAACTTTCTTTCTTTCTTTAATTAATTAAAGTGTGTATATTAAATAGTTGATCTAATTAAAATAAAGGATGTGGTTTTAATCCCTGGTATATATATATATATACTCTGAAGAAGTTGGAGCTACAGAGATATATATAGTAATGAACTAGTATAACATCCAGCCCACTAGTTCAGCAAATCATCATCAATGGATACCCTTCCTAATATTTGCAAGCATTTTAGCACTGATTACGGCAGACTGATTAACACGAGGGCTCCAGAGGGGCAACATTGGTCGAAGACAAAGCTTGATGAATATCATTATGGCAGTGATTCCCAGGATGATGGCAGCTTAGACCATTATGTTTATTTTATTTTAAAGACACCAGTTGCAGGTAGGAGATGATGTCTCTAAGAGTATAACTTAAAAGGTGCTATTGTCCAATCTGAGAGGCGAAGGCCACACAGCTCTCTTGTGTAATGAATTTCCTGATATGTGGCACCAGGAGGGTGCAGTGCTAATTAATATAGACTGAAGAGCCTTTAAAAAAAAACTTTTTTGTTTTGTTTGGGGAGGGGAGGGGGTCCTACCCCAGGATTTCCCCTCCAATTTGCATGGTGAATTTGGGAAGGTAAATATATTTCAGGACACCTCCTTGCTCCCCACCCCTAAACCCTGCTAGAGCAGATGCTCAGGTCCTGGAGGGTCACCTTCAAGAAAACAACAGGATCCCTCAATTTCGCTATCTGAGTAACTGTTCCTCATGAGACGAGCTTCATCCCCACATTGCCGCAGCCTTAGCTGATAATAAGGATTGAACATATGCATGCACAACCACACTTAGCAACAATAAGATGCTATAATATATATATAGAAAGTATGCATATGCAAGCACATGGTATAGAGCTGCAATGTTTGTTCAAGAGATTCATTGGCTGACCAGTCATAACAGTTGGCCTAACGTGACCAGTGGCTGAAATGTTAGGGGTTTACTGGGCAAGGTATTCTGGTATTCCTGAAAGAGCAGGGATGTTGCAAACTGGTTTCTAGAGATGACAAATCTAGTGTAAGGAGGTGTTGATGTATATAGTCAAGCTCATGGCACAAGACATGGGCACCTTTGGACATTATTAAGGAGCATTTTTAGAGTAAGTATACAATGAAAACACCTTTCAGCTTTGAAATTAATGACGATATACTTAGAAATGAGTGACCAGGTTACCGTGGATTTAACGTCTATGTATAGAGTATTGTCACAAGCATACTGATTACTCAGCAGTGTAGTAGGGAAGCATGTTTGTGTGTGACAGTGACAGCTATCTAGGTATATATGATGTTGCTATTTTGCAGGCTGCACCAATAGCCCGGATAAGTCCAGGGACCGTCCTTCCTTCTCCTTCACAATTAAAGACAAGCCAACAAAATCACGTACACTTCCGCATTGCATGAAAGTAAATATTCATAGGAGAGAAGGAGTGAGGCAAGAGAGGATTGAGAGAGAAAAGTTGAGGGAAAGAGAACTGGAGGAAGGTAAAAGAGAGGAAGGAAGGAAGGGAAAGAGGAGGGCAGAAATGAGGAGGAGGGGGAAGTGAGAGAGGAAGGAAGGAGTGGAAAGAAAGGCAAGGAGAGTGGATGAAAGGTAATAGAAGGAGAGAGGGAGGAGATAATGAAGGTGAGAAAGAATGGAAGAGAAGGTATGGGAGAGAGGTGAGAGGAGGGAAAGAATGTGAGATGAGAGAATGGAACCGAGAAATGTGACATGAGGTTTGAGAAAGGAAAGTGGAAGGAGAGAGGAGTGGGGGGGGGAGAGAGAGGGCCAGTCATCTTACAGCTTTGTAATCGAGGATTGTTTGCTTGAAGGACAGAAAGTCCGAGAAGGAAGACAACAAGTCCTGGATCTCCTCTCCCACTTCGTTCTTACGTGTCCTAGTGGGCATGGCAGAGTAGGTATCATTCAATTCCACACACGCCGTGACCAAATACATAACTATGTTATTCCTGTGGGAATTTCAAACACTACAGACCAAATAAGATAAAAATTAGAGCAACCGACAGTGGGCAAGGAAGGATGCATGTCAACTAGCAGAAGTGCTGCAAGTCAAAAGCATTTTCTGTTATATACAATACTCAAGTTAGATACCTTACTTCAATGCCGACATGAAAGTGTCCATTGTGAAGTGCTGCATCTTAGCTCTTAATTCATTTTCTAAGTGCTTCTCCACTAACCCACTCTGTATGGAGGATGGAAAGAGAGTGAGACAACAGAAGAAAGGAGAAGAGATAGTAGAAGGTGCAGGAAATAAAATGAGGAGGGAGGAGGCTAGGGGAGGGAAATGGGATAAGTAAAACAAAGCTTAGATGATTTTCCCCTTTCTTTTCTGTGTTTATATTGCAAGGCAAGACCGTGTCTTTCTCTTACGCACATATTTCTCGAAGATATCCAAATAAAATAACTTGTTCTCTTCCACGTCTTCAAAGGAGAAGTAGTGCTCCTCCAGGAATCCTCTCTGCAGCGTTATAAACTTCTCATCTAAAAAAGAAGAAGAAAAAAAAAGAACAAGTCAATCACTGAAATGTGCGTCTCACTTTAAAATAATAATCAGCTTTTGCTTCTTTTGGCCAACGTCTCAGCTGATTACTTGGTCTTTATCAAAGCCAATGCTACCATGGCGATCACGGATCCGATTATTATGCAATTTTTGCCACAAAGAAAATGTCCGAAGGTTTGCCTATTAATATTTTTTTGCCAGCGTTTCTCCCCAATGAAGACTGAAGCATTCGATTGGAACATTGGGCAATAGCTAATTAAGGAAGAAAGAGGAGTGGAAGAGAGAAAGAGGGCCAGTCATCTTACAGCTTTAATTTTTTTTTCCAGTGAGATTTTGTTTAATGGATGCTAAAAATCACCTTTAGGTCTATATACCAGTCTTGGTTTTCCTGGTTAGAATCCAATCTGTGAATATTAATGCTAAAGGGTGTTGTTGATGAGCACCAGAGCATGGTGTGGCATCCAATGCATGAATATTGCCCACACAAACATTTCTGTTAGTTATGGAGATAAAGTTTCCCATTATGCTTATGTTGGACATTGAGTTAGCTACTTTTGAGGTTACTAGGAACTCTTCCAACAAGCAGTGGCTGGACATCAGCAATGGTGAAGGCACACTTGCAACTATTATTCCTGTATATAGTTGAGTGGTGGAGGACTACACCAAGTGTGAGCTTCAGGGTCTCCATGGCTTTCAAACACTTTTTCTAACTTGTCTATTGTTCCTGTATATAGTTGAGTGGAGGACTACACCAAGTATGAACTTCAGGGTCTCCTGGGCTTCCAAACACTTTTTCTAGCTTGTCTATTGTTCCTGTATGTCTCCTGGGCTTTCAAACACTTTTTCTAGCTTGTCTATTGTTCCTGTATATAGTTGAGTGGTGGAGGACTACACCAAGTGTGAGCTTCAGGGCCTCCAGGGCTTTCAGACACTTTTTCAACTTGTCTATTGTCCCTGTATATAAGTGAGTGGGGGAGGACTACACCAAGTGTGAGCTTCAGGGTCTCCATGGCTTTCAAACACTTTTTTCCTAACTCGTCTATTGTTCCTGTATATATGGAAGACTACACCAAGTGTGAGCTTCAGGGTCTCCAGGGTTTTTAAGCTTTTTCCTAATGCATCTATACATCAGCAGATGCCACGCATTCTTGCTATTGTTGTCAGCACCCATGTAGGGTCAGCTACATCCTTCTTCAAGGGTACAACCCCACCAACCAAACAGCAGATGTTCTGTAGAGGACCAGTATAGCTTCGTGAGATTTGGTAACAATTTCCCATGAACAAGAACTCCATGAACTGAACAAAATGTGAACAAGGGTCGCTTATTTCCACGTGTAATACAGCATGTCATTAGCTTGATTATGTCATCAACAAACCCACCAGCATCTTGCCGACCGTTCCTTTATATATATATATATTTTTTTTTTGCGAAAACAAAAAAACAGGTTAGTCAGGATGTGCACTGCAGCATTTGGAGTCCAGTGGCATTTGGAGTCCAGTGGTAATAAAACTTTTATGAACACACAAGGTATGTGAAAGGGAGGGGGGGGAAGGGGGCTTGAAGATAAATTATTTTTCTTTATTATCTATTATCAAGCACGACTATCAAGCACGACAGCGCTGTCGGTTTACTACGGTTTACTACCTTAGCAGAGGAAGGCATGCTTGGAATATTTTTGGAGCTTCGTAATACCATTGGCATTTAGGCAGCTAATAAACTATATACCCATGTTGGTTTTTGGGGGTTTCCTTTCTGCTATTGCCAAACCAATAGGGAGTGTTACTGCCACTCCCACATCTGCATGCATATAGAGGAACAAGAAGAAACATTCTCTAGTATCAAATATACATATATCTTATCGTTTCCGAGATAAGGGGTTCTCTCTGGGACACATCATTTTGTCATGCTCCCTACAAATGGATGACATGCGTCCATTTTGAATTCTCCTGCCACGTCCCCACCAAATGCAATATTTAGCATGCTAAACTTTTACATGTTGTGACAATAAATGTTCCAAATTTCACACTTTTACCACAGGGCAATCGATACCCAGGGGCAATCGATTTGTCCCCCCCCCCCCCCCCCCCCAAATGTTTTTGTCATGTGTCACATGATCATTATGAATCTAGAAAATGGGTGTCTTTAATATTGTCCTGGCCCTTTGAATCCACCCATCAAACAGCTAGCACTTGTCATACCTAGCAAGATGTCCTGCAAGAACCCAATGGCTTCATCAAACTTCCAGTCTTCACTGCTATCATAGCTTCACACACCATATCCAACTGTCACACTACACGAATAACAATTTTACAACTTGTATATATATACCTCGTCGACTCGAACGTTTCATCTTCGTCCTCCTGCCGCTGAGACAGTAATCGTGTATCGCCAGCAGATTTCGCAGCTGAGAAGGCAAAACACACTGTGCGCAATAAGACCGAAAAACAAAAGGAAAAATTACAAAAGAAGAAAGGACATGAACCTACCTGCCATCCCCAACGAGGAGCTCTAGTTATTCAGGCGGGCTCTCAAGCGTGACCGATCATTTCCCTTTTTTGTGGTAAAAGAGGTGCGTGTAATCGTAAACATAAAAGCGCGAACAATCTCAGACCGCCAATCGTCCCGCGCTCTCTACCCACATACGCGCATGCACACTGTGTTTCATATATAAAATATAATGCCATACCTAATTGCTTCTTCCTCTAGTAAAATATAATGCCATACCTAATTGCTTCTTCCTGTAGTAAAATTTAATGCCATACCTAATTGCTTCTTCCTGTAGTAAAATATAATGCCATACCTAATTACTTCTTCCTCTAGTAAAATATAATGCCATACCTAATTGCTTCTTCCTCTAGTAAAATATAATGCCATACCTAATTGCTTCTTCCTCTAGTAAAATATAATCCATACCTAATTGCTACTTCCTCTAGTAAAATATAATGCCATACCTAATTGCTTCTTCCTCAAGTAAAATATAATGCCATACCTAATTGCTTCTTCCTCTAGTAAAATATAATGCCATACCTAATTGCTTCTTCCTCTAGTAAAATATAATGCCATGCTAGTGCTGTTCTAATGCAAAGTGTGCCCTAGCGAGCTATAGTTTGTGCCAAGATTGCTCATCAGAGAAAAAAGAAATTAGATGCAAAACTTGTATGTCAGATCCATGCTACTAGAGTTATTCTTGAATCTATGGTGGAGATGAACTAAATTACATTTAGAGTCTTGAAGCTGCTGATCGGTCTGAAGGTTGAAATGATCAAAGCTTCAGACAAACCTTTGCTGTTTATATTGGGGAAAGACTGAGTGTGAGTCAACAGTCACAGCTGTTACCATCTACTAAACAACCGTGTCTTATGACAGAATGTTCTTCTGATAAACCTGGTGCTGTCTCTCATCATGACTATGATATATACACCTACTGAAATTATCACAGATCAACCTGCTCAATCTAGTAATATTCTTTTCCAGAATTTCCAAATTACCTTTTCACATTGAGAAAAGCATGAACACTATATACATCATTATCATGTTAACAAACGAGCTAACAAATTGTGAGCATAATATATCATCTCAAAAAATTCTCAGTTGACATAACGAAATTACTAATTTCTGATGAAGGCTAGATGATCTGTTGAAACGCCAAGAGAGTAAATTTCAAGTTGATTATTGAGAAGGCCCTTGTAATAATATGTCTATGTATATATATATATATATACATGACTGCAATACCATACACATGAACACAGGCAAGACATTCACATATATCAAAATGCACACAACTACTTGCATATTCTTGTCTACAACGACATGAAAAAGTGATCTACATCTACATATATAGTCATATAGGAATGGTTGTAATCTAGAGGAAAATGCTTTGCACCATTGCCATGAGATTCCTGTCCCTACCAGATTATCCCGTACTCTTCTAGACATGCCTTAACACATGATATCTTGGCAACTGTGCCCATTCCAAATGCTGTATATAGTTGCTATGACAAGTCGCAGGTTGCCTTTGGACTCACGCAAGGAAAGTAGAATTTCCCCCCTATTAATCAACATGTCAACAAAGTCTGCGGCCAGATAGATTGAGCCAACCAGGGAGCTTCAGAAAATTTCTGTCCAAGTTTTTTATCCAGCAGTAACCATAAGTCATCCTGACAGTTTTTGGAAACTTCTCAACAAAATCTCAGTTGACATAGTATATACAGATACCTGGACTTTCTCTAAATTTGCTCACTCCATGCTTTCTCGATTGTGGCAGTCGCTATCAGTGCCATAATATTGGGATCAACTCCTTAGAGTACCAATCTGTGATAATGCTTTGCAGACCTCCTCTTATCTCTATGTTTTCACACAATATGTTTCATCAATGCCGAGATTATGTTGACAGGAAGCTGAGAGTAAACATGTCTAGAGATGTTCTTTCTCTACTATGCTCTCTGGGGTGATGTGTACAAGCTGGACTTCTCCTTTAAAACTTTTGCTTTCACAGATTTACTTGACCGGGGTTAGCATTTGGAACACTTTTTGTTTGTATTATTGATCCATCATAAGTGAGAAGAGAGGACTTAAATACACACCGATATGGCCAGTTCTACTTGATTGGAAAAGTAGCATGATAATGAAAGTGAAGTAAATAATTTCTCTCATCTGAGTATCTAAACAGTTTTTTCTTCATACACACACACACAGCTGCCTAGCAATCTGCTTACCTCTGAGCTTGTCTAATGCCATCTCATCCTATTATGAATGGGTTTGGAACTGGCTTACTAGCGCTGCATCAAAGGTACCACGATGCTAGCAGCAAAGCATAATAGATTTGCCATACCCAGTTAGCAGAGAGCCTTTCCTTTAAGGAATGAGATCATAGCTCCCCCACTTGCTTATCTCAACAAAGCCCAGTTCCTTTCCACACTCACGACGATTCATATTAGTTCAGCATCCACACACACCCCCCCCCTACCCCTCCCTCCCCTCTTTTTTTAATTTACCACTCTTGATAGATGCGCAATTGTTGACTCGCACCCACTTGTATACCAGATTTGCTGGTTGCAACACACTGAGTCTGGTTAGCGAACTAGGCGCTAATGACCGTGCAGATTTAAAATACCATTTCTTTAGCCAAGTTTTGTGTTGTTTGCATAAAGGTTTAATTCTGAGACCTCTCGGTCCAGGCACGCCTTCCGGCTACGTGAGATCCTGGAGGCAAAAAAACAACCGCGCGGTGCGTTCTTTACCTTGTAGTGGGTATGGCCCTGTGCAAAATAAGTATAACTCGGGTGGTAGTGGGCTTGGCGCTTGTCTACCTCACTTACAACTTCTACGCTGTGTACTCCATCTTCTATCCTCCTACTTGCGCTCCCAACCTGAAAGAAAATTGCATCAAGCCAGCTCACACAAAGGGCACCAAGTTGCAGGTATAATGTTGGTATGGGTTGTCAAACCAATCACCTACTGTCTCCTTCTTTGTGCAGTTATGGATATATATATCGACTATCAAGTCAAATTTCCCCAATAAAGCAAAGCTACTCTACCACAACTCAAGCTTCTATAGAAGTGAAGAAATAAAGAAGTAATGGTAGAAGGAATTAACCTTTGTAATGGTCATGACTGGCTTCATTTTTTTGTTCAGGACATTGAATGTGTCGATTCCTCTGTCTACCCTAAAAAATGGGTCCCTCTATGCCCACGTATTCCTGGGGCCGAGGAAACACTCTCCCATGATCCAGAGTGATAGGTCTCGTCTCTCGGTCTCGGTGGTGCCTCTCACGAAGTATGCTGTACCAGCCTCTTCAACCTTTAACCTCTTGTCCATTACAAACCAGGTTTATTAATAGCAACTCTAGTTCTCTCCACTGGTATGTTCTGTTCCACTCCTCACTGTTCCACTCCTCACTGTTCCACTCCTCACTGTTCCACTCCTCACTGTTCCACTCCTCACTGTTCCACTCCTCACTGTTCCACTCCTCACTGTTCCACTCCTCACTGTTCCACTCCTCACTGTTCCACTCCGCACTGTTCCACTCCTCACTGTTCCACTCCTCACTGTTCCACTCCTCACTGTTCCACTCCTCACTGTTCCACTCCTCACTGTTCCACTCCTCACTGTTCCACTCCTCACTGTTCCACTCCTCACTGTTCCACTCCTCACTGTTCCACTCCTCACTGTTCCACTCCTCACTGTTCCACTCCTCACTGTTCCACTCCTCACTGTTCCACTCCTCACTGTTCCACTCCTCACTGTTCCACTCCTCACTGTTCCACTCCGCACTCCTCACTGTTCCACTCCTCACTGTTCCACTCCTCACTGTTCCACTCCTCACTGTTCCACTCCTCACTGTTCCACTCCTCACTGTTCCACTCCTCACTGTTCCACTCCTCACTGTTCCACTCCTCACTGTTCCACTCCTCACTGTTCCCTTCCTCACTGTTCCCTTCCTCACTGTTCCACTCCTCACTGTTCCACTCCTCACTGTTCCCTTCCTCACTGTTCCACTCCTCTCCTCACTGTTCCACTACTCACTGTTCCACTCCTCACTGTTCCACTCCTCACTGTTCCCTTCCTCACTGTTTCACTCCTCACTGTTCCACTACTCACTGTTCCACTCCTCGCTGTTCCACTCCTCACTGTTCCACTCCTCACTGTTCCACTCCTCACTGTTCCACTCCTCACTGTTCCACTCCTCACTGTTCCACTCCTCACTGTTCCACTCCTCACTGTTCCACTCCTCACTGTTCCCTTCCTCGTTGTTCCACTCCTCGGAGCTCATCTGTCTTCAATAGTTCCCCCAATTCTTCATTTGTTTCTTCTCCGTCTTCCAATCCCTTATTAGTATCTTCCGTCCTCTTCCCTTTTCACTCCTCATCTTCCTCCTTGTCTTTTCTTTCTCCTTTCAAAGTTCCTTACCTTCCTCCTCACTTTACTCGACCTTCCTGCCTCATCCTTGCCTCACAGGCAAGTTCATTTCAATAGGAAAGGTCTGATATCAGTAAAGCCAGGTTTTCTTCCAGAATGGAACAGTGTTACCATGCCTCGCACAGATCAATTGATACTATGCACCATGCCTGTCATGGATCAATGACAAAGGTGGAATGAAAAATTGCTAACCAGATTCTCTTCACCGTAATGATTGGTCAAGGGTCTGGCCTGTGAGATGCCCCCTCCCTTCTCAATTTTCCTCCTCACCTCACCCACTCTTCATCCAGTATTACCCACCCGCCCGACTGCTTCTCAACCTAGTTTTCCTTGACTTGGGTCCAAGTGCAGACCATTTTGGTGTTCTTGAGGCTATCTTCATGGTGTATGTGAGATACTCACCTACTTCTTCACCCAATGAGAATTCCCTGCTGCCTAGCCTTCCCCATCTTTTCTCTCTTTCTCTCTCTTCCCTCATGCTCATTCCTTCCTTCCCCTTCCTTCTTCACTGTACTCTCTCCCTTTCTTCCTCTTCTTTTCTTCCTCTCTCTCCCTGTCCTCTCCCCCGCTCACCCTTCACTTCCCTTCTCCCATTCTTCCTATATTTCTGTAGGACAATGTGTCTTCCTCTGACCTCCCCATCACCCACTGGGTGCCATGGCTACATGTGTATAGCCTGGAAGAAGACTGGCACTTTGACCGCTTCAATGTCCCACAAGATCTACTGAATCTCTTTAGGTATATATATGTTAATCATGCACAGTAATCATGCACAGTAATTTATTATTATTGTTGTTGTTGTTGTTGTTTTATTATTTATTATTATTTATTATTATTTATTTATTTATTATTATTATTATTATTATTATTATTATTATTATTATTATTATTATTATTATTATTATTATTATTATTATTATTATTATTATCACTGCTACTACTACTTTTACTATTACTATTATTATGATTGTGTGTTTGCTGCTTGCATGACAGGTGCTAGTGTTGGAAGTGTTAGAGAGTCACTCACTGTTGGTCGAATATGTGGGTAGGGCTCTGGACGTTAGAGCAATATGCACATTCCTGTAATCCACTTGCCCATGTCAAGGCTGCAGCGGAGACCCAATTATTCCCTACTTGGAAACAAACATGGTTGCTAATTGTTTCCATCCCATCTTCTTGTGGTTGCTACTGGAAGGGAGGTTGCTATTGGAAGGGAGGTTGCTATTGGAAGGGAGGTTGCTATTGGAAGGGAGGTTGTTATAGGAAGGGAGGTTGTTATAGGAAGGGAGGTTACTATAAGAAGGGAGGTTACTATTGGAAAGGTGCTTACTATTGGAAGGGAGGTTACTATTGGAAGGGAGGTTACTTGGAAGGGAGGTTACTATAGGAAGGGAGGTTACTTGGAAGGGAGTTTACTATTGGAAGGGAGGTTACTTGGAAGGGAGGTAACTATTGGAAGGAAAGTTACTATTGGAAGGGAGGTTACTTGGAAGGGAGGTTACTATAGGAAGGGAGGTTACTTGGAAGGGAGTTTACTATTGGAAGGGAGGTTACTTGGAAGGGAGGTAACTATTGGAAGGGAGGTTACTATTGGAAGGGAGGTTACTATTGGAAGGGAGGTTACTTGGAAGGGAGGTTACTATAGGAAGGGAGGTTACTTGGAAGGGAGTTTACTATTGGAAGGGAGGTTACTTGGAAGGGAGGTTACTATAGGAAGGGAGGTTACTTGGAAGGGAGTTTACTATTGGAAGGGAGGTTACTTGGAAGGGAGGTAACTATTGGAAGGGAGGTTACTATTGGAAGGGAGCCTACTATTAGAAGGGAGGGTACTATTGGAAAGGTTGTTACTATTGGAAGGGGGATACTATTAGAAGGGAGGTTACTATTGGAAGGGAGGTTACTTGGAAGGGAGGTTACTATTGGAAGGGAGGTCACTATTGGAAGGGAGGGTACTATTGGAAGGGAGGTTACTATTGGAAGGGAGGCTACTATTAGAAGGGAGGGTACTATTGGAAAGGTTGTTACTATTGGAAGGGGGATACTATTAGAAGGGAGGTTACTATTGGAAGGGAGGTTACTTGGAAGGGAGGTTACTATTGGAAGGGAGGTCACTATTGGAAAGGAGGTTACTATTGGAAGGGAGGTTACTATTGGAAGGGAGGCTACTATTAGAAGGGAGGTTACTATTGGAAGGGAGGATACTATTGGAAGGGAGGTTGCTATTGGAAGGGAGGTTACTATTGGAAGGGGGATACTATTGGAAGGGAGGTAACTATTGGAAGGGAGGTTACTGTTGGAAGGGAGTTTACTATTGGAAGGGAGGTTGCTATTGGAAGGGAGGTTACTGTTGGAAGGGAGGCTACTGTTGGAAGGGAGGTTACTATTGGAAGGGAGGTCACTATTGGAAGGGAGGTTACTGTTGGAAGGGAGTTTACTATTGGAAGGGAGGTTGCTATTGGAAGGGAGGTTACTGTTGGAAGGGAGGTTACTATTGGAAGGGAGGTTACTATTGGAAGGGAGGATACTATTGGAAGGGAGGTTACTTGGAAGGGAGGGTACTATTGGAAGGGAGGCTACTATTGGAAGGGAGGTTACTATTGGAAGGGAGGTTACTATTGGAAAGGTTGTTACTATTGGAAGGGGATACTATTAGAAGGGAGGTTACTGTTGGAAGGGAGGTTACTGTTGGAAGGGAGGTTACTTGGAAGGGAGGTTACTATTGGAAGGGAGGTCACTATTGGAAGGGAGGTTACTATAGGAAGGGAGGTTACTATTGGAAGGGAGGTTACTATTGGAAGGGAGGGTACTATTGGAAGAGAGGTTACTATTGGAAGGGAGGCTACTATTAGAAGGGAGGTTACTATTGGAAGGGAGGTTACTATTGGAAGGGAGGATACTATTGGAAGGGAGGTTGCTATTGGAAGGGAGGTTACTATTGGAAGGGGGATACTATTGGAAGGGAGGTAACTATTGGAAGGGAGGTTACTGTTGGAAGGGAGTTTACTATTGGAAGGGAGGTTGCTATTGGAAGGGAGGTTACTGTTGGAAGGGAGGTTACTATTGGAAGGGAGGTTACTATTGGAAGGGGGATACTATTGGAAGGGAGGTCACTATTGGAAGGGAGGTTACTGTTGGAAGGGAGTTTACTATTGGAAGGGAGGTTGCTATTGGAAGGGAGGTTACTGTTGGAAGGGAGGTTACTATTGGAAGGGAGGTTACTATTGGAAGGGAGGATACTATTGGAAGGGAAGTTACTTGGAAGGGAGGGTACTATTGGAAGGGAGGCTACTATTGGAAGGGAGGTTACTATTGGAAGGGAGGTTACTATTGGAAAGGTAGTTACTATTGGAAGGGGATACTATTAGAAGGGAGGTTACTGTTGGAAGGGAGGTTACTGTTGGAAGGGAGGTTACTTGGAAGGGAGGTTACTATTGGAAGGGAGGCTACTATTAGAAGGGAGGTTACTATTAGAAGGGTGGATACTATTAGAAGGGAGGCTACTATTGGAAGGGAGGCTACTATTGGAAGGGAGGTTACTATTAGAAGGGAGGATACTATTAGAAGGGAGGCTACTATTGGAAGGGAGGCTACTATTGGAAGGGAGGTTACTATTAGAAGGGAGGATACTATTAGAAGGGAGGCTACTATTGGAAGGGAGGCTACTATTGGAAGGGAGGCTACTATTGGAAGGGAGGCTACTATTGGAAGGGAGGTTACTATTAGAAGGGAGGTTACTATTAGAAGGGAGGTTACTATTAGAAGGGAGGTTACTATTAGAAGGGAGGCTACTATTGGAAGGGAGGGCACTATTGGAAGGGAGGTTACTATTACACGAGTAACAGGGCTATGGAACTGTTTATTGTTGGGGGAAAATCCCAGCTGAGCCATTTTCCCGGGACTCATTCTGGCTGGTCCTACTCTTTCTGGAAGCTTCTTGATGAGGAAGGCTGCACAGATACCTTTGTCTACTGAGAACCACTCGGAATCCCTTTGCCTTTGAGAAACGAGACATTGCTTGATGGATCACTTTATTATAACTTTTGTTGTAGGTCCATTCCAGTGGAGCTTTTGTGTGCCTACTTCAGAGGAGCTGGCCTAGCCAAACTGCAGCTTGTAGTATTTCCATTCTAATGGTGTAAAAAGGGCTTACAGTCGTTATAAATTTGACGCGCTTAAAACTGGAGGTGTGGTTACTGTTGGACGGGTAGTTCTTAGAACTGAAATGTGACTAAGCACTACAGTTATAATTGAGGGGTGTGGTTTCAACTGGAAGGAGTTACGGTGAGATGACTTCGGTGAAGTAAGGGTGTCTTTATAGAAGATAGCTTTTTATGCACTATGATGAAACTTGCCAATTTCAAGTGCGTTCCAAGATGGAACTGGTGTATCACAAACACCCCGAAAAACACCCTGCAATAGTAACAACACCCTACAATGGTCTAAATTTATCATAGAACACCATGCAACAGTAAGAGCATCTTACAAGGGTGTGAATTTGTTTTGAAGGGTGTTCAAAAACAGCTTGCAGTGCTGTCACTTGGTTCTGGTGAGTGTTCCTGCAATAGTTGACTATTTCAGGAGTGCTCCAGAACACCAAGCAGTAGTCTGTTCACCCTGCAATGGGTTCTATTTATTATTGCAGGTGTACCACCACACCCTGCAATGGGGTGTCTTTATTTCAGGGTGTACCACACCACCCTGCAATGGTGTGACTTTATTATTGCAGGGTGTAACATAGCACACTGCAATGGTGTGTCTTTATTATTGCAGGGTGTACCATAGCACACTGCAAGGGGGTGTCTTTATTATTGCAGGGTGTACTATAGCACACTGCAAGGGGGTGTCTTTATTATTGCAGGGTGTACCATAGCACACTGCAAGGGGGTGTCTTTATTATTGCAGGGTGTACCACAACACCCTGCAATGACGCGTCTTTATTATTGCGTACCACAGCACCCTGCAATGGTGTCTTTATTATTGCAGGGTGTCCTACAGCACCCTGCAATGGTGCCATTATTGCAGGGTGTACCACAGCACCCTGCAATGGTGTCTCTTTATTATTGCAGGGTGTACCACAGCACACTGCAATGGGGTGTCTTTATTGTTGCAGGGTGTACCACAGCACCCTGCAATGTTGTGACTTTATTGTTGCAGGGTGTACCACAGCACCCTGCAATGATGTGTCTTTATTATTGCAGTGTGTACCACAACACCCAGCAAAAGTGTATTTACTAAGTCACGGTGTACTACAACACCCTGCAATCATGCATCTCTATTACCACAGGGTGTACCAAGAAGCTGGCCTGGTATATCTGCCTATTCTCTACGTAGACAGGCTCAAGATCACCAATAAACATTTGGAGGTGCGTGTCTCCATGGCAATGTGACCCATGACCTATTGTCCTCTTATCCACATTGTTGTGTTTGTGTGTGTGTGCATGTGTTATACAGCCGCTGACTTCAAATGTCACCCTTGACCTCACCTATGCACCAGTTAGTATAGGCAAGATGAGACTGTGGCTCATATTTGCAAGTGCCTTGGTCTCCATGGAAAATCTAGGTACACACACACACACACACACACACACACACACACACACTCACCAGGTTATCCAGTGTTGCCATGGACAACCTCGGTGGTCATCTAGCAATGCCCAAACTTCAAAGTTGCTGCTCACCCACACCTAGCCCCAGCCAGGGGGCAAAAGCAATGAATTTCAGATGTCCATAGATGAACCCAGGATTGTGCATGGCACCTCAGGGCGTGTGTGTGCATGTGACGGAATCTGATGAAAGAAGTCAACTATACACAGGACTCCAATTGGTGTCAGATCAAAGTACAAACCTCCAGGAGGGAACTTGAATCTGCTATTGTGTCCATCCCGAACCAAAGCTAAGGCCTCGGGGCAGTGAGGCCAAGCATTAGTGGACTCTGAAGAGAATACTTGAGAGGCTACGATTGAACAATCAGTTTCTGCTCTTTTTCTCAGATCCTCTGATGGATGCCAGCACAAGATTTAGAGGCAGCTTCTCCATGCTCGCCACTCTTCCAGCCACACTGTTTGCATATGCCACGAGGGATACTATTTAGTAGGTGATGTAGTAGTGTCTTCATACAACTCGGTCACGACAAGTGTCCGGCTGATGTGGAAAGATTAATGGTCATAATGAGCGTTACCAGCTGCATTTTAATGGTCGTAATGAGCGTTAATCACGACCAGCTGCATTTTTATCTATCAAGCAAGTATTTATACTCCTGCCACCTCCACCATTCCTTATATATATATCAAGCAAGTATTTATACTCCTGCCACCTCCACCATTCCTTATATATATATCAAGCAAGTATTTATACTCCTGCCACCTCCACCATTCCTTATATATATATCAAGCAAGTATTTATACTCCTGCCACCTCCTCTATCATTTCATGCTTTTATTTTTGTGTATTATTTTTGTGTATTCTATGAATATTATTACTCTGGTATTGTAGATTGCTGTTGTAGGCAAGGGTGCATATTCATTATTATCATCGTCATTATTATTAATAATAATATTATAATAATATTATCATTATCATCTCATTATCATCATCATTGTATTAATAATTTATTGTTAATATTATTATCATCATCATTGTTCTCAATGAACTCTCAGTTGACATAATCACATTAAAATCACCTCAATAATCAACTTCAAATTTTATTCACTCGATGTTTCGACTAGATGCTCTAGTCTTTATCAGTCTTTATCAGAAATATCAGTGTTATTAATATTATTATTGTTATTATTATTAATTAAGTATTATTAAAGTATTATTATTATTATGATAATTATTCTCACTCTCAGTTGAAATAAATAACATTACAATAACCTTCTCAACAATCAACTTGAAATTGTATTCTCTTGACATTTTGACTAGATACTCTAGCTTTCATCAGGAATAATGCTCTGGCCTGGGGAAGGCTAGAGGATCTAGTAGAAACTTCGAGAGAAGACAATTTCAAGTTGATTAATTGAGAAGGATTAATTGAGAAGGTTATTATAAAATTATTATTATTGTTGTTATTCAGGGTTTACTGAAAAAGAATTTGACGACATGAAAGGCATTTTCTTGGACACTAACTTTTGGCTGTTTGGCATGACTGTCGTGATCTCCGTCTTCCATGTATGCAAGTTGATCATGTGACAAGCACATGACTTTTGTGTGAGGTATATTATGAGGTAGCATAGTATGTAGATAGTGTTGTCTCATGACTTGTAAGTGTGATTTGTATGTGATTAAAAGCAGGACTTCGATACAACACGACCATCTCTATGTTTGTT
This sequence comes from Cladorhizidae sp. MBARI D1340-BT2, assembly GCA_028752905.1. Lineage (NCBI taxonomy): Eukaryota > Metazoa > Porifera > Demospongiae > Poecilosclerida > Cladorhizidae > Cladorhizidae sp. MBARI D1340-BT2. Next base: position 4,636,057 of record JAQNBH010000018.1, on the reverse strand, counting down.
GTTTTTATGAACTCGATTATGTAAGTTAAGTGTATTGTAAATGTGAACAGCAAGTTTTGTTTATGCTTTGAAGTTCTTCCATCTTTCTTTGTTTCCCTTGCTTTCTTCTTTCTCTTACTCCCTTCCACCTCCTTCCTTTTTATTTTTTTAACACTTCATAATTTGGTTTGTAAGGTGAGAAGACAAATTATGACGGGTTAGGGCAGTCCAAGGTCTTCTTGCCAAGAATGGCTTGACAAATCATGAGCAATCACTTTGCCTCACACAGATGTTTTTCCTACTTTCCTTCCTCCTTCCTCTCTTCCTTCCTTCTTCCTTCCTGCTCTCTCTTCCTTCCCTCTCTTCCTCTTCTTTCCTCCCTCCCTCCCTTCTTCCTTCCTTCCTCATTCCTCCCTCCCTTACCCTCTCCTTCCTTCCTTCTCATGGAAGGTGGTTTCACATGTGTGTTATCTCATGGCTTGTCATCGATTGTGCAGCAAGCTGGCCTGCACAGTCAATGCTTTCATTAAATACTGCACATCCTCTCGGCTGCAGATCTTATTTGACTTCCTTGCCTTCAAGAATGACATTGCCTTCTGGAGACAGCACAAGACTATGGTGGGCCTTTCTTCTCGCACCAGTGAGTAGATTTCACGTGATATTCAGCATGTGTGTCAGCGTATCACATGACTGATCATGTGACTGATGTCATGCAGTTGTGTGGCGGTGTTTTAGCCAACTCGTGGTGTTCCTGTACTTGATGGACCGACAGACAAGTTTGCTCGTACTCGTCCCTACTGGGATAGGTTCTGTCATAGAGGTGAGGGGTGTGGCTTAGCATGGAAGTGAGAGGTGTGGCTGATCATAGAGGTGAGGGGTGTGGCTGATCATAGAGGTGAGGGGTGTGGCTACTCAAAGAGGAGTGTGACTGATCATGTAATTGAGAGGTGCGGCTAGTCAGAGGTGAGGGGTGTGGCTACTCAAAGAGGAGTGTGACTGATCATGTAATTGAGAGGTGCGGCTAGTCAGAGGTGAGGGGTGTGGCTAGTCATGTAATTGAGAGGTGTGACCAGTCAGATGCGAGGGGTGTGGCTAGTCAGGTGTGAGGGGTGTGGCCAGTCATGGAAGTGAGAGGTGTGGCTAGCCAAAGAGGTGATGGTGCTGATCACGGAAGCGAGAGGTGGGGGCGTGGCTAATCATTGAGGAGGGGTGTGGCCAAGCATGGAGTGAGGGGTGTGGCTAATCAATGATGACGGGTGTGGCTAATCAATGGGGATGGGGTGTGGCTAATCATGGAGGTGAGGGGTGTGGCTAATCAATGAGGAGGGTGTGGCTAATCAATGAGGAGGTGTGTGTCTAATAATGGAGGTGAGGGGTGTGGCTAATCAATGAGGAGGGGTGTGGCTAATCAATGAGGAGGGGTGCATCTGATCATGGAAGTGAGAGGTGTGGCTGATCTAGAGGTGTGGTATTGATTTTAAATTAAGGGATGTGGCCTCGAGCTTATTACCACAATGCCTTTTTTGTTTGGTGGTTGTTGTTTTTGTCATAGCAGGTAAATAAAAAAAGCGGGAAAATAAGGAATGGGCGGGAAATAATAAAATAACTGGCAAAGGTCAGGTCACTCTAGTGGGCACCTTTAAATGACCTCTGGGACCAAATCCGAGGCCATCGTTAGCTCTAGTGATAGAGTTACCCCTAGTGCCCAAGTCCCAGTCCTTAATGTTGCAGCAGGTCAGAGAAAAATGGAAACAGACGGACAAACAGGCGCCATTTTGTTTATGATATGAGGATAGCTACTACAACTTGTACTATCAGCTATTAGCACTAAGGGAGTTGCAGTAATTGTTGTAGGTCTACATCATACATGCCGGGTATGTCTCCGAGGGTCAGGCACATGCAGACCTAAAGGCAAGAGGACCCCTCTCTCTCTCCCCTGGACAAAACTTTAAAAAATGATGAAGATGAAAGCGAACCCTAATAAAAAGTTAATAAAACCTATAATATTAATTAACTATTATCAGTTAATAAAACTTATATTAATCTAATAAAAACCTATATTAGTTAATAAAACTTATATTAATTATATATTAGTCCTATATTAATTATATATTAGTCCTATATTAATTAATAAAACCTATACTAATACAAAAACCTAAATTAGTTATATAATAAAACCTATATATTGGTTAATAAAAATCTATATTAGTTAATTAAACCTAATATTAATCTATGAACACTCTTTGCAACCTCATCTCTTGTCATCTACTATTAGAGCTCATGAACACTCTTTGCAACCTCATCTCTTGTCATCTACTATTAGAGCTCATGAACACTCTTTGCAACCTCATCTCTTGTCATCTACTATTAGAGCTCATGAACACTCTTTACAACCTCATCTCTTGTCATCTACTATTAGAGCTCATGGACACTCTTTGCAACCTCATCTCTTGTCATCTACTATTAGAGCTCATGAACACTCTTTGCAACCTCATCTCTTGTCATCTACTATTAGAGCTCATGAACACTCTTTGCAACCTCATCTCTTGTCATCTACTATTAGAGCTCATGAACACTCTTTGCAACCTCATCTCTTGTCATCTACTATTAGAGCTCATGAACACTCTTTGCAACCTCATCTCTTGTCATCTACTATTAGAGCTCATGAACACTCTTTGCAACCTCATCTCTTGTCATCTACTATTAGAGCTCATGGACACTCTTTGCAACCTCATCTCTTTTCATCTACTATTAGAGCTCATGAACACTCTTTGCAACCTCATCTCTTGTCATCTACTATTAGAGCTCATGGACACTCTTTGCAACCTCATCTCTTGTCATCTACTATTAGAGCTCATGAACACTCTTTGCAACCTCATCTCTTGTCATCTACTATTAGAGCTCATGGACACTCTTTGCAACCTCATCTCTTGTCATCTACTATTAGAGCTCATGAACACTCTTTGCAACCTCATCTCTTGTCATCTACTATTAGAGCTCATGAACACTCTTTGCAACCTCATCTCTTGTCATCTACTATTAGAGCTCATGAACACTCTTTGCAACCTCATCTCTTGTCATCTACTATTAGAGCTCATGAACACTCTTTGCAACCTCATCTCTTGTCATCTACTATTAGAGCTCATGAACACTCTTTGCAACCTCATCTCTTGTCATCTACTATTAGAGCTCATGAACACTCTTTGCAACCTCATCTCTTGTCATCTACTATTAGAGCTCATGGACACTCTTTGCAACCTCATCTCTTGTCATCTACTATTAGAGCTCATGAACACTCTTTGCAACCTCATCTCTTGTCATCTACTATTAGAGCTCATGAACACTCTTTGCAACCTCATCTCTTGTCATCTACTATTAGAGCTCATGGACACTCTTTGCAACCTCATCTCTTGTCATCTACTATTAGAGCTCATGAACACTCTTTGCAACCTCATCTCTTGTCATCTACTATTAGAGCTCATGAACACTCTTTACAACCTCATCTCTTGTCATCTACTATTAGAGCTCATGAACACTCTTTGCAACCTCATCTCTTGTCATCTACTATTAGAGCTCATGAACACTCTTTGCAGCCTCATCTCTTGTCATCTACTATTAGAGCTCATGAACACTCTTTGCAACCTCATCTCTTGTCATCTACTATTAGAGCTCATGAACACTCTTTGCAACCTCATCTCTTGTCATCTACTCATGAACACTCTTTGCAACCTCATCTCTTGCCATCTACTATTAGAGCTCATGAACACTCTTTGCAACCTCATCTCTTGTCATCTACTATTAGAGCTCATGAACACTCTTTGCAACCTCATCTCTTGTCATCTACTCATGAACACTCTTTGCAACCTCACCTCTTGTCATCTACTATTAGAGCTCATGAACACTCTTTGCAACCTCATCTCTTGTCATCTACTATTAGAGCTCATGAACACTCTTTGCAACCTCATCTCTTGTCATCTACTATTAGAGCTCATGGACACTCTTTGCAACCTCATCTCTTGTCATCTACTATTAGAGCTCATGAACACTCTTTGCAACCTCACCTCTTGTCATCTACTATTAGAGCTCATGAACACTCTTTGCAGCCTCATCTCTTGTCATCTACTATTAGAGCTCATGGACACTCTTTGCAGCCTCATCTCTTGTCATCTACTATTAGAGCTCATGAACACTCTTTGCAACCTCATCTCTTGTCATCTACTATTAGAGCTCATGAACACTCTTTGCAACCTCATCTCTTGTCATCTACTATTAGAGCTCATGAACACTCTTTGCAGCCTCATCTCTTGTCATCTACTATTAGAGCTCATGAACACTCTTTGCAACCTCATCTCTTGTCATCTACTATTAGAGCTCATGAACACTCTTTGCAGCCTCATCTCTTGTCATCTACTATTAGAGCTCATGAACACGCAACCTCATCTCTTGTCATCTACTATTAGAGCTCATGAACACTCTTTGCAACGTCATCTCTTGTCATCTACTATTAGAGCTCATGAACACTCTTTGCAACGTCATCTCTTGTCATCTACTATTAGAGCTCATGGACACTCTTTGCAACCTCATCTCTTGTCATCTACTATTAGAGCTCATGGACACTCTTTGCAACCTCATCTCTTGTCATCTACTATTAGAGCTCATGAACACTCTTTGCAACCTCATCTCTTGTCATCTACTATTAGAGCTCATGAACACTCTTTGCAACCTCATCTCTTGTCATCTACTATTAGAGCTCATGGACACTCTTTGCAACCTCATCTCTTGTCATCTACTATTAGAGCTCATGAACACTCTTTGCAACCTCATCTCTTGTCATCTACTATTAGAGCTCATGAACACTCTTTGCAACCTCATCTCTTGTCATCTACTATTAGAGCTCATGAACACTCTTTGCAACCTCATCTCTTGTCATCTACTATTAGAGCTCATGAACACTCTTTGCAACCTCATCTCTTGTCATCTACTATTAGAGCTCATGAACACTCTTTGCAACCTCATCTCTTGTCATCTACTATTAGAGCTCATGAACACTCTTTACAACCTCATCTCTTGTCATCTACTATTAGAGCTCATGAACACTCTTTGCAACCTCATCTCTTGTCATCTACTATTAGAGCTCATGAACACTCTTTGCAACCTCATCTCTTGTCATCTACTATTAGAGCTCATGAACACTCTTTGCAACCTCATCTCTTGTCATCTACTATTAGAGCTCATGGACACTCTTTGCAACCTCATCTCTTGTCATCTACTATTAGAGCTCATGGACACTCTTTGCAACCTCATCTCTTGTCATCTACTATTAGAGCTCATGAACACTCTTTGCAACCTCACCTCTTGTCATCTACTATTAGAGCTCATGGACACTCTTTGCAACCTCATCTCTTGTCATCTACTATTAGAGCTCATGGACACTCTTTGCAACCTCATCTCTTGTCATCTACTATTAGAGCTCATGAACACTCTTTGCAACCTCATCTCTTGTCATCTACTATTAGAGCTCATGAACACTCTTTGCAACCTCATCTCTTGTCATCTACTATTAGAGCTCATGGACACTCTTTGCAACCTCATCTCTTGTCATCTACTATTAGAGCTCATGAACACTCTTTGCAACCTCATCTCTTGTCATCTACTATTAGAGCTCATGAACACTCTTTGCAACCTCATCTCTTGTCATCTACTATTAGAGCTCATGAACACTCTTTGCAACCTCATCTCTTGTCATCTACTATTAGAGCTCATGAACACTCTTTGCAACCTCATCTCTTGTCATCTACTATTAGAGCTCATGAACACTCTTTGCAACCTCATCTCTTGTCATCTACTATTAGAGCTCATGAACACTCTTTGCAACCTCATCTCTTGTCATCTACTATTAGAGCTCATGAACACTCTTTGCAACCTCATCTCTTGTCATCTACTATTAGAGCTCATGAACACTCTTTGCAACCTCATCTCTTGTCATCTACTATTAGAGCTCATGAACACTCTTTGCAACCTCATCTCTTGTCATCTACTATTAGAGCTCATGAACACTCTTTGCAACCTCATCTCTTGTCATCTACTATTAGAGCTCATGAACACTCTTTGCAACCTCATCTCTTGTCATCTACTATTAGAGCTCATGAACACTCTTTGCAACCTCATCTCTTGTCATCTACTATTAGAGCTCATGAACACTCTTTACAACCTCATCTCTTGTCATCTACTATTAGAGCTCATGAACACTCTTTACAACCTCATCTCTTGTCATCTACTATTAGAGCTCATGAACACTCTTTGCAACCTCATCTCTTGTCATCTACTATTAGAGCTCATGGACACTCTTTGCAACCTCATCTCTTGTCATCTACTATTAGAGCTCATGGACACTCTTTGCAACCTCATCTCTTGTCATCTACTATTAGAGCTCATGAACACTCTTTGCAACCTCATCTCTTGTCATCTACTATTAGAGCTCATGGACACTCTTTGCAACCTCATCTCTTGTCATCTACTATTAGAGCTCATGAACACTCTTTGCAACCTCATCTCTTGTCATCTACTATTAGAGCTCATGAACACTCTTTGCAACCTCATCTCTTGTCATCTACTATTAGAGCTCATGAACACTCTTTGCAACCTCATCTCTTGTCATCTACTATTAGAGCTCATGAACACTCTTTGCAACCTCATCTCTTGTCATCTACTATTAGAGCTCATGAACACTCTTTGCAACCTCATCTCTTGTCATCTACTATTAGAGCTCATGAACACTCTTTACAACCTCATCTCTTGTCATCTACTATTAGAGCTCATGAACACTCTTTGCAACCTCATCTCTTGTCATCTACTATTAGAGCTCATGAACACTCTTTGCAACCTCATCTCTTGTCATCTACTATTAGAGCTCATGGACACTCTTTGCAACCTCACCTCTTGTCATCTACTATTAGAGCTCATGAACACTCTTTGCAACCTCATCTCTTGTCATCTACTATTAGAGCTCATGAACACTCTTTGCAACCTCATCTCTTGTCATCTACTATTAGAGCTCATGAACACTCTTTGCAACCTCATCTCTTGTCATCTACTATTAGAGCTCATGAACACTCTTTGCAACCTCATCTCTTGTCATCTACTATTAGAGCTCATGGACACTCTTTGCAACCTCATCTCTTGTCATCTACTATTAGAGCTCATGGACACTCTTTGCAACCTCATCTCTTGTCATCTACTATTAGAGCTCATGAACACTCTTTGCAACCTCATCTCTTGTCATCTACTATTAGAGCTCATGAACACTCTTTGCAACCTCATCTCTTGTCATCTACTATTAGAGCTCATGAACACTCTTTACAACCTCATCTCTTGTCATCTACTATTAGAGCTCATGAACACTCTTTGCAACCTCATCTCTTGTCATCTACTATTAGAGCTCATGAACACTCTTTGCAACCTCATCTCTTGTCATCTACTATTAGAGCTCATGGACACTCTTTGCAACCTCATCTCTTGTCATCTACTATTAGAGCTCATGAACACTCTTTGCAACCTCATCTCTTGTCATCTACTATTAGAGCTCATGAACACTCTTTGCAACCTCATCTCTTGTCATCTACTATTAGAGCTCATGAACACTCTTTGCAACCTCATCTCTTGTCATCTACTATTAGAGCTCATGAACACTCTTTGCAACCTCATCTCTTGTCATCTACTATTAGAGCTCATGAACACTCTTTGCAACCTCATCTCTTGTCATCTACTATTAGAGCTCATGGACACTCTTTGCAACCTCATCTCTTGTCATCTACTATTAGAGCTCATGAACACTCTTTGCAACCTCATCTCTTGTCATCTACTATTAGAGCTCATGGACACTCTTTGCAACCTCATCTCTTGTCATCTACTATTAGAGCTCATGAACACTCTTTGCAACCTCATCTCTTGTCATCTACTATTAGAGCTCATGAACACTCTTTGCAACCTCATCTCTTGTCATCTACTATTAGAGCTCATGGACACTCTTTGCAACCTCATCTCTTGTCATCTACTATTAGAGCTCATGAACACTCTTTGCAACCTCATCTCTTGTCATCTACTATTAGAGCTCATGGACACTCTTTGCAACCTCATCTCTTGTCATCTACTATTAGAGCTCATGAACACTCTTTGCAACCTCATCTCTTGTCATCTACTATTAGAGCTCATGAACACTCTTTGCAACCTCATCTCTTGTCATCTACTATTAGAGCTCATGAACACTCTTTGCAACCTCATCTCTTGTCATCTACTATTAGAGCTCATGGACACTCTTTGCAACCTCATCTCTTGTCATCTACTATTAGAGCTCATGAACACTCTTTGCAACCTCATCTCTTGTCATCTACTATTAGAGCTCATGAACACTCTTTGCAACCTCATCTCTTGTCATCTACTATTAGAGCTCATGAACACTCTTTGCAACCTCATCTCTTGTCATCTACTATTAGAGCTCATGGACACTCTTTGCAACCTCATCTCTTGTCATCTACTATTAGAGCTCATGAACACTCTTTGCAACCTCATCTCTTGTCATCTACTATTAGAGCTCATGAACACTCTTTGCAACCTCATCTCTTGTCATCTACTATTAGAGCTCATGAACACTCTTTGTAACCTCATCTCTTGTCATCTACTATTAGAGCTCATGAACACTCAACCTCATCTCTTGTCATCTACTATTAGAGCTCATGAACACTCTTTGCAACCTCATCTCTTGTCATCTACTATTAGAGCTCATGAACACTCTTTGCAACCTCACCTCTTGTCATCTACTATTAGAGCTCATGAACACTCTTTGCAACCTCATCTCTTGTCATCTACTATTAGAGCTCATGAACACTCTTTGCAACCTCATCTCTTGTCATCTACTATTAGAGCTCATGAACACTCTTTGCAACCTCACCTCTTGTCATCTACTATTAGAGCTCATGAACACTCTTTGCAACCTCATCTCTTGTCATCTACTATTAGAGCTCATGAACACTCTTTGCAACCTCATCTCTTGTCATCTACTATTAGAGCTCATGAACACTCTTTGCAACCTCACCTCTTGTCATCTACTATTAGAGCTCATGGACACTCTTTGCAACCTCATCTCTTGTCATCTACTATTAGAGCTCATGAACACTCTTTGCAACCTCATCTCTTGTCATCTACTATTAGAGCTCATGGACACTCTTTGCAACCTCATCTCTTGTCATCTACTATTAGAGCTCATGAACACTCTTTGCAACCTCATCTCTTGTCATCTACTATTAGAGCTCATGAACACTCTTTGCAACCTCATCTCTTGTCATCTACTATTAGAGCTCATGAACACTCTTTGCAACCTCATCTCTTGTCATCTACTATTAGAGCTCATGAACACTCTTTGCAACCTCATCTCTTGTCATCTACTATTAGAGCTCATGAACACTCTTTGCAACCTCATCTCTTGTCATCTACTATTAGAGCTCATGAACACTCTTTGCAACCTCATCTCTTGTCATCTACTATTAGAGCTCATGAACACTCTTTGCAACCTCATCTCTTGTCATCTACTATTAGAGCTCATGAACACTCTTTGCAACCTCATCTCTTGTCTTTATGTCTCAGCGGTGGCCGGATAGAAATTGCATGTGGACCAGACCAGGTACATGTTACGCATGCTACCAATTTGAATACCCTGGGCCTATGACATGACCACTCCTCCAGCGTAACCACTCCTCCGTCTATAACCACACCGCAGCTGTTACTGCACCAAATCAATGCTAGAATTTTAAAGAATAATTTGAGTTTGTTTGAACTAGATTTTGTGTGTGTGTGTGTGTGTGTGCATGTGTGTGCATGTTTCAACTAGTCCTGCAACAAAAGTTGTCTCCTTTCTCGGAGGTGAAAGGATTTAGAGCCCCTGACTTGAGAAACAAAGGTTGCAGACTTCTTTAGCAAGTCAAGCTTCTAGAAACAGTAGGGTTGGCCAGAAAGAGACCACTCAGACAGCAGTGAAGATTCAGCCATTTTTGTGGATAACATGTTGTTCGTCGTCATAATTATAACTTCCTTCTTGTTGGAGAGAATGATACTTCCTGTTAAAGAGTATGTATGAGACTTCCTGTTAGGGCATAAGACTTCCTGTTAGAGGGTATGATACTTCCTGTTAGAGGGTATGATACTTCCTGTTAGAGGGTATGAGACTTCCTGTTAGAGAGTATGAGCCTTCTTGTTAGAGACCTGTTAGAGTATATATGAGACTTCCTGTTAAAGAGTATATGTGACTTCCTGTTAAAGAGTATATATGTGACTTCCTGTTAAAGAGTATATATGTGACTTCCTGTTAGAGAGTATATGAGATGTGTAGTGTATATTTCACCTACAGTAGACACAACCCTTCAAATATAAATAGACCTCTTAAATACTTCTTCCTTCCAATCCCCTCTTCCCCTCTCCCTTCCCCTCTACCTTCCCCTCTCCCTTCCCCTCTCCCTTCCTCTCCCCTCCCCTCTCCCTTCCCCTCTCCCTTCCCCTCTCCCTTCCCCTCTCCCTTCCCCTCTCCCTTCCCCTCTCCCTTCCCCTCTCCCTTCCCCTCTCCCTTCCCCTCTCCCTTCCCCTCTCCCTTCCCCTCTCCCTTCCCCTCTCCCTTCCCCTCTCCCTTCCCCTCTCCCTTCCACTCTCCCTTCCCCTCTCCCTTCCCCTCCCCCTTCCCCTCTCCCTTCCCCTCTCCCTTCCCCTCTCCCTTCCCCTCTCCCTTCCCCTCTCCCCTCCCCTCTCCCCTCCCTTCCCCTCTCCCTTCCCCTCTCCCTTCCCCTCTCCCTTCCCCTCTCCCTTCCCCTCTCCCTTCCCCTCTCCCTTCCCCTCTCCCTTCCCCTCTCCCTTCCCCTCTCCCTTCCCCTCTCCCTTCCCCTCTCCCTTCCCCTCTCCCTTCCCCTCTCCCTCTCTCCTTCACCGTCTTCTTTCTCATATAGTTTTGGAAGGTAACTAAAGCTTTCAAAATTACTATCGTGTGGACTACATTTCTTCCTCGGATAAAGGTACAACGTGTGTGTGTGTGTATTTGTGAGAGTGGTGACAGTGTGTTGTGTGTTATGTAACATGTGCAGCTGGGAGCTAAAGGTGAGGATGAAAAGTTATCAGAATCATTTGACTCTGAGGCCATGGGCAAGCTGTCGTACCTCCTCTACCCTCTGCTCCTGGCGGGGGCTGTCTACCAGCTTCTCTACCACTCCTACACCAGGTACATGCATGCACTAGACATGTCAGCATTACACCAGGTATGTACCAGACATGTCAGCATTACACCAGGTATGCATGCACATGTCAGCATTACACCAGGTATGTACCTGACATGTCAGCATTACACCAGGTATGCATGCACATGTCAGCATTACACCAGGTATGTACCAGACATGTCAGCATTACACCAGGTATGTACCAGACATGTCAGCATTACACCAGGTATGCATGCACATGTCAGCATTACACCAGGTATGCATGCACATGTCAGCATTACACCAGGTATGTACCAGACATGTCGGCATTACACCAGGTATGCACCTGAATGTCAGCATTACACCAGGTATGCACCAGACATGTCAGCATTACACCAGGTATGTACCAGACATGTCAGCATTACACCAGGTATGCACCAGACATGTCAGCATTACACCAGGTATGTACCAGACATGTCAGCATTACACCAGGTATGTACCAGACATGTCAGCATTACACCAGGTATGTACCAGACATGTCAGCATTACACCAGGTATGCACCTGACATGTCAGCATTACACCAGGTATGCATGCACATGTCAGCATTACACCAGGTATGTACCAGACATGTCAACATTACACCAGGTATGCACCAGACATGTCAGCATTACACCAGGTATGCATGCACATGTCAGCATTACACCAGGTATGTACCAGACATGTCAGCATTACACCAGGTATGTACCAGACATGTCAGCATTACACCAGGTATGTACCAGACATGTCAGCATTACACCAGGTATGCACCTGACATGTCAGCATTACACCAGGTATGCATGCACATGTCAGCATTACACCAGGTATGTACCAGACATGTCAACATTACACCAGGTATGCACCAGACATGTCAGCATTACACCAGGTATGCATGCACATGTCAGCATTACACCAGGTATGCACCAGACATGTCAGCATTACACCAGGTATGTACCAGACATGTCAGCATTACACCAGGTATGCATGCACATGTCAGCATTACACCAGGTATGCACCAGACATGTCAGCATTACACCAGGTATGCACCAGACATGTCAGCATTACACCAGGTATGCATGCACATGTCAGCATTACACCAGGTATGTACCAGACATGTCAACATTACACCAGGTATGCACCAGACATGTCAGCATTACACCAGGTATGCATGAACATGTCAGCATTACACCAGGTATGTACCAGACATGTCAGCATTACACCAGGTATGCACAGACATGTCAGCATTACACCAGGTATGCACCGGACATGTCAGCATTACACCAGGTATGTACCAGACATGTCAGCATTACACCAGGTATGCACCAGACATGTCAGCATTACACCAGGTATGTACCAGACATGTCAACATTACACCAGGTATGCATGCACATGTCAGCATTACACCAGGTATGTACCAGACATGTCAGCATTACACCAGGTATGCACCAGACATGTCAGCATTACACCAGGTATGTACCAGACATGTCAGCATTACACCAGGTATGTACCAGGCATGTCAGCATTACACCAGGTATGCACCAGACATGTCAGCATTACACCAGGTATGTACCAGACATGTCAGCATTACACCAGGTATGTACCAGACATGTCAGCATTACACCAGGTATGCACCTGACATGTCAGCATTACACCAGGTATGCATGCACATGTCAGCATTACACCAGGTATGCACCTGACATGTCAGCATTACACCAGGTATGCATGCACATGTCAGCATTACACCAGGTATGTACCAGACATGTCAGCATTACACCAGGTATGTACCAGACATGTCAGCATTACACCAGGTATGCACCTAACATGTCAGCATTACACCAGGTATGCACCGGACATGTCAGCATTACACCAGGTATGCATGCACATGTCAGCATTACACCAGGTATGCATGCACATGTCAGCATTACACCAGGTATGCATGCACATGTCAGCATTACACCAGGTACATGCATGCATGCATGCACGCCAGACATGTAGAGGGAGACGTTGTTTTGGGAATGTGTTATTTCTTTTCTTCTTTTCCCTTTTTTTCCTTTTTCTGTGTGTGCGTGCGTGTCACTTCTTTACACTTGTTTAATTAACCCACTGTAGATAATGTTGGTAGCTAGTGTGTGCTGTGCTGTAGAGTGCCAGAGCTGTGCTCTGTGTAGTCACAGATGGACATCATCTCTCCCTCCTTCTCCTCCTCCCCCCTCCCTTTTCTCCCACCCTCGTACTCCTCCCTCTTCTCCCTCTCCTCCCCACTCCCTCCTCCTCCTCCCTCTTCCCTCTCCCTCCTCCTCCTCCCCCCTCCCTTTTCTCCCTCATTAGCTGGTATTCGTGGCTCGTTCAAAGCTTAGTGAATGGTGAGGCAATTCGTCAAGTACCTCTTATATGGGTGTGGTCAAATTACTCGCCTTCATATCTCCCTCTCTACCCTCTCTCTCTCTCACACACACACACACTCACACACACTCACACACACTCGCACACACTCACACACATGCATAGGAGTGTATGCATTTGGGTTCCTCTTCATGCTGCCTCAACTCTTCCTCAACTACAAAGTATGTACAATGTGTCACCATAACACATTAAGCTTTGCTATGTGACTGCTACACTATACAGTACTACTGCTACTATAGTACCACTACTACTACTATACTACCACTACTACTACTACTATACAGCTACTACTACTATACAGTACTACTACTGCTATACTACCACTACTGCTACTATACTACCACTACTACTACTACTATACTACCACCACTACTACTATACTACCCCTACTGCTAGTATTATACTACCACTGCTTTTTTTGGTTTTGAACAAAGCCAAACATTGTTACAGACCCTACAAGAGTGCAGGTGTATGTATTGTGTATTACATGGGAACCAAACATTGTTACGAACCCTACAAGAGTGCAGGTGTATGTATTGTGTATTACATGGGAACCAAACATTGTTACGGACCCTATAAGAGTGCAGGTGTATGTATTGTGTATTACATGGGAACCAAACATTGTTACGGACCCTATAAGAGTGCAGGTGTATGTATTGTGTATTGCATGGGAAGAAAATAACATTGCCAGCTAACTCAGAGGTCACAAGGTCTATTGGGGGGATAAATCTCTGGGCATGTCCGGCAATGGAACGCGTGCCTCAAAGGCATTGAATGGCCGATCTCAACAGGGAGAATGTTATCCGGCAGCGAAGCCAGGACATGGTGGAGCTGTAATACTGACCCCACTTTGCAGCTAGGTGGGATGCCATTCTCTTGTAAAGATGAGTGGCCTCATTGTCATCCCACCCGTTGCTGAGAGGATGATGAGGTGAACCAGGCGTGTTCAACTTCCTGTACCTTTTGCTCATATGCTATCTTCTCCATTATATCATCCCTCTTGCAACAAGATGAGAGGAGGCGTTGCTGTTGGATGGAGCATGTGGTTAAACACTCGCTCGTCCATAAATGTTCAGTCAGAGCAGCCACCCCACACACCATTAGCCATGATGTTGAGGCGTGCTCCGTCCTCCTTGTTGGCCGTAATTGAGTGTTCCCCCTCACAGTGTCTGCAGCTCTGGCTCCATGCAGACATTTGAACAGAATTCCACAAGCAGGTTGTCTATGAGGTCACGGATCTCATTGTTACGTATCGACGGGAAGCCACCTTTGGGGCAAGACATGGCATGCTCAACTGAGAGACTTGACCCTCATGCACAGCTTGTGGTACAATGTAAGTGAGAAGCCCTCCATACCTCAGTGTGATGGCTTCCAGGAGTGCACCTTTGTGCAGGGAGAACCCATGCTCCTCTATGGGTAAGACTGTCAGCCAGCTGGATGAGCCCTCCTCCTGTGCCAGTTCCAAAACTCTCCTCAGCAAGCCAGCTGGATGAGCCCTCCTCCTGTGCCAGTTCCAAAGCTCTCCTCAGCAAGCCAGCTGGATGAGCCCTCCTCCTGTGCCAGTTCCAAAGCTCTCCTCAGCAGTCAGCTGGATGAGCCCTCCTCCTATGCCAGTTCCAAAGCTCTCCTCAGTAAGCAAGCTGGATGAGCCCTCCTGTGCCAGTTCCAAAGCTCTCCTCAGCAAGCCAGCTGGATGAGTCCTCCTCCTGTGCCAGTTCCAAAGCTCTCCTCAGCAAGCCAGCTGGAAGAGCCCTCCTCCTGTGCCAGTTCCAAAGCTCTCCTCAGCAAGCCAGCTGGATGAGCCCTCCTCCTGTGCCAGTTCCAAAGCTCTCCTCAGCAAGCCAGCTGGATGAGTCCTCCTCCTGTGCCTGTTCCAAAGCTCTCCTCAGCAAGCCAGCTGGATGAGCCCTCCTCCTGTGCCAGTTCCAAAGCTCTCCTCAGCAAGCCTGGGAGGTTTTCTCTCAGATTGGCATCAGCATCTTTGAAATATATTCTCCTAGCAGAGGCAACTTCTGCTGCAGAAATCTGGCTGGCTATCATAAGTAATCATCCATTCTCTGCAGGACCGCTTCACTCAGAGGTTGTGTCGCTTAGAGTGAAGCCTCAAGCTCCAGTGTGGAATGCTCAGCTGGATTGAATATCTAGTCCTCCAAACCTTGCTAGTAGTATCAAAAGAGAGCACACAGAGAGACATATCTTTTGATCTCTATATCTACATGAAGTGTGCAGAATCTATGGAGCTATAAAGTGGTAACCACAAGTTTGTTTATCACCTACTAGTTGATGGTATCGTTCCCCCTTAGCAAAGGATTCGAGACAAGCTGGAGGTGTTTTGGGAGCTATAATTGGTCGGGGCAAACCATTGTATGTAGTGTTAATACACTTCCCAATGGCTGTATGATCTACATGTATACTGTGTGTCTGAAATGATAGTGACAATTGTTCTTCTCTAGCTGAAGTCAGTGGCACATCTTCCATGGAGAACTTTCATGTACAAGGTATTTAGTGTGTATTGTATTGTTAATGTGGTAGGATTTGAAGAAAAGGGGGCAGGAAGGGGGTATGAAATTTGAAGAAAAGGGGGAAGGAAGGGGTACGAGGAAATTTGAAGAAAAGGGGGCAGGAAGGGGGTATGAGGAAATTTGAAGAAAGGGGGCAGGAAGGGGATATGAGGAAATTTGAAGAAAAGGGGGCAGGAAGGGGGTATGAAATTTGAAGAAAAGGGGGAAGGAAGGATTTTTTAAAATATACTTCCTCATAGCTTCATAATCTCTCAATGAACTCTGAAAAGGTAACTTTCAAGTTGATTATTGAGAAGGTCATGGTAGCTAATGTTTCTTTATAAGTAGTGGACTAGCTGAGGAATCGTTATTGGCTAAACAGGGAGGCAGTTTTGCAACATAACCTGTCATGACGTGAAGCTAAGAAATAATAATGCATGAGGTTATACTAGACATGCGAGGAAGAGATACATAAGTTATCGTTCGGGCCATTCTAAGGCACACTACACTTTCTGAGCTTCTGCGCTTCCCATGGGAGGAGGGAAAACCTCTTGCAACCCTCCCCCCCCCCCCCCCCCCTCCCACACACACCACCATGTCCACCTGGACTGATGACATTGTATATGTACATGTACACCTGAGTATAGCTTGTTAATGAACTTGAATGAGCTCTAAATCCATTCAAAAACAAACAATAAAAAAATCCTGAATGTTGTAGAGGCTAGCCACTGAAGAGGTTGGATACTGAACACAGAGGCTAGATACTGAAGGCAGAGGCTAGTCACTGTAGGCAGAGGATAGTCACTGTAGGCAGGAGCTAGTCACTGTAGGCTAACTACTGAAAACAAGCTAGTCACTGTAGGCAGAGGATAGTCACTGTATGCAGAGGCTAGTCACTGTAGGCTAACTACTGAAAACAAGCTAGTCACTGTAGGCAGAGGCTAGTCACTGTAGGCAGAGGCTAGTCACTGTAGGCTAGCTACTGAAGACAGGCTAGTCACTGTAGGCAGAGGCTAGTCACTGTAGGCTAGCTACTGAAGACAAGGCTAGTCACTGTAGGCAGAGGCTAGTCATTGTAGGCAGAAGCTAGTCACTAGGCAGATGCTAGTCACTGTAGGCTAGCTACTGAAGACAGGCTAGTCACTGACAGTGTAGGCAGAGGCTAGTCACTGTAGGCAGAGGCTAGTCACTGAATGTAGGAGCTACAGTGTAGATACTGAAAATACTGAAAATTGAAAGTTTATTTTTGAGTGATTGTTTTTTTGGTGGTGCAATTGACCTATTTTCCTCAGACCTGTAACATGTCATGTATAATATTAGTATGTATAATAATTACATTTGTAATGCAGCTTATCTAATAGAGTAACTATATGCATACTAAACTAGTATTCCATAGGACTTCAAGTGTGTTGTCTGTCTGTCATATCTTGTATAGGCATTTAACACTTTCATTGACGATGTCTTTGCATTTATCATCACCATGCCAACTGCACATCGTATTGCTGTCTTCAGAGATGATGTGGTTTTTCTTATCTACCTCTACCAACGATGGTGGGTGTGGAAGTCATGTGACCAATACATAGTGATCATGTGACCACTAACTTGTGATATACAGTATGACAAAAAATATTTGGCAATAGCTTATGGGGACACACACTGGACCAACATCACATTTGGTGGAGGCAGGTTGAAGTAGGTTGACAATAGCTCTATGGGGACACACACTGGACCAACATCACACTGGGTGGAGGCAGGTTGAAGTAGGTTGACAATAGCTCTATGGGGACACACACTGGACCAACATCACATTTGGTGGAGGCAGGTTGAAGTAGGTTGACAATGGCTCTATGGGGACACACACTGGACCAATACCTCACTGAGTGGAGGCAGGTTGAAGTAGGTTGACAATCGCTCTATGGGGACACACACTGGACCAACATCACACTGGGTGGAGGCAGGTTGAAGTAGGTTGACAAAAGCTCTATGGGGACACACACTGGACCAACACCTCGCTGGATGGAGGAAAGTTGAGTAGGTTGACAATAGCTCTATGGGGACACACACTGGACCAACACCATACTGGGTGGAGGCAGGTTGAAGTAGGTTGACAATAGCTCTATGGGGACACACACTAGACCAACATCACATTTGGTGGAGGCAGGTTGAAGTAGGTTGACAATAGCTCTATGGGGACACACACTGGACCAACACTACACTGGGTGGAGGCAGGTTGACATAAGCTATGTACACACACGAGGATACCATTTTGTGCACAAATAATGGTGCATTGGTGTTCCCCTTGCGCAGGCTGTACCCAGTAGACAAGACAAGGGCCAACGAATTTGGGCAGACATTTGACTCGGAGATTGTAACATCCGAAAAACCAAAATCAGACTGAGAAGAAGCAGGTTGATGTTCTGGTGTGGCTTATGCAGAGCCAGTTTAACCCGAGGGATTTATGTAGCCATTGTTAGAGCATTATGCAATACCCGAGGTGTATGAATGTATATATGTATTAGCCTTCATCTGCCACTGTCAGAGGTTTTATGCAAACCCCAGCCTGTTGCATACTCGGTTGAAACAGTCAGGAGATTGCAGACTTGACACAGAGATAAAGAAAATGGAGTAGTTTCTTATAAATAATTTAGCACTCTATATATTGGTTTTTAAAATGATGGTCCACAGAAACAACAAAGAATGTATTTCGGCCAAAACTCACTTTGGCATCTTCTCAGTATTCTAAACACTCTCTGGCTTCAGCTGATTTTGACTCGAGCGTGCCTTCAATCTCTTTGGGCTGCCCACCCCCCCAAAAAAATTTCCCCCCTCAAGATCTTGTATTTCTGTGTCCACATATCTGCTGCAATTAACTTGTGTATAGTATGTTTACAATAACCTTCTCAATAATCGACTTAAAATTGTATTCTCTCGACGTTTCGACTAGATGCTCTAGCCTTCATAAGGAATGAGACGTCACTAATTTCTGGGTATTGCTACCGTAGGTTTCCCTTAAATAAACTCAATGAACTCTCTTGACATAATAACATTACAATAACCTTCTAACTTGCTGTTTGTCATAATTATAATGACCAATACACTCATAATTCTCCATGTGCGGACTTAATCTGTTCTCTGTTCAGCAAAACACCCCATGATCAGCAAAAGACTTCTGTCGTTAATATGCTAAGTGTTGTTCCAAGAAAGTCTACCTGACAAAACAAAGAACACGGCAAGAAAGAACAAGTTATTAAATTTGTGGCCCGTGTGCTATGCTAATTCTAATGTCTTCATAAAGTTCTGTATCCCAGCAGAAATGTTCGATTTAGCGTGCAGTGGATGAAGGGGACGCTTTCTCTGCGTACAGGGTTGTCAAGTTCCGAATAAATTATGTGATATCTATGACCTCATGTCACTGAAATGGGCAGGCCTGCAATGACCCATGTAAGCATGCCACTGAAATGGGTGGGCCTACAATGACCCATGTAAGCATGTCACTGAAATGGCAGGCTTGCAATGACCCATGTAAGCATGTCACTGAAATGGCATGCCTGCAATGACCCATGTAAGCATGTCACTGAAATGGCATGCCTGCAATGACCCATATAAGCATGTCACTGAAATGGGCAGGCCTGCAATGACCCATGTATGCATGTCACTGAAATGGGACAGTGCAATGACCCATGTAAGCATGTCACTGAAATGATAGGCTTGCAATGACCCATGTAAGCATGTCACTGAAATGGGCAGTGCAATGACCCATGTAAGCATGCCACTGAAATGATAGGCTTGCAATGACCCATGTAAGCATGTCACTGAAATGGGCAGGCATGTAATGACCCATGTAAGCATGTCACTGAAATGACAGGCCTGCAATGACCCATGTAAGCATGCCACTGAAATGATAGGCTTGCAATGACCCATGTAAGCATGTCACTGAAAATGACCCATGTAAGCATGTCACTGAAATGGGCAGGCATGTAATGACCCATGTAAGCATGCCACTGAAATGATAGGCTTGCAATGACCCATGTAAGCATGTCACTGAAATGGGCAGGCATGTAATGACCCATGTAAGCATGTCACTGAAATGACAGGCCTGCAATGACCCATGTAAGCATGCCACTGAAATGATAGGCTTGCAATGACCCATGTAAGCATGTCACTGAAATGGGCAGGCATGTAATGACCCATGTAAGCATGCCACTGAAATGATAGGCTTGCAATGACCCATGTAAGCATGTCACTGAAATGGGCAGGCATGTAATGACCCATGTAAGCATGTCACTGAAATGACAGGCCTGCAATGACCCATGTAAGCATGCCACTGAAATGATAGGCTTGCAATGACCCATGTAAGCATGTCACTGAAATGGGGGGCAGGCATGTAATGACCCATGTAAGCATGTCACTGAAATGGGCAGGCATGTAATGACCCATGTAAGCATGTCACTGAAATGACAGGCCTGCAATGACCCATGTAAGCATGCCAGTGAAATGGCAGGCTTGTAATGACCCATGTAAGCATGTCACTGAAATGACAGGCTTGCAATGACCCATGTAAGCATGTCTCTGAAATGGGCAGTGCAATGACCCATGTAAGCATGCCACTGAAATGGGCAGGCATGTAATGACCCATGTAAGCATGTCACTGAAATGGGCAGGCATGTAATGACCCATGTAAGCATGTCACTGAAATGACAGGCCTGTAATGACCCATGTAAGCATGTCACTGAAATGACAGGCCTGCAATGACCCATGTAAGCATGTCACTGAAATGACAGGCTTGCAATGACCCATGTAAGCATGTCACTGAAATGACAGGCTTGCAATGACCCATGTAAGCATGTCACTGAAATGGGCAGTGCAATGACCCATGTAAGCATGTCACTGAAATGGGTGGGCCTACAATGACCCATGTAAGCATGTCACTGAAATGGCAGGCTTGCAATGACCCATGTAAGCATGCCACTGAAATGGGCAGGCCTACAACGGTCCTTTTCAGTGGCAAGTAGTCGGTCATAGTATCTCGCTCGTTCAGATATTCGGAACTTCACAACCCTGACATCAGGGCTATATTATATATGTAGGCCGAGGAAGTCTTGCCTGTTTGTCTCTACCTCAGACACTACCATTATGTCTCAAGGCAATGGGGAGAATAACAGACCCTCCAAGGACATTGACCACACCCACCATGAATATAATTATATATAGTTAGTAGTATCAGAGCATAAACTGCAGCTATGTAGATGCTGCGTCAGGTAGCAGCTGGATTTTCCTGGCTTGTCAGATGTGAAGTGAAGCGCTGACTTGTGTATGGGCCAGGTGTAGCAGCTGCTAAGGAGGAGCCTTTAGTCCCACATGGCAGCTGCTAAGGAGGAGCCTTTAGTCTAACAGTGCTGTAGCCAGTTGTAAATTGACAGCTGCTATAGTATATAAGGAGGAGCCTTTAATTGGGGGGGGGGGGGGGGGGGATTGTATTTTAAATTTTTTTAAATTTTTACCTGTGGTTACAACTTTAGAGCTCCGTAGATTCTGCAAACTTCATGGTATGGACTTGATATATAGCTCAAAAGATAGGTCTCTCTGTGTGCTCTCTTTTGATATTAAAAATATTTCATAGGTATAACCATAGGCAAGTTACTAGACCCTAAAGCGAGTTAGCTAGAGGAAGCTCTAGCGCATACAATCACCGTTGCGTTAAAAATTTACCTGGTCAGACACGTGGTGCAAAATTGAAGGCGTTGATTTTCAACGCCCTCAATTTTCCACCCGCGCGCTTGACCAGGTAATAAATAGTCTCACAGTGCCGTAGCCAGTACATTTCCGGGACAAACACCAAATCCGTGCGGGACACATTTTATCAAGTGCAAATCCGGGACCGTACCGGAGCTTCCGGGACAGTTGGAGGGTATGTAATAAGGGTGCTGGGTGTGCCAAGAACACATCTCGGCTATATATATATTGTCCCTATTGGTATATTGTCCCTATAGGAAGAGCAGCAAGTGTGAGAGAACTATAGACATGTTTATTCCTGATGAAGGTTAGAGCATCAAGTCTCTCTTTCTCAATGCATATATATTCATTAGGCACACACCTCTTCCAATATTCATGGGTCACACACCTCTTCCAGAGATGCACTCGTGCATATTCATGATTCCAGAGATGCACTTAATCATCATCACTAAGCACTCTTCCAGAGATGCACTTATGTACATTCATGATGCACACACCTCTCTCAGAGATGCACTTATGCACACATATGCACATGCACTTATGCATACATATTCATGCACAGGTACAAGGTCTGGTGTCCAGAAGATAATATGCAGTGAAGGCCCTCATTTGTGTGTTGGCTGTATTTGCCTTGGCACCTGACCATAAAAGCTGGCGGCATGGAAAGCCTTCCCGTGGAGATGGCAGCTCTCTGTTGATGTTTTCTACTTCTTTTTCCATAGCAGAAAAAGTAAACAGCGATTTGCTGACAACTGCCATTTACTTTTTTGATCTGTCCAACCACCTTTGCACCACTTGTCATTCAAGTCGCCTGCATTGTGTGATTCTTATATTGCTGAGTTGATATTCTTTGAAGTTGTTGATAAGTTGACAAAATCCTCTCGTCAAGCCTGTTCTTCCTTTCCCTCTCGTATATACTTCCATCCATGGATAGATTTAGCAGACTTTTTCCCCAAAAGTTCAAAGAGAAGACCACTTGTCGATTGTGCCAGGAGGTTAGTTCGCCTGTATGCTTCCAACCTCCTCAAAACTGATGTCATCAAAGCAGCTGAAAATGATCTTAGCACTCTTAATTTAGCTGTGGAGGCCAATTGGTCATGATACTTGGCCAGTTAGAAGCAGATGATCCAAAGCCATTTGATACAGGGTTCATTTAGTTATAAAAATATCATTTACACACATTTTTTACATTTTTTTTAATGACAGACAAAAACAAAGTCACGGAGGTGGAGATGGACCCAATCAAGAAAAATGCTCAAGAAATTTCCCTTTGGCGATTCCCTCTTTGAAGGATTTGGAAAATCAGAATCTGTATGTTTGTCTTTGCTCTAGTTAGAGATTTCCACATTAAAGGTCTAACTGATTCTACCTCCCTGGACAAATTGATTCTTAGATTTTAAACTGTCACCAGCAGATCACCCTCCCATTGACAAGTACAAGTAAGCTGACAACACAGAGACGTCGAGCAGGATTTTTTTGTTGAGGTTAGCAAGCTGAAAACCTTGGATAATGAGGCGAGATTTTGTTGCTTGGTTACCTCATGACAGATCTTCTCAACATTCCCATTTCTAATGCAGACTCAGAGAGGGCTTTTCAATCCTCAGAAAAATCCAGAGGATTTGACCAAGAAGTTTAACAGCGTACGGAGTGCAAGAAAGCTTCCTCTAAAGCCATTAAAAATACCAAGTGTCTCATATTCTGTTTTTGTTTACACTTTGATTGTGTCATTTAATTGATATAATCAGGTGTGGTCAGGGTGTGGCTTTTTTGTTGAAAAATGAGCTCAGTATAATTATAGCAAAAGCTATTTAGAGCCTTACATGCACGATAACATGATAGGTAGAAAAATGATTGAAGTTAGGCGAAGAATTGTAATAAATCGTTTGAAGGAAGAGAGTGAAGACGAGGATCTAATGGAGGTTGGGAGTGAGTTCCAAAGAGCTGTGGCGGATGGAACGAAGGAAGACTGCATGGATGCAGTGCAGGAGAATGGGATTATGATGTTCGATGGGTGGTATTGGTGAGAAGACATGAGTAGAGTAGGAGCTAATTGGATGGAGTCTGGAGGAAAATGGATGTAATTGTTTATTATTTTGTAAATTAGAAGGAGCTTGGCCTGAGCAAATCTATTTGAGAGTGTAGGAAGTTTAAAGGAGGTTGGATGCATAGTCAGAAGTCCATTGGCGAGTACAGAGTCTGAGTGCAAATGCTGAATGTGTTCTAAGGATTTTGAATTACAAGAAGAGGGAGGAGGTGACCACAGAGGAACAGTAACTTAGATGAGGGAGAACTAATGTTTTGTAAAGTTTAGTTGGCGTATGAGAGGATAAGTGATGGTATAGGTTGCAATAAATTAACCCTATCGTGTTCCTTGATTTAGTGCGTACTTTGCTAATGTGCAGGTTCCAGGAGAGGTTACAGGTGAAAGTTACTCCTAAGTATGTAAATGAAGTGCCGAGATCAAGAGGAGTACTATTGAGGACTAATACAGTGGAGTATGAGGATGCGAGGGGTTTACGAGAGATCATCAAGTACTTGCTCTTATTAGAGTTAATTATTAGGAGACAGGAAGATAGCCATGATGATATAGTGTCAATGTCTGACTGCACTGAATCTAAGGAAGAGGTTGAAGAGAATGGATGGGAGAGGAGGATGTCGTCTGCATAGAGAGTAAGTGTAGAAGATGTCGAGAGTGGGAGCTTTGCAATATCGTTAATGTAAAGAACAAAGAGAAGAGGACCGAGAATAGATCCTTGAGGTACTCCAGAGGATGCATGACATGTCCAGAGGATGCATGACATGAAGAAGAGAGAGCACCAGAGATAGCGACACTCTACGACCAGGCCGTAAGATAGGAAGTGAGCCCAGAGGAGGTGAGAAGAAATATTAAGTGAGGACAGAGTGTTTAAGAGTGATCTATGCAGCACAGAGTTAACCCTTTCACTGCGCATACCCGGTAGTACCGGGTAGAAAAATATATCGCTGAATTGGGTAGTACCGGGTATGTGAAAATAATCATTTTTAAAATTCCGCGTGCACTGCACGTGCCAGCTATTGTTTTTTCTATGAACTAGAGATGACTTCCACTTGGAAAGTCGTGTTTCCCAGCAGTAGGCAGCGAAATGACGTGAGCGCGGCCTCAGCAGGCAACGAAGTTGTGGACCAGACAGCGTGGACAACTTTGATTTGGACGATACAGGTAATTAGTTTCCAACAGTTGACTACGATAATGCCGACAGTGATTGGGAGTATTCCATGGACGAGACCGATGATTTGCTCGACTTGGGCGGCCCTGCACAGGGCCAAGGTGACAATGCCATGTCTGTAGATTGAAACGACATCAATGTGACAAAAATAAATGGCTGCTAAGGGTTACATAGCCAGATAAATGTTCAAAACACATTAGAAAATATGCATGTGAACATGAAATACCTGCATTCCATGATCCCAGAAGGTGTGGAGTATAAATGACTAATTGTTGGGAAAAACACTTGTTACAGTGATTTGTTTGGAAATTTCATGTTTTTTCATGATTCTGCCGACGAACATTGTTTTTTGTCTGTTTTTGAATAAAATGATGAAAATAATTCAATATTGATGTTTTTATTCATTTTATGTATCTTCATCATTATCCAGTGGAAAAAAACGGCATCCCATAAGAATTTCTTGGAGAAAAAGTAGTTTTTATCACCGATTTGATGATAAAAGGGAAATCCAATATGGCCGCCATTAGGTCACATGACCACCTAATTATTCAAAATACCAAATTTCAATTTTTCCCCCATAGGCCAACCTCTTGCCCACCCAAACACACAAAAAGAATTTCAAAATAACCTCTTAGTCTTTTTTTGGCATTGATTTCAAAATCACCTTTTTTCCTCAAGAAAAGAGCCAGCACAGGGGGGGGGTATTTACCTGCAGCAGTGAAAGGGTTAAAATCTTTCTTGACGTCTAGAAAGACTGACTTGTGGGCAGACTTGTGGGCATCCAGCGAAGTAAGCCAGGATTGAGTTACGTTAAGTATTGCTATTTCAGTAGACGGACCTGGGCGAAATTCGAACTGAACGTTTGACAAAACATCTTGTATGGTGATAAGTTTGTGTAAATATGTGGCATTCTAATACCTTGCTTATTAGGGATAATAAGGAGATTGGACGATAATCCTTGGGGAAAGACAAGGGTGATGTTTTTGGGATAGGAACTACAAAGGAATGCTTCCAGTCAGTGGGTAGTACACCAGTAGAGAGGAAGATAAGAGAACGAGGAATTGATATGGATGCAGCTGTGGGATCTAAGCATTCTGACAAGAGATAGCCAGTTGATTTCTCCGAATGCAAATTAGAAGACCTAACAATCTCGTCCGGTGTTTTGCACCTATGGGCACGGCACTTGGCCATTTTGTCTAGGGAATATGCATATTATATAGTATTTTCCTGTACATGCGTCCTACATGTTGGCGACGGTAGCTCACAAGTCACGCACTTCCCCCCCTCCTCCATATTTCCATCAATAACTGTCGAAAATGAAAATTGTTGAGAGGGGAGGTTTGCAGTCTCTGATTACTGGTAGTGGCGAAGGTTTGCAGTCTCTGATTGCAGGGAGTGGTGGCAGTTTGCAGTCTCTGATTGCTGGTAGTGGCGAAGGTTTGCAGTCTCTGATTGCTCGTTTTATTAATTCTAATTTTAATGTAAGTTTGTGTCTGGAACATGAAGTGGTGAAGATCATTAGCACCACAAGCATATCAAGATATACTGACCTTGGCAACGGGTAGCGGAAGCCCAAGTCAGTCCTTTCTGCTGCGGCTATTTTGGGGACTTTGCCTTAAGATTATTTGCTCTCATTTGTTGGCTTTTTGTGTTATGGCTTTTTGTGTTAGGGCATAATTATAATTTTTTCTGTTACTTCTAATGTAAAATGTATTTATTATAAATCGCATGAGTTAATTAGGTGTTAATGAATTCTGATATTGCCTTTATCATGTGTAAATTACGTGATAAAATAATCAATGACTTTGCCAGCAAAGCCTAACACAGGAGTTATACATTGCTATATAGCTCAATAAGTTAAAAAAATTAATACATCTATTATAATATAATTATGTAAAAAAATAATCACATATCGAGAGAAATCATAGGGTCATGAATAAAAATAAGATGAAGAATTTTAGTTACTCAAGAAGATTCTGCCGACATGTGAACTATGTACCGCAGAGCCGTCAGGAAAGATGTCAAACAGAATCCTTCCTCACCCATAATGTATCTACACATAAACAACAACAACAACAACATATGTAACTACGTGAACAAGGGCAGGACAACAACATCCCTTTCCCTCAAACTTCAACCTCCCTTTTGTCAGCTATTGCGGGAAACTTCAAATTGCCTCATACATATAGCCACACCCTCACACTATCGTAAAATATGAACATGATTCACTAATGGGTATGAATAACTTTCGCTTAGTTATATTTGTCATCATCCAATTCTCTCACTAGTTATATTTGACATCCAATTCTCTCACTAGTTATATTTGTCATCATCCAATTCTCTCACTAGTTATATTTGTCATCATCCAATTCTCTCACTAGTTATATTTGTCATCATCCAATTCTCTCACTAGTTATATTTGTCATCATCCAATTCTCTCACTAGTTATATTTGTCATCATCCAATTCTCTCACTAGTTATATTTGTCATCATCCAATTCTCTCACTAGTTATATTTGTCATCATCCAATTCTCTCACTAGTTATATTTGTCATCATCCAATTCTCTCACTAGTTATATTTGTCATCATCCAATTCTCTCACTAGTTATATTTGTCATCATCCAATTCTCTCACTAGTTATATTTGTCATCATCCAATTCTCTCACTAGTTATATTTGTCATCATCCAATTCTCTCACTAGTTATATTTGTCATCATCCAATTCTCTCACTAGTTATATTTGTCATCATCCAATTCTCTCACTAGTTATATTTGTCATCATCCAATTCTCTCACTAGTTATATTTGTCATCATCCAATTCTCTCACTAGTTATATTTGTCATCATCCAATTCTCTCACTAGTTATATTTGTCATCATCCAATTCTCTCACTAGTTATATTTGTCATCATCCAATTCTCTCACTAGTTATATTTGTCATCATCCAATTCTCTCACTAGTTATATTTGTCATCGTCCAATTCTCTCACTAGTTATATTTGTCATCATCCAATTCTCTCACTAGTTATATTTGTCATCATCCAATTCTCTCACTAGTTATATTTGTCATCATCCAATTCTCTCACTAGTTATATTTGTCATCATCCAATTCTCTCACTAGTTATATTTGTCATCATCCAATTCTCTCACTAGTTATATTTGTCATCATCCAATTCTCTCACTAGTTATATTTGTCATCATCCAATTCTCTCACTAGTTATATTTGTCATCATCCAATTCTCTCACTAGTTATATTTGTCATCATCCAATTCTCTCACTAGTTATATTTGTCATCATCCAATTCTCTCACTAGTTATATTTGTCATCATCCAATTCTCTCACTAGTTATATTTGTCATCGTCCAATTCTCTCGCTAGTTATATTTGTCATCGTCCAATTCTCTCACTAGTTATATTTGTCATCATCCAATTCTCTCACTAGTTATATTTGTCATCATCCAATTCTCTCACTAGTTATATTTGTCATCATCCAATTCTCTCACTAGTTATATTTGTCATCATCCAATTCTCTCACTAGTTATATTTGTCATCATCCAATTCTCTCACTAGTTATATTTGTCATCATCCAATTCTCTCACTAGTTATATTTGTCATCATCCAATTCTCTCACTAGTTATATTTGTCATCATCCAATTCTCTCACTAGTTATATTTGTCATCATCCAATTCTCTCACTAGTTATATTTGTCATCATCCAATTCTCTCACTAGTTATATTTGTCATCATCCAATTCTCTCACTAGTTATATTTGTCATCATCCAATTCTCTCACTAGTTATATTTGTCATCATCCAATTCTCTCACTAGTTATATTTGTCATCATCCAATTCTCTCACTAGTTATATTTGTCATCATCCAATTCTCTCACTAGTTATATTTGTCATCATCCAATTCTCTCACTAGTTATATTTGTCATCATCCAATTCTCTCACTAGTTATATTTGTCATCATCCAATTCTCTCACTAGTTATATTTGTCATCATCCAATTCTCTCACTAGTTATATTTGTCATCATCCAATTCTCTCACTAGTTATATTTGTCATCATCCAATTCTCTCACTAGTTATATTTGTCATCATCCAATTCTCTCACTAGTTATATTTGTCATCATCCAATTCTCTCACTAGTTATATTTGTCATCATCCAATTCTCTCACTAGTTATATTTGTCATCATCCAATTCTCTCACTAGTTATATTTGTCATCGTCCAATTCTCTCACTAGTTATATTTGTCATCGTCCAATTCTCTCACTAGTTATATTTGTCATCGTCCAATTCTCTCACTAGTTATATTTGTCATCGTCCAATTCTCTCACTAGTTATATTTGTCATTGTCCAATTCTCTCACTAGTTATATTTGTCATCGTCCAATTCTCTCACTAGTTATATTTGTCATCGTCCAATTCTCTCACTAGTTATATTTGTCATCGTCCAATTCTCTCACTAGTTATATTTGTCATCGTCCAATTCTCTCACTAGTTATATTTGTCATCGTCCAATTCTCTCACTAGTTATATTTGTCATCATCCAATTCTCTCACTAGTTATATTTGTCATCATCCAATTCTCTCACTAGTTATATTTGTCATCATCCAATTCTCTCACTAGTTATATTTGTCATCATCCAATTCTCTCACTAGTTATATTTGTCATCATCCAATTCTCTCACTAGTTATATTTGTCATCATCCAATTCTCTCACTAGTTATATTTGTCATCATCCAATTCTCTCACTAGTTATATTTGTCATCATCCAATTCTCTCACTAGTTATATTTGTCATCATCCAATTCTCTCACTAGTTATATTTGTCATCATCCAATTCTCTCACTAGTTATATTTGTCATCATCCAATTCTCTCACTAGTTATATTTGTCATCATCCAATTCTCTCACTAGTTATATTTGTCATCATCCAATTCTCCACTAGTTATATTTGTCATCATCCAATTCTCTCACTAGTTATATTTGTCATCATCCAATTCTCTCACTAGTTATATTTGTCATCATCCAATTCTCTCACTAGTTATATTTGTCATCATCCAATTCTCTCACTAGTTATATTTGTCATCATCCAATTCTCTCACTAGTTATATTTGTCATCATCCAATTCTCTCACTAGTTATATTTGTCATCATCCAATTCTCTCACTAGTTATATTTGTCATCATCCAATTCTCTCGTTTTGTCGTACGTTTGGAACTCTTTAACTAATTGCAGTATTTCTCTGTTACATTTTAGCCGGTTGCTGTGTGGCATCAAATAATTACGTTGTGTGAGGTAAATTAGATCTCTTAGTGTGATGTGTACTAGAGGCCTGTATCTGAGCCTGAAGGACAGAGTGCCCAATGGGAAAACACTATCTTAGCTACCTGTCACAAAAGAGTACAGCCTTGTACTGTACTGCAGTACTCACTTGGGCCAACTAGTCCCTAGTCACATAGAAATACCATCTAGCATTCATGATTTCTTTGATGCTGCTATACCGATGCAAAGTTGGACAGCAGAGGCCTACATGTTTTACCCAAGTATCACCGAATGGTTGACTTCTTTGATGCTGTTACGCTGATGGAGACTTGAGCAGGAGAGGCCTACATGCTTGACCCAAGTATCACTGAATGGTTGACTTCTTTGATGCTGCTATGCTGATGGAGACTTGGACAGAAGAGGCCTACATGCTTGACCTGAACCTACCAAGTCCCTGGATGTTAGACGCCGCCAAGCACTAACAAAGGTAAAAGGCAAGCCACATCTTTGTCAATTCATTTTGAACAGGAAGTGTAGCTGACCAAGTTGGCTGACTCTAAAACTACGCATGAAAATGAGATTTGTTGTAGGTGCATCCCTATGCTAATAAAGTGTAGCGACTCCCACCTCAATGTCTCGCCTCCCTTCAACCCTCTCCACGCACGGGAAGAGGGGCGTGGCACAAGGTGGGGATTTAAAAATCTCACCAACCATAATAATGCTCTTCTCCCCCGGGACCGGACAATGCTAGCAGCTTGGAGTTGCCATTTTCTCGCATGGTTAGCTTTGGCTTCAGCATTTAGTGTGAATACGCAGCAGGGAGAGTGCCAGTAGAGAAGAGGAGCAACGCACTTCATCATAGCAACACTGAGCAGGAGTTGAGATATGGTCTTATGCCGCAGTAAGGAGGCACTCTGCTGTCTCAGTGCCAGTAGAGAAGAGGAGCAACGCACCTCATCGTAGCAACACTGAGTGTTAAGATATGGTCTTATGCTACAAGAAGCAGTGTGTAGTCTCCATTCTAAAATGGCACAGCCATACCTCATACTCAAGACAATGCTGTCGGTTGTCATACATGTATCTCTTCTTATGCTACTGATCAAATGCAGCGACTCTATTTTACTATGTTGAGATGTTGCAGGGATCTTGAGATGTTGCAGGGACCTTGCAGTGACCTTGGGATGTTGCAGGGACCTTGGGATGTTGCAGGGATCTTGAGATGTTGCAGGGACCTTGAAATGTTGCAGGGATCTTGGGATATTGATGGGATCTTGAGATGTTGCAGGGACCTTGGAATGTTGCAGGGACCCAGGGACCTTGGGATGTTGCAGGGATCTTGAGATGTTGCAGGGACCTTGAGATGTTGCAGGGACCTTGAGATGTTGCAGGGACCTTGAGATGTTGCAGGGACCTTGAGATGTTGCAGGGACCTTGAGATGTTGCAGGGATCTTGAGATGTTGCCGGGACCTTGAGATGTAGGGACCTTGAGATGTTGCAGGGACCTTGAGATGTTGCAGGGATCTTGAGATGTTGTAGAGATGTTGTAGAGATCTTGAGATGTTGCAGGGACCTTGGGCTGTTGCGGGGACCTTGAGATCTTGCAGGGATCTTGAGATGTTGCAGGGACCTTGGCTATGAAGTGGGAAAGAGGAAGAGGCTCCATCAAGGAGCAGCCACTACCTCCAGCACTACGTCGGCTACAGGACTCCCCAAAACTTCCCCATGCCATCTGATGCAGAACTGCTTGATGGTGATTCTGTTGGTTCCTGGCCATCCTCGGTGTGAGATGAAGACGTCTGTGATGGCCACATCAATCAAAACATACAATTGTAGAATTTCATGCGCTTCACTCGGCCGGTAATATCCCCTTAGCTGGTCACGTCTGTCACCACCTCCCCGTTACATATGTGTACATACTGTATGCTTGTGGGGCAAGGGGAAGTTCACATCCTCTTCACTGCCACCACTTCGCTGCGCCTAAGGACCAATGTGACTCTGGGGATCATGGGATCATGACGACCTTCCTGCCGAATGCAATGGCACTTACTTTTCCAGATGTGTGGTGAGTGTCTCGCCTCTAAGAATGTTAGAAGTTGATAAATTGAGTACTCCATAGTTGATGGTGATGATGTATGCATAAATGTGATATGAAGCGATGGAATGTGTCTTGAGTTATGATTTCTTCAACACAGATGCCGCTCCAGTCCAGGCCCACGAGGCAGTATGATGTAAAGAATTTGCAAAAATAGCCATAGTGGCATTTCCCTAGGAGATCTTCAGTGTTATCTTTGACAACTCGTATTCCTAGCTGGTGTTCGATGGCACTTGTTCCCCACCCACCCAACCTCCAAGTAGACCTTGAACTGTGAGAAATAGCCTTTTCAGCCGTCAGCCAGAATCAACAAGTTGATGCTTGATTTGATGGATTTATAGGTACTTGCTATTTCAGGGAGGTTCAGGGAGGACTAACCACCAGCTTCTTCAATGGCTGCCTAATCATTTGGGATGCACAGGGCTAGAAACTTGTGCAATGGCTGCCTCATCGTTTGGGATGCACAGGACTGGAAACTGATGCAATGGCTGCCTCATTGTTTGGGATGCACAGGACTGGAAACTGGTGGAAGTGGGTGATGAGTAGTTACATCTTCTCTAGCCTGTCTTAGTATGTGGCCAGGTCCTCTCTGGGAAGGAGTTTGAATTGTCCACAAAGTGAAGGGATCCAGAAATGTGCCCCTCAAAATTGTCTGGGCTTTTGGTCCCAAGTTATGAGTGGCCTCTTCCAATAGTCATCGGTCGAAAGCTGGTGGTCGAGGGCCATTAGAATACTGAGCCTGTGAAGGCTTGGATATCCTCTTCTGTAATTGCTGCTTCCAAAACAAAAATGTTTCTGCACTCTGACCTCTTCAGAAAATGCTTGGTCTGATACACAACCACTTTAAGTGTGGAAAACCGTTCAACCGTGCAGCGGTGAAATCGTGATTCAAGAATTATAGGGGGAGTGGCTAATTTTCTACTGGAGGCGATGTCCGTGTGGAAGACGGAGTGGATGATGGAATTTGAGGACGCAGCAAGCGAAGGAGAGGGAACAGAGGAGGCTGCTGGCCAAGTTTGAGGTTAGGGTGCAGAAGTGGATGTGGTTGAGAGAGAAGGTGGTACCGGGTGTGAAGAGTGGCTGGGGAATAGCTCTGCAGTGCACTGGAATAGATGTGCCGAGGAAGGCAGAGAAGCAGGCTAGCTGCAGGTGCAGCAGGTGAGGATCAATGAGCATCTCTGTTATCAAACGATGATCGACTCGAATCTGTAGGTCATCCAGAAGTAAGAAAAATGGCACAACCCATTACTTTAGAGGAGACAATCCTTCTAACTACCGGCCCATTTCCTTACTCTCTATAGTTAGTAAGCTGCTTGAAAAGCATGTTCACCCTCTCCTTTACAAATTCTGTATATTGAACACAATATTATCTCAATTTGGTTTTCTTCCCCATCGGTCCACTTCAGTCCTTTCACTCTCTTCTTCAAACTAATAAATTGGTTGGTACTTGTTTTCTAGATCTCAAAAAGGCCTTTGATTCTGTTCCTCACAAACCGTTAATTGATCTTCTTTCCTTCCTGCACTTCCCTCCTTACCTCACTAACTGGCTTCACTCCTATCTTTCAGCACGTTCGCAGCAAGTGATGTCACAGGCACCACCTCCTCACCTGTGCCTGTATCTTCTGGTGCCCCTCAGGGATCTATAATCTGTCCTCTCCTCTTTATCACTTATGTCAATGGAGTGTGTAATGTGCCCTAGTCTGTCTCCTCTAAGCTTATTCTCTACGGCGATGATATCCTTCTTTTTGGTTCCATCAATTCTCATTCTGATTTTTCAGAAAGTGTGGTATCACTCTTCCCAATCTCTCACACCTAATCTTATGAAATCACTTATTTCATATAAACAATCAAGTCTTTGCCACTTGTGTGTATCACTGGTTCTCCAATTCAGTTAGTGATTGAGTTCAAGTACCTGGGAATCCTCTTTTCTTCATCTCTATCCTGGACCATTGTTACAGCTCTTCCAAGACCCATAAATTACTCGGCCTTCTCTACCATCACTTCTACTGCTATTCAGACACTAATAATCTTCTTCACCTCTACACTTCTCTTATCCGTCCTCATCTGGAGTAGTGTTCTTTCCTCTGGGACCCTCAATCATCTTACCTTTCATCTCATCTTAAGAGAATACAAAACTTCACCTGTAAATTATGTAGTAAACATTGGTCCTCGGATGAACCTTCTCTTCTCACTAAGTTTCATCTTCCATCTCTATCCTCTCGCTGCTGTAATGCCAAACTTATCTTCTTCTTCAAACTCTTTCATGATAACATAGATTTTCCTTCTAGCCTCCCACCATGTCAACTAACTCCCTGCTACAACCTCCAATCCTACCACCCAGTAATAGTCTGCTAATCCCATACAGAACTGTCTGCTTACCCCCCCTGCCACTACTAGGCTCTGGAACTCCCTCCCTAATTAACTTGGACAATTAAGCACTATATTCAACATTCCTTATCAGTACTTAACTTTTGACTACTCAACTATAATCAACTTAATATGTTCCTCCATGTATTTGTTTACTTAGTTCTGCTCTTCATATTAACACAAAACACAACTTTGTCCGCTGGTCCACCATGAGTGAGGTAAGGGGACTAACACACTAACACATTTAAATAATGTTTGGTAAGTCAAACCTCGCATAAAATCAAAAAACACATGAGGATTAGCAGTATGGATGATGGCCTTTCTGCACTCAGTTGGCAGAGAGATGAAGGTATCTTTGCCTGAAGCAAGAGTAGATATTGCTTCAATCTGCTTAGGTTTTAGCCCCAAGATACACCTCGGCATCACAGCTGTGGTAATAGCAGGTCACCAACTCCGCAAAACTCCAACGCACTGTACTCTTGTGAAACTCCGACAACCAAGTCCCAAGTCATGTGACTAATAAAATACATATTTTATTTGTGTGACAATGTGCCACGACTTCTTGGCAACCCGGAACAAAATACTCCAGGGCCACACTAGCTGTGCTCTCTTCAGCACCAACTGCTGCCACACTAGCTGTGATCTCTTCAGCACCAACTGCTGCCACACTAGCTGTGCTCTCTTCAGCACCAACTGCTGCCACACTAGCTGTGACCTCTTCAGCACCAACTGCTGCCACACTAGCTGTACTCTCTTCAGCACCAACTGCTACCACACTAGCTGTGATCTCTTCAGCACCAACTGCTACCACACTAGCTGTGATCTCTTCAGCACCAACTGCTGCCACACTAGCTGTGATCTCTTCAGCACCAACTGCTGCCACACTAGCTGTGCTCTCTTCAGCACCAACTGCTGCCACACTAGCTGTGATCTCTTCAGCACCAACTGCTGCCACACTAGCTGTGATCTCTTCAGCACCAACTGCTGCCACACTAGCTGTGATCTCTTCAGCACCAACTGCTGCCACACTAGCTGTGCTCTCTTCAGCACCAACTGCTACCACACTAGCTGTGCTCTCTTCAGCACCAACTGCTGCCACACTAGCTGTGATCTCTTCAGCACCAACTGCTGCCACACTAGCTGTGATCTCTTCAGCACCAACTGCTGCCACACTAGCTGTGATCTCTTCAGCACCAACTGCTGCCACACTAGCTGTGCTCTCTTCAGCACCAACTGCTACCACACTAGCTGTGATCTCTTCAGCAGCAAGATTTGTTAGGACTGCATACAGAAGATCATTCACACTTTACATTACACACACACACAATGCTCTGCATGAGACCACACAAGTATGTTTATACTCCATGCAACCCTTTACCAGACAAATATCAATATTTGGAGAGGGACTTACCCCTCCTGGATGAACTCCTCCATGATGGAACACTCCGAGATCAGCTGAGGCATTCCGGAACGCAAGATCACGAAACTCAAAATGGGTAGCATGTCGTCCACACCTCTGCAGGGTCAAGTGTGGCAGGGAGATACAGGAAGTTAGGACGAGGGGAGGAAATGGAGGGGCATACGTCGTTAAGATAAACAGGAGGGAAAAAAATTGTTTTGTGTAAATGTTGAATGTTGAATTAATTAGTTTATGCAAAATGTTGAATTAATTAGTTTTTTGTTGTTTGTGTAAAATGTTGAATTAATTAATTAAATTAGTTTGTGTAAAATAATTAGTTAAATTAGTTTTTGTTGTTTGTGTAAATTTTGTTTGTGTAAAAGTTGAATTAATTAGTTTAATTAGTTTTTGTTGTTTGTGTACTTGTCATTCTATTGTTAAGTAGAGAGCAAAAACAACAAACAAGTCGGCAGACGCAAGCAACAACAAATCTAGGATAACATGGACATTGGAAGAGAGACAATGGTAAGAAAATAATGAGCAAAAACAACAGCAGCAGACCACACCTACATTTGTAATGACATGGCAACGGGTCATGTGGTGACGCTTAAGTTTTACACCGCCTTATATGGGCCGAGAGAAGAAGCTGACACTATCAGTTATAACAAGTAGGACAGCCTACCTGCCTGCCACCAGGACACAGGCTGAGTGAGACAACCTGCCTGCCATCAGGACACAGGCTGAGTGGGACAGCCTACCTGTCTGCCAGCAGGCCACAGGCTGAGTAGGACAGCCTACCTGCCTGCCATCAGGACACAGGCTGAGTGGGACAGTCTACCTGCCTGCCACCAGGACACAGGCTGAGTGGGACAGCCTACCTGCCTGCCAACAGGACACAGGCTGAGTAGGACATCCTACCTGCCTGCCAACAGGACACAGGCTGAGTAGGACAGCCTACCTGCCTGCCATCAGGACACAGGCTGAGTGGGACAGCCTACGTGCCTGCCACCAGGACACAGGCTGAGTAGGACAGCCTACCTGCCTGCCATCAGGACACAGGCTGAGTGGGACAGCCTACCTGCCTGCTACCAGGACACAGGCTGAGTGGGACAGCCCAGGACACAGGCTGAGTAGGACAGCCTACCTGCCTGCCATCAGGACACAGGCTGAGTGGGACAGCCTACGTGCCTGCCACCAGGACACAGGCTGAGTAGGACAGCCTACCTGCCTGCCACCAGGACACAGGCTGAGTGGGACAGCCTACCTGCCTGCCAACAGGACACAGGCTGAGTGGGACAGCCTACCTGCCTGCCATCAGGACATAGGCTGAGTAGGACAACCTACCTGCCTGCCACCAGGACACAGGCTGAGTAGGACAGCCTACCTGCCTGCCATCAGGACACAGGCTGAGTCTACCTGCCTGCCACCAGGACACAGGACAGCCTACCTGCCTGCCACCAGGACACAGGCTGAGTAGGACAGCCTACCTGCCTGCCATCAGGACACAGGCTGAGTGGGACAGCCTACCTGCCTGCCACCAGGACACAGGCTGAGTAGGACAGCCTACCTGCCTGACATCAGGACACAGGATGAGTGGGACAGCCTACCTGCCTGCTACCAGGACACAGGCTGAGTGGGACAGCTCAGGACACAGGCTGAGTAGGACAGCCTACCTGCCTGCCACCAAGACACTACCTGCCTGCCGCCAGGACACAGGCTGAGTGGGACAGCCTACCTGCCTGCTATCAGGACACAGGCTGAGTAGGATAGCCTACCTGCCTGCCACCAGGACACAGGCTGAGTAGGACAGCCTACCTGCCTGCCATCAGGACACAGGTTGAGAGGGACAGCCTACCTGGCTGCCATTAGGACACAGGCTGAGACTACCTGCCTGCCACCAGGACACAGGCTGAGTAGGACAGCCTACCTGCCTGCTACCAGGCTCCCTTTTGCTCAATGCTACATAAGAGCTCCGACGACCCCATCTTGACCAAGAAGCAAGTGACGCCGACTGTCAGTAGCCGTTCAGTTTGTTCAGAGTGAGCATGACAACATACTGTAGCCACCTAAAGTAGGTGGAGCCTCTCTATTTAAAGTAAACTATTTCTTTAGA
Source organism: Cladorhizidae sp. MBARI D1340-BT2 (assembly GCA_028752905.1). Lineage (NCBI taxonomy): Eukaryota > Metazoa > Porifera > Demospongiae > Poecilosclerida > Cladorhizidae > Cladorhizidae sp. MBARI D1340-BT2. The sequence goes on along the minus strand of JAQNBH010000018.1, from coordinate 4,597,742 downwards.
GATCTGGCCTACTGGACGAGAAGGCCAGGCCAATTATATGGCAACAACAGCATACGCCCATCCAAGGATTTCATTAATCTTAAAAAAGGGAATGAAATATTTGCAGTGATATACACGTGCCTAGACATGTGTCTAGACAGTAATACATACAGATAGAGATAGATACTGGAGCATTAGAGATGAGGTTACTTGACTGCTTAATGCATGGACTCACATGAGGTTACTCTGCTTAATGCATGGACTCACACGAGGTTACTCTGCATAATGCATGGACTCACACGAGGTTACTCTGCATAATGCATGGACTCACACGAGGTTACTCTGCATAATGCATGGACTCACACGAGGTTACTCTGCATAATGCATGGACTCACACGAGGTTACTCTGCATAATGCATGGACTCACACGAGGTCCACTTTGGCTTCAGGCCGGTGTTGTCTGCAGTAATCCTCGATACACTTGATGACGTGTTTGCTCATACGCACCACGCACTCTAGCTTGGAGGAGGGGTACTGGAAGGACGTCATACGTCGCACCTCGTCAATGGCTTCACCATATGGGGCATAGCGCTGAATCAAGGAGAGAAAGGTGAGGAATCATTCATGTGCACCTGCTGTGCCCCATCTCCTTACTACTAACTCTATCCCAGCTCTCTTCACTCACCTTCTCCTCCACCATCCCCACCTGCTTCTCTCTTTTCCTCACCATCTCCTTTCTTCCCTCCCCTCCTCTCTTTCCCCTCACCTCCTCCATCACCATCTTCTCTCTCATCCCTCACCTCCTCCTCTTCCCTCACCTCCTCTCTCTCTTCCCTCAACTTCTCCCTCACGTTCTCCCTTACGCTCTAAACCGACTCCACCATCAGGGAACAGTCAAGTCTTTGAGCAAGGTGCTATCCATGTTCACCCCAGACCCTCCCACCCCCTCCCCCCCCACCCTGTTCTGACATCTCATACCTCTCCTCCTTCCCTCCACCCATACCGCACTCACCTTTCTCCTCACCTTCTACACTTCTCACCTCACATCCCCTCCTCTCTCCTGCACTCCTCTCACACCAACCCCCCTCCTCTTTCTCCTCCTACCCATGCTTCTCACCTCACACCTCCCTCACTCCTCACACACCTCCTCCTCCTCTCCCCTCCCTCCCCCCCTCACCTGCTCCAACAACCAATACTTGTGGCGGACAGCCAGGTCCTTGGGGGAAGCGTTGACCTGCTGGTACATGTTCTTGGCGACAGCCACCTCCTGCTTGTAGTTCTTGCAGCGATACACGATGGTGAGGAGAGAGATGATGGCTGGGAAGAAGGAAGCCTCCAGAACACTGTGACACAACTCTTGGTTCTCCTCCGAGCTCAGGATGGGATAGCAGCTAGAGAAACACTGCTGCAGCACATCTGCATGTGTGGACACAAGCAACGTCATGCACACATGCATGTATATTTACACAAGCACATTCACATGCATGTACATACACACATAGCTATGCATCAACCACTGTGCACTGCCTGTACACTCAACTCCCCTTATCCGAGGCTTGGGTCCGGGTACTTAACACTGCCTGTACATAGATGCAATCTTGGTCGCGACTGGATCTTATATTATAATTTCACCACACTCGCTAGTGGACTACGTCTAAAATGGTCAGAAAGCTACTTCTGGTATGAGGAGGTAGAGGAACTCTTAAAACAAACTAAATGGGCTGAGTGCAAGTCCCTCCATTGGATCGTCTCTTCCAAGACTTGCCTGCTCATTCTGGAGGAAGCTCTTCTGCAGGCAAGGCTGCACAGTGTGCTTACCGAGACTCCTGAATCCCTTCTCTCTTGAGGAAGCAGGCACCCCTGCGATGGTTACATCACTGTGCTTACCGAGACTCCTGAACCACTTCTCTCTTGAGGAAGCAGACACTCCTGCGATGGTTTCATCACTGTGCTCACTGAGATTCCTGAACCCCTTCTCTCTTGAGGAAGCAGGCACTCCTGCGATGGTTTCATCACTGTGCTCACTGAGATTCCTGAATCTCTTCTCTCTTGGGGAAGCAGGCACCTCTGCGATGGCTGTGCTTACCGAGATTCCTGAATCCCTTCTCTCTTGAGGAAGCAGGCACTCCTGCGATAGTTTCATCACTGTGCTTACCGAGATTCCTGAATCCCTTCTCTCTTGGGGAAGCAGGCACCTCTGCGATGGCTGTGCTTACCGAGATTCCTGAATCCCTCTTGAGGAAGCAGGCACTCCTGCGATAGTTTCATCACTGTGCTTACCGAGATTCCTGAATCCCTTCTCTCTTGAGGAAGCAGGCACTCCTGCGATGGTTTTCATCACTGTGCTCACCGAGATTCCTGAATCCCTTCTCTCTTGAGGAAGCAGGCACTCCTGCGATGGTTTCATCACTGTGCTTACCGAGATTCTTGAACCCCTTCTCTCTTGAGGAAGCAAGCACTCCTGCAATGGCTTCATTACGCTGAAGCTTTGTTGTCCATATGGTATGATGTTTGTTCTCTTACCAGTGGAACAGATTCTCAAGCCAAGCCGCAGCTTATTGTATGACATATACGGTCTGAAAACATTATCTATCACTACAAAATATAGCTATAAATATAATGACCCCCCCCCCCCCCCCCCACACACACACAGTGCTTGCTCACTAAGGGAATGGTGGACTTGTTTGACGACCTCCTTCAGTACCGTAGCTGCGCTGTCTGCCAGCTTGCCCAGCACAACTTCCTCTCCCAGGTGAGCGCTGCAGAGCAGAGGAGGGAGGTTCTTAAAAACAACAAGCTCCTCCATCTCAATCACATCTGACCGCACCCCCTGATGACTCAGCACTCCGCCATCAGTCTCAACATAGTTTCCCACTTGTTCACCAGATACTCCCATTTCTGAAGCCACACTTCCTTCTGAGACCACGCCCTTGTTCTCGAACACATTGTCGATCGTGTCGTAGAGATGTGTGTCACTTTCCTCTGTGTCCATTATATTTTCCCTTTCTTGAAGTCTTTGAGAAACTTGGTCTAAATCCTCGTACAGATTCTGACGAGCTGGTCCGTTGCTATGACCACCACTACCCACAGCATCTGGAGCAAGGAGGCAAGTCTCGAGAGCAGGAATGAGGGAATACGATTCATTTTTATGTAGCTCTAGGAGATTGGAACGAGAATCATTTTCATGCTGTGAGCTGGAATTAGACAATCCCGTATTTTTATACACAGCTTCCTGTTTATTGGATCCAGAATCGAACATGGGTGTATAGCTCAACTCATCGTCCAGTGTATAGCTCAACTCATCGTCCAAGGAGGCTTCACTCACATTCTGATATTGGTTGCATGTAGAACCAGACTGTTTTGTATTCTCATTCCTAGACATGCTGTTCTCGGAACCAGAACATGCCTTATCCCACGTCGCCTCGGCAGTGTCCTCCTCGGTTAGCTCTCTCTTGAGTCTCTTCAATTTGTTGTCAAACGAGTCCTCAACAACGGGATACCGGTCAGACCAGTGAGCAGCCCCCGCACTTTCCTCCTCCTCCTCCTCCAGCAGCTCCAGCAATGCATCCTCACTCTCCTCCTCCTCATCCCTTCTTCCCGAAACAGGTGGGAGTGGTCCACTCCCAGACGGCTTCGTGTCCGGGTCCAGCCATATATCTAAGCGAGGAAGCCCACCTGCCTTCTCCACTGCCCCTCCCACTGACTGTAGCATCATGTAGACATTGTACTGATATTCTCCAAGTAGCCGTGACAACGGGTGGTCGATGATACTGGAATAGATAGAGGAGGCAGGCAAAGGAAATACATGGCTGGTAATGATCATCACAAGTCTGAATGCATGAAGTTCAATATATATTTGGGTTCACTTTACAGGGAAAGAGGTTTGCCGACTACATGGCTGTCTCTGCCAAGCAAAGTGGGCTATGAACATACTGTATATTATATGTACCATAACTAATTGGTGCTGCTTTAATTTGGCGATTTGGTTATTCCGCCCATTTGGTGTAAATTAAATTACATTGTTCCATCAATTGAGGTCAAACATTGGTGGCTGATCTTTTAACCTAGAGAAATACTTGCCCCTCTTCACAGATTGGTTCCCATTGGATCTGCTCAATAACTCTCACTGCAGCTTAGCTGGCTCTCCAAGCTGTACCTAAGAGAACATAACTCTCACTGCAGCTTCGCTGGCTCTCCAAGCTGTGCCTTAGTAAGAGAACATACTCTCACTGCAGCTTTGCTGGTTCTCCAAGCTGTGCCTTAGTAAGAGAACATAACTCTCACTGCAGCTTTGCTGGTTCTCCAAGCTGTGCCTTAGTAAGAGAACATACTCTCACTGCAGCTTTGCTGGTTCTCCAAGCTGTGTCTTAGTAAGAGAACATACTCTCACTGCAGCTTTGCTGGTTCTCCAAGCTGTGTCTTAGTAAGAGAACATAACTCTCACTGCAGCTTTGCTGGTTCTCCAAGCTGTGTCTTAGTAAGAGAACATACTCTCACTGCAGCTTTGCTGGTTCTCCAAGCTTTGCCTTAGTAAGAGAACATACATAACTCTCACTGCAGCTTAGCTGGCTCTCCAAGCTGTGCCATAGTAAGAGAACATAACTCTCACTGCAGCTTTGCTGGTTCTCCAAGCTGTGTCTTAGTAAGAGAACATACTCTCACTGCAGCTTTGCTGGTTCTCCAAGCTGTGTCTTAGTAAGAGAACATAACTCTCACTGCAGCTTTGCTGGTTCTCCAAGCTGTGCCTTAGTAAGAGAACATAACTCTCACTGCAGCTTTGCTGGTTCTCCAAGCTGTGCCTTAGTAAGAGAACATACTCTCACTGCAGCTTTGCTCGTTTTCCAAGCTATGTCTTAGTAAGAGAACATAACTCTCACTGCAGCTTTGCTGGTTCTCCAAGCTGTGTCTTAGTAAGAGAACATACTCTCACTGCAGCTTTGCTGGTTCTCCAAGCTGTGTCTTAGTAAGAGAACATACTCTCACTGCAGCTTTGCTGGTTCTCCAAGCTGTGCCTTAGTAAGAGAACATAACTCTCACTGCAGCTTTGCTGGTTCTCCAAGCTGTGCCTTAGTAAGAGAACATAACTCTCACTGCAGCTTTGCTGGTTCTCCAAGCTGTGTCTTAGTAAGAGAACATACTCTCACTGCAGCTTTGCTGGTTCTCCAAGCTGTGTCTTAGTAAGAGAACATAACTCTCACGGCAGCTTTTGTTAGCTCTCCAAGCTGTGCCTTAAGAGATGCCCCCTCCTGGCACACGCTCATTGTAGGCAACGTCACTTGCTCCCTCCCTCCCTTGAAGTACTTGCGACAGTTCTCTGAATCTTCCTGTCTCGATTAAGGTCACACATGCACAAATCGTTGTTTAAAAAATTCAATTTTAAAATGTTTGGTGGTATTAAATTGGTGGTATTAAATTTAATGATTCCTAGAAAAACCACCAAATTAAACCACCACCAAATTAAGTCAGGCCAATAAAAATCTACATGGTGTATATATATCCACTCTGCAGTGGACATGCACTAAACACTCGTCCTGAAGATCAGCTGAAAAGAGGGAGGGATGGGCCCTTGAGCCATGGGTGTGGCTGCATGCATGTATCACATGACTGCATGGGTAGGTGTGGCAACAGGCGCCGTTATTATGCTGTTCTAGTGTTCCTCGGGTTTACTGGGCAGCAAAGTCCATGTCTTCATATCATTATCTAGACTTTTAAAAGGAGGACTCGACCATAAAAAGACCTTTTGTAGTTATCTCCTTGGAGCTCCATAGATTCTGCACACTTCACTGTATGGACTTGATATATAGCTCAAATGATAGATCTCTCTGTGTGCTCTCTTTCGGTACTAAACATGTTACATAGGTATAGCTCCATAGATTCTGCACGCTTCACTGTATGGACTTGATATATAGCTCAAATGATAGATCTCTCTGTGTGCTCTCTTTTGGTACTAAACATGTTGCATAGGTATAGCTCCATAGATTCTGCACACTTCACTGTATGGACTTGATATATAGCTCAAATGATAGATCTCTCTGTGTGCTCTCTTTTGGTACTAAACATGTTGCATAGGTATAGTTCCATAGATTCTGCACACTTCACTGTATGGACTTGATATATAGCTCAAATGATAGATCTCTCTGTGTGCTCTCTTTTGGTACTAAATAATGTGGCATACATGAAAGTATAACCATGTCAAAGTTACAGGCAGTCAAAGTTGGGAACCTCAGTGCCTGAAAACTTGCTGATTGGTAAGTGTTAGTGCTTTCATTTGAGCTGCTTAGGACCTGTAGTGGCCTCATGAATATCATTTTTCTCCCTTGGCAACCCATCGACATTTTCAGTGGCCATGCTTGACTACCTTGCCACTTGAACTACCTTGCCACTTGATAGCTAGCAAAGAAAGGGGAGACAGTTGCATTTTTTAAAACTTTTTTAAAACTTGTGGTTACAACTTTAGAGCTTCGTAGATTCTGCAAACTTCATATGGACTTGATATATAGCTCAAAAGATAGGTCTCTCTGTGTGCTCTCTTTTGATATGTTTCATAGGTATAACTATAGGCAAGTTACTAGACCCTAAAGTGGAGGGACCTCAAAAACCTGCATCCCAAAAACCTCATCCAAAATTACTCCAGATCTTAAGTGCTGAAGATTTGACCAGTGGCTAGAGGAAGCCCTAGGCTATTCAATGACCTTTTTCATTAGGCGTGAAAATGTAAGTACGTGGTCAAGCGCGCGGGTGGAAAATTGATTACGTTGATTTTCAAAGTAATCAATTTTCCACCCGCGCGCTTGACCACGTACCACTAAAATTTTAATGCCTAATGAAAAAGGTCATTGAATAGCCTAGGGCTTCCTCTAGCCACTCGTACCAATTTCACCATGCAACAGTTTTTAGTGCCAAAAGCGAGCACACAGAGAGACCATCTTTTGAGTAATATATGAAGTTCATAACAGTGAAGTGTGAAGAATTTATTGAGCTCCAAGTCATAACCACAAGATTTCCCCTCGTTTTAGTCCGTCCTTATATTTTTAAAAAATACATCGTCCTCATGACTACATTGTCTTTACCACACAAACATGCACAAGCTTGACCAGGTTAATCCTCTCACTGCCAGAGTTTTTAACCCTCATTGCTGGTAGTGTTTAAAAAATTGAACCAGCTTCAGTTAACATCTATACCAAGTCAGAAATTCACTCAAGTCCCTAGCAACGATATAGCATGGGATAGCACTATTGTTGATAAACATGTTGTCATGCTTTTGTGACCACACACTGACCACAAATATGAATATCATAACAGTGATAAGTAATCATTAGTGCTAGTGCTGTCATTGTGGAGAATGACCCTTTACCACATCAACTAATCCCCACCACCTTCGATTACACCTCACCTAAGTATTTCACTGATGGAGCTATATACAATGGACGGGTCCGACTCCGATGCATTCAGATGTGCCTTGAGGGCAGTGATGCGAGACTAGAGAAAGAAGAAATAAACAGGAAATTAAGGGGGAGGAGTCCCGGGATTTCACAGAAGGATAAAAGGGAAGTCTGTGGTAATATGCGTGGTCTATATATTGCTCCAGGCAATATAGAAATAATGGAACCTGGGGATCACTCTTCACCCTACACCCTCCTCTCCACTTACCCACTCTCCACCCTCCTCTCCACTTACACACTCTCCACCCTCCTCTCCACTTACACACTCTCCACCCTCCTCTCCACTTACACACTCTCCACCCTCCTCTCCACTTACACACTCTCCACCCTCCTCTCCACTTACCCACTCTTCACCCTCCTCTCCACTTACACACTCTCCACCCTCCTCTCCACTTACACACTCTCCATCTCCTCTCCACTTACACACTCTCCACCCTCCTCTCCACTTACACACTCTCCACCCTCCTCTCCACTTACACACTCTCCACCCTCCTCTCCACTTACACACTCTTCACCCTCCTCTCACTTACCCACTCTCCACCCTCCTCTCCACTTACACTCTCCTCTCCACTTACACACTCTCCACCCTCCTCTCCACTTACACACTCTCCACCCTCCTCTCCACTTACACTCTTCACCCTCCTCTCCACTTACTCACTCTCCACCCTCCTCTCCACTTACACACTCTCCACCCTCCTCTCCACTTACACACTCTCCACCCTCCTCTCCACTTGCCTGCTTACTATTAGTGAGATATAGCTCTTCTGTTTTTGCCAGGCATGTGAAGTCACACATGAATCCGTATACACACAGCACACATGAACAGCCCCAGGCCCAAACATTGTGTGGTGCTAATGGTATATACACACAGCACACATGAACAGCCCCAGGCCCAAACATTGTGTGGTGCTAATGGCACACATGAACAGCCCCAGGCCCAAACATTGTGTGGTGCTAATGGTGTATACACACAGCCCCAGGCCCAAACATTGTGTGGTGCTAATGGTGTATACACACGGCTCACATGAACAGCCCCAGGCCCCAACTTTGTGTGGTGTTAATGGTGTATAAACACGGCTCACATGAACAGCCTCAGGCCCAAACATTGTGTGGTGCTAATGGTGTATACACACGGCTCACATGAACAGCCCCAGGCCCAAACTTTGTGTGGTGCTAATGGTGTATACACACGGCTCACATGAACAGCCCCAGGCCCCAACTTTGTGTGGTGTTAATGGTGATAAACACGGCTCACATGAACAGCCCCAGGCCCAAACTTTGTGTGGTGCTAATGGTGTATACACACGGCTCACATGAACAGCCCCAGGCCCCAACTTTGTGTGGTGTTAATGGTGTATAAACACGGCTCACATGAACAGCCCCAGGCCCCAACTTTGTGTGGTGCTAATGGTATATAAACATGGCTCACAAGAACAGCCCCAGGCCCATATTTTGTGGTGCATTCTGTTTTGTTGTGAACAGATTGGCAGTAAGCACCTCCATTAGTGTAGTTACCACTGAGCTTTGGCAGGGGGCATACAAATTGTTTCACCAAAACCATGTCATTAACTAGGTTACACATTTATGTGTGTGTGTGTGTGTGTGTGTGTGTGTGTGTGTGTGTGTAGTACTGAGGTTTTGTGGTGGGAGGTGTGTGTGTGTGGAAGGAAGAAAAAAAAATCAATTTTTAGCATGAAGCTCTATGGAACAAAATTTGAGAATTTCCGTAATACATACAGTATGTACAACCTGTTCCCATGATGGCGAGGTGAGGAACCCAGGGCTTCTTCATACGCTGTGAGTTTTAGCAATACCCGAATCAGGTTTTTTGTTGCACCCAGCATGGCCAGCAAGCATGGCCAGTAAGGCTCAGCATGGCCAGCAAGGCTCAGCATAGCCAGCAAGGCTCAGCATGGCCAGCAAGCATGGCCAGTAAGGCTCAGCATGGCCAGCAAGCATGGCCAGCAAGGCCCAGCATGGCCAGCAAGCATGGCCAGTAAGGCTCAGCATGGCCAGCAAGCATGGCCAGTAAGGCTCAGCATGGCCAGCAAGGCTCAGCATAGCCAGCAAGGCTCAGCATGGCCAGCAAGCATGGCCAGCAAGGCCCAGCATGGCCAGCAAGTATGGCCAGCAAGCATGGCCAGTAAGGCTCAGCATGGCCAGCAAGCATGGCCAGCAAGGCCCAGCATGGCCAGCATGGCCAGCAAGGCTCAGCAAGGCCCAGCAAGGCCCAGCATGGCCAGCAAGGCCCAGCATGGCCAGCAGGCCCAGCAAGGCCCAGCATGGCCAGCAATGCCCAGCAAGGCCCAGCATGGCCAGCAAGGCTCAGCAAGGCCCATCATGGACAGCATGGCCCAGCATGGCCAGCAAGGCTCAGCAAGGCCCAGCATGGCTAGCATGGCCAGCAAGGCCCAGCATGGCCCATCATGGCCCAGTGCAGCACTGTACAGGCCTGGGCTCTTGGCAATACTCTCTGTTTATGAGTTTTTCCTTCAGAATGCCTCTCTACTGTATATGTCGAGCTCTCCTGGTGTCTAATGGTATGTCCTTGTCACAAACTTCACAATGAAAGTGACCCTTTCAAGTTGACCATGCAACAAAATAGTAGGTTCTCTTTCTCGAGGACTGATACATGTACGTTGTAGAATACTTGGTCAAACCTGTATTTCCCCTTCCTTTGGCACTGACTCTCCCTCACCCTACAATTCATTGCACATCCAGATGCTGTGCCATCATTGTTTTCGTTTTCACCCCGAGTCTACAGACTCGCTGTAGCAGTGTGCAGAGAGAGGCACTGCCTGAGGACAACCGTATTGAACCATGAGAACGTGGGGGAGGGGGGGGAGGGAGTGAGTGACTGTCTCACGTGGGTAAGCGGATGGAGTCTGAGAGACACCCACGATATGAAGGTGAGTCGGAAGGTCTGCCCTCATACACATATCTATCCATACACACACACACCCATACACCACACATACTCATCCATACACTCACACACCACATACCCATCCATACTCTACACACCTACCCTACAACGACCCACCCTACACCACCCACACCTACCCTATGCCACACACACACTAGCCCACCCACCCACACATCACACACACACACTACACCATATATCCACCCATACACCCACCACCCACACCCACTATACCTTGCCATGCTCAAAGCTGGTCACATGGTCACAGAGTTCGTCCACTGAGAGGGAACTAAAAGTTACAGCAGGTTTAGCCCTGAGGGGAGAGAACACAGTCAGACTCCAATAGCTTGAGATAACAAACACAGACAGACAGACAGACACAACACAGACAGACACAGCACAGGTAGACACAACACAGACAGACACAACACAGACAGACACAACACAGACAGACACAACACACACAACACAGACAGACAGACACAACACAGACAGACAGACAGACACAGCACAGGTAGACACAACACAGACAGACACAACACAGACAGACACAACACAGACAGACACAACACATACAGACACAACACAGACAGACAGACAGACAGACAGACACAACACAGACAGACAGACACAGCACAGGTAGACACAACACAGACAGACACAACACAGACAGACACAACACAGACAGACACAACACAGATAGACAGACTCTCAGAACAGATACTCACTTGGAGCCAACCTCCTTCTCTTTCAATCTCTTCTCCTTCAGCCTCTTAGCAATCTAGAAACAGTGGCACAGTCAAGGAGCTACCTGGAAACCATCGGCAACATGGACTGCTGCATGGAAACCATCAGCAACATGGACTGCCACATGGAAACCATCAGCAACATGGACTGCTACCTGGAAACCATCAGCAACATGGGCTGCTACCTGGAAACCATCAGCAACATGGACTGCTACATGGAAACCATCGGCAACATGGACTGCTACATGGAAACCATCGGCAACATGGACTGCTACATGGAAACCATCGGCAACATGGACTGCTACATGGAAACCATCAGCAACATGCACTGCTACATGGAAACCATCAGCAACATGGACTGCTACATGGAAACCATTAGCAACATGGACTGCTACATGGGAACCATCAGCAACATGGACTGCTACATGGAAACCATCAGCAACATGGACTGCTACATGGAAACTATCAGCAACATGGACTGCTACATGGAAACCATCAGCAACATGGACTGCTACATGGAAACCATCAGCAACATGGACTGCTACATGGAAACCATCAGCAACATGGACTGCTACATGGAAACCATCAGCAACATGGACTGCTACATGGAAACCATCAGCAACATGGACTGCTACATGGAAACCATCAGCAACATGGACTGCTACATGGAAACCATCAGCAACATGGACTGCTACATGGAAACCATCAGCAACATGGACTGCTACATGGAAACCATCAGCAACATGGACTGCTACATGGAAACCATCAGCAACATGCACTGCTACATGGAAACCATCAGCAACATGGACTGCTACATGGAAACTATCAGCAACATGGACTGCTCTGCTACATGGAAACCATCAGCAACATGGACTGCTACATGGAAACCATTAGCAACATGGACTGCTACATGGAAACCATCAGCAACATGGACTGCTACATGGAAACCATCAGTAACATGGACTGCTACATGGAAACCATCAGCAACATGGACTGCTACATGGAAACCATCAGCAACATGGACTGCTACATGGAAACCATCAGCAACATGGACTGCTACATGGAAACCATCAGCAACATGGACTGCTACATGGAAACCATCAGCAACATGGACTGCTACATGGAAACCATCAGCAACATGGACTGCTACATGGAAACCATCAGCAACATGGACTGCTACATGGAAACCATCAGCAACATGGACTGCTACATGGAAACCATCGGCAACATGGACTGCTACATGGAAACCATCGGCAACATGGACTGCTTTAGTATATTAAAGACACCTACCCCCCCACACACATGCCATGTGGATACATTCTGTTCCCGGATGCGTGCAACGCTCAAGTTCTCCTCCAGGCGTCTGAGCATGCTCAGTCCGGCCTCATTAGAGACAGGCCTGCCAGAGCCCACAGAGTACTGTTGCCGCAAGTGTGACTTGTATTGCTCCATCATGTGACGGTTACGAAGCCGCGCCTCTTCCATAAAAGATGTTATATGTACCACACTAGAATGCATATAAAAGGGAAGTAAATATCATATACATGTAATCTAATAAACAACAACTAACAACAATTAACAAGCAACAACAACTAACAACAATAAACAACTACTAACAACATCTAACAATGTCTAAAAAACTAATAATAACATCTAAAAAACTAACAAGCAACAACAACTAACAACAACAACAACTAACAACAACAACAACTAACAACAACAAATAACTAACACCTGCATGAAACATCGGCCTAGTACATATTCCAAAAGTTAAAGGTCAGTCAAGGAGATAGCCGAGAAGCCACAGCACTCACATGGAAAGGATGAAATACCACACACACTCAGAAGAAATGATCAGAACACACACTGGACCAGCATCACCCTGGGCGGAGGCAGGTTGAAGTAGGTTGACAATAGCTCTATGGGGACACACACTGGACCAACACTACACTGGGTGGACTGGACCAACACCACACTGGGTGGAGGCAGGTTGAAGTAGGTTGACAATAGCTCTATGGGGGAACACACTGGACCAATATCACACTGGGTGGAGGCAGGTTGAAGTAGCTCTATGGGGACACACACTGGAACAACACCACACTGGGTGGAGGCAGGTTGAAGTAGCTCTATGGGGACACACACTGGACCAACACCACACTGGGTGGAGGCAGGTTGAAGTAGGTTGACAATAGCTCTATGGGGACACACACTGGACCAACACCACACTGGTCACTGGGTGGAGGCAGGTTGAAGTAGGTTGACAATAGCTCTATGGGGAAACACACTGGACCAATATCACACTGGGTGGAGGCAGGTTGAAGTAGGTTGACAATAGCTATACGGGAAACACACTGGACCAACATCACACTGGGTGGAGGCAGGTTGAAATGTTGACAATAGCTCTATGGGGACACACACTGGAACAACATCACACTGGGTGGAGGCAGGTTGAAGTAGCTCTATGGGGACACACACTGGACCAACACCACACTGGGTGGAGGCAGGTTGAAGTAGGTTGACAATAACTCTATGGGGACACACAATGGACCAACACCACACTGGGTGGAGGCAGGTTGAAGTAGGTTGACAAGAGCTCTATGGGGAAACACACTGGACCAATATCACACTGGGTGGAGGCAGGTTGAAGTAGGTTGACAATAGCTATAGGGGACACACACTGGACCAACATCACACTGGGTGGAGGCAGGTTGAAATGTTGACAATAGCTCTATGGGGACACACACTGGAACAACATCACACTGGGTGGAAGCAGGTTGAAGTAGGTTGACAATAGCTCTATGGGGACACACACTGGACCAACATCACACTGGGTGGAGGCTGGTTGAAGTCGATTGACAATATCTCTATGGGGACACACACTGGACCAACATCACACTGGGTGGAGGCAGGTTGAAGTAGGTTGACAATAGCTCTATGGGGACACACACTTGACCAACATCACACTGGGTGGAGGCAGGTTGAAGTAGGTTGACAATAGCTCTATGGGGACACTCACTGGACCAACGTCACACTGAGTGGAGGCAGGTTGAAGCACTTAATTATATATATATATACAGATATTGGGGCTAAGTGGGTGTGAAGGATGATATTGGTGATTTAGCGTACATAACCTCATCCACACATTGCACATACTTGGCCTTGGATTGGTTCCCTTCTGCTCTCATCCCAAAATGACCCGACTGAGAGAACCCCACCCTCGGCAACCTCTGTGAGTCCAACGACCCTTGCACTCCATCCACCCCTTGGGTCGTACCCACGGGATGACAACTGGAGATTTGCGAGAGCGGCCAACTCTTGATTCTGCCGTGACAGGATGAACTTCCTGGCGGCGGTGCCACCTTACTGTTGTTTGAAGGTGCGTTCATTTTCTGAGAGGATGTGATCGAGTTTTGAGACGGACCACTTGATAAAGTTGAGGAACGAAAATTAGAGGACGAACGCAACGAGGTGGAGCAATTTGGAGGAGGGAGAGGTGGGGTGCAGAGGGTGGGGCTAACTGTGGGACTGGGCGTGGCCAAACGAAAAAGGGCCAGAGGGCGTTTCTCTTTTCTTGCAGTGGCAAAGATGTCTTCGCCTCTCTCCATACAATCCTTGGCCATCTTGAAGAGCTGCTGTACCTTCGGTTCCGGGAGAGTGCCTTGGCCTGCACAGATGCACACGCAACATAATTATCCATGGGAATAGTTTAATTAGCACACATTACCACATTAGGTTGTTAGGGAGGTTTCGGATACGAGAGAACACCATTGGAACATCACCGCAGAACTCTGGAGTCCTCAATGGTTAACAATGTCCTTGTCAATGTGATGTTTCCCCCATTAATGTATGGGGTGAGGGGTGGCGGGTTTGAAAATTACCTCCCGCAGATGCAGAAACCATATCCCTCCTTTGGATTTACACCTCCACGCGTATGTGAGTGTTTTGTACATGATTCCATATGGTAAGGCGACAAATAGAATCAAATGAAAAATAAAAATAAATAAATAAAAAAGGAGAGTTCATAGGTCATCTGAGAATCGAGAGATTGGGAGTCAGAGGGTCACTTAGTGAGTGTTATACCTCTGGTTAGAGTTAGTGAGTGTTATACCTCTGGTTAGAGTTAGTGAGTGTTATACCTCTGGTTAGAGTTAGTGAGTGTTATACCTCTGGTTAGAGTTAGTGAGTATTATACCTCTGGTTAGAGTTAGTGAGTGTTATACCTCTGGTTAGAGTTAGTGAGTATTATACGAGTTAGTGAGTATTATACCTCTGGTTAGAGTTAGTGAGTGTTATACCTCTGGTTAGAGTTAGTGAGTATTATACCTCTGGTTAGAGTTAGTGAGTATTATACCTCTGGTTAGAGTTAGTGAGTATTATACCTCTGGTTAGAGTTAGTGAGTATTATACCTCTGGTTAGAGCTAGTGAGTGTTATACCTCTGGTTAGAGCTAGTGAGTATTATACCTCTGGTTAGAGTTAGTGAGTATTATACCTCTGGTTAGAGTTAGTGAGTGTTATACCTCTGGTTAGAGTTAGTGAGTATTATACCTCTGGTTAGAGTTAGTGAGTGTTATACCTCTGGTTAGAGTTAGTGAGTGTTATACCTCTGGTTAGAGCTAGTGAGTGTTATACCTCTGGTTAGAGCTAGTGAGTGTTATACCTCTGGTTAGAGTTAGTGAGTGTTATACCTCTGGTTAGAGTTAGTGAGTATTATACCTCTGGTTAGAGTTAGTGAGTATTATACCTCTGGCTAGAGTTAGTGAGTGTTATACCTCTGGTTAGAGTTAGTGAGTGTTATACCTCTGGTTAGAGTTAGTGAGTATTATACCTCTGGTTAGAGTTAGTGAGTATTATACCTCTGGTTAGAGTTAGTGAGTATTATACCTCTGGTTAGAGTTAGTGAGTATTATACCTCTGGCTAGAGCTAGTGAGTATTATACCTCTGGTTAGAGCTAGTGAGTGTTATACCTCTGGTTAGAGTTAGTGAGTATTATACCTCTGGTTAGAGTTAGTGAGTGTTATACCTCTGGTTAGAGTTAGTGAGTATTATACCTCTGGTTAGAGTTAGTGAGTGTTATACCTCTGGTTAGAGCTAGTGAGTGTTATACCTCTGGTTAGAGTTAGTGAGTGTTATACCTCTGGTTAGAGTTAGTGAGTATTATACCTCTGGTTAGAGTTAGTGAGTGTTATACCTCTGGTTAGAGCTAGTGAGTGTTATACCTCTGGTTAGAGCTAGTGAGTATTATACCTCTGGTTAGAGTTAGTGAGTATTATACCTCTGGTTAGAGTTAGTGAGTGTTATACCTCTGGTTAGAGTTAGTGAGTATTATACCTCTGGTTAGAGTTAGTGAGTGTTATACCTCTGGTTAGAGTTAGTGAGTATTATACCTCTGGCTAGAGCTAGTGAGTATTATACCTCTGGTTAGAGCTAGTGAGTGTTATACCTCTGGTTAGAGTTAGTGAGTATTATACCTCTGGTTAGAGTTAGTGAGTGTTATACCTCTGGTTAGAGTTAGTGAGTATTATACCTCTGGTTAGAGTTAGTGAGTGTTATACCTCTGGTTAGAGTTAGTGAGTATTATACCTCTGGCTAGAGCTAGTGAGTATTATACCTCTGGTTAGAGTTAGTGAGTATTATACCTCTGGTTAGAGCTAGTGAGTATTATACCTCTGGTTAGAGCTAGTGAGTGTTATACCTCTGGTTAGAGCTAGTGAGTATTATACCTCTGGTTAGAGTTAGTGAGTATTATACCTCTGGTTAGAGTTAGTGAGTGTTATACCTCTGGTTAGAGTTAGTGAGTATTATACCTCTGGTTAGAGTTAGTGAGTGTTATACCTCTGGTTAGAGCTAGTGAGTGTTATACCTCTGGTTAGAGTTAGTGAGTGTTATACCTCTGGTTAGAGTTAGTGAGTATTATACCTCTGGTTAGAGTTAGTGAGTGTTATACCTCTGGTTAGAGCTAGTGAGTATTATACCTCTGGTTAGAGTTAGTGAGTATTATACCTCTGGTTAGAGTTAGTGAGTATTATACCTCTGGTTAGAGTTAGTGAGTATTATACCTCTGGTTAGAGTTAGTGAGTATTATACCTCTGGTTAGAGTTAGTGAGTATTATACCTCTGGCTAGAGCTAGTGAGTATTATACCTCTGGTTAGAGCTAGTGAGTGTTATACCTCTGGTTAGAGTTAGTGAGTATTATACCTCTGGTTAGAGTTAGTGAGTGTTATACCTCTGGTTAGAGTTAGTGAGTATTATACCTCTGGTTAGAGTTAGTGAGTGTTATACCTCTGGTTAGAGCTAGTGAGTGTTATACCTCTGGTTAGAGCTAGTGAGTATTATACCTCTGGTTAGAGTTAGTGAGTGTTATACCTCTGGTTAGAGCTAGTGAGTGTTATACCTCTGGTTAGAGTTAGTGAGTGTTATACCTCTGGCTAGAGCTAGTGAGTATTATACCTCTGGTTAGAGCTAGTGAGTGTTATACCTCTGGTTAGAGCTAGTGAGTGTTATACCTCTGGTTAGAGTTAGTGAGTGTTATACCTCTGGTTATAGCTATGGAGATGCCTCTCTGTGTGCTTACCAAGTACTACAAAAGAAATGTTTTAAGCAGAGCATGTTTGCAGGTCAGAGAGTTCTTAGAATGGCTATTTGATGGATCGTATCCTTCGCTGTGTATTGTTCGTCTGCACTCATTCCCTAGCTGTTGGTGACCTCTGTTGGAGTCTACAACCACAAGAGACAGATACAGTATGTACCAACATATGCTTGGACCAGTGGTGAAGTGAAGTTCTGCATCAAAGACGATGACTCTGATGGCCATTAGAAAGTGCAGGTCTGGCCACGAGAAAGTGCATGTCCGGCCATTAGAAAGTGCAGGTCTGGCCACGAGAAAGTGCACGTCTGGCCACGAGAAAGTGCACGTCTGGCTACGAGAAAGTGCACGTCTGGCCACGAGAAAGTGCACGTCTGGCCACGAGAAAGTGTACGTCTGGCTACGAGAAAGTGCACGTCTGGCCACGAGAAAGTGCACGTCTGGCCACGAGAAAGTGCACATCTGGCCACGAGAAAGTGCACGTCTGGTCTGGCCACGAGAAAGTGCACGTCTGGCCACGAGAAAGTGTACGTCTGGCCACGAGAAAGTGCACATCTGGCCACGAGAAAGTGCACATCTGGCCACGAGAAAGTGCACGTCTGGCCACAAGAAAGTGCATGTCTGGCCACGAGAAAGTGCAGGTCTGGCCACGAGAAAGTGCAGGTCTGGCCACGAGAAAGTGCACGTGTGTCCTAGAGCATCCTTCGGCACGGAGTCAGCATCAGGACGAGTGCTCAACATTTAGCAGCTGCTTAACAAGCAATGTCCTGCCAAGCAACATCCGCCAAGCAGCGACGCCAGTCTCTCATAAGTAGAGCTCGCTAATGCACGTACCCGGCTAGATAGAAGAGAGGGTAAATAATTCCACCATTGCAGAGCAGAACCTGGAGAGTGCCATATGGGGACATCTCATCTACAAATTCATCTAGTCAATTCATCTAGTCAACAGCAGTGGAGGTAAAACTGACCCCCAAGCAGGATGAGACATAATCATCACACCTAATACTTAAAAATGGAGGCAAAACTTATACTATTATAAGCTCTTAACAAACAGTAGCCGTTTGTTATAGAGACCGTATATTTTCTATAGGAATCACAGTTGCCACCTCATCTGCCTGGCATTACTATTGGAAGGATGGTCACTAAGTTCTGGTATATACCACAATATAAAAGGCTGACAATTGCAACCATTGTTCACAACTGCCGACAATGGACTTTTCCTGGCTGGTCCTGCTGTTTCTGGTAGTTTTCTGCCAAGCGAGGCTGACGAGGTCACCACTGAGAAAGGAGGCACTTCTAGATGAATTCCTTGCTCACAAGTTTGTTGTAGACCTCCTGCAGTTCAATGTCGCTTACTTCAACGGAGACAATTCAACCGAACTGTAGCTTGTATTGGCATTCTATCGGTGGAAAAATCCTAGCCTTAGTCTCTCCAGCCAGGCTATTCTGGCTATAAACTTGATATGGTCAGAACATATGGTAGGCTACAAGTGGATGGATGGATGCTAATAGAGACCTACTTAAACGACCACAGACTAACAACAATTATCGCAACGTCACTCAAGAAACACGAAGGAAGGAAATCCATCCAAGAACACTCCTCTCCCAAGAGTGAAGAGATTTAGAACAATTCCAAGCAAGCACAGATGCCTGCGGGGCCCTGCTCCGAAGAAGGCCTCCCACCCCCAAGCCAGAAGCAAAGTTTTATCATTCAATAGAGTAGCTTACTGGCCAAGTGCAGTCTAGTTTAATAATTGTTCTTGTGAATGATCTCGAGTTTGCACCTTCAGGCTCTAAATGGGGTTAATTGGTTAGCAACCAGTTCCTTGTGTATACACATAACCATAAGGCAACAAGGCTATTAATATGAGGGGGCTGCAAATTTGATCCAATCAGCGTTCTGGATGCCCTCAAGCAGGACTCGTCATTCCCCCACAATGACTCACCTGCCGTCTGGGTGCCTGTACTCAATATGTGGCCTACCTACAGACACACTCCGATAAGTTCAGAGTGGAGCAATGCGCATAATTTGACTTGCAATGTGTGCACAAATGTCTCCCCCCCTCCCCCCCTCCCCCAACTCCGAGACAATGTCAGGGGCTTGAATATTCCAGTATTCGCCACACACCTTGGTTGGCCTGGATATCACCACTGAGCACTTGCAGTGTGAGACAGACGCTCGACAAATAGTGTCGATAAGCACCCTGAGCACACACACACACACACACAGACACGGGAAGATTGGGGGGGGGGGAGAAAGAGAGAAGAAAGAGATATGATGATAAAATTAATGGGATGGTAAAATTGATGGCTTCGGGAAACATCACCAGATCACCAGGTTACATGCTAGGTTGTTCTAAGGAAGCCCCTGTCAACAGTGTTTATTAGTGCCAAGATCACACCCACAGTCTAGCAAACCCATTCCAACAATAACTATAGTTTGGCACAGCTGTAGCTAGAGAGGGAAGACAAAGTCTTGAGTCGCTATACTGTAACACTTGTACCAGGACCACTGTAGCATACCAAGATTGTGGGGTTACGGTTGACAACTCTTGACAACTCGTAGGCCAGTGCTAGACTTGTTTGCACCTTTGTGGAGAAATTATCACTCCTACTCTGTGCATAGCCTATATATACAATACAGGTACCCTGCACTTTCTGAGGTGTAAACGAGGATTTGGAGTAAATTGTGCTAAATTGTGCTCTATATACTTGTTGTAAGTTCACCACATGAAAGGTAAAGGGTCTACTATGCCAGACCACTAGTATATGTGCCCACTAACTCGTATACTAACTTAATGACACAGGCTATACTGCAGCTAGCAAGCGCAACGTGTTGACTCAATGAAGTGTGCATTTGGTCAGCTTACTGCACTAACCAGTTCATCTCCATTGACATCAAGAGTCTGGGCCTCTCTAATCTGAGTGAAGACAGTAGCCAGCTGCTCTTTCAAGCCTCCAGCTGGTAGCAATCCGCTCAACGAAGTCATCAGAGCTCTACCCCGAACTTCTGCTCGTAGTAGTGAAAAGAGAAAGAAAATTCTGTTTCAGTAGATACGTTTAATTAGAGAAAGCGGATGCGTTAAGAGGCGTCTCAGGGTGGGCGGGGTACAGCAACAGGTGAGTTCAATAACAGTCCTATAGAGTTCGTTACCTGGAACTGCTGCATTTTCGGTTACTTAAGGAAAGCGTTAAGGTCGAAAGGAAGAGGTGGGTAATTCTTCTGGGAATTGTGGTGTTGTTAGGTAAACAAAGTCATCTTGGTGAACTAACGTTTGGAGTTATTCTAAGTCAGCCATTTTGGGCCAGTGGTCCTAGGAGGAGGAGAAAATGAGTCGTGTTGAGAAGGAGCGCTTATTGTATCAAGGAGACCTCTTGCTAAGGTTTGGTGCTTGCCATGGATAACTCTTTACAGGCAGCAGAGTGAGCTAACATCCAGGAGCCATGCAGCAATTGTCCAGTGGAGGTCACAGATATCCTGAAGCCCTCTAGTGTTGATAAAATCTGCGCTGAGGTGTCAATAATTTTTGTCCTGGATTGATATCAGAAATTACAAGGCAACTTGGAAAGCTGTTGTCTTGCCAACATGTTATGTCTTCCCTCCTCCTTTGATCAATGCTCCAAAATGATGGACTCTGACACCAAGCTTCTTTATTGCATGGACTATCTCGGGTGATACCTATACCTAACTTAATAAGCTGCAGGGAGTTGACCAGGTCACTCACTCCATAGCTGTTAGTGTAACATTAATGTTTCTCCTGCCTTAGGTAAGGCTGTGCAGTCAAGTAAACTGTGTGTGGTATGCATGCTTCAAAGTTTCAACTCGCTTTCTTTCCTCTTCTCCTTGCCTGCACCCACTCTCCTTGAGGTTCAACTTTTACCTTATACCTTATGTTTAGCCTGACAGCAGAGGACGAGCACACAAGACATGGAGAACGGAAGTACTACCATCCACAATGAGCAGAATGGAGCCTCTTCGAGTGGGATATCCAGTATTGGGAATAGGATAGTGCACAAAAATGCCGGGGGCATGGGGTGGGTGGTGCGTGCTACCCGGGAGTCCCGGCATTGCATCAATCCCATCCGCACCTGCGAAGAGGACATCTTCACTGAGGCTTTGAAACAAAGAGACCCCGACAAGGAACTGATCAAGCTCTCCATCGGTGAGTCAGTGACCCTCTGTAAATGTTCTATGTATTTCATGACTGAGTGTCATCTTCACTATATAGAATGATAATGTTAGTGATTTTTTCTTATTTTGTTGTAAAAGTGGTCAGTGTGTAATGTAAGTATGTAAGTAAGTATACACTAGTCCCTATTTTGAGAGAACGCCTTCAAATCCAGTAGTAAATTCGTCTCTCAAATGAGGTGGTCTGTCACTAGAGGTGGGTGGAGCAAGGGGATGGGCTAACTTTATATTGTTTCTGCGTATGGACGTAACTATAATGCATGTTTGCTTACAGACAAGAGTGCATAATAGTCACATGATGTGGCACTTTCAACATTAGCTCTCTTCCAAACTTAGCAATGTTGTTTTCCTGGTAGGCAAGGTGCAAGCACAGTTTCAAGGGCCTAACTTCCCAGGTATACTGTCAACTAGGTAGTGTCCTGTAGGGGTGGAGCTTGTGGTTTGTGCTCCTTAGTTGTTCTGACTTGCAGGTGTTGGTCTGTGGCTTGAAGTAAGTTTGTATTTTTGGTCTGCGGCTTGAAGTTTGTATAGTATATCGTTGTGCATCTGGTCCTTGACTGGAAGTTGTCTCTGGCAGGAGGAGCTTCTCCAGAAGGGACAGAGGAGTGAGGGAGAAGAAGATGAGGATAGGACTGTCTTGCCGATGGAGGCACTATGGCTGGGGAGGGAAGAATGTGAGGCAGGGGATAGAAGTGGGAAGACATTGGCAGTGGTCTAGCAGTGGGAAGAAGGGATGTAGAGTCAATGATGTATCCAACTATTTGGATGCAATGATATGGCCAGCAATGTTAGACATGAGGCAGCTGTTGGATGGGGAGGTGCCTTAGAAGTAGCAGATCAATAGAGGCACATCTGGACAGAAGTTAGAACACGTAGCTTCATGTTGAGCCATGTTTAGACTCTGTCATCCTTCCCCCGTGATGGACGGGCACTTCCTGGCCCCCGAGAAAGTGGCTAGTTCTTTCGTGAATGCTATTGGCTAAAATTCAGTAGCTTCTAGAACATGTCAACCACGACCAACCACTGGTTTTGTATTTTGTATAATTCTTTGTCCGCATTATAATTATTATTTATTGCATGTAATTACATTTTATTGATGTTACATGTATTTATTAGCACATCTGGTTCACGTGCTGGATGTGTGTGCCAGGGTGTGGTTTCATACGGATAGCTAGCTGCTGGTATGTAACAAACTCATGTGAGTCTTAGCATCTCATTATTTCTGATGAAGGCTAGTCAAAACGTCGAGAGAAGTCGATTATTGAGGTTATTGTGAAAGTTGCTAGCTGCTTGCTAAACACTAACCTAAACATGCTAACACTCTAACACACTTATCTAATCAAAGCTAACACCCTCACACACTTATCTAATCAAAGCTAACACTCTCACAGACTTATCTAATCAAAGCTAACGCTCCTTAACACATACATGAAATCCTCCAGCTTCCAAAGCTGGCAAAAACATAAGTTCCCTCCTTTCAAAGTTCAGGCCCCCCTCCCCCCAATCAAGAAAAAATCAAAACAAAGTGTTGATTTAGAAGCAGTTGCCCGCATAAGTAGATTCTCTTACAAAGTGTTGATTTAGAAGCACTTGCCCGCATAAGTAGATTCTCTTACAAAGTGTTGATTTAGAAGCAGTTGCCCGCATAAGTAGATTCTCTTACAAAGTGTTGATTTAGAAGCAGTTGCCCGCATTAGTAGATTCTCTTACAAAGTGTTGATTGAGAAGCAGTTGCCTGCATAAGTAGATTTTCTTACAAAGTGTTGATTTAGAAGCAGTTGCCCGCATAAGTAGATTCTCTTACAAAGTGTTGATTTAGAAGCAGTTGCCCGCATAAGTAGATTCTCTTACACAAGTGTTGATTTAGAAGCACTTAAGTAGATTCTCTTACAAAGTGTTGATTTAGAAGCAGTTGCCCGCATGAGTAGATTCTCTTACAAAGTGTTGATTTAGAAGCAGTTGCCCGCATTAGTAGATTCTCTTACAAAGTGTTGATTGAGAAGCAGTTGCCCGCATAAGTAGATTCTCTTACACAAGTGTTGATTTAGAAGCACTTGCCCGCATAAGTAGATTCTCTTACAAAGTGTTGATTTAGAAGCAGTTGCCCGCATAAGTAGATTCTCTTACACAAGTGTTGATTTAGAAGCAGTTGCCCGCATAAGTAGATTCTCTTACAAAGTGTTGATTTAGAAGCAGTTGCCTGCATAAGTAGATTCTCTTACACAAGTGTTGATTTAGAAGCACTTGCCCGCATAAGTAGATTCTCTTACAAAGTGTTGATTTAGAAGCAGTTGCCCGCATAAGTAGATTCTCTTACACAAGTGTTGATTTAGAAGCAGTTGCCCGCATGAGTAGATTCTCTTACAAAGTGTTGATTTAGAAGCACTTGCCCGCATAAGTAGATTCTCGTACAAAGTGTTGATTTAGAAGCAGTTGCCTGCATAAGTAGATTCTCTTACAAAGTGTTGATTTAGAAGCAGTTGCCCGCATTAGTAGATTCTCTTACAAAGTGTTGATTGAGAAGCAGTTGCCCGCATAAGTAGATTCTCTTACACAAGTGTTGATTTAGAAGCACTTGCCCGCATAAGTAGATTCTCTTACAAAGTGTTGATTTAGAAGCAGTTGCCCGCATAAGTAGATTCTCTTACACAAGTGTTGATTTAGAAGCAGTTGCCCGCATGAGTAGATTCTCTTACAAAGTGTTGATTTAGAAGCACTTGCCCGCATAAGTAGATTCTCGTACAAAGTGTTGATTTAGAAGCAGTTGCCTGCATAAGTAGATTCTCTTACAAAGTGTTGATTTAGAAGCAGTTGCCCGCATAAGTAGATTCTCTTACAAAGTGTTGATTTGGAAGCAGTTGCCCGCATAAGTAGATTCTCTTACAAAGTGTTGATTTAGAAGCAGTTGCCCACATAAGTAGATTCTCTTACAAAGTGTTGATTTAGAAGCAGTTGCCCGCATAAGTAGATTCTCTTACAAAGTGTTGATTTAGAAGCAGTTGCCCGCATAAGTAGATTCTCTTACAAAGTGTTGATTTAGAAGCAGTTGCCCGCATAAGTAGATTCTCTTACAAAGTGTTGATTTAGAAGCACTTGCCCGCATAAGTAGATTCTCGTACAAAGTGTTGATTTAGAAGCAGTTGCCTGCATAAGTAGATTCTCTTACAAAGTGTTGATTTAGAAGCAGTTGCCCGCATAAGTAGATTCTCTTACAAAGTGTTGATTTAGAAGCAGTTGCCCGCATAAGTAGATTCTCTTACAAAGTGTTTATTTAGAAGCCGTTGCCTGCATAAGTAGATTCTCTTACAAAGTGTTGATTTAGAAGGAGTTGCCCGCATTAGTAGATTCTCGTACAAAGTGTTGATTTAGAAGCAGTTGCCCGCATTAGTAGATTCTCTTACAAAGTGTTGATTTAGAAGCAGTTGCCCGCATAAGTAGATTCTCTTACAAAGTGTTGATTTAGAAGCAGTTGCCCGCATGAGTAGATTCTCTTACAAAGTGTTGGTTTAGAGGCAGTTGCCCGCATTAGTAGATTCTCTTACAAAGTGTTGATTTAGAAGCAGTTGCCCGCATTAGTAGATTCTCTTACAAAGTGTTGATTTAGAAGCAGTTGCCCGCATTAGTAGATTCTCTTACAAAGTGTTGATTTAGAAGCAGTTGCCCGCATAAGTAGATTCTCTTACAAAGTGTTGATTTAGAAGCAGTTGCCCGCATGAGTAGATTCTCGTACAAAGTGTTGATTTAGAAGCAGTTGCCTGCATGAGTAGATTCTCTTACAAAGTGTTGATTTAGAAGCAGTTGCCCGAATTAGTAGATTCTCTTACAAAGTGTTGATTTAGAAGCAGTTGCCCGCATGAGTAGATTCTCTTACAAAGTGTTGATTTAGAAGCAGTTGCCCGCATAAGTAGATTCTCTTACAAAGTGTTGGTTTAGAAGCAGTTGCCCGAATTAGTAGATTCTCTTACAAAGTGTTGATTTAGAAGCAGTTGCCTGCATGAGTAGATTCTCTTACAAAGTGTTGATTTAGAAGCAGTTGCCTGCATGAGTAGATTCTCTTACAAAGTGTTGATTTAGAAGCAGTTGCCCGCATAAGTAGATTCTCTTACAAAGTGTTGATTTAGAAGCAGTTGCCCGCATAAGTAGATTCTCTTACACAAGTGTTGATTTAGAAGCACTTAAGTAGATTCTCTTACAAAGTGTTGATTTAGAAGCAGTTGCCCGCATGAGTAGATTCTCTTACAAAGTGTTGATTTAGAAGCACTTGCCCGCATAAGTAGATTCTCTTACACAAGTGTTGATTTAGAAGCACTTGCCCGCATAAGTAGATTCTCTTACAAAGTGTTGATTTAGAAGCAGTTGCCCGCATAAGTAGATTCTCTTACAAAGTGTTGATTTAGAAGCAGTTGCCCGCAGTTGCCCGCATAAGTTGTCAATGTTTCAACCAAACTTTGAAGGTCAAAGTGCATTGGTTGAAACATTGATACAGTAACCAGTTTAAGTGAGAACTCGACTGTTAGCAATGCTAATTATGGAATATTCAGATGAGTAGATGGTTTCCAAGTTGTAATCTTAAATTTCACAATGCCCCAAGCTGTAGCATCCCTTCATTCAGATTGCTTTCACACACTAAGAGCTAGCTAAGAGCATGGCCCTGAATTTTGCTGGAAGGGTCTGCAGTACCTGACATTGGCACTGCCGTAATGAACACCTCGTCTCTCTACAGGACAGGCACCAGTTAACCTATCGAATGACATAAGCACCATATGAACCCGGACATCGTCTGGGTGGGAAAAAAAATTAAAATCTAAGGATTTGTATTACATTCCCATTCTCTGTATGTACACGCCCAATAAACTGTTCCATTGGTTGAAAATAGTCAGAATTAATCTCCGAGTAAGTTTCAAAATAACCCAGACTCCTTCCCCCTTCCCCCAACCTGTATGAAGCACTGAACATGTTACCTACATGTACTAGCTGCAACTATCAATAGCTAGCTAGCTAGCTATTTGCCTGTGGGAGGCACTAAACACCATTACATACTAGTCAGTCACCCTCATTGGGAACATCCTGGGATATACCAAATATCTTGGATATCTGTGATGTCCTAGGAGAGTTTGTGATAAATAAGGGTTCAATCATAGTTATTGAAATTGAAACTTATATTAAGATAATTTATCAGGGCTTGAATCTAGTTATTGTAATTGAAACTTATAATAAGATAGTTTATCAGGGCTTGAACCTAGTTATTGAAATTGAAACTTATAGTAAGTTAGTTGTGCTGGTACCGCTGTCAAATGCTCTCATTACGAATGTCGCCTTCTAAGTGGATGGAATGTCTGTGCTGATCTCCAGTTTCTAAGTTATGAGTACTGGTACAGCTAGAGTACCTGCAGGAGCCAGACTTAACCCTGTGTTGTGTTATGAGTATGGATACAGCTCACAGGATGTCAGTATCTTGCTACTCGACGACGTGATGACTGTGGTGGTGGAGTCACATGCACACACACACACCTGTATTAATAACTTGTTAACAGTGATTTTTTATGTTCTATGGGAAGTTTTCGGTCTAGGTGCTTGTAACTCACATACGAGTGTCTGTGTCAGTTCTGTCTTCCCATGCAACATTGCCAAACAAGCCGCCACTCAGTTCTATCCCACGTTGCTTGCTTGTTTAGCAATGCTGTCTTCAGCTGGAGTGGAGCGGGTGACACCATTTGCTGCCATGTTATAGTAGCCAGTAAGGCGCTCCCCAAGTCTTGATTTGATGTGTGACATGCAGTGTGGTCCAGTGTTGCCTGGCAACCCTTGGATAGGTATGGCTGTTCAAAATTCAAAGTTATTGCCCCTAGCCACACCCCAATATCCTTGCCCTACCCGTATTAAGGTGGCAAGAACATTCTTTTACTTTGCCATCCATAAACGATCGATCTTCTGTCTGTGCACATCACTGGACATTCATACAGCACGTGCTGATCTTGTGTGTCTGTGTGGCACATCACTGGACATTCATACAGCACGTGCTGATCTTGTCTGTCTGCGCACATCACTGGACATTCATACAGCACGTGCTGATCTTGTGTGTCTGTGCACATCACTGGACATTCATACAGCACGTGCTGATCTTGTGTGTCTGTACACATCACTGGACATTCATACAGCACGTGCTGATCTTGTCTGTTTGTACACATCACTGGACATTCATACAGCACGTGCTGATCTTGTCTGTCTGTGCACATCACTGGACATTCATACAGCACGTGCTGATCTTGTCTGTCTGTACACATCACTGGACATTCATACAGCACGTGCTGATCTTGTCTGTCTGTGCACATCACTGGACATTCATACAGCACGTGCTGATCTTGTCTGTCTGTGCACATCACTGGACATTCATACAGCACGTGCTGATCTTGTCTGTCTGTACACATCACTGGACATTCATACAGCACGTGCTGATCTTGTCTGTCTGTGCACATCACTGGACATTCATACAGCACGTGCTGATCTTGTCTGTCTGTGCACATCACTGGACATTCATACAGCACGTGCTGATCTTGTCTGTCTGTACACATCACTGGACATTCATACAGCACGTGCTGATCTTGTCTGTCTGTACACATCACTGGACATTCATACAGCACGTGCTGATCTTGTCTGTCTGTGCACATCACTGGACATTCATACAGCACGTGCTGATCTTGTCTGTCTGTACACATCACTGGACATTCATACAGCACGTGCTGATCTTCTGTCTGTACACATCACTGGACATTCATACAGCACGTGCTGATCTTCTGTCTGGGCACATCACTGGACATTCATACAGCACGTGCTGATCTTCTGTCTGTACACATCACTGGACATTCACACAGCACGTGCTGATCTTGTCTGTCTGTGCACATCACTGGACATTCATACAGCACGTGCTGATCTTGTCTGTCTGTACACATCACTGGACATTCATACAGCACGTGCTGATCTTGTCTCTGTGCACATCACTGGACATTCATACAGCACGTGCTGATCTTGTCTGTCTGTGCACATCACTGGACATTCATACAGCACGTGCTGATCTTGTCTGTCTGTACACATCACTGGACATTCATACAGCACGTGCTGATCTTGTGTGTCTGTACACATCACTGGACATTCATACAGCACGTGCTGATCTTGTCTGTACACATCACTGGACATTCACACAGCACGTGCTGATCTTGTCTGTCTGTGCACATCACTGGACATTCATACAGCACGTGCTGATCTTGTCTGTCTGTGCACATCACTGGACATTCATACAGCACGTGCTGATCTTGTCTGTCTGTGCACATCACTGGACATTCATACAGCACGTGCTGATCTTGTCTGTCTGTGCACATCACTGGACATTCATACAGCACGTGCTGATCTTGTCTGTCTGTGCACATCACTGGACATTCATACAGCACGTGCTGATCTTGTCTGTCTGTGCACATCACTGGACATTCATACAGCACGTGCTGATCTTCTGTCTGTACACATCACTGGACATTCACACAGCACGTGCTGATCTTGTGTGTCTGTACACATCACTGGACATTCATACAGCACGTGCTGATCTTGTCTGTCTGTGCACATCACTGAACATTCATACAGCACGTGCTGATCTTGTCTGTCTGTGCCCATCACTGGACATTCATACAGCACGTGCTGATCTTGTGTGTCTGTACACATCACTGGACATTCATACAGCACGTGCTGATCTTGTCTGTCTGTGCACATCACTGGACATTCATACAGCACGTGCTGATCTTGTCTCTGTGCACATCACTGGACATTCATACAGCACGTGCTGATCTTGTCTGTCTGTACACATCACTGGACATTCATACAGCACGTGCTGATCTTGTCTCTGTACACATCACTGGACATTCATACAGCACGTGCTGATCTTGTCTGTCTGTACACATCACTGGACATTCATACAGCACGTGCTGATCTTGTCTGTGCACATCACTGGACATTCATACAGCACGTGCTGATCTTGTCTCTGTACACATCACTGGACATTCATACAGCACGTGCTGATCTTGTCTGTCTGTGCACATCACTGGACATTCATACAGCACGTGCTGATCTTGTCTGTCTGTACACATCACTGGACATTCATACAGCACGTGCTGATCTTGTCTGTCTGTACACATCACTGGACATTCATACAGCACGTGCTGATCTTGTCTGTGCACATCACTGGACATTCATACAGCACGTGATGATCTTGTCTGTCTGTGCACATCACTGGACATTCATACAGCACGTGCTGATCTTGTCTGTCTGTGCACATCACTGGACATTCATACAGCACGTGCTGATCTTGTCTGTCTGTGCACATCACTGGACATTCATACAGCACGTGCTGATCTTGTCTGTCTGTACACATCACTGGACATTCATACAGCACGTGCTTCCCTCTAAGGTGTTTGTGTAATGGGTAAAGAGAGCATGCTCGCTCCACTAGTGCGACGTCAAGGTTCCTCCTGGAGGGGGGAAGAAAGAGCTATGATTGACTTGGGAATGCTAATTAAATGATTCTCGATAATATGACGAGATGTTGAACAGAATTCAGTGAAATAGAAACTTCTTCAGGTGGCAACATGTTTGTTGTTGTGTTGTTTGTTGTTTGTTGTTTGTTGTTGTTGTGTTGTTGTTTAACTTGAATAATTCTTTCCAGGGGACCCAAGTGTTTTTGGAAACCTCCCCCCGCCTCCTCAGGCATCTGAAGGGGTCAAGTGGGCTTTGGATTCGCAGAAGTTCAACGGTTACGGCTACTCCTCTGGACTGCTGATCGCCAGGCAAGCAGTGGCGGAGGAGTTCAGCATTCCGGAGGCTCCTGTCACGGCGGAGGTGAGTTGTGGGGATGGTGGTGAGCAGGTGCTGGTGCCATGACTTTATGACACCATGTGATGGTCACATGCAGGCTGGCTGGCATCGTGGGTTATATTACAACTGTGTGGTATATATGTGTACTCAGAATGCATATGTGTCTGTGATGTGTGGGCTAGGACTGAAATGGAAGATACTCAGGGGGGGGGGGGGGGGGGGGTGCACCTTAGCAGCTGAAGCACTCCAAAAGGAAAAGGAATTCAGCCGACAGCTACCAGTGAAATAGAAAATAAATGAGCTTAAAATAGTGACCATATTTGTCACTGCAGGCAAAAGAGTATGTACAAGAACACTTAGCCCACTCACTGTCAATTTCAAGTGTGTCACTTTCGGTAACTGCGGGGGAAATCTTGAAATGTCGACCTTTTGCAGTTTTGATGACCTAAAATTGTTAGGCAACTAAATCTAGCAGATGTAATTTTTTCCCAGTGACAGGAAGTACTCTTGACTTGTCTGAGGATGACTCTAGTGAGGGAGAAGATTGTGGCATCCTAATCTTACTTGGGAGAGCCTTCTTCCAAACATGGAGCCTTGGATAAGATGGCCACAACAGTCGAAGCTGTTGGAACGTGGGAGGATGAGGTTAGTGCTACACCGCAAGTGATGGCTTGGTCTCTGATGAGGAAGGCATGGATAAGAAGACCTCTCATGTTTATGAATGTGATCCAGCCCTAGTATTAGCTTGTTAGTTGTCCAAAGGCTGTATTTATTTTTCCTGCATAAAATGTATACCCTGGAATTGAAATTGTACACTGATTGAATTTGGATAATGGTGCTGGAGAACTGGCCTCTCTTCTGTCTCTTCTGTCTCCTCACTCTCCCTCTCTTTGCACAACTCAATTATAACAAATGTAAAATATTATAAGCAATGCCATATGTAGATAAATAAGAATAATGCTTGGTAAAGGGTGACATGGCACAGAGTGAGGCCTGGTCGACTGGCCATGTTTTGTTGACAAAGGTCAGAATAAGGTCAGAAATAAGGTCAGAATGTGGGCACAGAAAACCTGCTGTGTGGGTCAAGTGTTGGGAGACGTAAATATGCTTAATGACTCATAATAAGCTTCCTTAGCCTCCAGTGCCGTTATGATAGTAATGTGTGTGTGTTTTATCAAGCAATGGTTTCTGAACGATCGATTCGGCATTACATGCAATGTGTTCCAATATCCGCAAAACAAGATAATGATATTCATATTTCGTGGTTATGATGCACCCATAAATACTGACCCACAATGTTTATCAACAGTAAAGTTATCCCATAATATATGGTTGCTAGGGACTCAAAGTTAGTATTTCTGACTTGGCATATATAACTGAAACTGGTACGATTTTTTTTTAACTTCCTGTAATCCGGTGGTGAGAGAGTTTAAGTACCAGCACATGTGTACTCATCACCCTGCCCACATGTTTTATGTGTGGTTGCTATGGTTATCTATCTGTCTTCTGTCTTCCCTGGTCAACTCTGGTCCTGAACTGCAGAACTTGTGGAGGGGAGAAAGATTGAGAGATTCAGAAGTGAAGCTAACCACACTGGCTAGCATACCAGTATCTTTGTGACACCCCTCACTGGCTACAAGGCTAGAACCACAACTAACCAACTACTAGTTACCAAACTCCTATAGCAAATGCAACAAAACTATTAACTTATATCAACTAGAAAACTACAGCTATTTTACTCAGCCAAACACCTGCCTTCTTCTTCACCCTGACGCCTCTGTCATCCTTTAGCAGATCCCTGTGCAGGTGTAGAACTCTTCACAACTCTAATGAGCTTCTTCTCATTCACAAATGCCGTAATGTATAACAGAATCCAAACAGCTGGCAGTGCAGTTTATCACATGCTAGATTCTAGCATTCTGATTGGTCCAACGCTCACTGCAATTTAAAAACTATTGAGCACAGCGGATTCCACTGCATTTGTTATGCAGTAGTTCACAATGTGACGCAACGTGATGCAATGCAATGCAATGTTACTCTCAGCCAGCGTCATTCTCTGACCCAGTCTTGATATGATAGCTTGTCACATGACCTAACTCATATAGTCTCATACACAGGATATATATAGCATGGGCACGGTCACTTCACAGGATATATTGACCAGATTTGTGAAAACCCGTCCAAACGCCATCCAACAATTATTATTTAGATATGCTGTAGGCAGTTGATGTGATTTTTATTGTGCTAATTGGACTCTCCTTCAAGTTTAAACTGTGGCAGATGTAAGCCCAAGCACCCATTCTGGGGTGAAAAATATGTCCTTACAGTGAGCTGGATGATGCACTTATCCTTCGTGAACAGAGTGTTGTTATGCACACTCAGAGTGCACACTTTCTTCAGCTGCTGTGCTTTGTGCTGCTTTTAACAAGTTAGCCTTGATTTACAGAGATGACTTGTACCTGTAGACAAGATAGCCGGTGCTCTTTTTTCAAGTTAGCCTTGATTTACAAGAGATGACTTGTACAGACAAGATAGCCAGTGCTCTTTTTTCAAGTTAGCCTTGATTTACAAGAGATGACTTGTACAGACAAGATAGCCAGTGCTCTTTTAACAAGTTAGCCTTGATTTACAAGATGACTTGTACAGACAAGATATCCGGCGCTCTTTTTTCAAATTAGCCTTGATTTACGGAGATGACTTGTACAGATGACTTAGCCAGTGCTCTCAACAGACAGACCAGGGAAGACCTTGCCGTGATGGGGGGCTCTGCCAGTTATGCACTCGAGCAAAGTTAGTAGTAGACGGTTTCACCTCGCATGTGGCCAACAACCACCTCGCAGTACCCTAACAACCACCTCGCTGTGCCATAATAACTACTTTACATGTGCCCTAACAACCACCTCGCACATGTCCTAACAACTTGTCTGGAATGCAATTACTCCAATAATTAATTTTTGAGTGTTTGCTGGAGGGAAACTGTATGATGTCATAGCTGAAAGGCCTGGAGGAAAACTATATGATGTCATAGCTGAAAGGCCTGGAGGGAAACTGTATGATGTCATAGCTGAAAGGCAACACACCCAAACTGTTCCAAATTTTCAACATGTGATCTTTAGAAATTCGAGGTGCATTGGATTTTTCTCCTTCAACTCTTGTGTGAAGAAAGCTTGAGCATTCTGTACAATCACCATCAGTGATGATGTCATAATGGATGATGTAATGACATTACATGGAGACAATAGTTAACATCACAGGCATAGACTAATGTTACCCCCGTGATGTTGGGGGGTATATATATATATATATGTATGTGTGCATTATCTATATACATATGTATCAAGTTGAAAATGGCTGTCTGAATGTGTATGGCTTATGCCTGACCAAGTGCCTGAACCGATTTGAACCAAACTTAATGAGTAGGTACACAGGTCTAGGGTGGACCAGGGAGTGTTTTTAATAATGGTTTGATGAAATTTTAAATTTTGAAAAAAATTATATATATTTTGAAAAACCTAGTGAGTAGGTCAAGAACTACGCTCAGGGTTTGAATAAAAAGTTTCAATTCTAATGAAATTTTAATTTTAATATATATTTTTTTATTTTGAAAAAATATTGAAAAACTTAGTGAGTTCGAGTGTAGAGTTTTTTGGGTTTTTTTAATAAAAAGTTCCAAATTTCGTGAAATTTTCAACATTTTTAATTTTTATTAATAAACCCGAACCTGTTTTCATTCCATGAACACAGAAACATGAAAGTGTCAAATTTGTAAATGCCTACACTGAGGCAGGGGTATATATATGATTTTATTTCCATACGGAACGTAAACAACTTCAGCTATATAGTATTAAAAAAACAGTGTTTAGGAGGGTTTCCCAAATGTGATCACGTATCACATGATTTAATGTATTCAGTCGAATAGAAGTCACACTTGAAAATGTAGTTTTCTAATTGTACAGGCACCAGCGTGCAGTCGAAATCTCTTGCACTACACTATATATACTATAAAAGCTGTCGAGTTGATAAAGAAATCCTTCTGTGCAGCGTATCTGTGGAAGTGGACGGGTCTGAAGTCAGAGAGACTCACCGCCTGAAGGATGATAGAGTAGCAGCTTTAGTTGTTCCAGCCATTGCTGAAGCTACTCGCCATCTTTTGGAAGAGAATGACAATGATGGAGGAGGATGAAGAAGACAATAAACTCCTCATTGACAATAATAGCAACCAGGAACTCGGTCACTGACTGCAGCTAGCTCTTACATGTGTGCCTGTGGACAACCATAATGACCCAGCAAAAAATAAACTGTGCCTGCACAGCCCTTTGATTCAGCAGATCAGAGAGAAAAGGCTGGCTTTTTTTAAAACTTACTGCCGCACTTGTGAGGCTGCGTAGTCGAAACCTACGGTAGATAGGCTGAAATAGAAGTTGCGATTTCTATTCAATTGAATACGGTATCTCTGTCAGTGTGTTATCGTAGCAAGGACATGTTATCTTGCCCAGTGTATGCATGTTTTCACCTGACCCACCATTTGTTGTCACATGTGCCACCTTGTGATGTCACATGACCAGGATCAAGGACATGTTATCTTGCCCAGTGTATGCATGTTTTCACCTGACCCACCATTTGTTGTCACATGTGCCACCTTGTGATGTCACATGACCAGGATATAGTGATGGCACATTCATGCAGTGGAGCTCTGCTTCTCTCTGTGGAGGTCTTGTGTGAGCCCGGCTCCTCTGTCTTGATTCCCTCCCCAGGCTTCAGTCTTTATAAGTGCCTATCTAACACCAAGGGTGTGGCAGTCAAGAAGTACAGGTTGCTGGTTAGTCATTTGCTGTTGCTGCTGATGCTGTTGCTGTTGTTGTGTACACATGTCCAATACTGCCGTAACACTTCCACACGACATCCTGATATGACCGGGGCACTTGGGATTACCTCGGGACATCTCGAGAATTCAGTATGCATCCCAGAATCACTGTTAGGACTAGGGCTAGGGCCTAGAGCCAGGGCTAGGGCTGGGGCACATATAGGACTAGGGCTAGGGTATTCTATGTCTAGAACCAGGGCTAGCGCTGGGGGCACATATAGGACTAGGGCTAGGGTATTCGCCAGGGCTAGGGCTGAGGGCACTTATAGGCTAGAGATTGTGCTGGAGTCATCCAGGGATAGCCCCAAGTGGAAGGGGAGGCCCACATGGAGAGGCTGTGGGAGTGCTGGACATCCCTCTGTTCTGTTCTGTTCTGTTCTGTTCTGTTCTGTTCTGTTCTGTTCTGCTCTGTTCTGCTCTGTTCTGTTCTGTTCTGTTCTGCTCTGGTCTGGTCTGTTCTGTTCTGTTCTGCTCTGTTCTGTTCTGTTCTGCTCTGGTCTGTTCTGTTCTACTCAGTTCTGTTCTGTTCTGTTCTGCTCTGCTCTGCTCTGTTCTGTTCTAGTCTGTTCTGCTCTGTTCTAGTCTGTTCTGTTCTGTTCTGGTCTGCTCTGTTCTGTTCTGCTCTGTTCTGTTCTGCTCTGCTCTGTTCTGTTCTACTCAGTTCTGTTCTGTTCTGCTCTGCTCTGTTCAGTTCTGTTCTGTTCTGCTCTGCTCTATTCTGTTCTGCTCTGCTCTGTTCTGCTCTGTTCAGCTCTGTTCTGTTCTGTTCTGTTCTGCTCTGTTCTGCTCTGTTCTGTTCTGGTCTGCTCTGTTCTGTTCTGCTCTGTTCTGCTCTGTTCTGTTCTGTTCTGCTCTGTTCTGCTCTGTTCTGTTCTGTTCTGCTCTGTTCTGTTCTGTTCTGCTCTGCTCTATTCTGTTCTGCTCTGCTCTGTTCAGCTCTGTTCTGCTCTGTTCTGTTCTGCTCTGTTCTGCTCTGTTCTGTTCTGCTCTATTCTGTTCTGTTCTGTTCTGCTCTGCTCTATTCTGTTCTGCTCTGCTCTGTTCAGCTCTGTTCTGCTCTGTTCTGTTCTGCTCTGTTCTGCTCTGTTCTGTTCTGCTCTATTCTGTTCTGTTCTGTTCTGCTCTATTCTGTTCTGCTCTGGTCTGTTCTGTTCTGGTTCTTGTTTCGTAGCATATTTCAATACAAATTATGTCATCCTTCCTCAAACCCTTCTTCCACCTCTTCTTCCTCCTCTCCTCTCCCCTCTCATCCTCCTCCTCACCTTCACTTCCTCCCGTCCCTATCGACCCCCTACCCTCCCCTTCTCTCTTGCTATGTGCATGTGCACACAGCCAGACAGAGGCTGGGAAATAGACTTGCAAGATCTGGAGTCACAGATTGACCACACCACATCCGCCATCATCTTCAACAGCCCCAGCAACCCTTGTGGGTGTGTCTACTCAAAATCACACATCCTCGATTTCCTGAAGGTGGCAGAGAGACACAAACTGCCCATCATATCCGACGATATCTACCATAATATGGTTTGTCCCTAGTCAACGACATGATGAGGAATTGCACTTTGTATCACTCCGCCCACTCCCCAATATAGGTGTTTCCAGGACAGACCTACGTCTCCATCGCGTCACTTTCCAAGAATGTTCCAATCCTCTCGTGTGGGGCCATCTCCAAGAAGTACATGGTGCCTGGCTGGAGGATGGGCTGGGTTATCGTGTATGACAGGAACAACTGCTTTGCCAGTGAGGTGACTACTGGCCTATTGCAGCTGGCACGCAAGCTTCTGGGGCCGTGTGCTATAGTTCAAGCAGCTCTGCCCCACATCTTTAGGACACCACAGTCGTACCATGACAGGACTGTGGCCATTATCCACCACAATGCCAAGTTGGTGTGTCAGGAGTTGCAGAAGGCACCGGGAATTAGGCCAATCATGCCAGCTGGGGCCATGTACATGATGGTGAGTTATATAGAATGGTTTGTGTTTGAATTTCCTTGGATAATGCTGGTGTGTGCTTTCTTGCTGTACTTTGCACTGTGATTCATGTCCAGTACTGCCACAAACTTGCCTAGGACACCCCGGGGTTCCTGAGGTGCTTGATGCTATCCCGGGATGTACCTAGTGAGGGTATACGTAGTAGCACCCTGGAATCAGGTCAGGGCCACAGGTATTCTAAGATTAGAGCTTGGGGTATTCTAGAGCTATGGATAGGGCTAGAGCAAGCGGTATTCTAAGATTAGAGCATGTATTTTAGGGGTAAGGCTCTAAGATTGGAGTTAGGGGTATTCTAGGGGTAAGGCTCTAAGATTAGAGTTAGGGGTAAGGCTCTAAGATTAGAGTTAGGGGTAAGGCTAGGGGCATTCTCGAGTTATGACAAACAGATAGTCTCAAGTTCCCATAAAAAGTTGTGGTAGTACTGGACATGGAGTGAGGGGAAGGAGCTAAACATGTAAGCCTCTCTCTTCTCTCTCATGGTAGGTGATGATAGATGTGGAGAAGTTCCCCAAGTTGCCGACTGACATCGAGTTCACAAAGCAGCTGGTCATAGAGGAGAGTGTCTTCTGCTTGCCTGGACAGGTCAGCCATCTACTGAATCACACTATGTATTTAGCAGAGAGGACATCAGACACTATTTTACAGTAACTAGAGAAACATTTCTATATTCTGCCGACTGTGGAAGTCTTTAGTGTCAACACAAACAAGAGCAACTGCCTCAAAGCTAGTACTGATCATGCTGGAGGGCCCTCCCTTCATGCTTTTGATTTCCACTGTGCTGTATCCAGGTGGAGAGTACGCAAACTGAGTAATAAACAGTGTGACAAGCCTTTTTGATACGACAACATGTTAGAAGTTTTCCCCACAACCCCACCCCCCCCCTCCCCCCCCACATGCACACACACACACACACACACCAAAAAAAGAGTACAATTTCCCATAAAGGATGATGAAGATGCTTCGTGGGTCATCCGTTCAGTCCCAATGCCCCTCCATCCCACTTCTGCCTTGCTTGTTCTAGCTCTAGCAGGGGAAAGGCACCATCACCACAGTGTGAGCAAAGAGCTAAGCAACAATAAAAATAGTTGTATCACAACAAAGCAAGAACAACAACTCTACAACTATGTCAAGTGGCCTACACAGACATCTTCCACTCGTGGGCCTGTCCCCCCAAATTGTATAATTCCCCCCAAAAGTATCAAGTGGGATTTCCCCCTCAAAGATGTACATACTTCAAAGATGTACATACTTGTAGACCTCTACATGGGCTCTGGTTTTGCAGTTTAGTATTTTATAAACGCCACCTTAAGGCCATTATCATCTTACCCATAATCCTACCAATTTAATAAGGCCTGTCTCTATAATTTAACAAACACACTGTACCTATAATTTTTAACAAACACTTCTCCACAAATTCTGATTCTTTAGTGCCCTGCTTCTAATCCCAAACTCAAGAAAACTGGCGTTTAACTGGAATAGGCGCTTACTAAATACTACGCAAAAAAAAAAGCATACTCACACAAAATTAGAAATGAATGCAAGGCATGGTGTGCAAGCCAACATGCAATAAAAAATGAAATTGATATGGCATTGCTATAAGTATTGTCCTAGTCCAAGCATAGCTGCAGGCCTAATACCAAAACTGTGCACAGGTTCAGAGGGAGTGGAAGTGAGTTTGAGTGCCACACAGAAGCAGTCTGCACTAGCTGTTATCTTAGTGTGTTAGAATCTTTGGTTGGTGCTATTGGTTACTCTCACTCCTCTCGCTCTGACCTTGCAGGCATTCATGTCGTCCAAGAGCTTCCGTGTGGTCCTGATGATGCCCGACACCATGATTCTGCAAGCTACAGAGAGGATAATTTCCTTCTGCACCAGACACTATAAGGGTTAGCACCTGTCTGTGCAGCTGAGGCAGCAGGAGTCCTCATTTGTAATAGATAAAGATGGACATCGTTTATGATGTATAGAACAGGACCGTGATCCTATACCTGATGGTTTGATGTTGCCGAATTTTTATTTATAATATCTAGTTTAAAAATCATTAAGAATTAAATAACCTCCTTTTGTTCCACTCCTCTGTGTCCCGTTCCCCCACCCCATTCGAGTTTACATGATGGCATTGGCACTCCTCCTTTCCCAGTCCTCCTCCACCATCCTCACCATCTCCTCCTCACTCTCCACAAACTCCAGCAGCCCTTGATCCTTGGTGTACATCCCGATTGCTGAGATCACTGCTTTCAAAGTTGACTCCCAGAATGACGGAGCACATAATTATTAAACTTTACAGTACACATGAATTACAGATGAGGTGACAGTGATATGAGGACAGTGATATGAGGAGGTAACTTTGACCTTATGGTCTACTAGAAAGTAACTGGTAGTGAATAATAGTTACAAGGGGAGGGAACATTAGAACAATTGACACATGGATATTGAAAGTGGAAAGTGCACGAGTTATTGGAATCAAAGTGATTATGAAAATATGATTATCAGATCAATACATGCAGAGAGTTCCATAGTGAGGGAGCCGATTAAAGAAGAAATGCTGACTTGATTGCAGTGGATTGAGAGTGGAGTAACTTTACATGACCTCCCGATCTTGTGCACGATGATGATAGAGTTATATAATTGAGGATGTTAAAGTGACCTGTAGGTTCTTTTTTACTCATTCAGTTGAAGAGTTATCATTAAGGGAAGAATGTTTAAACTCAATAGCGAGACTTGTAGTCAGATTGGTAGTCATTAAGTACGAATTTAGTAGCTCTAAAGGAATAAAATCTTTCTTCATGTTAGGATGCCAGACAGGAGAACAAGAGGTGAGTTGGGATTTAACAAGAGACATGATTTTGGGGACTAGTCGAGTCACAATGATTGAAAATGCGACGTAGAAGACTCGAGGTCCGATAGGCTTTTAAGAAGATATTTGATACATGATGGTTCCATGTTAGGTCAATTGAAATAATTACACCTAGATCTTTAACACTATTTTTGGAGTTTATGCAATCGTCCAAAAAGTATTTCAAGTCAACAGCAGGCACTTTTGAGAAAATCCTCAAAAGGCAACACTTTGAGATGTTAAAAGAGAGATGCCAATCAGTCGACCATTTTGCGAGTGAGGATAAATCATTATGAAGAAGGGATACATCAGAAACTGATTTAATATCTTTAAAACACTTGGTATCATCTGCATATAAGAGTAGAGAAGATGAAATGGTAGCTGGAATGTCATTTATGTAGATTAAAAAAATAGTGACGGACCGAGAATGCTGCCTTGCGGAACACCGGAACTGACTGGAGGTAGATCAAAGTGGTTATTATTATTTAGTGATACCATTTGACTGCAAGTCTAGGTATCCTCTGAACCAATGCCACAGCACTTCTGTTAAACCAGAACACCACAGTTTGAAAGAAGCCTTGATGAGGAACACTATCAAAAGCTTTGCTGTAGTCCAAGTACACTATGTCTAATTGAGATTTCTCATTAATTGCAATGTCAGCACTGTTGACTAAATGAAGCAACTATTTTGGGTTGTTGAATGTCCATTTAGAAATCCGAACTGAGTTGGAGAGATAGATTGTGAGATAAATCCCATAATAACCTTTGTGTAAATTATCCATTCCATGACAAGAGAAATACAACAGAGAAGGGAGATAGGTCTGTAGTTTCTAACCGATGATCTGTCCCCAGACTTGGGTATGAGAGAGATAACGTGAACACACCAGTCTTTGGGGATTTGAGTTTGAGTTAGACTCGGAGTAAATAGGTGTCCGACAGGAACAAATACTGCAGGAGTGCTGGACTTCAACAATCTCGGTCCAAGACTACGGACCAGTGGCCTTAAATATGTCTAATTTGGAAAGAGCCGAGTAAACATCGGAGTCAGATATGTGAATTTTGGCAAGAATGGATGATGGTGATGGTTTCCAAATGGGGGGAAAAGATATGAACTTGTGGCATGTACTGAATGAAAATATTGGTCTGCCTCTGCCTTTACAGATGTTGCACAAATGGTCCCATGAACAGAGTAGGAGGAATAGAGTTGTTCTTGATTATAAGATTGATATAACTAATAGCACTTTCATTTATTTTTAGATGAGAAGTTCTTTATCAGATTTGTTTTGAAAGCTGATCTAGCGTTTAAGATTGAGGACTCTTCAAAACAGCAGGCTACTTGGGGAGGGACGCAAATTGCATTTCCTTGTCAGTGAACTGAGATAATCTACTTAGGTCTTTGGTGCGATCTGAGCCTGACCTTTGGAATAAAAAGATTCATTGCCTGACTCAGGAACTCTTTAAATGCCTGCCATGCTTTTTCAATCTCACTTGAGTTAGGCAGCTACTAAAATCAGCATCCAGGACCAGGAGATAAGAACAGAGGCCAGGAAGATCTGCTTTAGATACAAACTTGGATTGAAATTTGGAGGGCTTAGCAGGATTATAAAAGGAAATAACATAGTGGTCAGAATAGATCAGACAAGAATCAACAGACGGACCAGAAATCAGCAAATCTGAGTTTGTAAAAACTAGATCAAGAACATTTCTTTTGCCATGGGTTGGCATGTCAACACAAATTCACAAAAGATATTTGATTTGATTGATGAAGCAGTTAGGGTAGACCAGCAGACGTCTGGT
Source organism: Cladorhizidae sp. MBARI D1340-BT2 (assembly GCA_028752905.1). NCBI lineage: Eukaryota > Metazoa > Porifera > Demospongiae > Poecilosclerida > Cladorhizidae > Cladorhizidae sp. MBARI D1340-BT2. The sequence continues at coordinate 4,555,529 of JAQNBH010000018.1, read as the reverse complement.
ATATTGAAATCACCTAGTATATATTAAAACAATAAGATCTGAAGTGTGAATTAAATAACTTGGAAGAAAGTGAGTGTAGGTTAAATCGGAGTTTGGAGGAACATAAAGTGCACGCAAAGTAACCACAGGGTGATAACAAATTATCAGGTGTTACTAAGGGTATTGGGTATTGAATCCTTTACTGCAACCAATATCCTACCTCCATGACTGCCACGATCCTTATGGAAAATAGTATAATTGAAAGAGGGAATTTTATTGTCATAGATGGTCTTAGTTAGTCAAGACTCGGTGGTGCAGATTATGTCACAAGTAGATGAATATGCAAAAGTTTGTAGAGAAGTAAGTTTGCTAACTATAATAGGTGCATTGAATAGACATGTTTTTAAACTGCCTAGTCAAGTTGAAGGTTGTGGATTTGAATGCAGACATGTCGAAGATTGCATATATATCAAAAGGCTGGGAATTGTCACAATGAGGGAGTTTAGATTGGACCAATTCAGTAGAAGGACAAGAATTTGAGGTTGGAGGTGGTCAGAGTACTAAATGATGATTAGAGAGGTTACCCTTGATATTTAGAATGGACTTTAATTACCACGAATCTTTATCAAGTTTCTATTCAAACCTGATAGGAGCGACCACCTTTCCTTTAACAAAGCAGAATCCCTTTGCTTTTCAGAAAGTGATGGATCTGGCTATGGAATACGGACATTTCTTCTGGATAGAATGCTCTGAGTATATCTTTGGAGTATAAATGACTTGCTGACAAGGGTCACACACCGGTAACATTCCAGGTTGACCAATAGTTCCGTTAAAGTCCAGTTGTTCCCCCACACACAACGAAGTACACTCTGAAGAGTCCATCTGGCATTCAATGACTGGATGCGAAGACCGACTTACCCAGGTAAGACTTCCCATCAGCAGAATGTTTACAGAACACGCATGGAGCAAGCACCCCCATGGAGAGAGGGAGAGTTGAGTTAAACTAAAACCCAGACATTAAAAAGAACAATAGGACTTAAAATCATTGCGAGTGCCAACACTAAAGCCAAGACACAGCTTAAGTTGGGGGAAATAATTCTGCCTTAAATTGAATCAAACAAAAGAATCGAAATATTTTAAGCCTTGGTTGTACATGCCATCTTGCTGCTCCTGCAGGCTTAAAGAAACTACAAGTGTTGGTTGATAACTTCCTCATTACTATTTCTTTTCACTTTAAATATTCAGCAAAATGATGGGAAACCGAATTTGAAGATATAAAACCATTAAAGGATTTTAAGGCATTCTACCACTCGCTGGCTCAGTTTGGATCATTGCATTAGATGGCTTATTGAGAAATGGTCAGCTCTTGATAACTTACTTTGACCTTGAAGCTGATAGGTCAAATGCTATTGAGCTTGTTCATTGAAAAGGATTAACTTAGAAAGCTTGTTTGCCACTTTGTATCCTTTGCTATATAACCCCTCAACAATTTTTCTACAGTGTTGCAGACGAGTGCAAGTCATATTGGTCTGCTCCAATCAGTTGGAGGCTAGAAGGAAAATCTAAATTTTTGTGAATACGTTTGAAGAACAAGATAAGTTTAGCTTTACGGCAGCAAGAGGTTAGAGATGGAAAATGAAGCTTAGTGAGAAAAGAAGTCTAGTCCGATGACGATTGTTTACTACATAATTTACATGAAAAGTATTTTATTCTCTCAAGATGAGAAGAAAAGATGGGATGATTGAGGGTGCCAGAGGAAAGAACAGTACTCCAGATGAGGATGGATGAGAGAAGTGTAAAAGGGAAGAAGAGTAGAAGTGTCTGAATAGCAGTAGAAGTGTGTAGTATGTTATTGATTATTGTGTTTGGCCAGCCAGGCGCCCGCCCCTGTGGTGGTGCACGTGTGTGCATTGTATGTATTATCTTGGTGTGAATTGATTCGAATATGAAATAGTTTTATCTTACTCAAGAACCCTATCATGTTAGTATTAACTAAGATCGTTAGATAGTCAAGACACTACATTGGCGACGAGCGAGGGATTATGGCAGCAACCTTGGGACGATAGCAAGAGTTCGATCCCCAGGGCGAAAATATTGATACTTACCTCGAGTGACTCCAACTTTATTTCGAAGCCAACGGAGTTGACGAAGTCGCAGTTTTGCTTACTGTGATAGGAGCAAAAGCGTACGGCGTCCTTAGGAGCCTACTTGCCCCCACGCTGCCTAAAGATAAAAAACTTTTGTTCAACTGTTAGAGGCCTTGAAGGGACACTTTGACCCTAAGCCTTTGATAATCGGTGAGAGGTTTCACTTCTACAAACGGTGCCAGAAGGCAAACGAATCAGTTGCAGACTTTGTAGCTGATCTTTGTGGTATGAGCATCAGATGTGAATTTCGAGATTTCCTTGATCAAGCTCTAAGAGATTGTTTTGTGTGTGGAACATTGAATGAGGCAAACCAGAAGCGACTCCTGGGGGAAGATGGCCTTACCTTTGCATGAGCACAGATAATAGCTCAAGGAATGGAATCAGCTGATAAAAATGCTAGAGAATTGAAAGGATCTGATCGAACAGATCAATTTCAAAGTACAGCACTCGATGGTCAGATTTTTGCTACTTTAAACAAAAAGTGTTGTTACCGTTGTGGTCGCAATCACCTTGAGCAAGTTTGCAAATTCAGAGAAGCCAAGTGCCACAAATGTGGTAAGACTGGCCACATTGCTACGGTGTGTAGGTCCAAGGCAAGCTACACCCCAAAACCACCACAATTTCCGGTTACCACAGCTAAGAAATTTCAAAGGAAGAAACCTTCCGGTGAAACCAGATGGATGGGTACAGAATCAACCGACAGTAGCCAAGAACCAAATGAGTTACCTATATTCCCTGTTGTTACTACCCCATCGCAACAACCAATTATAGAGCTGAGTGGAAAACCAGTCAAGTTAGAGTTGGACGCAGGAGCCACTGTTTCCATCATGTCAAAGGATAGATTTGGAAGGCTGTTTCCAGGCAAACAGATCCAGAAGTCAGAGGTATTGTTAAAGACCTATACTGGTGACCCTATGAGGATCCTGGGTGAAGCTCTAATCGAAGTCAGTTATCAGAAACAGCAGCCACAGGAACTTGTTCTAGTGATCGTTGAAGGGAGTAGACCAACCCTACTGGGAAGAAATTGGCTTCACTATTTTCAACTCGATTGGAATAGCATCAAGAATGTGCTATCACAGGAAGATTCTCTCACAGGTCTGATTCAGGAATTTCATGAGCTATTTACAGATGAACTGGGAACGATTAAACCATTTAAGGCAAAGCTTTCAGTACCACCTACAGCTGTGCCACATTTTTTGTGTCCCAGATCTGTGCCGTACGCCATGAAGTCTGTAGTTGACAATGAATTGGATAGGCTGGAGAGAGCAGGGGTACTTCAGTGAGTGGGCAACACCCATTGTGGCTGTGCCTAAGAAGGATGGGAGTGTCCGCATTTGTGGAGATTTCAAGGTAACGGTTAACCCTGTCCTTGATATTACTCAATACCCTCTGCCTCGTCCTGAGGATTTGTTTGCCACATTGGCTGGAGGAAAATATTTCTCAACGTAGATCTCTCACATGCCTACAATCAACTCATCATGGAAGAGGAGTCACGGAAATTCCTGACTATCAACACCCACAGAGGACTCTACAGGTACAAGCGTATGCCATTTGGAGTAGCCTCTGCGCCAGCAGTATTCCAAATGACAATGGATACAATTCTGCAAGGCATGGAAGGTGTTATTTGTTACTTGGATGACATTTTGATCACAGGCAAGACTAAAGATGAGCACTTCCTGAACCTAAAGAAGGTTTTACAACAACTCAGGGAGCACGGTATTCGGGTGAAGAAGAGCAAGTGTGCTTTTATGAAACCAAGTGTTCAATACTTTGGCCATCGCATTGATGCAGATGGTCTCCATGTTACCGACAGTAAAATTAAAGCAATTACTGAGGCCCCTGTTCCAAGGAACTTGCAAGAATTGAGATCTTTTCTCGGGTTATTGAATTATTATGGACGCTTCATTCCAAATATATACCCCATTGAATGCACTGTTATGGCATGACTCTCCCTGGAGATGGTCAAAGCAATGTGATCTGGCTTTTAAATCTGCAAAGGCTAAGCTCATATCACCAAATGTGCTCGTTCATTACAATGCAAACCTTCGTATCAGACTGGCTGGAGATGCATCAGCCTACAGAGTGGGAGCCGTGATATCGCACGTTATGAAGGATGGTACCGAACGACCTATAGCATTTGCTTCCAGGACTCTGCTACCTAGTGAGCGTAACTACGCACAAATTGAAAAGGAGGCATTGTCACTGATCTATGGAATAACCAAGTTTCATTCTTATTTATATGGACGGAAATTCACATTGATAACAGATCACAAGCCACTGACAACGATTTTGGGACAAAAACAATGTTCCTCCAACGGCTGCAGCTCGCCTTTAGCGTTGGGCTGTCAGTTGTCAGCGTACACTTACAACATCATATTTCGTCGTACAGAACTGAACATGCAAATGCCGACGCTCTCTCAAGATTGCCAGTTAATGTCACAAGTACCGAGGGACACACACCGGATCCGCACTTTTTCAACATTAATCAGTTGAGAAGTTTACCCATCACAGCAATGCGACTAGCCACTGCTACACGCAATGATAAGACACTCAGTCAAGTGTATCGCTACACTCTCAAGGGTTGGCCAAGTCAAGTTCACGACAGCTTGAAACCATTCCATTCAAGGAAGGAAGAGTTGACCTTGGAAGGTGGATGTGTGCTGTGGGGTTCAAGAGTGATTATTCCAGAGAATTTGAGAGAGAAGCTGTTGAATGAGTTGAATTATGATCATCCTGGAATTTCTAAGATGAAGAGTATTGCACGAAGTTACATGTGTTAGCCAGGACTAGACAGAAATATTGACCAAAAGCTGTCTGGACTGTCAAGCAGTGAAGAACTCACCTGCTGTTGCACCATTACATCCATGGATTTGGCTCTCAAGAGTTTTTCAGCGTGTTCACATCGATTTCGCTGGGCCATTTCAAGGAGCAATGTTTTTGATTGCCGTGGATGCACATTCAAAATGGCCAGAAGTCTTTGTAATGCAAAGTACCACTGTGAAGAAAACCATCGACATATTACGTGTCATGTTTTCAAGGGCATTCCTGAACAGATTGTTTCCGACAATGGACCCCAATTCACTTCAGAGGATTTTGCTGTATTTATGAAGATGACTGGAATCAAACACATCAGAAGAGCTCCATATCATCCTTCCACAAATGGACTTGCCGAAAGGTTTGTGCAGACAATGAAACAAGGACTGAAAGCTAGTGTGAATGCAGGCCTACCACTCACACACAGGTTGTGTAACTTTTTATTCACTTACCGCAGTTCTCTACACTCGACTACTGGAGTATCACCAAGTTCATTGTTTTTAAAGAGGGAGATGCATACGAGATTTGATCTTCTTCTACCTGATGTTAAATCCCGGGGATGGAGAAGCAGTTTCAGCAAAAGGCTGGACACGATCAGCATTTTCGCACACGCCAGTTTTCAATAGGACAAAGTGTCATGGCGAAAAATCTCCTTCCAGGAGCTAACTGGATATATACCAGCAACTGTGTTGGAAAGGTTAGGACCCTTGTCTTTCCTTGTGGAAACAACAGATCATCAACTATGGAGAAGGCACATTGATCATTTGAAAGACAGAGTCGTCCGTGAAAGTACCCAATCCACTCAAAGCAATGATGATCATTGGGAACCTTTTAACTCTAAAGCTGTACGATCCGAAGTTGAACCAGATGAACCTGTTTCTGGTACACTACCCATGGATTCAGCAGGAACTGAAACATCCTCAATAACTCTCGAGTCAGACCAAATCGTTTCTACAGATCGTTCATCAGTAACACTGGTTACTAAACAGTGCCCAACTAGATACCGTTCTGCACCGGACTATTATCGTTCTGGAACTTAACTTTTAGGGACACTCATATTAAGTGGTGAGGAATGTAGTATGTTATTGATTATTGTGTTTGGCCAGCCAGGCGCCCGCCCCTGTGGTGGTGCATGTGTGTGCATTGTATGTATTATCTTGGTGTGCATTGATTCGAATATGAAATAGTTTTATCTTACTCAAGAACCCTATCATGTTAGTGTTAACTAAGATCGTTAGATAATCAAGACACTACAAAGTGATACCAAGTAATTTATGTGTCTTGGAAGAGATGTAAAAAAATCTGTTTGTTCCAGGATAGAGATGAAGAAAAGGGGATTCCCAGGTACTTGAGCTCAGCCACTAACTGAATTGGAGAAACAGAGAGGTGGCATAGACTTAGTAAGAAGAGTTTGTTTATAATAATATTTACTTCATTAGATTAAGTGTGTGAGATTGGGAAGCAAGCCCGGCAGTGATACAGTTTAGGTCTTTCTGAAAGAGAGAAAAATCAGAATGAGAATTGATGGGATGAAAAAGAAGGATATCATCGGCATAGAGAATAAGTCATCTAAAGGCACTTTACACATGCCATCAATATAAATTATAAAGAGGAGAGGACCTATTATAGATACCTGAGGGGCATCAGAAGATACAGGGACAGGTTAGAAGTAGAACTTATGACAATCGCTTGTTGCAAACATGCTGAAAAATAGGAGTAAGGCCAGTTATAATGAGGTAAGGAGGGAAGTACAGGAAGAAAAGAAGATCAATTAACGGTTTGTGAGGAACAAAATCATTTTTCAGATCTGGAAAACAAGCCCATCCGATTTATTAGGAGAGTGAAAGGATGATTGGCCAAGGGAAGGGCTGAAGAAGTGGACCGATGGGGAAGAAAACCAAATTGAGACGAAAAGATAATATTGTGCTCATTACAGAATTTGTAAAGGAGAGAGTGAACATGTTTGCTAACTATAGAGAGTAAGGAAATGGGCTGGTAATTCTAGGGATTGTCAAAGATTAGATGAACATTTAGGGATGGGAACAATGAAGGAAGTTTTCCAATCAATTGGAAGACGTCCTTGAAACAAGGTTAAGTTAAAGATATATGTAAGGGATCAACTATGGATAGGCATTGTGGAGGACTCAAGCCTCCATTAAACTGAACAGTATTATTATTATTAATTCTGGAGTATAATTGTGTATCTTGTTTCCTTTGACTGTTTTGGTGACCCTCTGTGTTGTGATTGGTTTTGAGTTGTAAATTGTTTCTTTCATGTTAGATTTATATTAGCTTATGGAACTCTATGGGAATCCTATGTGTTGAATTTCTGTGCGTGTAAGTAAGATGGAATGATGTAATGTATGTGGGCTGGAAGGATATAAAAAGGTCCTGCCAGACACTGTTGAGGCTCTCTCTCAAGTTCTTAATAATTGTTATTTAAAGAGGAGTTCTGACCACAGGCTGGGTGTAGTGTTTGACTAGGACTAGATCCAATTGAAGTAGCTGGAAAGGGTTTACTTTCCATGAGTGAAGCTCTGAGAACCTTTCAATCCTTCACATTTGGTGGCAGCGGTGGGATCAGGATCTGACTGTTGTACAGACAACCCACAACCTAGCAGAGCTACAGTTGGATGACTACACGTTCTGGGAGAGAGTATACCCAGTTTCTTCTAGACCAACAGCAACCAGTACTAGCCCAACAGCAACCAGTACCAGCTCAACAAGAATCAACAGCAATGAGCACAGATGGAAGCTTGGCAGAGACCCTTCAGTTTCTCTTGGAGGATCGAGAACGACAGGAAGAAGTGCGAGCAGCCGACCTACGACGACTGTCAGGGAAACACCACCATTCCCTGACATAGACATACCACCACTCCCTACACATGCACAGTCAGCCAGCCACAACTGCAACCACACACAGGAAGCCACAAGACCACAGTCCTGAATGGGAGAAGACAATGACCACTATAATTAGTTATTCACAATGTCTAGTATACGGATAGAACTAGTCTATGGCTAGGTGATTGGCTAGATTATCACATGATGTATTGTTAGTATATAAGGACTGGGCCAACGCCCTAATAGAGAGTCGGTTAGAGGAGAGACTAAAATGTAGTTAAAGTGAACTGAGCAATGTATGTAAGAGGTTCTATTCAAGGTCTGTAGTATGGTGAGTGCTACAGGGTGAGGGTCAGGATCTTCAGGAGTGGAAGATCGTCTGGACTCACATAGGTCTAGATAGGAGCATCTGGTGGGAAGCTAGGGCTGTCGATATCTAGGCGTCACGAGGAGTTACCCTAGTAGCTTGGGGATCGGCTAACTGGTTATTATTATTATTAGGCGAGGTAGGAAGACCTTTAGCCAGGAGAGGGTAATTTCCCCGACAGTAGTGGCAGCGGTGGGATTCTCTTAGACAGGAGATCCCTGAGTAGTGGATCAGCCTTGAGAAGTGGAGATCCCGGACCAGCCTTAGCTAGCAGAGGCAGAAAGCTAGATAGAAAAAGGAGACAACTCCGGCACGCCACCCTTCATAATCATAGTGAGTGAAGAGGAGGGGGCATTGTAAAATTTTTGTTTTTGTTTTTGTCCCTGCATGTCCTACCCCTTGAGATCAGGAGGCCGTCCCCTAAGAGCATCCATGAGTCAACCGGAATACCTGGAGGAGGAGGAGCTACCTCGATCATCGAGGTTCGACCAATTCATGAACAAATGGGCTGATCTGGAAGAGGTCAAGTTACGTCGAGAAGACGAACGCCGACGGGAGGACAGGGAGGACCGAGAACAACGAAGACAGGATGAACAACAACGTCAGGTGGGGGAACGCGAACGTCGGGAGGAGGAAAATCGACAACAACAACATCGACAAGACCAGCTCCTAGCCGACGCCCAACGAACGCGGGCAGAGGCCGACAGAGCGCCCCCACCACCACGACCACCTAGGTTGACCGTCCAGAAGTTCCTCGAGGGGCAGGATGACATGGCTGCCTACCTTGAGACCTTTGAGGCCACGGCAAGGGCAGGGGCATGGCCACAACATCAATGGGCCATAATACTGAGAGGATTCCTCTCTGGAGCTGGGCTAACTGCTGTAGCGGCCATGGCGGCTGACCAGCAGGGTGATTATGAATTAGTCAAGCTAGAGCTGCTAAAGGAGTACCGGATAACACCAGAAACTTATCGAAAAAGAGCTTTCGATAACCCCTTCAGCGTAACCAGCCCCGAGGCTTGGTTCGCAAGACACCGACAGAGCTTTCTTCATGGCTAGCCGCCTCTCCTCTTAGCAACACGGACACCATGCTGATGGAGATGACCTTGGCAAGATTGCCAAAGTGGCTCGAAGCCCGGATGCGCAATCAAAACCCGCAGACTTATGATCAGCTGGCAGAGACAGTGACCCGACACTTATCCAACCTGCCCAAGAAGGAGTCAGATGACCATTGATTAATGGGGAGACTGCCCCAACAGCAACGATCATTGCGCCCAGAGACCCCTAACACCCGTGTACCAAACAGAGGAGGAGAATCCCGGAGGAACTCAGAAAGGAATTCACCTCTAGGTGGGTATCCTACAGGGTTCGACCGAAGACCCAACCCCAACCCAACACCAACGAGCGAGGTGAGGTGCTTCCGCTGCAATCAGCTGGGGCATTACAAACGAGACTGCCATGTGAAGACTGAGCGAGCCCAGCTGAGCGCAGCAACACCAAGACCCCAACCACACAACCCCTGGATATGAAAGGCAGGATTAATGAGAGGCAGGCAGAGGTATGGTTAGATACCGGCTTCACCCGATCTCTTGTGCATCCCCGTTGTCTCAACGCAAACCAGAGACTGGGATGGGACATCCCCTACTGGGTTTTCCCTGAGGCTTTCTTGCCTTGTATAATCTCATTTACTTGGGGTACATCTTGTCCCACCATCATGTCCGCAGCAATGTGTTTGGACACACCCACAATGAGTGTGGTCTTCCTCCCCTCCATCTCCAATTCGATTTTTGCTGCTGGGAACCAAGTGACCTTGGCACTCACAGTGGAGTAGTCTCCTGGAGGAGTGAGCTTTGACAAGGGACTCGTGGCGACACGAGCCCAGACCATGAAACTGGCTCAAGAACACAACAATGATGTGGAGCAACATGCTGAAGACCAAGTCCAGCTCTCCAGTCCTGAGAAACCCTCAAGTGAAGAGGATGACTACCTCACTGCCCCCTCTCCTACGGACTCGCCCAGTCCATCAGAGTCCGAGGGAAGCGAGGAGTCTCCTTTTCACTTCGAGGACGAACTATTTGAGCGATCACCACAGCCAAAAGACCAACAATCAGAGAAAGAAAGCACCACCCCGTGGTGGCCGGAAGATGTGAGCTCTCGAGAGCTCAAGGAATTACAACAAACTGATCCTACATTAGCCAAGATCAGAGAGCAAGCCGATTCTCAAGGCAATTACTTATGGAAGGACGGACTCCTTCTTCGACAACCGATCGTCCAGGGAGGACACCAGCTTATCATGGTTCCTCAAAACAACAAGATCGAAATCCTTCGATTAGCACACAGCTCCCCCATCGCTGGACACTTTGGGCAGGAGAGAACCATGGACGTGATCCGACGCTCGATGGACTGGTCACATCTACATGCTGATGTAAGCACTTTTTGTAAGGCATGTCCTAATTGTCAGCGTGCTAAGCCAGCCGCAAACCTGCATGCTCCCTTACACCCATTACCAGTGATAGGGCCTCCTTTTCAAAGATTAGCCATGGATATATTTGGTCCCTTAAATAGGACCAAGAAGGGCAACAAATATGTTCTAGTAGTCATAGATTATGCTACTAAGTGGCCTGAGGCCTATGCCATACCAAACACCACCTCTGAGACTATCATCAGCTGTCTTCTAGATCTTACAGCCAGAATAGGCGTACCCGAAGAAGTGCTTTCGGACAATGGTTCGAATTTTATTTCAAGGACTATGAAACAATTCTGTGCACTTACTAACATCAAGCAGATCAGTACCTCCCCATACCATCCTCAGACCGATGGTATGGTGGAGCGTTTCAACAGTACCCTAAAACAGCTTCTGAGAAAATTCACGCAGAAAAGAACAGATGAAAAGGAATGGGACCAATATTTACCATTTATTCTTTGGGCCTACCGTGCTACTAAGCACAAGAGCACGGGTTACTCCCCGCATTAGTTAGTCTATGGTAAACCAATGAATACCCCCATAGATCAGTTGGCCCGAGCATGGAAGGGAGAACCACCAGAAGGGAAGGTAGAGATAGTCACCTACCTAAGGAATTTGAGGGCCAAGTTAGACCTAGTGAGAGGGTTGGCCTTTACAAATGAGACAGAGGCCCAAGATAAGCCACAAGAAATATCACGATAGAAAGGCCAAGGAGAGGAAGTTCTCAGTTGGAGACCAGGTGTTGGTTTTCAGACCTAGGAAACTAAACAAGTTAACTAGTGAATGGCAGGGACCCTTTACCATTACACAGCAACTTACTGATGTAACTTACAAAGTAACTGCAGGTCAGGGTTCGCGGGGCCTCTGTGTCTACCACGTTAACAGGATGAAGGCATGGCATTCTCCCGTTTCCTCAGCGTTGGTGGCCACGGAGTGCATCACAGCCATGGACTCTGGACCCAAACAATCAGTAACAACAAATCAGCTCAACCGATCCCAAGCGAAGGAATTACAGCAACTCACTGAAGAGTTTGCCGAACTATTTCAAGAGAAACCAGGACGGACGGATGTGGTCGAGCACCTCATCAACACTCGAGATGCCTCCCCCATCCGTCTGCCAGCCTACCGACTTCCTCACACGTCGCATGAGTTCCTACATAGGGAAATAAGTACGTTATTGCAGCAGGGCCTCATTATACCATCGAAGAGCCCCTGGGCTGCCCCGGTTGTGATTGTGCCCAAGGCAGATGGCACAAAGAGATTGTGTATCGATTACCGAAAGTTCAATTTAGTTACACAGCCACACCCCTATCCCATCACTAGGATAGAGGAGTTAATTGATAATGTGGAAGGGTCGAGGTGGATTTCTACCATCGACTTAACCAAAGGGTATTGGCAAGTACCCATGGAGAAGGCTAGCCAGCCCAAGACCGCTTTCGTCACTCCATGGCGAAAGTATGAATTTACCACCATGCCCTTTGGTTTGTCATCCGCCCCCTCGACCTTCCAACGGTTGATGGATGACATATTATCCGACACGACATCTTACGCAGCCCCCTATTTGGATGATATAATAATCTTCAGTTCAACATGGGAAGAGCATGTAACCCACTTAAGAGCGATCTTTTCAAGACTCAAGAAAGCTGGCTTGACAGTGATCAGGAAGAAGTGCCAGTTTGGCACTAACCAGTGTACATACCTAGGTCACCAGATAGGCCTGGGAAGAATTCGACCAGTCGAGGCCAAAGTGGATACCATCAGGAAGTTCCTGACACCCAAAACCAAAAAAGACGTCAGGGCACTACCGCAAATTTATCCCCGACTTTTCAACTATTGCCACCCCCCTGTCTGATGCTACGAGGAAGGAGGAGCCGAACAACATCAAATGGATGCCCGCAAAGCAAAAAGCCTTTACCACTTTAAAGGACCGACTAAGCCACTCTCCAGTGCTACGAACACCACAATGGGGGCAGGAATTTTACCTACAAACAGATGCCTCACGATCTGGCATTGGCTATGTGCTGTCTCAGCTAGATGACATTGGTGAAGACCATCCCCTTGCCTATGGCTCTCGCAAGCTCCTACCACGAGAGACGCGCTATTCGGCCATCGAACGAGAGGCCTTAGCAATTATCGAAGGCGTGAAGCACTTTCGTACCTATTTGGAGGGGACAAAGTTCACTATCCAAACAGATCACAATCCATTGACATACCTCGACCGCATGAAGGATAGTCATGGCCGGATTGCTCGATGGAGAATGCAATTGCAACCCTTCAAGTACGAAATAACATATCGATCGGGAGCAAAAAACGGGAACGCGGATGGGCTGAGTCGTGAGTATGACTCACGTCTAGAGGAGGGGGAGATGTCAGGGAAAACACCACCATTCCCTGACATAGACATACCACCACTCCCTACACATGCACAGTCAGCCAGCCACAACTGCAACCACACACAGGAAGCCACAAGACCACAGTCCTGAATGGGAGAAGACAATGACCACTATAATTAGTTATTCACAATGTCTAGTATACGGATAGAACTAGTCTATGGCTAGGTGATTGGCTAGATTATCACATGATGTATTGTTAGTATATAAGGACTGGGCCAACGCCCTAATAGAGAGTCGGTTAGAGGAGAGACTAAAATGTAGTTAAACTGAACTGAGCAATGTATGTAAGAGGTTCTATTCAAGGTCTGTAGTATCTAATATATATATTTGACTATGTATATATATTTGGTGAGTGCTACAGGGTGAGGGTCAGGATCTTCAGGAGTGGAAGATCGTCTGGACTCACATAAGTCTAGATAGGAGCGTCTGGTGGGAAGCTAGGGCTCTCGATATCTAGGCGTCACGAGGAGTTACCCTAGTAGCTTGGGAATCGGCTACTGGTTATTATGCGAGGTAGGAAGACCTTTAGCCAGGAGAGGGTAATTTACCCGACAACGACGTGACAACGAGATGAGAGACCAGATGGACATTTTCAGAGCCCTGGTAGAAGGAGTACGTCTACAGGGAGCAGCTGCAGAAATGAGAGCAGAGAAGATCACAGACCTCAAGCTAACCAAGCTCCAGGATGGCGAGGACGTAGAAGACTACCTAACCATATTCCAAAGGCAAGCGGAATCCTGCAAACTGGTGAGGACAAAGTGGGTCTTCCACCTCGCCCCTACTTATCTGGGAAGGCTAGACAAGCCTATGCAGCACTGGGAGCGGAAGACATCAATGACTATACTGCAGTCAAGGCAGCCATCCTCCAAAGGTACAATATCACCACAGAGACATATCGGGGGAGGTTCCGCTCGACTACCAGGCTGCCCGAGGAGACCAACCGCGATCTGGTAACCAGGCTGGAGGATCTAGCCACCAGGTGGATGCAGGATTGCAACACAGCAAATAAGGTCCGAGATCTGATCGTTCAAGAGCAGCTGATCAATACCCTGCCAGCAGACGTCTGCATCTGGGTCAGAGAGAGAAAGCCTGACACGAGCCAGGAGGCAGCACAACTGGCAGACGACTATCTGGAGGCAAGGAAGGGGAATCCTTCCGTGGGACCGATCCATGAGAACAAGAAGTGGGAGAAGAGACCTCCCATAACGTGCCTGAAATGTAGAAAACCAGGGCACCTTGCTCAAGACTGCAGGGTGGTCAAGAGAGAGAAGGAGACTGAGACGGGGGTGGAGCTGGCAGGACAGGCCCTGAAGCCCAGGAGGGAGCTAACGGATGTAACCTGCTACAACTGCCAGCAGAACGGCCACTACTCCTCAAAATGTCCATCCAACACACTGTTTTGTGCAGAGAGGCGAGCTGACCACCAACAGAACGTGTGGGTCAGGAAGCAGAGGTGGACGCAGAAAACCATTGTCCGCAAGCCAGGTCTGGTCGAGAGAGTTTGGGTACGAGACATCCTGCTCGACATAGGATGCTCCCGGACCCTCGTCCACGAAGATCTGGTCCCCAAGGAAAGAATCCTTGAGGGGAAAGTAAGTGCTATAAGGTGTGCCCATGGTGGTGACACTATTCTGTACCCCCTAGCCCAGCTCGAGGTAGTCGTAGATGGGCAGACCCTGGACGTGGAAGCAGCATTGTCTTCCACTCTTCCAGTGTTGATGTTGCTGGGGACAGACATCCCCGAGTTCGATTCGTTGCTAAGAAAGCAATTGAAGGAACCAGAGTGGGTGAAGCCAAAGGAACAGCCGGTGGTGGCAGATGTTCTGGCGGTCACCCGAGCCTAAGTCAGGGCTCAAGAAGAGGCTGAGATCCGCAGACAGGGGAGTGAGCTCCAATCCGGTGTGTGTCCAAGTGCGCTGGAAGAGGCAGTGTCTGGAAAAGACGAAGAAGCCTCAGCGTCAATGGCAGCAGGGACAGAATCTGGGGGAGGCAGAGAAACCTCAACCCTTACGTCAGAAGAAGAGGGTGTAAGTCCCTTACCTATGTTTTCTAATGATTTATTCATCTCAGGTCGGGATAGAATGCAGCTCACGCGGAGTGAGAAACGAGAGCAACTACAGAGGTACCAGGCACTGGACAAGCCAGATCCTGAGTCTACCATTCATCAGCATTCCTTGGAGGTGTCGGCCGAGGAACAGCAGAAATGGCAGGAGGCAGATCCCACTCTAGACGCCGTCCGAGGAAGGGCAAGTGGTGAAGAGGCGACTGGGGAAGCCGGGTTCGTTATTTGAGCCGGTCTCCTCCATCGGAACTGGATACCGTCTAAGGATCGAGGAGCAGGCACTATGGTAGAGGAGTTGGTTCTACCACAGCGGTGCAGGAAGGCAGTTCTCCAGCTGGCCCACAGCACGCCATTGGGGGGGCACCTGGGGAAGAACAAGACTGCTGACCGGATATTACAGAGGTTCTACTGGCCCACTCTATTTTGTGATGTGGCTAAGTTTTGCAGATCGTGTGAGCAGTGCCAGAAAGCGGCTCCAAGGGAAACAACAGAGCTCCCCTGATTCCCTTGCCGATCATGACAGAGCCCTTCCAACGAATCGCGATGGACATTGTGGGACCACTATCGCGGAGCAGGTCTGGGAAACGGTATGTCCTTGTTATCTGTGATTATGCCACTAGATTGCCGGAGGCAATCCCAATGCGAACGGTGGATGCAGAGCATGTGGTAGAGGAGCTGGTCAACCTGTTTTCCCGAGTGGGAATTCCAAAGGAGATTCTGACGGATCAGGGGACCAACTTCACGTCTCGTCTACTAATAGAGCTTTACCGTATGTTGCATGTACACCCAATTAAAACCACTCCTTACCATCCGCAAACAGATGGGCTGGTTGAACGCTTCAACCAGACCCTAAAAGCCATGTAAAGGAAGACTGCGACAGAGGACGGAAAAGACTGGGACAAGCTTGTGCCATACCTACTGTTTGCTTACCGAGAAGTGCCGCAAGCATCTACAGGGTTCTCACCGTTCGAACTGTTATATGGGAGACAGGTGCGGGAGCCCCTGGATGTGCTGAAGGAGTCATGGTCAGCGGATGAGCGAAGCCCGGAGAGTGTTGTATCTCATATACTTGCTATAAGGGAGTGTTTGGAGAAGCCGAGTGAACTGGTGACCGCAAATCTTGAGGCGGCCCAGGCCCAGCAGAAGAGTTGGTACGATCAGAAGGGAAGGCTACAGGAGCTGTCAGTCGGAGAAGAGGTGTTGGTGTTACTACCTACTGACACCTCCAAGCTGCTTGCTCAGTGGCAGGGACCTTATGAGATCAAGGAGAAGGTCGGCCCAGTCACTTACCGGGTATCAATGCCTGGTAGGAGAAAGAAGCATAAGGTTATGCATGTTAATATGCTGCATAAGTTTCATTCCACAAGGATATCGTTCCTATCAGAGGAAATGGACGATGAAATGGAAGAAGACATCTTATTGTGGGATAAGGGGGCTACCGAATCTGAGCCACCAAGACTTGGGGAACAACTGACTCTGGAGCAGCGGAACGAACTTGTGACCCTACTGAACTCTTTCCCAGAAGTCATGAGCGATGTCCCAGGACGGACAGACAAAGTCATACACACAATCGAGATGGGCTCTGCCCGAGCCATCTATCTACCTGCTTACCGGCTACCTTATGCTTACCGGGAGACCGTCAAGAAGGAACTGGGGGAGATGTTGGAGGCAGGGATTATCGAGCATTCAACGAGTGCATGGAGTGCTCCAATTGTGCTTGTTAAGAAGAAAGATGGGTCTCTTCGACTGTGGTAGACTATCGGCGACTGAACGAGGTGTCAGGTGGTGATGCCTACCATATGCCCCGAATCGACGAACTGATTGACAAGTTGGGCAGGGCAAAATATATTTCCACCCTCGACTTAACAAAAGGGTATTGGCAGATGCCAGTGGCCGAAGGATCCAACCCAAGACAGTGTTTGCGACTCCATTTGGACTGTTTCAATTCAATGTGATGCCCTTCAGTTTACAAGGAGCACCTGCCTCATTTCAACGGTTAATGGACCAGGTCATTAATGGTCTTGAGTTTGCAGCGTCCTACCTGGATGATCTCGTGATTTTCAGCAGTGAATGGAACGGACATTTAACTCACGTGGAAGCTGTCCTTTCCAGACTGAAGGAAGCTGGGCTTACGGCAAAGCCAAGAAAATGCAGTTTTGGAGTGGATCAGTACGTCTACCTTGGACATGTCGTGGGAGGAGGAACAGTTAGACCTGAATTATCTAAGGTGGGGGCTGTTCAAAGGTTCCCGGCTCCTGTTATGAAGAAGGATGTGCGAGTTTTTCTGGGTCTAACCGGATATTACCGGAGGTTTATCCCGAACTATGCGTCCAGTACAGCACCAATTAGCGACCTGACCAGAAAGACTGCACCAGTAAAAGTACAATGGACCCAGGAGTATGAGCACGCATTCCAGAAGCTCAAGGATGTATTGTGCAACGACCGTGTTGAAGAATTCTGACTTCAACAAACCATTTTGTCTACAAACGGATGCATCCGATCATGGTGTGGGAGCAGTGTTAAGTCAGAAAGATGACGATGGGCAAGATAATCCAGTGGCATATTTCAGTCGGAAATTGCTCCCTCGAGAACAAAATTATGCAGCAGTGGAGAAGGAATGTTTGGCGATAAGCGGTACAGTCCTTTCGAGTCTACCTGATTGGCCGACATTTTACAGTGGAAACCGATCATCAAGCTCTGACGTGGTTAAACCGACTCAAAGAAAATAATGCAAGACTAACACGGTGGAGTCTGGCTTTACAACCGTATGATTTCACTGTTATACACCAACCCAGCAAGACCAACAGCAATGCGGATGCTCTCTCTCGTGCTCCGGTAACCTGACCTACTGCCAGCTTACCGCTGAAGAAGGGGGGAGGAGTGTGGAGGACTCAAGCCTCCATTAAACTGAACAGTATTATTATTATTAATTCTGGAGTATAATTGTGTATCTTGTTTCCTTTGACTGTTTTGGTGACCCTCTGTGTTGTGATTGGTTTTGAGTTGTAAATTGCTTCTTTCATGTTAGATTTATATTAGCTTATGGAACTCTATGGGAATCCTATGTGTTGAATTTCTGTGCGTGTATGTAATGATGTAATGTATGTGGGCTGGAAGGATATAAAAAGTTCCTGCCAGCCACTGTTGAGGCTCTCTCTCAAGTTCTTAATAATTGTTATTTAAAGAGGACTTCTGACCACAGGCTGGGTGTAGTGTGTGACTAGGACTAGATCCAATTGAAGTAGCTGGAAAGGGTTTACTTTCCATGAGTGAAGCTTTGAGAACCTTTCAATCCTTCACAGGCATGTACATTTAAGCATTCTAGAGGAGGGCCAGATGCCGTGGAAGAAGGTAAACGAGATGGAGTAAATAGGGGGGGGGGGGGAGGGGAAGGCAGGAGATGTGGTGAAAGAAGAGATAAAAGTAGACCCAGAAGAGAGTGCAGGATGAAGATGGGAGGAGAGTTGCTGAGGGCTGATGGGCGGCTGATTGGGGTAGAGGGGAGGAGAGATGGGTAAGGCGTTTTGTAGTTGGCTTGGAGGCAAATGATTTTGTTGGGGACTTCCATTGCAGGTGGAGGATGCCAATCTCTATGAGGGGAAAACCCTTGGGTAGGTAAGGGATAAATGGGAGCAGGCAGTAGAGGAGGGTTGAGTGGAGAGTGTGATTGATCCCTTAGACGAGGTAAATAATAAGAGTAGGTAGAGGAGGTTTGTAAGGAGGACAACGAGCATGGTGAGCTCTGTTTGGAGGCTTTGGAGGAATGGGCAATTATTTGATGGAGAATGAGTATTGGAAGTGGAACAGTAGAAGGAGTAAGACTTTAGTGACAAGGGATAGTTGACCTGATGGAGAATGAGTTGCTACTGTTAATGTTTTTGTTATTATTATTAGTAGTAGCAATAGTAGTAGTTGTAGTAGTAGTAGTAATAGTAGTAGTATCATCATTTTATTATTGGAGGTGGAACAGAAGGAGTAAGACTTAGTGACAGGAGATAGTTGACCTGATGGAGAATGAATATTGGAAGTGGAACAGTTGGAGGAGTAAGACTTAATGACAGGGGGTAGTTGACCATTTGTAGGAATGGGGGCAACAGAACTGGAGAGGAAACTGGACAATTTCGGAGGATGGATTATATCAACACACACAGTTGAGGAAGTCAAGTTAGTAGAATTGAGGGGAGGAGAATTGGGTGGAGAATTAGATGCTGATGGCTGATGGAAAGGAGGAAATCTACTCCTGGGCATGGTATTCAATTCTGCCTAAATGTGATTGTGGGTGATGCGTCCACTGAGGTGTTTTGGAGTGACAGCTTAAGGGCTTGGAAGCAGTATCCCAGCATCCGAAATTGGGTGACCTGGGTGAAAGAGAGAGAGACAGAATCCTTTACGCAGTGGGAGCAGAGAAATGGAAAGATTGTGCAAGCTAGATGGGAATACCAACACAGGTGAGACCAACTGGAGAATTGGATTATATCACCTTCATCAGAATTAACACTACACACACACTTGACGATATCAGCAGTACTATGACCTGGATTAGTTTCCACATCACCAGACACAAGTAGCAGTAGGCAGCTTACATTAGCTAAACTGGTGGGAGAGGATAAATGGGAGAAATGAGAGAAACGAAGACGATGACAGAGGATATGACGACGAGCTTTAAATAAGAAACGTCCACGAGATAGAAAGAGAGAGATGGCTGACAAGAAACAAATGTAAATGAAGTAATTCCAGAAGAAGTGGGATTGGCTCTGAAAAGAGCAGGTAGAATGATCTAAGCTTCAAGAGAAGACATAAAAGGAACAAGAGGAGAGACAGGGAAGAGTAGTTTCTAGCAGTTAACTCGCCATGGGAAATACTAAAACCATAGCTATGTGCACAACTGCAGATTCCAAATGTTTCTAAGCAGAACAGCTAGCTGTGAATGAATAAAGAAAATAGACTTCAGAAAAGGAGACAAAGAAAAGTGAAATCCTGCTCTGAAACAGCAGAACAAAGAGTTTGGAAAAAAAGAGTAAGTGTTATAAAAAAAAGTCTCGACTTGATGAGAGACACTACTGGCCAGAGATGTACAAGCAAGTGTGTCGGTGTGCATATGTAAGTTCAGCTATATATCAGTTAGCTACCTAGTCAGATATTGTAATTCAGTCGGCATTAAGAGTCAAGCACTTACTTTATGCTAGTACTTTAAATGCAAGCATACAATTTTCCAAGTGCGTGCAGAGGCACTAACATTATTGATACTACTTAACTCCGAGCACAAATACTCATGAAAAGTACTGAATACATTTTAAGCACAGTTGCATCGACTACTAATGCTTTAAGCTGGTGTTGCCATTGTGATTCTTGTGACCATCTATAGATTCTAGAACAATCTTCAGCAAGCCAGAAAATGCATGTGCTTTATCACCTCCATGTGTTTTATCACCTTTATGTGTCATAAAGAGACAATCATTTCTCTTAAGTACAAAGCACAAGCACTCCAGAAAATTTGCTTAAGCATGCTTAAGCACTTAAGTGCTTCACCCCAGCCATTGATGCCCTTCATCATGTGATATTTGCAGGGGGGAAAAGCATAAGTTAGAGAAGACACCTGCCCATACACCCAATTCCTATTAAAAGTGAAGTTTGGAACCAGCTTGGTGTGAATGTTATTGGCCCTCTCCGACAAACTCCCGGGGGAAGTAAATATAGAATGATGATTACTGATTTCTATTCAAAGTGGGCAGAAGCAGGACCTCTTGAAGATAAAACGGCATCTTCAGTTACAGAGTTTCTCTACTCTGTTAGTGGAGTGATGATTTTAATATTTATTAGCATAGCCAGCTAATATCCTAACCCCATTTGTGTAGTATACTATTCTGTTGCTTGTAGACCTTGAGTATTTTGGATAACCCTCTGTAACTGTCAGTGATCTAGGAAGGTAGTTTATTAACACAACTACTGATGAACTCTTCAAGAAAACTAAAACAAAGCATCTTACCATCAGCAGGTAATTTTATAGCTGGTTGTGATCATGTAAAACTACTAATAGTTACTATATTTTGTTCAGATTAATTAACAGTTGTTCAGACCAATTAACAGAGAGGTTGAATCAGATCCTAAGTGGTTCACTGACTAACTTAGTTAATGAAGATCATGATAACTGGGATCAGAAAGCTATTTGCTTATCATGTATCCAAGCACAAATCTACTGGGTACTCTCCTAACTAAAGTTTAGATTATGATGAACCCGATGATTTTGATGCAAAAATGACATGTCTTAGTGATGAAATCAAAGAAACAGCTTTACGAAACATTAGCAAGGCACAGAGTGAACAAAAGAAATATTATGATAGAAGGCATTCTACAGAAGTATTTGCTATTAATAAATGATATGTGAACAACCATAAGGTATTGTTGTATACAGGAGCTGCCAAAGTCTTGGTGGAGAACACCCAACAAAAGGAAAGAAAGGGAGGGAAATGGGAGGATCTTTACATTCATCATTCATGAATCATTGGGGAAAGGGTCTGCACTCTAAAGACAATGGATGGTCAAGTGAGAATGATCAACACATGTCTCAAGGTAAATATTTATTCTACTGCATAATTATTTACAGGTTTGTGCATCTTTGACTACAGTAGTCTCTACTGAGCCTTCTGAAGTACCTGAAAATTCTGCCACTGGAGATCCTACTTCATCAGATGCTAATCACACCTTGCCAGACACTGATTGAACAATATCAACCTGAAGAAGATGAAAGTATTGACTAATAAACTTGCTTGTGCCTACACCAACGAAACATAATAAAGACATCTACCATGCAATAGAGTAATGAAATGTTACACTTGGGACGTAACTTTTCCACTCCTACAGTACAGCTGTCATCAAACACATGACCATCCTCCACCATGCTTAGGGGCCCCACTGACACCGAATTCTCCATAGGCCAAAATATCAATGTGTAGATGATCAGCCCTTGCTCTTTACATGTTTGGATGTGCTTGTTACATGGAAAACCTTAACTAGGTGTTTGTAGAGGTCAAGTTCTCTATTCGTTGATTCTGCATTTCTACTTTCCTTGACATTGTAACATTAGCGTTGGAATGGGTACGGAATCGGAACTTTTTTTTTGCGCCTACTGTAGTCACAACCTATGGTAGTTAGTTCGGCTATTCGAGGGAATACAGTATCAGTGTGTCGTAGCAAGGGCATGTATCTTGGTATGTAACTTACCGGCTGTATGCACATTATCACCTGATCTACCTTTTTTTGCCACATGACCCACCTTTTGTCATCACATAACCACCTTGTGATGTCACATGACCAGGATGTGGTGATGACACATTCAGGCAGTGGAGCTCTGCTCCTCTCTGTGGAGGTCTTGTGTGAGCTCGGCTCCTCCATTTTGATCCCTTCTCCAGGCTTCAGTGTTTATAAGTGCCTATCTGATGCCAAAGGCGTGGCAGTCAAGAAATACAGATTGCTGGTTAGCCAGTTCGTCAACTTCTGTTGTTGTTGTTGTTGTTGATGTTGTTGTGTACACATGTCCAATGCCGCCATGATATTTCATCCCGATATGACCGGGACACTTGCGACTATCCCGGGCCGTCTCTAGCAATATTCACATGCAGCCCAGAATCAGTGTTAGGACTAAGCCAGGGGTAGGGTTGTGGGTCTTATAGGAGCAGGGCTTGGGTATTCTAGGTCTAAGGCTAGCGGTAAGGCTGTGAGCATACTGCAAGGGGTAGGGTTGTGGGCATTTATAGGCTAGAGGTTGTGCTAGGGACATCTGGGGATTGTTCCAAGTTTGCTTGGAATCACGGGAGGCCTACATGGAGAGGTGAGAGTGCCGGACATTTCTCTGTTCTTATTTTTGTTTTGTAGCATATTTCAATACAAATTATTGTTCCTCAATTCCACTCTTCTTTTCTCTTTCTCCCTCCTCCTCTTCCCTGTCACCCCTTCCCCTATTACCATCCTTTCCTCAACCTCTCGCCCCTCCTTCCCCCCCCCCCCCACCACCTTTCCTCCTCTCCTGCTATGTGCATGTGCACGCAGCCAGACAAAGGCTGGGAAATAGACTTGCAAGATCTGGAGTCACAGATTGACCACACCACATCTGCCATCATCTTCAACAGCCCCAGCAACCCTTGTGGGTGTGTCTACTCAAATCACACATCCTCGATTTCCTGAAGGTGGCAGAGAGACACAAACTGCCCATCATCTCTGACGATATCTACCACAATATGGTTTGTCCCTAGTCAATGACATGATGAAGAATTGCACTTTGTATCACTCCGCCCACTCCTCAATATAGGTGTTTCCGGGACAGACCTATGTATCCATTGCGTCTCTTTCCAAGAATGTGCCAATCCTCTCGTGTGGGGCCATCTCCAAGAAGTACATGGTGCCTGGCTGGAGGATGGGCTGGGTTGTCGTGTATGACAGGAACAACTGCTTTGCCAACGAGGTGACTACTGGCCTATTGCAGCTGGCACGCAAGCTTCTAGGGCCTTGCGCTATAGTTCAAGCAGCTCTGCCCCACATCTTTAGGACACCACAGTCGTACCATGACAGAACTGTGGCCATTATCCACCACAATGCCAAGTTGGTGTGTCAGGAGTTGCAGAAGGCACCAGGAATTAGGCCAATCATGCCAGCTGGGGCCATGTATATGATGGTGAGATAGATAGAATGGTTTGTGTTTTAATTAATGCTGGTGTGTGCTTTCTTGCTGTACTTTGCACTGTGATTCATGACCAGTACTGCCACAAACTTGCCTAGGGCACCCCGGGCTTCCTGAGGTGCTTGATACTATCCCGGGATGTACCTAAGTGAGGGTGACCATATATTTAGTAGCATCCTGGAATCAGGTTATGGCCACAGGTACACAGGTATTCTAAGATTAGAGCTTGGGGTATTCTAGGGCTATGGATAGGGGTACTCTAGGCTAGGGCAAGGGGTATTCTAAGGTTAGAGCATGTATTTTAGGGGTAAGGCTCTAAGATTGGAGCTAGGGGTATTCTAGGGGTAAGGCTCTAAGATTGGAGCTAGGGATATTCTAGGGGTAAGGCTAGAGTTAGGGATATTCTAGGGGTAAGGCTAGAGTTAGGGATATTCTAGGGGTAAGGCTCTAAGATTAGAGTTAGGGGTATTTTAAGGCTATGGATAGGGGTTCTCTAAGGCTAGGGCAAGGGGTATTCTAAGGTTTGAGCATGTATTTTAGGGGTAAGGCTCTAAGATTGGAGCTAGGGCAAGGCTAGAGTTAGGGATATTCTAGGGGTAAGGCTCTAAGATTAGAGCTAGGGGTAAGGCTAGGGGCATTCTCGAGTTATGACAAATGGATTGTCTCAAGTTCCCATAAAAAGTTGTGGCAGTATAACTGGACATGGAGTGAGGGGAAGGAGCTAAACATGTAAACCTCTCTCTTCTCTCTCATGGTAGGTGATGATAGATGTGGAGAAGTTCCCTAATTTGCCGAGTGACATCGAGTTCACAAAGCAGTTGGTCATAGAGGAGAGTGTCTTCTGCTTGCCTGGACAGGTCAGCCATCTACTGAATCACACTGTGTATTTAGCAGAGAGGATATCAGACACTATTTTACAGTAACTAGAGACATTCTGCCAACTGTGGAAGTCTTTAGTGTCAACACAAACAAGAGCAGCTGCCTCAAAGCTAGTACTGATCAAGCTGGAAGGCCCTCCTCCCTTCATGCTTTTGATTTCCACTGTGCTGTATCCGGTGGAGAGTAAGCAAACTGTGAAATAAACAGTGTGACAAGCAATCCGTTGCCTTTTTGATACGACAACATGTTAGAAGTTTTCCCACAACCCCCCCCCCCCCCCCACACACACACACAAGTACAATTTCCCATAAAGGATGATGAAGATGCTCTGTGGTCCATCCGTTCAGTTCCAATGCCTCTCCACCCCACTTCTGCCTTGCTTGTTCTAGCTCTAGCAGGGGAAAGGCACCATCATCACAGTGTGAGCAATGAGCTAAGCAACAACAAAAATAGTTGAATCACAACAAAGCAAGAACAACAACTCTGCCACTATGTTAAGTGGCCTACACAGACAGCTTCCACTCGTATGCCTGTCCCCCCAAATTGTATAATTCCCCCCAAAAGTGTTATCAAGTTGGATTTCCCCCTCAAAGATGTACATACTTCAAAGATGTA
Organism: Cladorhizidae sp. MBARI D1340-BT2; assembly: GCA_028752905.1. Classification (NCBI taxonomy): domain Eukaryota; kingdom Metazoa; phylum Porifera; class Demospongiae; order Poecilosclerida; family Cladorhizidae; species Cladorhizidae sp. MBARI D1340-BT2. The sequence continues at coordinate 4,530,294 of JAQNBH010000018.1, read as the reverse complement.
CATACTTGTAGACCTCTACATGGGCTCTGGTTTTGCAGTTTAGTATTTTATAAACGCCACCTTAGCAGCTTCTTAAGGACCTAATGGTCGAGCATAAAGAATGGCCATGTTCAAGACCATTATCATCTTACTCATAACCCCCTACCAATATAATAAAGCCTCTCCCTAATTTGAGAAACACTGTCCCTATAATTTAACAAACACTTCTCCACAAATTCTGGTTCTTTAGTGCCCTGCTTTTATCCCAAACTCAAGAAAACTGGTGCTTGACTGGGAATAGGTGCTTACTAAATACTATGCAAAAACCCCGCATACTCACAAATGAATTCAAGGCATAGTGTGGCAAGCCAACGTGGAATAAAAAACATCAATTTGAAATTGATATCACATTGCTATAAGTATTATCCTAGTCTAAACATAGCTGCAGGCCTAATACCAAAACTGTGTACAGGTTCAGAGGGAGTGGAAGTTAGTTTGAGTGCCACACAGAAGCAGTCTGCACTAGCTGTTATCTTGGTGTGTTAGAATCTTTGGTTGGTGCTATTGGTTACTAACACTCCTCTCGCTCTGACCTTGCAGGCATTCATGTCGTCCAAGAGCTTCCGAGTGGTCCTGATGATGCCCGACACTATGATTCTGCAAGCTACAGAGAGGATAATTTCCTTTTGCACCAGACACTATAAGGGTTAGCACCTGTCTGTGCAGCTGAGGCAGCAGGAGTAATAGATAAAGTTGGACATCATTTAGAACAGGACCGTTATCCTATACCCGATGGTTTGATGTTGCCAAAGTTTTATTTATAATATGTAATATAATTTAAGAATTGAATAACCTCCTCTAGTTCCACTCCTCTGTGTCCCATTCCCCCACCCCCTTCAAGTTCACATGATGGCGTTGGCACTCCTCCTTTCCCAGTCCTCCTCCACCATCCTCACCATCTCCTCCTCACTCTCCACAAACTCCAGCAGCCCACGATCCTTGATCCTCGGTGTACATCCCGATTGCTGAGATAAGTGCTTTCAAAGTTGACTTCCAGAATGATGAAGCACATATAACTTTACAGTACACATGAATTACAGATGAGGTGACAGTGATATGAGGAGGAAGCTTTGACCTGATGGTCTACTAGAAATTAACTATATAGTAGTTACAAGGGGAGGGAACATTAGAACAATTTACACATGGATATTGAAAGTGGAAAGTGCATGAGTTATTGCAATCAAAGTGATTATGGAAATATGATTTTAAGAGATATTAACATGTCCAGATCAATACATGGCAGAGAGTTCCATAGGCGAGGGAGCCGATTAACGAAGAAATGCTGACTTGATTGCGGTGGATTGAGAGTGGAGTAACTTTACATGACCTCCTGATATTGTGCACGATGATAGAGTTATATAATTGAGGATGTTAAAGTGACCTGTAGGTTCTTTTAACTAGAAAAAATATGTCATTCAGTTCAAGAGTTATCAGAATGTTTAAACTCAATAGGCGAGACTTGTAGTCAGATTTGTATGAATATAGTAGCTCTTTTTTATATATCTTTCTTAGAGGTTAGGACACCAGATAGGAGAACAATAGGTGAGTTTGGATTTAACAAGAGACATGAAAAGTATCTTTTTGGCACTAATTGAGTCACAACGATTGAAAGTGTGGCACAATGTTCAATATGCTTTTGAGAAGATGTTTGATACATGATGGTACCATGTTAGGTCACTTGCACTATTTTTGGAGTTTATGCAATCGTCCAAAAAGTATTTCAAGTCAACAGCAGGCACTTTTGAGAAAATCCTCAAAAGTCAACACTTTGAGATGTTAAAAGAGAGATGCCAATCAGTCGACCATTTTGCGAGTGAGATAAATCATTTTGAAGAAGGGATACATCAGAAACTGATTTAATCCCTTTAAAACACTTGGTATCATCTGCATAAATATAAGATGAAGAAATGGTAGCTGGAATGTTGTTTATGTAGATCAAAAATAGTAACTGACCAAGAATTCTGCCTTGCCGAACACTGGAACTGACTGGGAGGTAGATCAGAGTGGTATTTAGTGATACCATTTGGTGGTGCAAATCTAAGTATCCTCTGAACCAGAACACCACAGTTTGAAAAGAAGCTCTTGATGAGGAAAACTATCAAAAGCTTTGCTTTATGAGGAACTTCTCTGTTCCAGCAGATGAAGTGAGCTGTCATAATGCTTAGTATTTGCCCGTTTGTCTTCGCTTCATTTACTGTAACATTCTAGAAGAATTGATTGCCTTTATCAAATTAGAAAAAGTTAGAGCAGTTGATATTGCTGGTGCTATTGTGGAGAGAGTGGAGAAGCTCGAGTTATCTCTGAGCAACTTGCATGACCAAGGATAGGATGGTGCTCCCATAATGAGTGTAGCGTAAGCAGGTGTTCGAGCAAGAATTTGTGAACGGCAACCCAAGGCACTTTATAATCCGTCATTCACTCTACCTTGCCATCTTCAATGCTTACTCAGTTCCACCCACCAGAAACTGAATAGACCACATTAAGAGTTTAAACCAAAATATTCTGCAAAAAGGGAAGGACTCGTGTTTCACAGAGCATACCATCAAGTAGGGTCCTGTGGCATAAATCAACCTTAATCCTCCAAATTGGTGGCAGCGACCGACTCAGACCAACTCCATCGAAACAGAGCAGCCTGGACCACTGAACATGGCCATGAGAACCAGAAGACAGCAACCCACCGAGGATAGCACCCTACCGAACCTTCCCCTCCACCCTCAGCAAGTAGGACAGATGTCGAAGACATGAGCATTGAGGATGAAATAGAGACTGCAGTTGAAGCAGTGACCCAGAGACTGGCAAAGTTGGAGTCTCAACACAGGAAACAAATGAAGTTTATGGCAGAGGAATTGAGAAGGAGAGATGAGAAGGAAGACCAACAATGTAAAGCAGATATAGTCAGGTAGGAGAGGCGCCTACAAGACACTCAAGACTGAGAAGTGGCCATCACGAAGGAGATGGAGGAATGTAGAAAAGAGGACGCAGAACGATGGATGCAATTCATGCACATGACCATCTAGAACAGTATGGATGAGAGACGAGTGCAGAATGAACAGAGGAGACAGGAACGAGAGGATGACGAATGGAGACATCTGCAGAGAGAGCAGAGGTGCACCGGCAAAGATGCCCCCAAGCTGGACAAACTCAAAGACATAACCGAGATTGAATCGTTCTTGGAGAGTTTTGAAGCACTCGTGCTGACATTTGAGGTACACACTGACTTTTGGATTGCCAAACTCCTCACTGTCCTGGATGAGAAGTCCCTCAGGTTTCAGGCTGGCCTCCCCGTCAACAGGCGGAAGGACTTTGCCACCCACAAGCAGACACTGTAGACTACCATAGAATCACACCAGCCTTCTACAGGACCAGGTTGGGGACCTCACCATGCTCTCTGGAGAGTCGGGACAGGAGATGACAAAGTGAGTCACCCTAACACTCCGAAAATGGACCAAGGAGGCAACCTTCAAACAGACATGATAGCTGTTGAGAAGTTACTCACCATGCTACCTGACCAAAAGATGGAATTCTCGGTGCATGAACATCAACCCGCCACCCCAGCAGAGGCAGGACAACTCATAGATGAGTACTGCCATCTCCAACCCAGAACAGGAGCCCAGATGACCGTGGGATGAGACCAATCCTGACCAGACCACCAGGTAGAAGTGACAGATTCAAACCCATAGGATGGCAGGAGCTTGATAAGATGAAAGGAGAGACTAGATAACCCACTGAAGCCAAACCACAGCGACCACCAGCCTTCGACCTGTAGAACCCAGATGTTTTCATTGCAGTGACTACGGCCACATCGCGGCAAAGTGCCCCAAGAGAATAACAGCTAAGGTAGGTCACTCTGATTACTTTGTCGACTTGTTTCACCTCCCAGGTATCACCAATGGGCAACAGATAAAGACTCTGACAATAGGCACTAGGTGCATAAGACCCAAGTCCACAGCCGATGGATCCGGAAGGAAGCACTGACTGGAGAACATCTCCAGGTCTCACAGGACTCCACGCCACACTCACGCACTCACTTTGGCCAACGCCACTATCACCGTAAAGAAGAAGACACAGCATATTGTGGCAGTCAACAAGAACCTGGTTTGCTAGGGATAGAAGTCCCTAACCTTCTCGACCTCCACAATGGACAGAGATAATCAGACCCAGACCCAGACATAAGTGCCCCCAGCCGATTACCTATGCAGACCCTCCTGACCAGTATAGTGAAGATTTGGGCAGCAGCACTAGCGAGGATGGAGATAACATGTCCGATGGGTCCGAGGAGGAGCAAGAAGATGACCCAATGACTACCCCACAACTGAAAGACCAACCCTTCCCACTCACTCCTACCAGCACAGCAGCAGAATGATGGTGCAGGAGCATGGACAACTACAGACCTCCCAGACTTTGATGATGACATCTTCCAGGCATAGAGTGCAAAGAGGAAGAAGGTTAAAATAGAGAAGAGGATAGCATGTAAGCAACACCAATCTGGGGCCAGCAGCTGCGTCTGGATGGAGGAGCCTCCCAGAAGACCCTTCCCTGGAACACCCACGGAGAAAGTGCAGCAGACCTGGCACGCCATTCTTCAAGTCAGATGGACTCATCTACAGAGAGTGGAAGCCCACCAGGCAGGAGGAGGCCCACCAACTGGTGCTACTGCGACCCTACTTGGAGACAGTGGTGAGGATGGAACACCTGATCCACTGGGCAGGCCACTTGGGATGAAAAAGAACTACAGAGAGACTCATGCTCCACTTCTTCTGGCTGTGGATAACAGCTGATGTTGCAGACCTCTGTGCCAGGTATCAGGTCTGCCAGAAGGCATCACAGGGCACAATACAGAAGGTACCACTAGTGCCTTTACCTGTTACAACTATTCCTTTTCTCTGCACAACTATGGACATTGTGGAACCTTACCAGAGACAGCAGAAGGACACAGATTCATCCTCACCATATGCGACTTTGGAACACAATTTCCAGAAGCATTCCCTCCTCAAAACGACCACTAGCACAGAGGTGGCAGAAGCCCTGTTAGAACTCTTCTCCAGAGTGGGTTCCCGGAAGAAATTCTGATAGACAGAGGCTCCAACTTTACCAGCACCCTGCCGCAAGAGTTTCCATGCCTTTTTGGAATCTATCCGCACCTCGGCCTACCACCACAAACAGATAGTATGGTCGAGTGTTTTAACAGCACGCTCAAGCAGATGCTCAGAAAATTTATAGGGCAATTTGACCAGCAATGGAACAAGATCTTGCCTTATGCCTTATTTGCCTATAGCAGTGTTACCTAAGAATCCACAGGATATGCCCCATTTTGAACTCCTCTATGGACGAAACCCGAGAGGACCTCTGGACCTTGTCAAGGAGGATTGGGAAGACCCAAAGAAAGCCTCCGAAAGCATGCTCTCCTTTCTGCAGGAAACTTACCAAAGACTAGAGGCGGCACGAGACCTGGTGGCCAGCTCACAGGCAACTGCTAAATCGACCATGAAGAAATACTATAACGGAACCACCAAGGACAGAACTCTCCAGGTCGGAGATCTATTACTGGTACTGCTCCCTTCCTACACCAACAAACTCATGGCCAAGTGGCAGGGACCCTTCCTCATTGCTGAGAAACTTTCAGCGACTACATTCAGGGTGAGAATGGAGGGTTGCTGTCGCCCATTGCACACCAACCACATTAACATGACTACACTCAGAGTGAGCATGGAGGGTTGCTGTCCCCCGTTGCACACCTACCACATTAACATGATGTCAAGATGGGAGGCACCCTCTGCAGTGTGCCTGATGGTGACAGTCAAACAGGTGACAGTCAAACAGGAGCCAGACATTCCAACCTGACCAGACACCCAGCCAATGGACGAACCACTCATCAACCCGGATCTAGAGGACGAACATATGGCACAGATTAGACAACTGCTGCAGATGCACCATCATCTCTTCACCAACACGCTAGGAAGGGCAGAGAAAGCCACTATTGCCATCCACACAGGCGAAACACTTCCCATCAACTTCCCCCGCCCCTATCACCTTCCCCACGCCAATTCTGCGGGCCAACTTGATTGAGCCCAGCATGAGCACTTGGGCATCTCCTATTGTCATGGTGCTTAAGAAGGATGGGTCACTTAGACTGTGTGTTGACTACAAGAAGATCCATGCATTCACCTGTCCCGACCCATTCCCGATGCCCAGAATCGATGGACTAGCAGGAGCCTCATTCATCACTACCCTTGACCTCACCAAAGGGTACTGGCAGGTGCCAGTAGACAAACACTCCACAGAGACAAGACTGCCTTCATCACCTCCTATGGGAAGTACTGTTTCAAGGTTATGCCCTTCGGCCTAGTGGGTGGCCCAAGTGTGTTTTTTTATGAACTCCATATTTGGAGATGTTAACAGTTTTGTTGCAGCTTACATGGATGATGTGGTTGTCTTCAGCTCCAACTGGCAGGACTGCCTCCACCATCTCGACCAAGCTCTCACAAGAATAGGAGAGGCCAGACTCACCATTAAAAGCAAGCTAAGTGCTGCTATGCAATGTTTGAATGCCCCTATCTTGGCCATGTTGTAGGCAGAGGCCAAGTCCGACCCGAACAAGCAAGGTCATAGCTGTAAAAGAGTTTGCCACCCCCAAGAAAAAGAATGACGTACGGGCGTTCTTGGGATTGGCCGGCTACTACAGGCGATTCATCGCCAATTTCACTACCTTTGCAAACCCCCTTACCAACGTCACCCACAAAGAACTGCCAGACCGAATAGATTGCAGAATCTCATCAGTCACCATTCCAGGACCTGAAAGAAGCACTGACTACCAGACCCGTCCTGCACGGACCAGACTTCAACAACCATCCAGACCGATGCCTCAGATGTTGGAATTAGAGGTTAGTTTGATGAGGCATTGGGAGACTGCCCTGTGGCATTCTTTCCCAAGAAATTGCTTTCCAGGGAAAGGAACTATGTGGTGGTCGAGAAGGAGAGCCTCGCTATTATTGAGGCAGTTAATTAAACACTTCTCTGTTTACATAACTGGCTTACATTTTTCAATCACCACAGATCAGAACTGTCTGCATTATCTAGACCACATGAGAGATACTGGTGGGCACTGCACCAGGTGGGCCCTGTTGTTCCAGTGATATCCACCACCGACCCGGCAAAGCAAATGCCAATACCGATAGCCTGTACAGGAAGGCCTGGGAGGATGACTCAACTACACTGCAGGGGAGGAAAGGGGGGAATGTCAGGGATTCTCCACCTGAAAGTCACCCCTGACAAGATTCCAGCACAACGAGAAAACCCTGAACCCCATGCAAACACATTAAACACTTAGCAATAAACAACCTAGAACATCGTTGGCCACATCTAATTGGTCAAAACTTCATGTGGAGTACATGCATGTTACCATCTAAGTTCACAGCTGGTAGGGAGCCAGTTGCTGAGCTGAGGAGGCTGCCCAGGAAGTGGTATAGTACATGTGGTACAGTACATGTGAGTGTGTGAAGATGCTTTACTCTACTTACTGCAAGTCCTGGTAGGATTACTTACTTGGTGTGGCATAAACCAACCTTAATTCTCCACAGTGACCCACCTTTAAAATGATCCCCAGTCACCAAGTAGCAGGAAACAGTGACCCGGGGAGTCACTGTATCCTAGTATACAGTGACCTACCATGGGATGAAGTGACCTCCCTTCTCATCAATGATCAGCTGAGGAGGCAGTTCATATTAGCATAAATAGTACATGTACTAGATTTAGTGAGGGGAACAAAGCATCTATTATTGGAATACTTAGCCAAGTTGTGTCCTATCCGAGGATGGAGTGCAGTTGTGTAAGGAAACAGTGACCACTGTACTTGACTGTGACTGCGTCGCTCACTATCCATGATCTTCCGAGGATGCAGTTCATTTTAGATACTATGATTTCAGTGAGGCAGACCGCTAGGGATTGCATTTTAGAATAACGAGTGGAAAATATTTGTCTTACTTAGTTGGGACCTATCTGAGAATTCAGAGTGCATTTGAATCAGAGAATAGTGAGCGCTCCTACCTCTGGAGGGAGTAGCTACCCTACCCCCATTTTTTGTGACCTGGACTGTGAATGGAGTAGTTATGTGGAGTGGAGTTGTTGCAGTATCTGGTGACCTCCCTTTAAAATGACCCTGGGGGTCACTGTATCCTAGCTCTTAGTGACCCACAGGCACAAAATACTAGGATACAGTGACACTGGGGGTCACAGCTACAGTGACCTACCATGGGATGGAGTGATCCCCCTCTCATCAATGATCTTCGAGGAGGCAATTCATTTTATCATAAACAGTACCAGAACTATTGGAGTAGTTAATCTGAGGATGGCAGTGCAGATTGCAAGGAAACAGTCACCTCTGTATATACTCGACTATGACCGCGTCACATCTATGATCTTCTGATGCAGTTCATTTTAGATACTGAGGCAGACAGCTGAGGATTGCAATTTAGAATATCTTGGTAAAAGTATTTGTCTTTAGTTATGAACTATCTGAGAAGGGAGTGCATTTGAATGAGAAAATATTGACCCCCTCCTTCCTTCCTCTGGATGGGGTACCCTCCCCCATTTTTTTGGTGACCTGTCCAAGCAGGTGTTACAGTGCATTTCAGAATGTAATTCATGACAGGTGTTGCAGACATGGTGACCCCTCCCTTATAATGACCACATAGTGATCCATGGGATGGAGTGGCCCCCATCTCAATATTCTCACGGGGCAGTTCATTTGAGCGTAAACAAACTTGACAGACATCTAAAGGTTGCATTTAAGTGCGGCTAGACCATATTAGTCTTACTAAATTGTGACCTATCTGAGGATGGAGTACATTTGAATGAGAAAACAATATCCCCCTGTGCAGTTACCTACCTCTGGATGGGGTGACCTCACCCCAGCTTATTGTGTCTGGAAATCCACTCTTTGTGAAGGACTCAAAGTAGATGGATCAGGAGCAATACTTCAGAGATTACAAATCATCTCTGCATAATATAAAATATTTTGTTGTGCTCACCTGTCCATCTCATGGGTTACTAGCCCTTTCAGTAAGCCAGCGTGACAAATGATACCCAGTATTATTACAGTAGATATTTCAATAAAAGCAAACATCTTTGGAAATATACTAACTAAGCATTACAATCTCTGCAAAACCAGTGCCAGTGTTGTTGGTTAGTGAGGTCTCAAGTGCTACACACTGCAAGTAGTGCAATTCCTCACAATTGTCACGCTGATTCACGTTCCCTCTGGCATCTTACATGAGCAATAGCAATTTTTTTTCGGTTGAAAATGCTTCATTTTTAGTCGAGGGAATGGAAGTAACTTCTCCCGGCTGAAAGAGTCAAATACATGACTTTGCATTTTTTCTTGGTTGAATTCCATATTTTCAACGGCATCACCCCTGGCCATGTGGTACACATATGCGATAGCAAAGACACCACAGTCACTTATACCCTTTTGCTGTTGCACTTCTGGGACATGGGCAACTAACTGTGTCCCCACCGTACCTACCAGGTCTTCGATGAACAAATGGTAGATTATTGCTAGCTGATGAGTCAATGATAGGCTCATGCCACTCTCCACCCACTTGCTGTTCAAGACTGTCACTTGTGTATCCCTACTGAACAAACCCAGTTGTTGCCATTGATGTTATGGATTTGGATAGTTTCTTCTGAATGACTTTGTACACGTGGGAAACCATCATTATGAACCAAAAGTGGGGACTGCATGTCACAGGGTGACCTCCAAACTCATTACTGTAGTTAACACTTATCATGTGTAAATGATATTCATCACAACCCACTACATGTATGGTCATATAAACCAGTACCAAAGCCTAATTATTGGAGTTCATTGCGAATATAGTTGAGTATATAGTTGACTTTTGTTGTTGAGCATAAGACTTTAATTATAACCATACTTCATGGAACAGTGATTCTTGGTGGCAGCATACCAACTAGTGTTTGAGTAGTGCCAGGGTAATAAGAGTGGTTACCCGTGGACAAATGGTGGCAGCGGTGGGATCCTGCTACAAAACCAGTTTGCCTTCGGATTTGTTACAGTTAGCCTTAGGATTCTGATAGAGTCAGTTTGCCTTTGGATTTGTTACAAACAGTTAGCCTTAGGATTCTGATAGAGTCAGTTTGCCTTTGGATTTGTTACAAACAGTTAGCCTTAGGATCCTGATAGAGTCAGTTTGCCTTTGGATTTGTTACAAACAGTTAGCCGTAGGATCCTGATAGAGTCAGTTTGGATTTGCTACAAGACCTGTTAGCTTTAGAATTCTGATAGAGTCAGTTATACTAGAAGAAGCCTTGCTATCTAGAACCTTGTCGATTTGAACTTGCTGAATTTTTCTGGTGAATTGAGCTAATAAAGAAGTTGAACCATTGTGTACAAGTGTCTGAGTTAAAGGAGTTGACATGGCCAAGAGGAAGCAAAGAAATGAGCACGAAGAAGAGATAGACGAGAAAGATGCAGCAGTACCCGTCAGCGATTTGATGACAATGATGTTGAGGATGGATGAGAGACGAGAAAAGGCCGAGGAGGAGAGAGAAAAACGCTGGGAATTACTTCTGTCCAACCACACCAGAAGAGAAAGGTCTGGAGAGATGGAAGACAGCCCCAGGTCGACATACAGCCACGAGGTAACCCACAAGGAGAAGATCGCTAAGTTCAGACGGCTTGATCCAGGAGAAGACGTGGAAGACTACTTCACTGCATTTGAAGCACACATGGGGTGTTACGAGGTGAACCCGACACAGTGGACTAAACACCTGGCTCCCATACTGAGTGCAGAAGCAACTGGAGTGTACGTAGCACTAACACCTGCAGACAGGAAAGACTACGACACACTGAAGAAAGCCCTTTTTACCCACTATCGAGTTTCCACAATGACGTACAGAACCAAGATGGACCAGCTAAGACGAAAGAAAGGAGAAACTTGGATGACATGTTACAAACGTCACAGAAATCTGACCAACAAATGGATGGTTAACTGTGAGACTGTGGAGGATGCCGCTGATTTGGTATATATCTATGGATGCTGTGATCAGGCTATTACCTCGACAGATAGCACATCACGTCGTCAGGGACAAGGAACCGGACACCGGAGAGGAAGCAGCCAGGTGGGCCAATGACTTCATCAACAACGGGTTGGAGCTATGATGCTGTCACAGAACGAGACAGATCACCCCCTCGCAAGATACATAGGCGGGATGACCGAAATCGTCCACAAATCGACAAACCCCAGCGACACGATGAGAGAGGAGACCGAAGGAGGGGATCTCCGCACAGACAGGCATCGGACAAACCTGTGGACCATCCTGTTAAGAAACTTCTGCCAAAATATGATAAACACAACCGACCAAGATGTTTTAAATGCCAGAATTATGGACACATCGCAGCCGAGTGTCATGACAGCAGAAATATCTCAGATAACCGAAGTTAGAGTTTGTCAACTTAGCTTCGCCACTGACGACCAGAGAGGAAGTGGCCTTGGTGCAAGCAGAAATTAACAGACACCGAATGGTGGATGGAATGATCAATGGATCCAGCTGCAGTAGACTGCTACTCGACACTGGAGCTGAGAGGTCAGTCGTGGATAACCGTCTCATCAAACATACTGACTACACTGGAGAGAAAGTCCAGGTACGAGCTTTCAATGGCACCGTCTCAACCTTCCTCTTGCTCAAATCACACTAGAAGTGGATGGAGTCGACGAACAGCTAACAGTAGCAGTGCAAGAACAATTGGGTTTTGACGCATGTGTAGGCATGGACTTTCCAGAGATCTGGACCATTGGGAAGAAGATGCTGTATGACAACCTCATCACCACACGGTCACAAGATGCAGACGTGGAGCACCCCGTCTCACCTGTCAATTACAAGGAAGCTGACTCTGATGTGACAGATTCATCAGGAGAGGAAGAAGAAGATGATGAACCAGCAGGCCAAGTGCAACTCAAGGAAGACTTCGGGAAGGTGCTTGCATCGAGACCTACAACTCTGACTCAGCATCGTCTGATAACGAGCAATCACAGAAGGACAGGCGAGCCATGAAAAGAAAGGCACGAGCAAAGTATGTCAGTAGCAAGGCAAGTCACCTGTTGGACGTAGACATGACAGTATTCAGAAAAGATCAAGAACAAGATGAAACGCTACAGACATGTTGGGAGAAGACAGAGAATGACGACAGCGAATTTGTCAAGCAGGACGATCTGTTAAGGAGACTCCCACAGACCGACTGGGAGAGGAGACAACTCAACCCTGTGTACCTAAGAAATACCGTTCCCTAGTGTTGTCACTAGCACATCGGCCAGGGCACCTAGGAAGAGACCGAACCACTCAGAGAGTGCTCGATGACTACTTCTGGCCAGGAGTCTACGCTGACGTTCGTAAACTATGTCAAGCTTGCCCAGATTGTCAAAGAGCAGGCCGACAGTCACAACAACCGGCACCACTGCGTCCTCTTCCAGTGATAGATGTTCCATTCCAGAGGGTAGGCATGGATATGATTGGCCCACTCCCCAGGACAAATGCAGGCAACCAGTTTGTGCTAGTACTAATGGACTATGCCACCCGTTGACCTGAAGCTTTCCCACTCAGCGATACAGATAGTCAAACCGTGGCCGACCAACTCATGGTCATGTTTGCTAGGACTGGTGTACCACACGAAATTTTAACAGATTGTGGGTCGAATTTCACCAGTCGCCTCATGAAAGAGCTGTACAATCTACTCGGAGTAAAAGGTATCCAGACAACTCCCTACCATCCCCAGTGCGACGGTCTGGTAGAAAGATTCAACTCCACCCTTAAATCTATGATGAGAAAGACATTAAAAGCATGGCACGGTCAGTGGGACCTTGCAATACCTCACTTGCTCGGAGAGTATAGGAGAGCACCAAACGACAGCACCTGATTCACCCCATCTGAGTTGCTGTATGGCAGACAAATTGCGGGCCCTCTACAAACGATGAAGACACGGTGGACGGGCACAGCATCAACACCTGTGGACGTAGTTACTTATGTCACAACGATCCAAGACCGATTGGAACAAATGCGAGAAGTAGCCAGAGAATATGAGGAAGAAAAGAAAGCGGAACAGAAAGAGCGTTACGACAGGAAGGCACACAACAACGTTCATTTCAGCAGGGTGATCTGGTTCTACTTCGAACACCGCCACTAGGCCCTAAATTACTCGCTGAATGGGAAGGGCCCTACACCGTCCTAAAGAAAGTCGATGAGACGACATACCAGATTCACATGCCTGAACATCCACGAAGGAAGGTGCAACGACACATCAACCTCTTGAAAGAATTTCACTCGCCTGTGGCAGCGTGCCTAGAGATGACAGAGTTGATGGACGATGTCACTGTCAATCTAGAGGAGGAGGAGGGGGTGACCATCAGTACGACCGTAACAGCAGCAGAAGAACAGACGTTGTGTGAACTAGTAAGGAAACATGAGAAGTTAACAGGTGGTAAAGGTTACACAAAGGACACTGACATCAGGCTGGAGACGGGAGATGCTTATCCAATCAGTAGGCCGCCCTACAGGATAGATCCTAACAAACTCCAACTCATGGACAAGGAGGTCAAAAAGTTGTTAGAGCTCGAGATAATATGACCGTCCAAGAGTCCGTGGGCAGCACCGGCATTACTGGTGAAAAAGAAGGATGGTGGAGTGTGCCTGTGCATAGACTATCGACGACTCAACGAAGTTACCAAAGCCGACCCATTCCTTCTACCTCGCATAGACGAGTTGCTGGGCAGAGCTACTCATATTTCGACACTAGATCTGGAAAGAGGCTACCATCAAGTGCCGGTACATAGTGAGTCCATACCAAAGACAGCATTCATAACTCCCAACAGCAAGTGGGAATATATCAGAATGCCATTCGGTCTGAAGAACGGACCATCAGTATTCCAACGACTGATGAACTCGATACTGGCTGACCTTTCCGAATTTTCAGCCACCTATATCAACGACATCGTCATTTATAGCCAGAGTTTTAGCGACCACTGTACTCACCTGGATACAGTCTTCTCACGACTAGAGGAGACTGGCTTAGTGATTAAACCAACAAAGTGTACGTTAGCAGCACCAGATTGCCTCTTCCTAGGACACAGAGTGGGTACAGGACTCGTTCGTCCACAACAAGCCAAGGTGGAGGCCCTACTGAATTACCCACACACGATTTAAAAAAAAGGATATGAGGTCCTTTCTCGGTTTGGCAAATTATTATCGACGATTCATGCCTGGTTTCGGGTCTATGGCAATCCCGCTCACAGAGGCAACTCGCAAGCAAGCACCAGATCCAGTAGAATGGACGGAGAGCCGGTTAACTGCATTCGAGGACATAAAAAGAAACCTAACAGAACACCCAGTACTCAGAAGTCCTGACATGGACAAGACATTCCTGCTGCACACAGACTCGTCAGGTGTTGAGATTGGGGCAGTGTTAAGCCAAGTGGATAACAAGCAGACGGAACATCCAGTGGGATACTACTCGAGAAAACTGAGAGGGGCTGAACACCGCTATACAGTCACCGAACAAGAGTGCCTGGCAGTGATTGAAGCTGTCAATTTTTTTTGTGTTTACCTATCAGGAGCCTCGCTTCACGATATGTACTGACCACAGCAGCCTCAAATACCTCGACAGGATGAAAGATGAGAATGGGAGGCTCGCCCGGTGGTCCATGGCACTCCAACCGTACTTATACGATATTGTTCACCGCCCCGGGACTGACAACAAAATGCCGACGGATGTCTCGCCAGTCTTGGCCTATGACAGAGTCCAGTCTTGTGACAGAGAAAGACCCTACCAACACTGTCCTCGGAGAACCAGAGAGGGGTGTCACAGGGTGACCTCCAAACTCATTAAACAATAACTGTAGTTAACACTTATCATGTGTAAATGATATTCATCACAACCCACTACATGTAAAGGCCGAGTGCTGGTCATATAAACCAGTACCAAAGCCTAATCGTTCATTGCGAATATAGTTGAGTATATAGTTGACTTTTGTTGTTGAGCATAAGACTTTAATTATAACCATACTTCATGGAACAGTGATTCTTGGTAGTTAAGCATTAGCTACCTGGTGGCAGCATTCCAACTAGTGTTTGAGTAGTGCCAGGGTAATAAGAGTGGTTACCCGTGGACAAAACTGCAACACAGAAATATTTAGATATTCATTTTTAATAAGTTTCTGTGCCAAAGTGATGTGCTCATCAGTTAGCAGTTTCCAGCTCCTTCTTCATTCTTTCTGTAAATTTCCTCTGGACTAAGTACTACATACACAGTTACAATAATTCTAAGGTGATCCAAATGCTGGCATTGTGGATTTCTGCATGTACATATATACACTTTTATAAGCAACATTCATCCAGTCACCTATAAACACCAGCAGAAACCTCATGACTCACTCACTCTTCCTTTATTGTTTGTGCAAAGTAGTTGCTTTTTTCTGCTGGTGGATTGTTTGTAGATGATGGTAATTGTATGCTTCGCTGTTCCTCCTATCATCTTGTAGGAACTGAAGAGAAGCATGTAGCCATCGGATCATTGTTAGTACAGTTTGAGAACCTGAATGCCCAATTCTTTGAGCCTTTGTTTATGGCTGACAATGAGCCTATCTTCTCTGAGCATATTACTGTGATGTCTCATTCTTCCACTTGGGGAACACAAGTAGAAATTGTTGCAGCTGCTTCTATATTTCAAGTTCCTGTATGAGTATATACAATCTCGGGACTGTGAATCAGACCATTGGGAAGTCCATAACCCTTAGCACCTGCTCATAAGTTTCACCAAGTTCCAAAGTCTCTACAAGTTCATAGGAGAAACAGCGAAACATACAATTACCACCCCCAACCACTGAATAAATGCATCATCCTGATAGGCCGAGATTCACCGAACATGTATATAGAATCCGTAGCTCTTGGAACCTGCCCTATAATATAAGTGGTATAATACAAGTGGTAGCATTATAATATATAGTTATCACGTCACTTTTTTATCACGTCACTTTTATTCTTCTCTGATGATTTGGCAAGTGCAAATGACGCAGATTGTAAACAAAGTATATTAATGCAGCACTTGCTTCTTCCCATTGGGACCTCCAAATCTTGTTTTGTCCAAACAAAACCTGCACAGTCTCCTCACCATGACAGGCTGGACAATTGTAACAGCACTTTCTTTTCACACCTATAAAATCATGCCACAAAATCTGTATAATTATGCATGAATGCATTGTATCAATCAACATCTGATCTTTGACAATCACTAGTAGCAACTGGAGAAGTCTGTTTCCTTGGACTTTAAGTTACGGTCACTGCCTTCATGTGGAGAATATCATTTATTTGGCAAACTGAGACTTACTTTTCTCAATGCTTGTGCCTTTTCCCCTACACGATATGAAGCATCACCTTTCTTTTGTCCACAATTTGTGGTAGGTTTGAGCTGAGATACTCTAGATAACGTGGACTCCTTTTGTCGAGAGAATTTTAACTCTCTGCATAGCTCTGGATGTGAAGCAACAACCCTTCACCATGAGGAAGCTGTGATTCAAAATGGGCCATGAGCTCATGAAGCTTGGCACGCATGTCCATTAGCAGGTGTTGGTGTTCACTAGTGCAATTGTATGTCAGTGAAGGGAATGATTTGAGGGTTACTCTCATTTCCTTTGCCAGTTTGCCAGGTGGTCTATGGAGAAGCATACATGCTTTATAACAAAATAAAAAATCATTTGATTACTTCTTAGAGTGATACTTAATTAGACAATACTATACAATGTCAGATACGCACGCTATAAACGATCCTTATCATAAACGATCCTTACCTTGTATGATCATCGGTCTGTCTGTCATTGTTATTCTACTAATACTGTTTCTATCGAGTTTCTATCGTAGATCAAATAGGCTTGCGCCTTATTCTTTATGAAGGCAGACTCGTGCAGGACACCTGACTTAAGGATCCGACCCCATCGCAACCCCTGGGAACGAGCAGCCGATCGAAACAGCAAGCTGCTCCAACTAAAGTGCACCACTACGTGGTCCAAAGATGTCGGGTCCAGGTGTCCATTCGACAGCTGCCAGTACGAAATACCTGATGTTGATCCAGTCCTGGCCGCTGCATTCCTCACGGCTGTCGGAAATGGCATTCCCTGCCAGACAAGTGAGAGAGGAAGTAGTACAAGTTAATGAATTACTACAACAAACCATGCCATATATGGACCGGAGTATATTTAACTCACCGGGTAAAGATTGACAAATACTCGAAACCACAGACCGGATGGGCGGGACAGATAGAGAGCTAGAGTGAGCTAGGAGAGTAGCTTGAATTTGTTAGTTGTTGGACACTGAGTTTGTAAATGTTTTGATGAGATTATTTTTGCAGTATTGTTATATGCACTAAGAAGTGTTTATTAATCTCAAGTGGTCATTTGGGCTGGTAAGAGGAAAGCACTTGCTGGTTCACCTGAGTGAGAGGTGAATCAGAAGTGTCAGTAACTATAAGTCGGCGTGGATCTGTTCGGAGAGACTAAGTGTGACACTCTCAAGGAAAGCATTTCCGACACGGCCCACGCCATGACCCATCGAAACCAAGGTCCTACAGCACCAGCCAGGATCGAGAAGGTGCGACGACCGGATGTGACATCAGCCAGAACTACCGAAGATTGGGTTTACTTCAAATCTCGCTGGAGCGACTATGTCCGGGCCACCAAGCTGACCGGACAGGACAAGGTCATCCAGCTGCTCGAGTGTTGTGACGAGCAATTGAGGAGAGACCTCACCCGCAACGCTGGAGGTACTCTCACCGACAAAACTGAGGACGAGGTGTTCACCGCTATCAAAACCCTAGCTGTGAGGGAGGAGAACCCGATGGTAGCCCGGGTGTCGCTCCACAACATGCGCCAGGACACGGACGAGCCCATCAGTGCATTCGGAGCGAGGCTCAGGGTGCAGGCCAGCATCTGCAAGTTTACGAAGAGGTGTGCCGGATGTGGAGGAACCGTCGACTATTCGGAGGAAAACATAGTGGATGTACTCTACAGGGGCCTGGCAGATCCCGAAATTCAAATGGACCTGCTGGGGGATCCAAACCAGGAAAAGACGGTCGAACAAGCACTCAAGTACATCGAGGCCAAGGAAGCGGGAAAAAGATCAGCCACACACCTGTCACTCCCACACGCCACTGAAGCAATCGGGAGCTCATACAAGAGATCAAAGAGGCCAGCGCCCACCCCTCAAAAGGATCAGACATCAAGAGAGGAGCCCTGTGATTACTGTGGGGCCCGCGGCCACGGGAAGCATGCCACATTGAAGACCAGATGGAGTGAGTGCCCGGCTTACAACACGAGATGCCGCCACTGTGACCGAGAGCATCATTTTGAGAAGGTCTGCCGATCCAAACGTAGCGCCCAGACAGCAGGTGCAGATCTGGATAGCGCAGTATTTGACACGGTATGCGATCTCACCTCGGCGATTAACACCAATGTTGTCACCTTGGACCACCACATATTTGATCAGACCACCAGGAAGTGGTCTATGAGGCAATCAAAGCGCCAGCCCTTTATTCGCTTGCAAGCTGAGGTCAGTCAAGAGGATTACACCCACTTCCGGTTTCCCCTCAAGCCACCCCACAAGAAGACGTTCATCAACGCCCTGGCGGACACCGGATGCCAGAGCTGCCTAGCCGGTTCGACTACCGTAAGGAAGCTGGGGCTGTCCACCAGAGACCTCATCCCAGTTCAGCACGCAGCCAATAACAACAAGATCCACATCTTGGGCGCTGCCATCGTCCGATTCTCGAGCAAGAACACCAAGGGAGAGACAAAGACAACACGACAAATCGTCTATATCACGGACAAACTGACAAGCTCTTCTTGAGCAGGGAGGCATGTGCAGACCTGGGGATCATCTCGGACCAGTTCCCAATACCTGGCTGCAACGCAGTCAAGGACAAGGAGGCCCCACCAACCACAGATATTGTCACCACTGCCGGAACCGACTCCAGCAGACACGCATCTCAGCCATGCCCGTGCCCTAGGAGGACCAAACCACCTCCCATGCAAACCACTCTCCCCTACCTGGCGACCGACGCCAACAGGGAAAGGCTTCAAGCACATCTCCTGGAAAGGTACAGCTCCAGCACCTTCAACACCTGCGAGCACCAGTCACTCCCCATGATGGATGGCCCCCCGATGAGGCTGATGATAGACCCTGACGCTAAACCATCAGCCCACCACTCCCCGATCCCAGTTCCACTTCACTGGCAAGACGAAGTAAAAGCAGGACTGGACAGAGACGTCCATCTTGGCGTACTGGAGCCCGTCCCCATCGGGGACCCGTTACCTGGTGCCATCACATGGTCATATGTGCCAAAAAGAACGGGACACTCAGGAGAGTCATCAACTTCCAACCGCTCAACCTTCAAGCGACCAGGGAGACCCACCACACTCAGTCACCATTCCATCAGGCGAGATCGGTCCCTATAATTATTCTCTTTTTAAATGATGTAATAATTGCATAATTGAGAAAAAGAGGTATATTAAAAAAAAATAGGGAGCATAATTTCATAAAAGGAAAGAAAAATAGGAAGAAAAATAGGTGAATATTAGGAGCATAAAAGGAAAGAAAAATAGTCAGAAATTCGAGCATAATCCGCCAACAGATGCCAGGTTTCTATAACCATGTGTAGCTGTGTCTCACTTATATCCTCACAATTGTTTTGGGAGAAATGGGAACCTTAATAAT
Source organism: Cladorhizidae sp. MBARI D1340-BT2 (assembly GCA_028752905.1). Taxonomy (NCBI): domain Eukaryota; kingdom Metazoa; phylum Porifera; class Demospongiae; order Poecilosclerida; family Cladorhizidae; species Cladorhizidae sp. MBARI D1340-BT2. The sequence continues at coordinate 4,510,488 of JAQNBH010000018.1, read as the reverse complement.
CAGAGGCCCGACTAGTATTGGGTGAGAGACATGTGGTGATTGACACAGTAGAAATTAACACATTCCTGAAGCAGGATGCCTGAGTTACATTTTTCAGCAATTTAAATTTATTTCTTAGAGCCATAATATCAGAGAATTTAACTCTTTCACATGCACTGCCAACTCAATACCAACTTGTCACTCCCCACCAATCTCCACCAATCTCCAATATTTTATTCATTATGTAGAACAAAAGATCCGTCATTTTGCCATTAGGATTGCATGAACAGATGCTAAATTAACAGACAACAACATACAATGTTTCCCACAATTTTAGGTCTTCTGAAGTGAGAGAACTAGTCTCGCATAACAGAAATGCCCTTAATAAATGCCCCTGATCTTAGTTTTGGATAACTGAATACATGTAGGTATATTTGTCATAATAATCAATTTAAGGGAATGGTTGTGATCCATGCACGACCACATCTGCAATGTCTATTGATGTATCTATGTTCACCTTTAAAAAATGAAGAGTTCCCTGCTTTAAGAAAAGAAAATCACTGCATTGTGAAAAAAGATTGAGGAGCATTGGAAGATCGAGGAAAGAGAACTGGCTGCACAGTGGACACAGTCTCACTCATTATTAGTTGTAAGCACCTGCAATGTTGAGTTTATTTATGTCATAGCTACTCAGTTTCTCATCATAATCTAGCTATGGAGGTGGATACTGTTTATCCTGAATGTGAACCAACTAGAAATTCCTTGCGTGTACTAACAGTCAAACTAAACAAACAAATGTGCAGTTCACTTCTTTGTTTCATGGAAGAAGAAGTACTCCTATATATGATCTGCAGTAATTTTAACTCTCCTACCAACACTAGCCAACCTAATTACTCGTTGCTAGATAATATGAGTTCAGGTCGACTACAACCACCCTAGCAAACTGTGGCTAATCAATCAAGCCTAGAAAAGCATTCATACACATAATTTGAACCATAGCCATCTGCTTTTACTTAAATTATTTACTTTTATAACCTTGCAAAATTACCTGGACTCAGTCAAAAAAAGAGAAGCATCTTTGATCAAGTCACTCTCCTGCAGTTATTCAGTACCTGAACATTCACTCATCTAATTGTAAGCCTGAACCACTGATGACATAATCAGGCAGCTGCAAGGAGGGGAGGGGGAGGGAGGGGGGAAATGGTCCTGGCGTCACTACGTACAAGAAGTACGTCACATCTACTATTGCAAAACCAGGTCCATATTTTTCTGCTCAAATATTACCGTCGGTCCATAATTTCCTCATTGTTTTAATTTCCTCGTTGTTTTCGAGTGATCCCCATAGTTATGGAGATATTTCTAAAGGCTTCGATACCCCGAAAATATTAGGGTGTGGCCAAATGCTGGGCTAGCGTCGGAGTTCACATGCGCACGCGTTAGTTGAACGCGTCAATTCTCGTGTATTTTTGAAGACGACTATAATAATTATAGCTCTTGCGATTTCAAGTCAGAATAATGATATTTTCAAGTTGTTCCCTCATTTGGGCGGCTATTTCACTGTTGTACTTAAGTACAACGTTTTATTTCCAGATACTCCTACTGAACACCGAAAATATTCGTGTCAGGCATCTGACAGTTCATGATCAGGGTGAGAAATAAACTTTGACAGTTTAAATTCTTGATAGAACATGCCTAGCATGATATTTTCTATTCATTTAGATATCACTTCAAAAGTTCTGTCGGTTTTACCAGCTATTGAGGAAGTTCAAACTAAACCTCTGGAAGTTGCAGTAAGATCAGTAGTTTCTGCAGTCTAATAAAATAATAGTTTTACTCTTGATATCATTTCTCTTTCACCTCACATTCTTCTTCTCCCCATGATATCTACCTTATAATCAAGTTTTCGCTTTATCTTCTATTTTGCTCTTGTTTTTATCTCTCTCTTTTTTTTTTTTACTCTCTTCTAAACAACCTCCTCAACCACTTTCTTCCTCACTCCTCCTTTATCTGAACCTTTTTAGCTTCCAATTTGTCACGACAGTTTGGAGTCAAATGTCAGCTTGCAAGTGACTGATTACGAATTTGTCAAGGAAAATGGATATAAGAAGACTAAGAGGAAAATGGAGGTACACTTTACTTGTATTTATATTGTAGAGCTTTACAATATTATGTTTGATTAGAGATTTGATTAGAGATAAGAATGAAATTTTATTATATCATATAAATTATAACATTGTAATAATGTATACTTCAGGTTGGTACCATCATTGTACCTCCCGATGACTCCTCCCCTCGAGCTCCTGATCTATCCTCTCCAGGGTGTATCCGGGACAATTCCATGTATTATGAAATCACAGGCAACTGCAGGGGAGAGGTAAAGTACAAAATCAACCTTAGTCATGTTTCTGTGCTGATGTGACACTTGCTTGCTAAGAGAAGCCAATACTATTACAACTGATACTGGTCTAGGTTGGCCTCATAGATCAAGCTCACCTTACTTATCAGTAATTGGTTCATATGAAGCTCTACAATGATAGGGTTAACAACTTGTGTGAATAGACAACCTGAGTTCTGAGTGCATGTGTTGTGTATCTAAAAAGAAGACAATTGCAATCAATAAACCCAATGAGACATATATAGGCAATGCCCCTCTGCTGCTGCTATACCCTGAAGCTGGATAAAGTAATTGCATTCTTCCTCCATGTATAAATACAGGCACATATGCTGGTCTGATCAAAAGAATCTTCTTATTGCCTCCATTAAGACCTTTGTGGAGCACTGCAAAAACAAGAGAGGAGTCTTTATGGAATATATGGCTGTCACAATTGCTGAAAACTCATATAACACTCAACACTCTCAATCCATACAATAGAGGTCACTCTTATTATAAGTTATCTAGCTCAGCCTTCTTGAAGTGCACAAAGTGTGGGAATCCAAAAACATTCATTCTTGGCCATTAATGGAAGAATAAGGAAATTCTGCAATGAGCTGACAATCTGTAAATAAACACTAAGATGTTCCAGGTTTACATGCCTACCATTTTCAAGATGAAAGTTAGGTTTGCTTCAAGATCTTCCTCCAAGGCCTGCTGAGCATTGAAACTTTCACTGTTTCTGGAAAGCACCAAAAATTCTCTGATTAAAACGATTTCTTGATCTTTAGACCAGAGTGCTCTTTATATAGCCAGCTACCTATACCAACATTTCAGTCAAGTTGAATAGTTGATTATTCTATGGAGGACTGTGCATCCTTGGGTTGGATGAAGAGTTATCAGTCTGTGGTGCCTGTGTTGCTGTCTCAGCAAATACTTCCTAATTCCATCATGCATATAGCTATCCCTGGAACTGGTTAAAATTAGTCAAAAAAATCCATTATTGAAATTATTATTGTGGTTCAATTCATCTAATACTGCTATCAAAGAAGCTTAAATCTAGTAGTGACAATATTGGCTGAAATTATACCAATGGATGTGGTAAAGAAGATCAGGTGGCATAATTTCTTTCAGCATGGATCCAGTAGGTCTAGAATCTTGCAGAATCTGGTCCATATGAGCCAAGTTCTGACGCAAAGCTTGAGATGTCAAACAGACTCATGGCTACTCTCATTGTTTACATGTTCCGGTCTTGATAGCCAGATTATTTTCACATTTGCTAGGCTGTGAATTTGGTAAAGATTAAGAGATATTTTCCCTCACAGTAAAGGAAATGTTGAAGGTAAAACTGCTTGAACAGTTCAGTTTCTGGTCAACAATGAAATCCTTAGAAGTATAATATTTTCTCCCTTTGCCAGTCCCACTGCGAGTCTGGATCAATTACTGGAGCAAGAATAGGTGTGAAGTAAAAATAAGCAAATGTAATAAAAAATTAATCAATTTTAACAATCCTCTGGGGATCCCTAAACAAGCTACCTAACTGCCCCATTGCCTGTATATTATAGCTTTTAGAATTCTATTATCATGTATTAGGTTTTTGATATACTCTGAGAATAGAGTTATTGTCTGTGATCGATGCATCTTAATAAGGAAAACCAATACTGTGTGAGTGTGCATGTTTCATTGAACAGGTTCTTGTATCTTACTCTATTTTAGTTTACATTCGTCAGTGTTGTGTGGATAGTCTTTATGGTCCTTATTGCGATTGTGTACATGGCTACCTCTCATCTCGAGGAGAAAGCAGAAATAGCTGGTAGTGAGGAAGAACAAAGTAAGTTAATAAATGATATAAATGTGAATATTATATTTATTCATATATCAATTGAATTAATTTCCTGAGCTTCTTAGCTGTACAAATAGTACAAGGTCATGTATTATTCAAGTGAACACCTAGCTTGTTTCATGGAGTGTGTGTATTTACTTAATTGATTACCAGATCTTGATCAGGTAACAATAGTTGTTTGTGGGACTGCTCCTCATCTCCTATTTGTAGGTCAGCTTGGTCCTACATGAAGGGATTATCATCAGTTTCACCATGTCTTCATTGTATGTATTTTTGGCATATCTCCAGTGAAAGGTATCGATACATTAGCTTCAGCGTATCCTAATCTGCAATAAGTGCAGTCATCTTCTGATCCATAACATACACACAAATCCAACTGCTTTTAACTCTTTGAATGCAGTAACTGTAACCTAGATATTACCCTTAATGGAGAAGTTGGTTTCTAAACAATTAAAAATTTATTGAAAAATGCTCTTCACTTAACAATTAATTGACTCTGTGGTGGTCTGCATTAGTTATCCATCTGAAATGTATAAGTTTGGTAGAGAAGAGTCTGAGAAACTGTCCTAGTAGGAATGCTTTCAATAAAGCAAGTCAACATGATAACTATATCTAAAGCCTATTGACTGATTAACTAAGAATCTCTTTATCCAGCGGGACAGCTGTTAAAACAAAAGCTAGATATCCTTATGGAGAATTCACTGATATATCTAGCCATTGACATACACTATAGAGAGTAAAAGGTGCATGGTATTCTTGATAGGTGGAGTAACTGCAGCCCTGGGCTAATGCGTAGGATAACCATTTCCTATTTCCTTAGCATCGTATAAAATAAGAAATGTATTCATATTTAAGTAGTGAACTGTTTACAATTTCACATTCCTGCTTTTATTATTTTTTATTGCAGAAACTGTTCAAAAGAATATTAATAAGGAAGAATGTATGCTGGCAGGTTGCAATGAGGTATTTTGTATACTGTAATATTCCATATGCTTCTTACTCTCATTTATAGTGTGTGACTATAATATATATATATCACACTAATTTAAAGTTACTTGAGTGACATAAAAATAATGTAGCTATTGGAAAGAAGTCATCCAAATTGAAGTTGGGAATAGATAAAAATGATAAAAATACGATACTTTTTGTTATGATACTTTTGTTATGAATTATAATTATGTAGTTGTTGTCTGGCATTTTATTTATAGGGTTTCTGTTCTGTGGAGTCCATTGAGACTTCAACAAGGTAATTATATCTTCCACTCAATCAGTCTGACTTATTTGAAGGAATGGCCGCCATGGTCATTTATTTTACTTTTCTCTGTGGCTATTAAAAGATTTAAAGGAGTATATAGCAAACTTCCTAGTAGTGTTATAACTTGCTATATAGCATCACATGGTTATTGACTGAACTCTAGCTGGAGCCTCATGGTCTTCTAAACTTTCTACCAAATACATTTTTATTTGGAAGTTGTACCAGTCAAGACCATAAGATGAAGGTAGTCTTTATTTTATATTATGTATTACACAATTACTATAAGGTTCCTAATAGTGTGATTGGAATACAATTTATTTCTGAAATATATTACTCTTTTCACTATATACCCCAATATTAAACATATAGATGCATCTGTTTGCCACTATAAACCTTGAACATTGAAGTTTTTATTATTAATACCATTATCAAGAGTAAATTGGTTACTACAACAGTATTAGAGGCCAGAACTTGCTTTTATGTTTTAAATTAATTTTATTTGTTTTCAATTGCATGAAATTGAACGACTTACACTTGTAATAATTTTAATTAGTTTTGAACCAAAAATATTTCTGCCATTGAGCTTAATTATCGCAATCATATCTTGCAGTTGTTCGTTTCACTTCTTCTTTCTTCTCAAATTACAAGGAAACTATTTGAGGCTTTTGCATTAGGGGTGCATTCTGAATATAATATGTGCCATGAACCCTTCACTTACAAATAAATTACGTCCATGCAGGATTGATCAGAAGTTGTCGGAAGTGCAGCCAGTCCGAAGTGAAAGAAGCCTTCTTTTACCACTGATCTGTAATAAACCAAATACTTACAGTAAAAGTATAAATGATTTTTATGCAGGAAATGTACCACGTAAAAAACCGACTTAGGGAAAGTTCCCGCCATTTTGCCTTAACTTCAAGAATATTTTTCCTTATGTATTCTGATTGTGATCTGATATTTTCTTGAATTATGAATATTTTTGAATATCCAGGCTTATATTTTAGTTTGTTCTCTGACAAAGTAACTTACAGAGTGTGAGACACGGCAATCTTAAATAATAGATTAAAAAGTTGCTATTATAGTTCTCTCAATTCATGTAGAATACTACTCTAAAATGCAAAAATTAAAAGTAGATTATAATTATTCTTTATAGTCAATCAAGCAAAGCAACAAATGACTAACCGATGGGAAATTGCCATCACAAGTGTTTTTTATCCTGACGACCCTGACAACCTTGAAGATCCTTACCAGATCTGCTGAGATATGTGTGTATTTTGTCTTACTGGGTCATGATTTTGCGACTGGCTTGGGTGAGACTGAGGGTCCATCTGACTGACAGAGAGGATATTGTCCTGGATCATGCATGCACATTTCCTATTGTATTCAGCCACTGGGTTAGGTGAAACTGGGGGTCCGTCCGACCAACAGAGAGGCCATCGTCCAGGGTCATGTTGTTTACTGAGTACTGAGGAAAGCCAACTATCAAAAGCATAAATACTTGCTGTGAATGTCATGATATTGTTCTTTACCAGCCATCTATGCTTGCTAAATGACAACCAGAACAGAAGCAGACCCAACAAGGTGGCTAAATCTACCTACCGGTATGAGTTGGGTCAAAGAATGTGATAGCCTCAATAATAATTTAATCTTCTAAATGCTGAGTCTCTGTTGACCATTGCAACCCAATGCAGAATAAAAATAAATAAATAAATAATATAATGACAGAAAACGAGGTACAATGTCCAGATTTGTAATAAAAACTATGACATACACATGTGATCAATATCAATTAATGTCCTATATTGTCTTAAATTACTTGATTAATCGATCATAAATCAGACCCCTTCTAAAACTGCCACTACATTATTATGCACTGAAAAAATCACACGCGCAATATAATAAAATAACAATAATTATAATAATGATAATACATGTAATAATAATAATAATAATAATGATGATGATGATGATGATGATGACGACGACGACGACGACGACGACAACAACAACAACAATAATAATAATAATAATGGTAATATAATAATAAAATAATAAAATAATAATAATAATAATAATAACAACAACAACAGTAATAATAGTAATAGTAATAATAATAGTAATAATAATAGTAATGTTGATATTGATTCACTTACTGTCTTCCCATTCTTGAACACAGAAGTGATTAATGGCTTAAAGTCTGAGTTACCTGAATATCTTGCAGCAGCTGAGGATGTTTTGGATAGCGTAGACCCCATTGAGTGGTGGAAGTGCCATGAGGAAAATGGTAGATTGCCTAACTGGACTCACACGTGTAGATTAGTTTTATTGGTGCAGCCTTCATCAGCTGCAGCTGAACGTGTATTCTCAATTTTGAGCAATACCTTTTCTACGAAGCAAGAAACTTCTTTGGAGGATTACTTACAACTTTCTGTTATGTTACAGTACAACTATAGTCTATAGATAATTGTAACTGTTAAAATGTCTCGAATCTTGAATAATTGATTGCCTATAATTATTCTCTTTTTAAATAATGTAACAATCGTTTGTCAAAAGCATAATTGAGAAAAAGAGGTGTATTGAAAAGAAAAATAGATAAATATTAGGAGCATAATTTCATAAAAGGACAGAAAAATAGGTAGAATGAAAAGAAAAATAGGTAAATATTAGGAGCATAAAAGGAAAGAAAAATAGTCAGAAATTCGAGCATAATACGCCAAGGCCTAATCACATATGCCAGGTTTCTACTGTGTCTCACTTATATCCTCACAATTGTTTTGGGAGAAAGGGGAACCTTAATAATCAGAGGCCCGACTAGTATTGGGTGAGAGACATGTGGTGACTGGATATCACTTATGTCATTGTGTAGTAATATTTGGGCTAGACACAGTAGAAATTAACACATTCCTGAAGCAGGATGCCTGAGTTAGATTTTTCAGCAATTTAAATTTATTTCTTAGAGCCATCATAATTATCAGAGAATTTCACTCTTTCATATGCACTGCCAACTCAATACCAACTTGCCACTCCCCACCAATCTCCACCAATCTCCAATATTTTATTCATTATGTAGAACAAAAGATCCGTCATTTTGCCATTAGGATTGCATGAACAGATGCTAAATTAACAGACAACAACATACAATGTTTCCCACAATTTTAGGTCTTCTGAAGTGAGAGAACTAGTCTCGCATAACAGAAATGCCCTTAATAAATGCCCCTGATCTTAGGATAACTGAATACATGTAGGTATATTATTTGTCATAATAATCAATTTAAGGGAATGGTTGTGATCCATGCACGACCACATCTGCAATGTCTATTGATGTATCTATGTTCACCTTTAAAAAATGAAGAGTTCCCTGCTTTAAGAAAAGAAAATCACTGCATTGTGAAAAAAGATTGAGGAGCATTGGAAGATCGAGAAAAGAGAACTGGCTGCACAGTGGACACAGTCTCACTCATTATTAGTTGTAAGCACCTGCAATGTTGAGTTTATTTATGTCATAGCTACTCAGTTTCTCATCATAATCTAGCTATGGAGGTGGATACTGTTTATCCTGAATGTGAACCAACTAGAAATTCCTTGTGTGTACTAACAGTCAAACTAAACAAACAAATGTGCAGTTCACTTCTTTGTTTCATGGAAGAAGAAGTACTCCTATATATGATCTGCAGTAATTTTAACTCTCCTACCAACACTAGCCAACCTAATTACTCGTTGCTAGATACTATGAGTTCAGGTCGACTACAACCACCCTAGCAAACTGTGGCTAATCAATCAAGCCTAGAAAAGCATTCATACACATAATTTGAACCATAGCCATCTGCTTTTACTTAAATTATTTACTTTTATAACCTTGCAAAATTACCTGGACTCAGTCAAAAAAAGAGAAGCATCTTTGATCAAGTCACTCTCCTGCAGTTATTCAGTACCTGAACATTCACTCATCTAATTGTAAGCCTGAACCACTGATGACATAATCAGGCAGCTGCAAGGAGGGGAGGGGGAGGGAGGGGGGAAATGGTCCTGGCGTCACTACGTACAAGAAGTACGTCACATCTACTATTGCAAAACCAGGTCCATATTTTTCTGCTCAAATATTACCGTCGGTCCATAATTTCCTCATTGTTTTAATTTCCTTGTTGTTTTCGAGTGATCCCCATAGTTATGGAGATATTTCTAAAGGCTTCGATACCCCGAAAATATTAGGGTGTGGCCAAATGCTGGGCTAGCGTCGGAGTTCACATGCGCACGCGTTAGTTGAACGCGTCAATTCTCGTGTATTTTTGAAGACGACTATAATAATTATAGCTCTTGCGATTTCAAGTCAGAATAATGATATTTTCAAGTTGTTCCCTCATTTGGGCGGCTATTTCACTGTTGTACTTAAGTACAACGTTTTATTTCCAGATACTCCTACTGAACACCGAAAATATTCGTGTCAGGCATCTGACAGTTCATGATCAGGGTGAGAAATAAACTTTGACAGTTTAAATTCTTGATAGAACATGCCTAGCATGATATTTTCTATTCATTTAGATATCACTTCAAAAGTTCTGTCGGTTTTACCAGCTATTGAGGAAGTTCAAACTAAACCTCTGGAAGTTGCAGTAAGATCAGTAGTTTCTGCAGTCTAATAAAATAATAGTTTTACTCTTGATATCATTTCTCTTTCACCTCACATTCTTCTTCTCCCCATGATATCTACCTTATAATCAAGTTTTCGCTTTATCTTCTATTTTGCTCTTGTTTTTATATCTCTTTTTTTTTTTTTACTCTCTTCTAAACAACCTCCTCAACCACTTTCTTCCTCACTCCTCCTTTATCTGAACCTTTTTAGCTTCCAATTTGTCACGACAGTTTGGAGTCAAATGTCAGCTTGCAAGTGACTGATTACGAATTTGTCAAGGAAAATGGATATAAGAAGACTAAGAGGAAAATGGAGGTACACTTTACTTGTATTTATATTGTAGAGCTTTACAATATTATGTTTGATTAGAGATTTGATTAGAGATAAGAATGAAATTTTATTATATCATATAAATTATAACATTGTAATAATGTATACTTCAGGTTGGTACCATCATTGTACCTCCCGATGACTCCTCCCCTCGAGCTCCTGATCTATCCTCTCCAGGGTGTATCCGGGACAATTCCATGTATTATGAAATCACAGGCAACTGCAGGGGAGAGGTAAAGTACAAAATCAACCTTAGTCATGTTTCTGTGCTGATGTGACACTTGCTTGCTAAGAGAAGCCAATACTATTACAACTGATACTGGTCTAGGTTGGCCTCATAGATCAAGCTCACCTTACTTATCAGTAATTGGTTCATATGAAGCTCTACAATGATAGGGTTAACAACTTGTGTGAATAGACAACCTGAGTTCTGAGTGCATGTGTTGTGTATCTAAAAAGAAGACAATTGCAATCAATAAACCCAATGAGACATATATAGGCAATGCCCCTCTGCTGCTGCTATACCCTGAAGCTGGATAAAGTAATTGCATTCTTCCTCCATGTATAAATACAGGCACATATGCTGGTCTGATCAAAAGAATCTTCTTATTGCCTCCATTAAGACCTTTGTGGAGCACTGCAAAAACAAGAGAGGAATCTTTATGGAATATATGGCTGTCACAATTGCTGAAAACTCATATAACACTCAACACTCTCAATCCATACAATAGAGGTCACTCTTATTATAAGTTATCTAGCTCAGCCTTCTTGAAGTGCACAAAGTGTGGGAATCCAAAAACATTCTTGGCCATTAATGGAAGAATAAGGAAATTCTGCAATGAGCTGACAATCTGTAAATAAACACTAAGATGTTCCAGGTTTACATGCCTACTATTTTCAAGATGAAAGTTAGGTTTGCTTCAAGATCTTCCTCCAAGGCCTGCTGAGCATTGAAACTTTCACCGTTTCTGGAAAGCACCAAAAATTCTCTGATTAAAACGATTTCTTGATCTTTAGACCAGAGTGCTCTTTATATAGCCAGCTACCTATACCAACATTTCAGTCAAGTTGAATAGTTGATTATTCTATGGAGGACTGTGCATCCTTGGGTTGGATGAAGAGTTATCAGTCTGTGGTGCCTGTGTTGCTGTCTCAGCAAATACTTCCTAATTCCATCATGCATATAGCTATCCCTGGAACTGGTTAAAATTAGTCAAAAAAATCCATTATTGAAATTATTATTGTGGTTCAATTCATCTAATACTGCTATCAAACAAGCTTAAATCTAATAGTGACTGAAATTATACCAATGGATGTGGTAAAGAAGATCAGGTGGCATAATTTCTTTCAGCATGGATCAGAATCTTGCAGAATTTGGTCCATATGAGCCAAGTTCTGAGGCAAAGCTTGAGATGTCAAACAGACTCATGGCTACTCTCATTGTTTATATGTTCCGGTCTCTTGATTGTCAGATTATTTTCACATTTGCTAGGCTGTGAATTTGGTAGAGATATTTTCCCTCACAGTAAAGGAAATGTTGAAGGTAAAACTGCTTGAACAGTTCAGTTTCTGGTCAACAATGAAATCCTTAGAAGTATAATATATTCTCCCTTTGCCAGGCCCACTGCGAGTCTGGATCAATTACTGGAGCAAGAATAGGTGTGAAGTAAAAATAAGCAAATGTAATAAAAAATGAATCAATTTTAACAATCCTCTGGGGATCCCTAAACAAGCTACCTAACTGCCTCATTGCCCCTGTGCTGGCTACAGGCCTGTATATTGTAGCTTTTAGAATTCTATTATCATGTATTAGGTTTTTGATATGCTCTGAGCATAGAGTTATTGTCTGTGATCGATGCATCTTAATAAGGAAAACCAATACTGTGTGAGTGTGCATGTTTCATTGAACAGGTTCTTGTATCTTACTCTATTTTAGTTTACATTCGTCAGTGTTGTGTGGATAGTCTTTATGGTCCTTATTGCGATTGTGTACATGGCTACCTCTCACCTCGAGGAGAAAGCAGAAATAGCTGGTAGCGAGGAAGAACAAAGTAAGTTAATAAACGATATACATGTGAATATTATATTTATTCATATACCAATTGAATTAATTTCCTGAGCTGCTTAGCTGTGCAAATAGCACAAGGTCATGTATTATTCAAGTGAACACTCTTAGCTTGTTTCATGGAGTGCCTGTATTTACTTAATTGATTACCAGATCTTGATCAGGTAACAATATTTGTTTGTGGGACTGCTCCTCATCTCCTATTCCTGTTTGTGGGACTGCTCCTCATCTCCTATTCCTACTAGGTCAGCTTGGTCCTACATGAAGGGATTATCATCAGTTTCACCATGTCTTCATTGTATGTATTTTTGGCATATCTCCAGTGAGAGGTATCCATGCATTAGCTTCAGCGTATCCTAACCTGCAGTCATCTTCCATAACATACACACAAATCCAACTGCTTTTCACTCTTTGAATGCAGTAACTGTAACCTAGATATTACCCTTAATGGAGAAGTTGGTTTCTAAACAATTCAAAATTTATTGAAAAATGCTCTTCACTTAACAATTAATTGACTCTGTGGTGGTCTGCATTAGTTATCCATCTGAAATGTATAAGTTTGGTAGAGAAGAGTCTGAGAAACTGTCCTAGTAGGAATCCTTTCAATAAAGCAAGTCAACATGGTAACTGCCTTATTAACTGGTTAACTAAGCATCACTTTATCGAGCGGGACAGCTATTAAAACAAAAGCTAGATATCCTTATGGAGCCATTGACATACACTATAGAGAATAAAAGGTGCATGGTATTCTTGATAGGTGGAGTAACTGTAGCCCTGGGTTAATGCAATAGTAAGATAACCATTTCCTATTTCCTTAGCATCGTATAAAATAAAGAAATGTATTCATATTTAAGTAGTGAACTGTTTACAATTTCACATTCCTGCTTTTATAATTTTTTTATTTTGCAGAAACTGTTCAAAAGAATATTAATAAGGAAGAATGTATGCTGGCAGATTGCAATGAGGTATTTTGAATACTGTAATATTCCATATGCTTCTTACTCTCATTTATAGTGTGTGACTATACATATCACACTAATTTAAAGTTAATTGAGTGACATAAAAAATAATGTAGCTATTGGAAAGAAGTCATCCAAATTGAAGTTGGGAATGGATAAAAATGATAAAAATACGATACTGTTGTTATGATACTTTTGTTATGAATTATAATTATGTAGTTGACGTCTGACATTTTATTTATAGGGTTTCTGTTCTTTGGAGACCATTGAAACTACAACAAGGTAATTATATCTTCCACTCACTCAGTCTGACTTATTTGAAGGAATGTCCGCCATGGTAATTTATTTTACTTTTCTCTCCGGCTATTAAAAGATTTAAAGGAGTAGCAAACTTCCTAGTAGTGTTATAACTTGCTATATAGCATCACATGGTTATTGACTGAACTCTAGCTGGAGCCTCATGGTCTTCTAAACTTTCTACCAAATACATTTTTATTTGGAAGTTGTACCAGTCAAGACCATAAGATGAAGGTAGTCTTTATTTTATATTATGTATTACACAATTACTATAAGGTTCCATAACAGTGTGATTGGTTAATTCTGAAATATATTACTTTTGTCACTACCCCAATATTAAAGCATCTGTTTGCCACTATAAACATTGAACATTGAAGTGTTTATTATTAATATCATTATCAAGAGTAAATTGGTTACTACAACAGTATTGGAGGGATATACCAGACTTGCTTTTATGTTTTAAATTAATTTTATTTGTTTTCAATTGCATGAAATTGAACGACTTACACTTGTAATAATTTTAATTAGTTTTGAACAAATTTTTATTCTGCCATTGAGCTTAATTATCGCAATCATATCTTGCAGTCGTTCGTTTCACTTTTTCTTTCTTCTCAAATTATAAGGAAACTATTTGAGGACATTTTGCATTAGGGGTGCATCCTGAAATATAATATGTGCCATGAACCCTTTACTTACAAATAAATTACGTCCATGCAGGATTGATCAGAAGTTGTCGGAAGTGCAGCCAGTCCGAAGTGAAAGAAGCCTTCTTTTACCGCTGATCTGTAATAAACCAAATACTTACAGTAAAAGTATAAATGATTTTTATGCAGGAAATGTACCACGTAAAAAACCGACTAAGGGGAAATTCCCCCCATTTTTGGCATAATTTCAAGAATATTTTTCCTTGTGTATTCTGATTGTGATCTGATATTTTCTTGAATTATGAATATTTATTAATATCCAAGCTTATATTTTAGTTTGTTCTGATAAAGTAACTTACAGAGTGTGAGACACGGCAATCTTAAATAATAGATTAAAAAGTTGCTATTATAGTTCTCTCAATTCATGTAGAATACTAATCTAAAATGCAAAAATAAAAAGTAGATTATAATATTCTTTATAGTCAATCAAGCAAAGCAACAAATGACTAACCAATGGTAAATTACCTTCCCAAGTGTTTTTTATCCTGACAACCCTGACAACCTTGAAGATCCGTACCAGATCTGCTGAGATATGTGTGTATTTCTTGTCTTACTCTCATCCTGGGTCAGGATTGAACTTGCTGACTGGCTTGGGTGAGACTGAGGGTCTATCTGACCAACAGAGAGGATGTCGTCATGGATCATGCATGCACATTTCCTATTATATTCAGCCACTGTGTTAGGTGAAACTGGGTGTGTGTCCGACCAACAGAGAGGCCATCGTCCAGGGTCATGTTGTTTACTGAGCACTGAGGAAAGCCAACTATCAAAAGCGTAAATATTTGCTGTAAATGTTATGATATTGTTCTTTACCTGCCATCTCTGATTGCCAACCAGAACAGAAGCAGACCCAACAAGGTGGCTAAATCTACCTACCGGTATGAGTTGGGTCAAAGAACGTGATAGCCTCAATAATAATAAATGCTGAGTCCCTGTTGACCATTGCAACCCAATGCAGAATAAAAATAAATAAATAAATAATATAATGACAGAAAATGAGGCAAAATGTCCAGATTTGTAATAAAAACTATGACATACACATGTGATCAATATCAATTAATGTCCTATATTGTCTTAAATTACTTGATTAATAGATCATAAATCAGACCCCTTCTTCAACTGCCACTACATTATTATGCAATCACACGCGCAATATAATAAAATAACAATATAATAATGATAATACATATAATAATAATAATAATAATAATGATGATGATGATGATGATAATGATGATGATGGTAATAATAATAATAATAATAGTAATAATAATAATAATAATAGTAATAATAATAATAATAATAATAATAATAATAATAATAATAATAATAATAATAATAATAATAATAATAATAATAATAATAATAATAATAATAATAGTAATAGTAATAATAATAATAATAATAATAATAATAATAATAATAATAATAGTAGTAATAGTAGTAGTAGTAATAATAATAATAATAATAATAATAATAATAATAATAATAATAAGAAGAAGAAGAAGAAGAAGAAGAAGAAGAAGAAGAAGAAGAAGAAGAAGAAGAAGAAGAAGAAGAAGAAGAAGAAGAAGAAGAAGAAGAAGAAGAAGAAGAAGAAGAAGAAGAAGAAGAAGAAGAAGAAGAAGAAGAAGAAGAAGAAGAAGAAGAAGAAGAAGAAGAAGAAGAAGAAGAAGAAGAAGAAGAAGAAGAAGAAGAAGAAGAAGAAGAAGAAGAATAATAATAATAATAATAATAATAATTTATTATTATTATACATATTTATTATTATTATACATATTTATTATACATATATATATATATATATATATGGTATATATATATAGATATTGCCCTGTATATAACTACCAATAAAGAACTAGCTAGCAGTAAGAAATAGTCATCACTAGTATACTGACTAGTGCCTAACACTGCTGCAGTGTTCCCACGCTGGATCGCAATGGAAATTCTCTGGAGGAGAAAATGATAGGAACGTGGTTTGTCGCACTTTGCTTTGTGACGGCCACCTAACTCCTGAAGGAACAAAGATGCCTCCACTCCAAACACTCCAGTGGTCTCTATCCCAATTGGGACAAAGAAGTGTGTAGCAACAATGTTTCCGTATTTTTCCTTTTTCAGGGACTCGGCTCTGTTTGCCACTGCCCCAGGAACTTCATGTAATAAGTTGGCATACGATGGAGTAAAGTTGTCCACGCATGTACCATCCCACACAAGGATATGGCCATTCTTCCAGGGGACAATGGAAGGTCCATCAGGACGCTTGCCATCTGAGCGAGAAATGCCTGAAGGCTCCAGGTGAGAGGGAATATTTATGGAAGCTAGTGTGATCTATGAATAATGTCATTTACAGCTGCATGCCTCGAGAAATGATCTTGACTCCTCCGACAGTTGAGACCATGAGTGCCAAACTGATTCACTTGGGATCCACACTGCAGACAATTGTGGGGATGACAGAGAGGAACACCGAAACGCAAACCAGTAACCCTAATCACATCAGCATCCATTCGGAGGCCTAAGGATGACATGGGAAGGGCATTGATCCAAGCCCCTGACTCCTTCCTAGCTGCAGCCTGAATACGTACCCGTGAAGCTAGATCCACACTCGAGTTCAGGAGGGAATCAAAACAAGCCTGAACATCAGGACCATCCCAGGCTTTCTGTTAGGGGGACCTACGATCAGATAGTGGCTCACAGCTATGACCTCGACACCAAATTTCCAAACCAACTTCAAATTCAGAGTAGTTTGGGTAGTCCAGAAGAATCTGGTGGATAAGATCAAAAGCACCTGAAGCTGACGCCAAAAAGGTGGAGGGTGCAAGTATCACAGCACTTCTGATCCCCAAACCACAAACTTCACTGGAAGTGATGCCTGAGACCAAGCTTGATCTTTAGTGTTGAGAGGAATGTTGGTGATCTCACTCAAGATGGTACACTGAATTGAGTCAAAATCTTGAAGCTTAGATGAAGAAAAACAGGGAGAAGATCGTAAAGAGTACAGTAGCTTTGGAATTGCAAATGCGTGATGAAGCAAACAAAAGGCATCATCACCATACATACATCACACGCAGAGATAAACGAGCCACAAAGTGGGACCGAATTAGTGCACAATTAAAACTCCACATAAAGTTAAGTCTGAACGATACCTTGATCACCAAATTTGCCAGGTGCATAGTCATCTGCATCAGCATGCTCGTCTTCAAATTCCTTGCATCTTCTCCAACAAACTTTCTTCATAGATTTGCCATGCTCTATTCTTATATACTTCTATCCAATCTTTCCAAGTCCATTTGCTGAAAAGAAAGCAAAGATGCTGTAGTTGGCTAAAGATCCAAGCTAGCTGCTAAATCATGCATAGAAGAGACACCATCATTCCAACAACAAACTGCAAGAGCAGACCCAACAGAAACCAGCAGTGGACCAAAAAAGAGATTCTTTGGACTGAATCTCCAAACTTTAGAATGAAGAGATTCATTCGCATTCTGGGTATATCTGAGCAAACATTTTGATAGAAGGGACTTACTGACATTCATAGACTGGCTTAAGACTTGGCAATGGCCGGTGGAATGGGAATATGTTCATGCTTATAGCCTTCAAGATCACCACATGCCTTGGCTCTATTATATGAGCACAAAGATGTCTCGCCCTCAGGACACATAAAATGAAAAGGGTGCTCATACGTTGATGCCAAGTGATGACGGATTGCCTGCACTGCCTTCATCATGCTATGTAAGTCACCAATATTGGATCGGATAGCTGAGCCATAGAAATTTTGAAGATTGTCAATCATAGACTTTGTCAGCTGGCCCTGACCATTTATCTTCTTTCCATCTTCACGTGTTACACCATTGTGCACCACCAGCAACTTACGAAGTGCTACTCCCATCCTCTTCTGTATGTGGCCAATGCAATCCTCTTTCTCGATAACACAGTCTTGTCCATATGGTCTGGCTTCAAGCAAGCACTTAAACGTACTGCTGTCACCATTAGAAATTGAAGTGCTTGTATTGAAAATCGAGAGACTTTCTGAAAATATCAACAATTCCTTTAGCTTACATTGAACCAGAGCTTAGCATTGCAGTTTGCCTCATGAGAGTTCTTCCATGACTGATATTCTAAGCTATTTTTGTCGCACTTCTCCCATGCATTGCAAGATTGACAACATTTTGACATTACCCTATAATGGCCTGTTTGAAATTCAATTACATATACCGCTCCTATCAAAGATGAATGACCATGCCTTTGCCATGTTCCATCCACACTAACTAGGCAATCAACAATCTCGTCATCTGAAGATGCTTATAATGCTCTCTAACTTCTGCCCTAGCACGTGTAAGCAAGTTCTGTACATGAACCTAACTCTTCTCATGAATATTCTTGTAATATTCAGATAAAGTGTAAGCAGAAGAAGGGGAAGGAAGATTCATAATATTGCAGAATATTTTAAGAGAAGAGTGAGGCTCGCCCATAACAACTTTTGCTAAAGTAACCTAAGGTTGACAGAAGCAATCTTGGAAGAACCAATAGTTGAAGGTAAAATAGGTGTTGAGGAATTGCAGAAACAATAGCGATATGCGATGCTAAACCCTGCTGCAGATCAGGGTTATCGGAGATTGTAATATTGCCAGAATTACAATATTTACAAATCAATGTGGAATGTAGTGTGGACTCAAGCTTGGCTTTCTCAATAATGATGGACTCCACCCCTGAATGTTTCCCTTCACCTTCCTCAACATCAGAGCTCAAAATATGGTGACTTAGTTTTTTCATCAAGGCTGTGGGAATAGCTAAGCAGAAGCATTATCCTCACCTGAAAGGAAAAATAGCAATTAAGCAGTGCTCTTTGCCTGATTTAACCTCTACTGCTATTAGCTATCTATCTATGAATAAAAGCACATCATAATTATACTTCTTACCAACTTTTACTGCTAGTAGTTTCTGGCTGTTGGCTTCTCTGTGGAATACTCTGCTTCTCCTTTTTTCCTCCTAGAATAACTCCCAGTTCTTTTTTGTTTTAGGCTAGCAGAATAGCACAAAAATTAGGGTTCCATCCCCTTTTTCTCGATTTACAGGTGAAGTTCTAGTTAATTTTATGCTAGACGGAAGGATTACATCATAGCTCTATGATGGCCAGCTGATTAAACAAAGCGTTGTATTTTGCTCGCATTTGCTATTTTCTTCCAGAGCTGGATCATATCTGCATAGGTGAGTATTTCAGCTGTAAGGGGTATTATACTGATGAAAAATTACATGATAGGAAGATTTGTGAAGAGTTGAGCTATATTTTGATGTAAAAAAACACACTAGATTTTTTGCCTTCCTTAACTTTTCACCAACACTAGCCAACATAGCCAACGTAGTTACTCATTGCTAGTGTTTAGCCATTCCTAGCTACTATGAGTTCAGGTCCACTACAACGACCCTAGCAAACTCTGGCTAATCAATTAAACAATTAATTGACTCTGTGGTGGTCTGCATTAGTTATCCATCTGAAATGTATAAGTTTGGTAGAGAAGAGTCTGAGAAACTGTCCTAGTAGGAATGCTTTCAATAAAGCAAGTCAACATGATAACTATATCTAAAGCCTTATTGACTGGTTAACTAAGCATCTCTTTATCGAGCGGGACAGCTATTAAAACAAAAGCTAGATATCCTTATGGAGAATTCACTGATATATCTAGCCATTGACATACACTATAGAGAGTAAAAGGTGCATGGTATTCTTGATAGGTGGAGTAACTGTAGCCCTGGGCTAATGCAATAGTAAGATAACCATTTCCTATTTCCTTAGCATCGTATAAAATATGAAATGTATTCATATTTAAGTAGTGAACTGTTTACAATTTCACATTCCTGCTTTTATTATTTTTTATTGCAGAAACTGTTCAAAAGAATATTAATAAGGAAGAATGTATGCTGGCAGGTTGCAATGAGGTATTTTGTATACTGTAATATTCCATATGCTTCTTACTCTCATTTATAGTGTGTGACTATAATATATATATATCACACTAATTTAAAGTTACTTGAGTGACATAAAAAAAATAATGTAGCTATTGGAAAGAAGTCATCCAAATTGAAGTTGGGAATCGATAAAAATGATAAAAATACGATACTGTTGTTATGATACTTTTGTTATGAATTATAATTATGTAATTGACATCTGACATTTTATTTATAGGGTTTCTGTTCTGTGGAGACCATTGAAACTACAACAAGGTAATTATATCTTCCACTCACTCAGTCTGACTTATTTGAAGGAATGTCCGCCATGGTAATTTATTTTACTTTTCTCTGCGACTATTAAAAGATTTAAAGGAGTAGCAAACTTCCTAGTAGTGTTATAACTTGCTATATAGCATCACATGGTTATTGACTGAACTCTAGCTGGAGCCTAATGGTCTTCTAAGTTGTACCAGTCAAGACCATAAGCTGAAGGTATATAGTCTATATTTTATATTATGTATTACACAATTACTATAAGGTTCCTTAACAGTGTGATTGGTTAATTCTGAAATATATTACTCTTGTCACTACCCCAATATTAAAGCATCGGTTTGCCACTATAAACCTTGAACATCGAAGTGTTTATTATTAATATCATTATCAAGAGTAAATTGGTTACTACAACAGTACTGGAGGGATATAACAGAACTTGCTTTTATGTTTTAAATTAATTTTATTTGTTTTCAATTGCATCAAATTGAACGACTTACACCTGTAATAATTTTAATTAGTTTTGAACAAATTTTTATTCTGCCATTGAGCTTAATTATCGCAATCATATCTTGCAGTCATTCATTTCACTTCTTCTTTCTTCTCAAATTATAAGGAAACTATTTGAGGACATTTTGCATTAGGGGTGCATTCTGAAATATAATATGTGCCATGAACCCTTTACTTACAAATAAATTACGTCCATGCAGGATTGATCAGAAGTTGTCGGAAGTGCAGCCAGTCCGAAGTGAAAGAAACCTTCTTTTACCACTGATCTGTAATAAACCAAATACTTACAGTAAAAGTATAAATGATTTTTATGCAGGAAATGTACCACGTAAAGAACCGACTTAGGGGAAATTCCCCCCATTTTTGGTCTCAATTCATGTAGAATACTAATCTAAAATGCAAAAATAAAAAGTAGATTCTTTATAGTCAATCAAGCAAAGCAACAAATGACTAACTGTTAGACCTTGTCCTACTAATTTGCTTATCCTACCCTTCTCCTGGTCCTAAACCTAGGTACATTGGCAGAGATAAGTTAAAATTATGATTATAGAACTGGTACAGAGAATCAAAAACAAATGTTACAGAACTGAGCTAACTCGACTGACGATCCCAGAGCGGGCTGCCTTTAAATAGGCTGGCCACACTCCAATGGGCATTTCCGTATAAGGTATTAGTATAAGTCATGGGTGCGTGTGGTATAATAATTATAGTTATTTTAGTGCAAACGAGTGTCTGGTAAGTTCAATCGTGGCTTTCACCTTGTCCCATGGTTGTGGTCCCGGCTGTGGTCACGGCTGTTAGGCTGGGGCCTAACATCTCCCCCTCCTTGTGGGGTCGAAAGCTGTCCTCTGGTGGGTCTTGGTCCCAGGCTTGTCGGGAGAGACCATCAGCATTGGCATTGTCCTTGCCTGGCCGATATGTCACCGTGAAATCAAAATCCTGGAGCGCTAGGGCCCATCTGGTCAGTCGCCCATTTGTACCTTTCATAGAATTCAGATACTTAAGTGCTCGATGGTCGGTTTGTATGCAAAAGTGTCTGCCGAGGAGGTAGGATTCGAAATGTTTGAGCGCTAGGACTATTGCAAGGCATTCTTTTTCCGTAGTGGAATATCTTGTTTCTCGATCCAACATTTTCTTCGAATAATAGGCGATGGGCCGGTCACCATCTTTGCCATCTGGTTGGCTGAGCACTGCTCCAATGCCTCGATCAGACGCATCTGTCTGTAGCAAGAAATCAAGATTATAGTTGGGGTGACTAGGATAGGCTGTTTCGCTAGTGCCTGCTTTAGCTGTGTAAATGCTTCTTCACAATAACCTGTCCATTGCACTTTATTAGGTGCTAATGTGCGTGTTAGGTCAGATAAAGGTGCTGATAATGAGCCAAACTGTGGTATGAACCTGCGATAATAATTCCAAGAAATGCTCGAACATCTTTTTTCGTTTTGGGTTGCTTGAAGGTTCTTACTGCTTCTGTTTTGCTCTGTTGTGGAGTAATCTGTCCATTGCCAACAACATGTCCTAGATATTTACACGTAGCCATGCCTACTTGGCATTTGCTGGGTTTCACAGTGAGCCCATGTTGTTGTAACTTATTCATGAGGAGGGAGAGGTGAGCGAGGTGGTCTGTCCATGACGAGCTGTAGATGACTATATCATCTAGATAAGCGGCAGCAAACTCTTGCATTCCTTCTAGCGTCTTATCCATAAGCCTCTGAAATGTCGCTGGAGCATTCCTGAGGCCAAAAGGCATTTTGGTGAAGCGATATTTGCCCAGTTTGGACATAAAAGCTGTTTTATCACGGTCTTGTGGTAGGACAGGAACTTGGTAATACCCCTTAGCTAGATCAAAAGTGGAGATAAATGTAGCATCACCCAGTGTCTCGAGCAGCTCGTCAATGCGAGGCATTGGGTAGGGATCGACAACTGTAACGGCGTTAACATCTCTATAGTCGACACAGACTCGGACGGACCCATCAGGCTTCTTGACTGGAACAATTTGAGAGGCCCTTGGGCCTGAGCAAGGCTCTATCACTCCTGCTTTTAGCATGTCCTTTATCTCCTGGAGAACCTGTTGTTCCCAAGCCTTGGGTAGACGTCTGGGCACAGTTCTTATGGGCGTTGCATCACCTGTGTTGATCACGTGCATTGCTTCCTTTGTACAGCCAGGTACTCCAGTAAATACTGTTGGGAACTTTTCCACCAATTGGTTGATATCAACTTTTTGAGGTTTGGTAAGAACTTCACCAAGTGTTAGCTGTAGCTTTGGTTCATCTGGCTTCGGGTAGAGGTTAGTTGAGATTGAGATTTCAGTAGTTTCATTGATTTCATCGATGGAGGCGACAAGCACCATCGCTTCAGGTGATTTCCACCTCTTCAGCATCATTCCATGGACATGCCGTTTTCTTTTTGTCTTGTCTACCATGTCAACTGTGTATGTGACTGGCGATGTCTTCCCGGTTATTAGGTACAGGCCCATCCATTGGGCTTGAAGCTTTCCAGATGGAACTGGCATGAGGACCAGTACTTGTTCACCGATTTCAAACTGAATGTCTTTGGTTTTCCTGTCATATCTTTCCTTCATCTTACGTTGTGTCTCTCTTTGTTGTTCCTGGGTGAGCTGTTGCATTTCATCCAACTTTTCCCTCATGTCCAACACCCATTGCAATGTGGTTGTATCGTTCACCTTGTCTCCCATCCATGCATCTCGAAGAACATCCAATGGTCCTCTCACATACCTTCCAAATAGTAGCTCAAACGGTGAATATCCAGTGCTCTCGTTGGGTACCTCGCGATATGCAAAAAGCACATAAGGAAGTAGGTTGTCCCATTCCCTTTTGTCGTTCGTTACCTTTTTCAGCATGGACTTGAGGGTGCCATGGAACCTTTCCACGGCTCCATTTGTCTGCGGGTGGTAGGGTGTGGTAGTAAGGTGTTCAATGTTGAGGAGGGCAAGTAGTTCTTTCATCAGTCGTGAGCAAAAGTTAGAACCTTGGTCAGTCAAAATCTGCTGGGGAATGCCCAGTCTTGAGAATATCTCAACAAGTGCTTCTGCTATGGTCTCTGTGTCTGTCTTTTTGAGTGGCACTGCCTCCGCATAACGACTTCCGTAGTCTATCATTGTGAGGATAAACTTATTTCCTTTTTTCGTTCTTGGGAGGGGTCCCACTATATCTATGGCAATTCGCTGGAATGGCTCCGGAATGATCGGCATCGGTATAAGGGGGGTTCTATTCCCTTTCTGTCTGGAGTGTATCTGGCAAGTTGGGCAGGACTCACAAGCATTCTGACGTCTCTGTGTAGACCCGGCCAAAAAATCGCCTCAACAATCTGTATCTGGTTTTCTTGATGCCCAAGTGACCTGCCATAGGGATAGTATGTGCCAATCGAATGGCTTGTGCTCTTCTCTGTTTCGGGAGGACGAGCTGACTAAATGTCCCACCTGTGTGATAGGCGCCTTTCCTGAAGAGAAGTCCTTGTTCCACATAATAAATCGAATCAGGGTCGCTGGCAGCTGATTCCCAAAGGGGTTGGAGTGTAAGGTCATCATGCTGCTCTGCTTTTAAGTCTTGATCAGGTTCTCGCTGTTCTGTTTCGACATGTGTGTCTTCTGGACCATCTGGGTCTATTAAGGACTGTTCATCCTTCTTGTATTGGTCATCCATGACTGGATTGAGCAGGTTGCTCTCTTCTTCTCCATCATCATCAGAATCTAGGAGGTTGAGAGGAGTAACTGGTGAGTCTGCTGTAGCTCTATCATCTACTGCCTGTTGTTGTTCCTCAGCTTGGATTTGCTTCCGTGTCACCAAGACTGTCGGTTCTTGTCGTTTCTTTTCGGCTTCAGTTGCCAGCTTGAGAACATCCAAAAAATCTGGGGTATCTATTCCTAACACCACATCTTCTTCCGTAAGGTCTGCTGATACAGCCACTGTGTGGGTACAGTCATGTCCGAAGATCTCTAAACCTGCCTCTGCCAGAGGGTAGTGACTGACTTTGTTATGAATGCAACGGATGGGGATGGTATCTCCATTCTTGTTCTCTTCGGTGATGAGCTTTTCTGCTACCATGGTGATCTGACATCCAGTATCTATTCTGATGGTACATTCTCTTCCGTTCACTCTGCCTGTGGTGATAAAACTGTAATGTTTGTCCGGTAGCTTGCTTAAGAAAACTTTCTTGGGGCATTGTGCTGCCACATGTCCCCAACTATTGCAGTTGAAGCACATGGGCCCCTTTTCTGGGCTAAAGTACTTTGAGAGGTCCTTCTTATGCTCTGATCCATGGTCGATTTGAGATTGAATGGGTGGTGGCTTCATGAAAGTGTTCGGTCCACCACTTGGGGATGGTTTTAAATTGTCATCAGCAGTTTGACTTCGTTCTTTTGGCTTAAAATCTCTCAAATAGGGCTGCCTATCTCTCTCCCATCTTTGCGAAAACTTCCGTAGTCCAGGCTGCGATCCCGAATATACTGATCACAGAGTTTGCCCGTCTCTGCTAAGGAGGTAGGACGCTGGGACCTTACCCATGAAGCAATGTGCAATGGCATACTTCGTAACAGGTGTTCACTGGCAAATCGTTCGGTTGCCTCTCTATTGCTCTTGCAATCTTCAATACATAATGCTGTAATATCCCCAAGTCGGTTTGCGAGTTGTGTCGCTGATTCATCGGGTTTCCTGATAATGGCCCACCAGTTGGCCATATGTGTCTCCTTTGTCACGTTAAACCGTTCTAGCAAGGCTTTCTTAACCCTACTATAATCTGCGACATCTTCAGTAGGGATTGCAAGATAAGCATCAAGTGCCTCCTCTTTTAATGTTGCTTGAAGGTGTGCTGTCCATTTATGGTCGTCCACTTCAAAAGCTGTCATATGCTTCTCGAAGCGGAGTAAGTCAGACAAGAGTCTATCACCCCCACTAATGGCTTCTAGTTTGGGAAGGGTTGGTTTTGGCTTATTTGCTTTAAGAGTGCGTTCGAGTAACTCTGCCATCTCGTTAGCATGTCGTTTCAATTCTACTCTCTGTCGCTCTTCCTGTAGGCGCCTTTGTTCTTCTTGCTCCTGCTTAGCTACATCAATTTCTCTCTGTCTCATGGCCAGCTCCTGTTCCCATCTCCTCTGCTCCCTATCTGCTTGCTGTTGGCGGAGTTGTTGTTCTTGCTGGCGTGCTTCTCGGTCGCTTTGTTGCTGCAGTAAGAGTAGTTGCAGTATGTCATTTGTGGTCTTGGTTTCTGTAGCAGATCTGGTCTGCCGTAGTTCAATTATTGTGTCATCTATTTCTGTTGATGTTGCACAATTAGAGAGTTCAGTGGATTCGAGGTCGGTTCTCCCTTTCTTGGTTGTCCTATCCAAACGGGTTTCCATATGTCACTTATGCACCTTCAGTTTGTAACAATTCAAGCAATTTCAACAGCAATCTTAGCTAGTCGAGTAGTCAGCTGACCGAACTGAGTCTAGTTAGTAGCTGGTTTCCGCTGCCACCATATGTTAGACCTTGTCCTACTAATTTGCTTATCCTACCCTTCTCCTGGTCCTAAACCTAGGTACATTGGCAGAGATAAGTTAAAATTATGATTATAGAACTGGTACAGAGAATCAAAAACAAATGTTACAGAACTGAGCTAACTCGACTGACGATCCCAGAGCGGGCTGCCTTTAAATAGGCTGGCCACACTCCAATGGGCATTTCCGTATAAGGTATTAGTATAAGTCATGGGTGCGTGTGGTATAATAATTATAGTTATTTTAGTGCAAACGAGTGTCTGGTAAGTTCAATCGTGGCTTTCACCTTGTCCCATGGTTGTGGTCCCGGCTGTGGTCACGGCTGTTAGGCTGGGGCCTAACACTAACCGATGGGAAATTGCCATCACAAGTGTTTTTTATCCTGACGACACTGACAACCTTGAAGATCCTTACCAGATCTGCTGAGATATGTGTGTATTTCTTGTCTTACTCTCACCCTGGGTCAGGATTGAACTTGCCGACTGGCTTGGGTGAGACTGAGAGTCTATCTGACCAACAGAGAGGATGTCGTCCTGGATCATGCATGCACATTTCCTATTGTATTCAGCCACTGGGTTAGGTGAAACTGGGGTGTCCGACCAACAGAGAGGCCATCGTCCAGGGTCATGTTATTTACTGAGCACTGAGGAAAGCCAACTATCAAAAGCGTAAATATTTGCTGTAAATGTCATGATATTGTTCTTTACCTGCCATCTCTGATTGCCAACCAGAACAGAAGCAGACCCAACAAGGTGGCTAAATCTACCTACCAGTATGAGTTGGGTCAAAGAACGTGATAGCCTCAATAATAATAAATGCTGAGTCCCTATTGACCATTGCAACCCAATGCAGAATAAAATTAAATAAATAAATAATATAATGACAGAAAATGAGGCAAAATGTCAATGAAAACTATGACATACACATGTGATCAATATCAAGTTAATGTCCTATATATGTTGTCTTAAATTACTTGATTATTCGATCATAAATCAGACCCCTTCTTCAACTGCCACTACATTATTATGCACTGAAAAAGTCATACACGCACTATAATTAATAAAAATAATAATAATATAATAATAATTAATAATAATAATAATAATAATAACAATAATAACAATAATAACAATAAAAATAATAATAATAATAATAATAATTAATAATAATAATAATAATAATAATAATAATTAATAATAATAATAATAATAATAATAATAATAATAATTAATAATAATAATAATAATATTAATAATAATAATAATAATAATAATAATAATAATAATAATAATAATAATAATAATAATAATAATAATAATAATAATAATAATAATAATAATAATAATAATTTATTATTATTATACATATTTATTATACATATATATATATATATATAGATATTTCCCTATATATAACTACCAATAAAGAACTAGCTAGCTAATTTAAGTAAGAAATAGTCATCACTAGTATACTGACTAGTGCCTAACACCGCTGCAGTGTTCCCACGCTTGATCGCAATGGAAATTCTCTGGAGGAGAAAATGATAGGAACGTGGTTTGTCGCACTTTGCTTTGAGACGGCCACCTAACTCCTGAAGGAACAAAGATGCCTCCACTCCAAACACTCCAGTGGTCTCTATCCCAATTGGGACAAAGAAGTGTGTAGCAACAATGTTTCCGTATTTTTCCTTTTTCAGGGACTCGGCTCTGTTTGCCACTGCCCCAGGAACTTCATGTAATAAGTTGGCATACGATGGAGTAAAGTTGTCCACGCATGTACCATCCCACACAAGGATATGGCCATTCTTCCAGGGGACAATGGAAGCTCCATCAGGATGCTTGCCATCTGAGCGAGAAATGCCTGAAGGCTCCAGGTGAGAGGGAATATTTATGGAAGCTAGTGATCTATGAATAATGTCATTTACAGCTGCATGCCTCGAGAAACGACCTTGACTCCTCTGACAGTTGAGACCATGAGTGCCAAACTGATTCACTTGGGATCCACACTGCAGACAATTGTGGGGATGACAGAGAGGAACACCCAAACGCAAACCAGTAGCCACCCTAATCACATCATCATCCATTCGGAGGCCTAAGGATGACATGGGAAGGGCTTGATCCAAGTCCCTGACTCCTTCCTAGCTGCAGCCTGAATACGTACCTGTGAAGTTAGATCCACACTCGAGTTCAGGAGGGAATCAAAAGAAGCCTGAACATGAGGACCATCCCAGGCTTTCTGTTGGGAGGACCTAGGATCAGATGGTGGCTCACAGCTATGACCTCGACACCAAATTTCCAAACCAACTTCAAATTCAGAGTAGTTTGAATCACCTAGGTAGTCCGGAAGAATCTGGTGGATAAGATCAAAAGCACCTGAAGCCGATGCCAAAAAGGTGGAGGGTGCAAGCATCACAGCACTTCTGATCTCCAAACCACCAAACTTCACTGGAAGTGATGCCTGAGACCAAGCTTGATCTTTAGTGTTGAGAGGAATGTTGGTGATCTCACTCAAGATGGTACACTGAATTGAGTCAAAATCTTGAAGCTTAGATGAAGAAAAACAGGGAGAAGATCGTAAAGAGTACAGTAGCTTTGGAATTGCAAATTTGTGATGAAGCAAACAAAAGGCATCATGAGCATGGAGGTGTCGAAGTCTGCTTCCCATAAACTTTAAGGAGTCAATCTTCTCGTTAAGCAGCACCTCAACTCCTTCCATACCACCAATAGGAGAACCTAAGAGAGTGGCAACCTCTGGATTGACCACACGAAGTCCTGGAGCAGCACAAAGAGACTTCCCTAAGTCTTTGGATCTGGACAGATAAGCTCACATTTCTCACGGTTAAGCTACAAACCCAGCTACTCAGCCACACTTCTTTCCACTGTATTAAAATCACTGAGTACATCATCCACGCTACCCCCAAGAGTGCCATCATCCGAATAAAATACACTAAAATTGGATACCAATCTGAGTGTAGTCTTGTGAAGAGCAAGACCAAACAAAAGTGGACCCAGGGGATCACCCTGTTGAACTCCTTCAGACGACTAAATTGTTTCATTTTCAAAAAAGAGCGATGATGGAGCACTGTAAGTTGAATGGACAAAAGGTAGCAAATCAGGAGCTAGCTCTTCCACAGCAGATAACATTTTGTCCCTACAAATAGTGTTAAATGCATTACGAAAATCAAGCTTCAGGAGGATATGGCCTGGCTGTAGATTATGCAGGAAAATACGACCTGCATGAACAATAGATTCGGCTCCAGAATGTATCCCGAAACCCAATTGAAGAGGAGCTAGAAGAGCACTCATAGACTGCCTCACTTGACAGCTTGACCATTTAGCTACCAGGCTTCTAAACGTGCACCCATGGCTATGGGACACACACTCCTGAAGCTTGATTTTCGTAATGTATTTAACACTATTCGTAGGGAAAAAATGTTATCTGCTGTGGAAGAGCTAGCTCCTGATTTGCTACCTTTTGTCCATTCAACCTACAGTGCTCCATCATCGCTCTTTTTTACAATTCAGTCATCTGAAGGAGTTCAACAGGGTGATCCGTCTTGCTCTTCAAAAAATCTCATTTTTTATTTTGTGGACAGTTTATAGCACACAAAAGCAACAATGGCTGTATGTTAGGTAGAGGGATTTGGGAAGGACTTTCAAGGAACTCAGATGAACTCTCACCTCTCCCTTTCAATTTAATACAATCCTTCTTTGCCATGGGAAAATTAAAATGCATTGGATGTCAATTTGATAACAAAGAGAGCTGAGTGGAAAACTCGAGTTCTTGCAGGTTAACATCAAATTGTAATTCTGCCAAAATTGGCCATGTTACTAATTATATGATAGCAACAACACAAAATATTATTGATTTGATCTTATGCATTGCATACTGTTGTGTTATTCTGAACTAGTACTTGGTTCATATTTTGAACAACAATGCAAATATATAATTATAATGAATACTTCCCTGCAAGACTTTCCAAGATTTATACCCTTTGCTGCACTCCCACTTCGTTCATGTTTCTTGTGAACGGTCTGCATCTCCATTTCACGTTATCTACAGCCTTGTTTACATTGCCATTTTACAACCCACTTCAATTAGTAAATCCATGGACTCATTGAAGTGGGCTAGCTAGCTACAAGGTTTTTAATCTGGATTGAAAGTATTGCTTTATTCTCGTACTTATCTGATGATTAAAACTACAGCAATTATCTGAACATAGCCTTTCATGATTACTTCAAATATTAACAATATATCTGCCATAACTACCTCTTGCCACAATACAAATCTTATAAGGTGGAGGACACATATTGATCCCATATATATCGCTCTTAGATATGGCAGGGCCAGATCTAGGATTCTAAAAAGGGGGTTTCCATTTCCAGTTACCTGCTGACTCCTCCACAGTGAAGACACAGCTCCATAGTGGTGTCCTCTGGTCTTATATATAAACTAGAACGTTTGGCAGGCTCAAAGATTAGGCACCTTGCCTGAAAACATTCGCCACCATTTTCAGTGATTCTCTGTCTGCCTTTGGAGAGGCAATACCACTCTATGGCTATATAGACCACCACCCTTCTGTTGCTGCAGAGGGAATAGGATTGTTTAGACTTGCATGGGTTTAAAACTTTTGATATTCAGTGTGTACATGAGTTACTTGTGTTTACTGTTTATATATTATTATGACCATACTTCTTATAATATGTTATATAATATATAGCTAGCTGTATAAAAAAATAACAATAAAAAACTCAGAGTAGTTACACCTCAAAATATATTGTTTTATACTATTCATCTGCAAGGATCAAGGGTAGTTTCATTCTTCGAGGATGTAGCTGCCTAAAGGATTGCACAAGTTCCTGATGGAGATTGCTATACTATTCGTCTGCAAGGATGAAGGGTAGTTTCATTCTTCGGCTGCCTAAAGGATTGCACAAGTTCCTTCAGTTTTGATGGAGATTGCTGGGGCATCTCACAATAAGGGCGGTTGATTTTCATTAGTGCCAGGCCACTCAGTTGGTCAGCAGCCATTGTTGAACGGTACTGTGTTTATATTAACTTCAGCTGGCTAAAACTCCTTTCACTTTCACAAGATGCGATAGGAAGAGTTAATGAAAGTTGAAAAAGCATCCATACGTTAGGAAAGGATGTGTAGTCACAAGCCAGCAGAGCATCCACCAATTTTTGGGGAACATCATATCCACACAACTTTCACCAACATACGATATTCTGGAGGAAACATCACTGCATGAGGTAGGTCATGTTGGTAAAAATTGACTGCCTGAACTAAGTCTTCAGGTATGGCAGCCTCAAGATCATAGCTGCAGCACTGGCTTGGCAATAAATGCAAGAGCCCAACACCATGAATTTAATTATCAACAAATCTTTCCTGCAGCTCTGCAATTACATGAGAAAGG
The DNA here is from genome assembly GCA_028752905.1 of Cladorhizidae sp. MBARI D1340-BT2. Classification (NCBI taxonomy): domain Eukaryota; kingdom Metazoa; phylum Porifera; class Demospongiae; order Poecilosclerida; family Cladorhizidae; species Cladorhizidae sp. MBARI D1340-BT2. Next base: position 4,478,424 of record JAQNBH010000018.1, on the reverse strand, counting down.
AATTCATTGTAGACTGTGATCCGATAGTACTCCTCTGCATTAGTTGTTTGAATATTGTTACGGTGTATTTGGCTCCTGATGACTCGAGGTTGGCTCAGCTCGAAATCCTCCCCATGGAGCTCTTTACCAAGCTTCTTGGCCTCCGTATAGATCCTGTAGAACTCTTGCTCTGATCTTTCCCTCGTGTTCTTTAAAGTGGATAAAACAGAGTGCACCTCTTTGTATGCATACATGACATATGCAGCTTGCATCTGCAGCTTAAGGGTTAGCCCCCTTAGGCACGACAAAACTTCAAGTAAGATCCTAAAACAGACCGAAAAGGAATAAGACCTAAACTGGTAGAGAAATCCATTGGCTTTTGTAAGGGTCTCTCCATCCAATCTCCAATCTGTACCCAAGTTCGCAAAATGACATGGACCGATCATGGCATGCAAAGTCATGTGAACGACGGAAAGAAACTAAAGAAATACTACGTAAGAATCAATACGTTGAACCCATCGAGTGCGGCAGGCATCTTTCAGCTTCTTTACAGATGGTGCTAGGCTTACCTGATCCACAGCTTTGTCAAGCCTTTTTGCTGAAAATTTGAAAAATCTTGCAATCTCTCCAATACAGGATTCAACATAAATAAATAAACACCTCTTTGACATGCTCATTATGGACATAATGTAGACAGAGTGTAAGCTGTTCTTTGTTGGCAACATCAACTACCTCGTCTGCAATAACTGTGTAGTATTTAGCCTTTTTTACTTCACTCAATATGTCAAGGCGAATGTGTTTATAGACAACATCAATCAATTCACTCTGAATTGTGTTTGAAGTGTACAGTGTATTTTTTGGAGCACTTGCAAGATATAGTCGTAGTACATCATCAGTTTGTGCCCTAAAACGAAGCAGCTCGATAAAGTTGGCTTGGTTTCTTGTCTTCTGTACAGTCCAATCAATTTGATCAAGTCCTTGCTTGCCAGACAGCATTATGACCTTCAGGAGGGACTCTATGACCTTCTGGTTATCCTCCACCCTTTTCCTTGCCTCATTGTTCAGCTTTAAATTGATCGCCTCAGATGGATGTTTGAATCTGGCCAAAAACTCGGGTTTTTTTGTGCACATCAGATGATAATCTTGCTTAGCATGAGAAATCATTTTCCATGATTTATTCACCCAACAATTGAAGGGTTTGTTGACAAAGACACCCAGAGCTTGCCCTCCAATCTTATATGGTGCAAACAGCACACAGGCATGGCAGGATACACCATCCACATGTCGACTGTAGTGAAGCCAGGGATATTGTGATAACCAGGCTGGTTGGAATTGGCGAAAAGATGCAGATCCATACAGTTGGCTGCGTGGATAGGTGGATGGATCATGATTTAGTTCCTTCGTGAAAATGTTGTCCTTGTGTTCCCTGCTAAGATTATGCGAATTGACATTGGAATACAAATGTCACAATCAACACTGTTACTTGAGGTACTATCATCAGAGAGAGTTGCAGATCCTATCATACAATACACTGGTGAGAATGTCAGTTGTTGTGCACAAAGTGTTTGGCATCAGGCTTACCACTGAGGGATAGAGCCAAGGTGTCATAGTAGTGTCATTAGTAGTGTTAGTACCAGACGAAGTGTGGATGCTTTCCGAAAGATTGCTGCTGTTTGTGGCATTTGGTAGCACGTCACTGTCAGAACCATGTGTGTGTATGCCATTTCCAGTGTCTATATTATTAGTTAAATAACAGTAAAAGATTGGCACACCAGTGACACCACAAACACTTTTTACTGACAAAATCATAGATTAAAGCTGCAGCTACTAGCTGTTCATGATTTACTAACACAGGGCACCCACATGTGAAGCAACTGGAGGTGGTGCAGACTACAGTTCACAAACACTACTTACGACATGCTGGCCTTTGAAAAAAAGAATGTTACGTATGATTAGTGTGACCTCTTTCCGAGGTAACACCTTCACTCTCGCTGCTCTCCATCCTGAACTTCAGTTTTCTAGATAAGGCACATTAGTGATACCTTGCATGTGCATTCGTTTGAGTGAGTATTCGACGCATGGAACGGCTATCATAGCATTGCCCTACACCCCGAAGACCGGCACTTCACCACCTTCATTACCCCGTGGGGCAGATTCAGGTACCGAACAGTACCTCAAGGCAACATATCATCATCTGGCGATGGATACACCCGTCGCTACGATGAGATCGTCTATTCAATACCAAAGAAGATCAAGTGTGTGGATGACACCCTCCTATGGGCCGACTCGATTGAAGAAAGCTTTTTCCAAGCATGCCACTGGCTGGACGTCTGCGGCCACCATGGCATCACCCTCAACCCTGACAAATTCCAATTCGCTCAGGACCTGGTGGAATTCGCAGGTTTCGAGATCTCCTCGAACACGGTGAGATCATGCCCAAAGTTCACTAGAGCCATCTCCGACTTACCTACCCCGACGAACCTCACCGACATCCGCTCCTGGTTTGGACTGGTGAACCAAGTATCATATACTTTCAGCATGACCGCCACCATGGCGCCATTCCGTGACCTGCTGAAACCAACCAACACATTCCACTGGGACGAACATCTCCAGCACGCGTTCGAGAGCTCAAAGACCACCATCATAGACAAGATCCAGCATGGCGTCAGGATCTTTGACAAGTCCAAACCCACCTGCTTGGTGACGGACTGGTCGAAACAGGGTATAGGATTCTGGCTTTTCCAGAAGCACTGCAAGTGCCCCTCGAGCGATCTCTTCTGCTGCAAACTGGGGTGGAAAATCACCCTAGTAGGAGGCCGATTCACCCACACAGCAGAATCGAGATACGCCCCGATCGAGGGCGAAGCACTTGCCATCGCTGATGCTCTGGACAAGGCCAGGCACTTTGTCTTAGGGTGCACCAACCTGGTCATAGCAGTGGACCACAAACCACTGCTGAAAATCTTCAGCGACCGCTCACTGGACGACGTCCACAACACCAGGCTACGAAACCTAAAGGAAAAGACCCTTTGTTACCGCTTCTCCATGGTTCACATACCTGGGGTAAAGAACAGGGCCCCCGACTCAGTGTCACGCCACCCTACCGGCACTCTCAATCCGGACAAGATGCTTCTCACGGACGACGTCCACAGCATCACGGACAGCGTCACCACGCCTGCCTGCCACGTACCATCACAACTGATGGCTGGAATCTCCCCAAGCGACCAGAAGACCTCCTCACTCATGGAGGACACGATGCAGGACTCGCTCATATGCAGTCTGCACACAACTACATCCATCACATGGGAACAGGTCAAGACCGCCACGACATCCGACACCACCATTTGCCTACTCCTATCCACCATAGAAGATGGCTTCCCGGACCTACTCCATCAATCACCACCCATCCTCAGAATATTCCACCAACACAGGATGAACCTCTACAGCAGCGACGGGGTCGTGATTTATGAAGATAGGATAGTGATCCCGCCATCACTATGCCAACGCTGCCTCGCTGCCTGACACACCGCCCACCAGGGCACATCCACCATGACCTCTAAGGCAGAGGCCTCCATCTTCTGGCCCGGAATCAGCAGGGACATCGAGGCAACCAGAGCCACATGCCCTCAATGCAATCGGATGGCACCCTCCCAAGTGGCATTACCACCAACACCTCCCTCCCTATCGGAATATCCATTTCAATGTATCTGCGCTGATTTCTTCAGCCACCTAGGCAGAAACTACTTAGTAATCGTGGACCGCTACTCAAACTGGTCCATCGTCGAGAGGGCCCAGGATGGTGCCAAAGGCCTAATCAACGTCCTAAGGCACACATTCGCCATGTTTGGCTCACCTGATGAGCTCTCTTCAGACGGCGGACCCGAATTCACCAGCTCCACCACAGCAAAGTTCCTATCAGACTGGGGAGTTCACCACCGACTCAGCTCGGTCACATTTCCCCATAGCAACTGCCGAGCAGAGATTGGGGTGAAAACTGTGAAGAGACTCCTCGTCTGCAACACAGGATATGATGGCGCACCGAATGTCGACCCTTTCCAAAGGGCTATCCTTAACTACAGGAACACCCCGGACCCGTCCACCAAACTTTCCCCAGCTATGTGCATCTTTGGACATCCCACGAAGGACTCCATACCCATACTCCCGGGAAAGTACCACCCACACCAAATGTGGAGTGAGTCTCTTGATCTCCGGGAAGCTGCACTGAGACATAGTCACCATGCCAACCAGACGACTCAGCCAGCTACGAGTAGGCGATCTAGTGAGAGTACAGAACCAGACCGTTAACCACCCCACCAAGTGGGACCGCATGGGCACCATCGTCGAGGTGTGCCAATTCCACCAGTACCTCGTACGCATGGATGGATCAGGCCGACTCTCCCTCCGCAACCGGAAATTTCTAAGGAAATACGTCCCCGTCTACAGGCCACCCCCAAGACGTACAATATTTGAGGACATGGCCCTCACACCTGGACACTCTGCCACACCCGACCTGACCACCTCCACCACACCCGCCCTTACCAATTCCACCACATCTGCCCCTCCCAGACAATCTCGCCACCACTTCAGATAAACAGCCCATCGCGTGTACACATGGACACACCAAGACGGCTATCTGTGGGCGAACCCAATCTCAGACCTATCCTGGACATGGACGTGGACCACTCCACCAAGGCAGTGACCAATCCAACACCCGCCATTCCGCCTCCTACGGCGAGCCCAATCCCACCTTCGCCTATACCTATACGAAGGTCCACCAGGACAAGAAAGCCTCCGGATCGATTTTACTGTTAACACATTTCAGTCTTCAATACCTACCGGATTCAAAGACTTGGGGGAGATAGACAATACTATACAATGTTAGATACGCACGCTATAAACGATCCTTATCATAAACGATCCTTACCTTGTATGATCATAAGTCTGTCTGTCATTGTTATTCTACTAATATATACTGTTTCTATCGAGTTTCTATCGTGGATCAAATAGGCTTGCACCTTATTCTTTAATAATAGTGTACTAAACAAGCCTTGAAAAGGATCTCATCCATTTATCCGTCATTATTTTTGGATTGCTGAATACAGGAACTATCAGAAGATTGCTCAGATGGAGATCGGGATGGCATGGGATGGTCATCTTGTGACTTGACATATGCTGACATGGCTTGCTCATCAAGATTTAAGTAAGGTGAATCTTGATATGACCGTGGCAATTTCTTCCAGCCCCATTCGGGAAATTTACAAAAACTGTGAAAGTATTTGCAAGGTATACGATAGTTATCCCAGTCCTTGCATGCTCATGAAGGTGTTCCAAAATCTATCACATGAGTTTCTTTTATTTCCTTTAACTCCAAACATCCCTGATGTATCGGTATCCTTAACCATGGCTAAGTCAAACTTATTACATGTACTAGATGCCTGTCAGTGTAGACAATGAAGTATAGTAGATTTTGGATGCCCTTGGAGATAGCTTGGCCAATAGCTGGGTTGTAAGACCTGTAGAGAGTGAAATTCATTTATAATGAAGAGCAGGAAGGGACTCTTCTGTTATGCTAATGATAATGTGAGATAGTCATTCTTTTCTGTCTTGGCAAGTATTGGCACTTGAGTAGCCTATTCAGCACCTCTGCACCATTGTTGGTTTCTACAGCTGCATGATACTCACTATCTCGGAAAGCTCCAGCCGATCCCTGCATAAAAGCGTATGTTAATTAGAGATGCAGTTATGCATGCTCATAGGCGGAGGAATTAATTTTTGCATTAGATTTCCTCCCCCACTCCACCACCCCCTCAGATTTTTATAATAGCCCACCCAGATTGCACAAGAAGTTAATATGGTTTATCAGGCACTTGTAAATCAAAATGTGAAATGTTACCAATACTCCCTGTGATTGAGACAGGTGAATTGCCCGATGTGCTGGTTGTAGTGCTGAACCTTTACAGACGATTCCAGAAGATTTAAAAAAAACTAGCTCAGTTAATTGTCAGCTGGTTACTTGCAAGGTAAAGAAACATCATTTCAGAATCTGTGATAGAATCGCAATTGGCAGTGAAATAACTTCCAGAAAAAATGATGAAGCTCTGACAATTTCTTCAGTGTAATTATATTCAGATTTTACTGAGCAAGACATAATGCCTCATCATATTAATGACCACCTATGCACATAAATCCATTTAGTTACTTTTTCAGACAACACATTATTTAGAGGCAAGAGATAACGATAAAGATGTACTCATGCTCGTGGATTAACTACCGACTAAACTACAAATGCTTCCAGATATAATACTAGATCAAAGAAGTCATCATTATGTATCAGTTCTTTATGGGTGAAAGTAACAATAGCATTTTGGGTATATGGTAAATAGAAGTGTGAAGTTTCATATTTTATTCACTCTGTCTGAAATACAACCATATCAGAGATTTTTTATTTTTCTACCTTATGGATGTAGTGCCCCCTTTCCCAATTTAGAGTTCCTCCGCTTATGTTTATTGAATGTGAATCTCACCTCAGACATGTTGAATCAGATGTGTTAAACCAAGCCGTTGTGCTCAATATTTCTCAAAATGTTTTAACTGCTTGTTGGAAATAATGGTCGTATGACACGTTAGTCAACATCAGCTGAAAGGACCCAAAGCACAAGTGCGCAACAAGTTAAGAAGTGCTTCACCATCTTCATTACTCAGTTCATGTTTTCTGTCTGTACCCACCTTTTCCAGGCCGGCTCACGGTGGAAATCACAGAGGTACACCTCAGTGTCTGGGAAAGAAGATTCCAGTGATCCAATTTCAGCCTCTGAGAAATAGGCCATAAAAAACTTTGGAACCCATTTTGGATTCCATTATTTTAAGATTTGAAGTGCTTAATTAATATTTTTGACTAATTCCAATTGAGTGATGAATTCAGCTTCTACACAATACCGTGTATTCGTGCTAACACTAACAAAGAATAGTGGCTGGTCATATCGAGTTATTTTATAAGTAGCATCCATTAATTATATTACATTGCCATATTTAATCATTAAATCCCATTGCCATGGCTCCTGGTGTACCCAAAACAAACTCTCCTCTTTATTTTCTAAATCTGTAGAGTCCAGACAATCCACAATGTTAGTTTCTTTGTATGGTCGGAAAAACACACGGGAACTGGGTGAAAGGGACAACCATTGCTCAATTTTTTTGAGAGCATTTTCCTGACAATGACTAAGACATTATTCCTTATGTCATCTAAAAAGAATCTCATGACTATTGGTGTGGATAATATGCCCTATCATTGGGGTTGTGAAGATTTTCTGGACACATAATTATGAACATGAAATTTGAGTAGCCGCTGACTTCAACTGAATCAGTTGTTCCAGCAGACACCAGCTCTTGTACTTTGGTTATAAGCTCAGGGTGCACCCTTTGAGAGAATCCCATTAGCCGTTTCGTAGGATGGTATTGATGATGGGCTTCTTCAGCAGGTAATTTAAGTAGTACTTGTGAACTACTTTAATATCACTCTGGACATCTTTATAGCTTCCATTAATGATTTCAGGTTTTCTTCCCTGATTTACAGGTTTTCTTTTGAGACAAATCAGGAGATAATAGAGTGTATACTATACGCTGGATAAAGATTGAACTGATGTACTTCAATGTGTGCTAAACAACCTCTTTTTCTGGATCCCTGCAAGCACTCTCACTTACTGCTGGTGGAAAGTGGTTTTGGCTTTTTATATTGAACACCATAGTGACAGTCCAATAGCTGCTTCTCTCCAAGAGTGAATGGTGTATTATCAAACTGAACCAAGTTTCCACTGATGCAATGTCTCCAATAAAGCTTCTGAGATTCCTATAGAGATTTACAACATAATGTACAGCTCAAACTAGTAGCTAGCTATAGTGCAGCCCCATGTCTACCACCCTGGTTTGGTCATGCACCTGTTTAGCTATAATTATTGTAATAATACAGTAGAAGCCCCCCAAAACTTGGTGTTGCGTTAAACCCAACGTACGTGCAACGCATGACCATTGGCCAAAGAAACGTAGAGTACGGAGCATTTGAAGACTCGCTGCATTTTTATTGCAAAGGCTCGCTACGTTCATTTCACACACTAAGCTCGAGGTGAGGCATGTGCATGGACCCCACCACGTGAACAGAAGAAAAAAAGCAGGGCAAAGCTCGAACTGCAGTTACTTGTTCTTTTGAGAGCGTCCTGCTGGAGTTATTTCAGTAGTTATTTCAGTAAGAGTTTAAGCGTTTGTAAGCTGGGTTTATAAGCAGCTAAGTTTCCTCCTCTTACTTACGCTATAATATAACTGGAACCTGCTTGATCCCTACAAGCATACTTGAGTTTCAGTTTTAGTTGTTTGTTTTTAGTAGCTAGAACAAATGGAATACTGGATGATACTTCTCTAACTATTTTTGTACTAATGAAGCTTTTTGTTTGGTCATCAAATTGATTCATGTAGTGTTATTTGTTTATTTTGGTATTTTGGCCCATGGAGGTGGACTCTGTGTCTGTTCTACAAGGCAAAGCTCTGGGGTACCTTGCTGGGCGATTCCTGCAGAGTGAAGGTGGAGACTTCCACACCCCAGAACAGGAAATTCATGGCATCAAACAGGATAGGACTACAAATCAAGAAAAGAATTGCTGTTCATGTAATATTCGTAAGTCTTGATGTTTTTATGTTGTTGTCAACTTCTGTAAGGAACATTAGTAAAATATTTTTTAATTATCCAATATGTAGGATTTGCTCACATGAGATTAAAAATACAAAGAAAAAAACAGTATATTGTCTTTGCAGGTTGACCAATCTTCCTACGACAAGCATCAGTGGGTTTCAAGCTGGGATTACATTCATCTGTCCATAGGACATTCTCGAAACCTTCAGATGCCCACGAATTGTCTTGGCCACACCAACCTCTTGAAAGATGGAATTGAGGATTATAATTTTATTAAATCTGTAAATGTTATTTCATTGCAAGGGGAATGATCACTAACAGTCACTACATCAACAGGGCAGGCATTCAAGCTTCAGCATAAACTACAAATACCAGAGCCCCCCACCCATAGCAAGCAAGTAGGAGCCCATGGAGCTTTAAGCCAGTCTCCTATCAGCTAAATTAAGTCAGCATAATTATACCCTTTTAAGAATCCTAAGCAATCAAGACTAACACGAACCTTGTTGACTCACCTGGCAAACTGGCAGTAGGAGCTACCCTCCAAGTGAGGTTCTACACCGCAGAATGGTCCTCAACGACAATAGGTAGCCCTTGTTGTTGAGGTGCTCGTGCAGCCGGTAGGCAGTTGTCAATTCGCATCTTCTCTTCCACTATCTCTTGGACGGCAGCCATTATCTTTAAAGGTTTCCCATCACCAAACTGCCTGACTATCATGAGCGTTTCTCGAGAGCGCCTTACATAGTGGTCCACCCCCTGCCTCGTTGCCGTAATACCCTCCATCTCCTAGGTCCTGACAATGGTTGGTGCCTTCAATCCTCTAAAATTAATTCTCTGTTTCTTGTATGTCGAATCATGAACTGAAATGACTGCCAAGTGCAACTCCCGACGATCCAAATAAACATTTCGCATCTTTGTGTCTAAACGTTTCGTGCGCCTGAACATTTCGTACGTTCTTTTCAGCCAGTTGTAAAATGCACGTGGTTTAAATGCAACGCCATTTTTTTTGGCTCCTACTGTAATGGTGACAGTATTATGTGGACGAATAGATTTCGATAACTAGAGCACTAAGTTTGATTAGCAGAGATGGCAAAATACCATTCTGAAGACAAATGCATTCTGAAGACAAATGCATTCTGAAGACAAATGCTAGCAAAAATCAAATTTAGCATACTGTATTTCCTAAATTAGACCTCACCCTCAAATAATACAGGCAGCTAGCCAGCTCATTTGATAAATAGAATGTGCTCGATTAGAACGCCCACCATCTCTAGTGGAATTTGAGTGGAGACGGATGGGTCACATGATGACAGAATTCACTGCTAAAGCTTGGACAAGTAGCTGCGAAAAAATCTCCAGCGAGATAGCCAAATTTCACAGAGAAAAGGTGGGAGAAACTGACAATAAAGATCCCTTCACAAGTGAAAAAGCAAGACTAAATTAATGAAGATGAAACTAGAATACAGTAGAAGCGCCCCAAAAACTTGGCGTTGCATTTAAACCCTACTTACGTGCAATGCATGACCGTTGGTCAAAGAAACGTTGAAGAAACATATAGTAGAGAGCATTTGAATGCTCGCTGCATTTGAACGCTCATTACGTTTTATTATTGGCTGGAATGGATCGTCAGTGGTTGCACGTGGCAGTCATTTCAGTTCGTAACTTTTAGCGAAGTAGAAACAGAGAAGATTGATGGCACCCAACCATTGTCAGGACCTAGGAGAAGAAGGATATTACAGCAATGGGGCAGGGGGTCGGCCACTTCTTATGCACTTTCGAGAAATGCACATGATAGCCTGGTTTGGTAGCGGGAGACCATCAAAGAAAATGGCAGTCGTCCGAGTGATAGTGGAAGATGTGAATTGAGGACTGCCTACCAGCACCTCAACAACAAGGGCTACCCACTGTTGTTGATGACAATTCTACGGTGTAGAACATCATTTGGAGGGTAGCTCCTCCCGCCAGTTGGCAAGGGAGTCAACAAGGTTCGTGTAAGTCTTGTTTGTTTGGGATTCTTAAGGATGCCATGCTGACTTAATTTAGCTGATAAGAAGACCGGCTTAAAACTCCATGGGGCGCCTACTTGCTTGCTATGGGTGGGGCACTGCTAATCTAAGCTTGTTTTTAGTTTATGCTGAAGCTTGCCCGCTCTGTTGATGTAGTGGCTGTTATTGATCATTCCCCTTGCAATGATTTACAGATTTATTGTTCACTTGATGTGAATAATCAAGTGAATTAAATTATAATCACCAATTCTATTTAGATCAAGAGGTTGGTGTGGCCAAGACAATTCGTAGGGGTTCGAGAATGTCCTGTGGACAGATGAATGCAGTCCCAGCTTGAAACACACTGACACTTGTCGTAGGAAGATTGGTCAACCTGCAAAGACAATATATTGTTTTTTTCCCATGTATTTTTAATGTCATGTGAGCAAATCCTACAAATTGGAAAATAATATATTTTTAATTTACATAATGGTACTTACAGATGTCTAAAAACAACAAGGACTTATGAATATTACATGAACAGCAATCCATTTCTTTGTTTGTAGTCACATCCTGTTGGATGCCAGTTGAATTTCCTCTAGGCATGTTCTGGGGTGTGGAAGTCCCTACCTTCACTCTGCAGGCATCCCCCACAAAGAAGAAGTGACATCCAGTATTCCATTTGTTCTAGCTACCAAAAACAAACAACTAAAACTAGCTACCAAAAACAAACAACTAAAACTGAAACTCAAGTACTGGCTCGAACAGCTTGTAGGAATCAAGCAGATTCCAATTGCCAAAAATTTATATTATAGCATAAGTAAGAGGAGGAAACTTACCTGCTTATAGACTTTTTTAGCCGGATGCTCTAAAAAAACCCACTAACTGTAGTATGAGCTTGGCCCACTTTTTTTCTCCTCATGTGGTGGTCCATGCACGCGCCTCTCCTCGATTAAATGATTCATGCGTCTAAATGTTTCGTGCATTTAAACCCTATGTGCATCTGAACATTTCGTTCGTTCTTTTTCACCACTTGGAAAACGCTTGCGGCTAGATGCTGCACCAACGCTGGGTTTAAACGCAACGCCAAGTATTTTTGGCGCCTACTGTAGATACCTAGAGCTGAGCGTTACCTGTTCGAGGTCTGGTGATCTCATCCTACTATGGGCGCATGCCTGTTAGTCATGTTCAAATAATAGAGCATGCCCTCGTTTAGAACACGCCCTCGAATAGTACCCACAGTCAGACAATGCGCACGTTCATATCGAGGAAATATAGTCCATATATAGGGACGTGCGAGCAGATATTTGTTTTCAAGAATGGAGCGAAAATACATGACCGCCATGGTCACAATTTGGGGAGGGGGCTGGGAGGAGTAAGAGGAAGGGTACACCACCAAATCACTACACTAGGAAAGGGTCTGGTACACTCCTACAGAGCAGATTATTCTGATTTCTCTATTGCGAGCAAGGTTATAGCAGCTAGTAGAAGTGATTGATGAAGCAAAGCATGCTAAACTTGATTGCACACCACAGCGATCTCGCAGTTTTTTGGGGTAGACCTGCATAGCCAGTTTCTCTACATTCCTTAAGTTATCACTCCATTATCACTTTTCCCTATCTTATGGGTGATGCAAAGGTTAAGGGTCGCAGATCCTCCAACCTCATTTCAGTACCAAATTGAAGTATATTTTACTCCCATTTCAGTATTATTTCCCCTTACAGGTTATTTCCCCCTGCAGGTAACCATGCCAGCCAAATAAAATCCCCCGGAGCTGATTTATATGTTTATTAAGTTCATGTATACAGACAAGTGTAAAAATGTATTATAATCGGGTTTCATTAAGGGGGGCAGGGGGGAGGGAAGGGAGGAAAATCAAACTCCCTTCACTGAAATATCCCAAGCTTCAATTCCAATTACAGCACACTGTTTTCCATCTTGAAAACTTCTAAAATCTCTTTAACCCTTTCACTGCGCATACCCGGTAGTACCGGGTAGAAAAAAATATCGTTGAATTGCGCGTACCCGGTACTACCGGGTATTTGAAAATAATCATTTTTTAAATTCCGCGTGCACTGCACGTGCCAGCTATTGTTTTTTTTCTATGAACTAGAGATGATTTCCACTTGGAAAGTCGTGTTTCCCAGCGGTAGGCAGCGTAATGACGCGAGAGCGGCCTCAGCAGGCAACGAAGTTGTGGACCAGACAGCGTGGACAACTTTGATTTGGACGATACAGGTAATTCGTTTCCAACAGTTGACTACGATAATGCCGACAGTGATTGGGAGTATTCCATGGACGAGACCGATGATTTGCTCGACTTGGGTGGCCCTGCACAGGGCCAAGGTGACAATGCCATGTCTGTAGATTGAAACGACATCAATGTGACCAAAATATATGTTTGCTAAGGGTTACAATGCCAGATAAATGTTCAAAACACATTAGAAAATATGCATGTGAACATGAAATACCTGCATTCCATGATCCCAGAAGGTTGTGTGGAGTATAAATGACTAATTGTTGGGGAAAACACTTGTTACAGTGATTTGTTTGGAAATTTCATGTTTTTTCATGATTCTGCCGACAAACATTGATTTTTGAATAAAATTATGAAAATAATTCAATATTGATGTTTTTATTCATTTCATGATTCTTCATCATTATCCAGTGAAAAAAACGGTATCCCATAAGAATTTCTTGGAGAAAAAGTAGTTTTTATCACCGATTTGATGATAAAAGTGAAATCCAATATGGCCGCCATTAGGTCACATGACCACCTAATTATTCAAAATACCAAATTTCAATTTTCCCCCCATAGGCCAACCTCTTGCCCACCCAAACACACAAAAAGAATTTCAAAAATAACCTCTTAGTCTTTTTTTGGCATTGATTTCAAAATCACCTTTTTCCCTCAAAAAACCCCCCAGCACAGGGGGGGGTATTTACCTGCAGCAGTGAAAGGGTTAAGCGAAACCTATTTCTGGTCCTTCAACAGCTATCTTCAGAACATATTTTTCCCTCCCCTTCCCTTCCAGAATATAATGTATAAAAACCTGATAATTTTACTCAATTGACATGATACATGATACACGGGAGATTTGGACCCTCCCTTTTCTATCGTGCATTGTCCACATGCCTGGCCTGCCGCCTCATTGGGCGCTAGTGTAGAATGTAAGTAATTGCTAGCTAATTTACGTACCATCTTTAGGTGTCCAATTGTTTAGTTAGATCATTGGAAATTCGATGAGAGTAACCTTAGTGCATTAGGAGCCGGCAAATATTAGAGCTGAATAATTGGAGGGAGGGGCAATCCTTCGAACAGGACCATGGAGCAAACATAGCAAAGAAAGAAAAAAGAAAAAAGTAGCAGTTCACACTCACCTGCTGTAAATTGTAGCTAACTTTCTGTAATCTTGTCTAGAAGCAGAAGTTAGTCTTGTTCAGCATAGAAGAATGCTGTGGTATACCAGGGAGACTAGGCTGAAGGTTCAACGTTCAATTGGTTGACGAAATCACATGCACTGTTTATTGGAGGACCAGCAGATATTGTAGTAAAGAAGTTTGTGGTACGTGGGATTCATCTGTATGCTTATGTCCAAGATAGACATAGCCAATTTTTCATAAGTAAAAGACAGCCACGGGACGCGGTCATTAACACCACCCTTTATAAAATCCTGTTTCTGCCACTGACTTGAATTAATGGAAAATAGTTTAGTACGCACTAGACCTTCCCTGCGGAGAGTCATAGCCAACCTGGCAGGACTTGACATTGTGGCAGTAGACTATAGCCAGTTATAAATCAAGTTGATAAACTCTAGTGAAGTTGGAAATTTGGCTAGCTTTCTGTCACCTTAATTTCTGTCTTAAATTCAATTCAAGCCCTGTGCTATGTACCTGGTCCTTTTTTACAACTGTGTTAGAAACTCTTCTGCTGCTACGCGTTCCAAAGGTAGACACAGTATCTCTCTTGCGGACCTCTAGAATCTTGTCCAGGCGATCTTCTTGTACCACTCCAATATAGTAGCCTCCCCTTGCTTGAACAAGCCTTCTGTCCACATGGTTTAGCTTGGAGTTTCCCGTTCTTATGCGGCTCGCGAACTTTTGGCGACCTTTATATGGGATATCAAACGGCGTGAAGAATGATATTATACGCATGACTAAGCTAGACCTAACTTAGAGTTGACGGGGTCACTCACTCCTGTAGCTGTCGTTAAAACATTGATGTTCCTTGCAGTAGAGAGAACTGTGTGTGGTATGCATGCTTCAAAGTTTCAACTCACTTTCTTTCCTCTTCTCCTTGCCTGCACCCACTCTCCTTGAGGTTCAACTTTTACCTTATACCTTATGTTTAGCCTGACAGCAGAGGACGAGCACAGAAGGCATGGAGAACGGAAGTACTACCATTGACAACAAGCAGAATGGAGCCTCTTGGGATGGCAAGGCTGGTGCCAGGAATGGGATAGTACCTAGAGCTGGCGGGAACTTGGGGTGGGTGGTGCGTGCTACCCGGGAGTCCCGGCACTGCATCAATCCCATCGGCATATATGAAGAGGATGTCTTCAACAAGGCTTTGAAGCAAAGAGACCCCAACAAGGAGCTGATCAAGTTATCTGTTGGTGAGTCAGTGACCCTCTGTAAGTGTTCTATTTAAAGGGAAAGTATCATCTCAATTTTTGACACTGGACATTCATATAGCACTTGCTTTCTCTCTGAGGCATTTGTGTAAAAGTGAGGGAGGGGGGGAGGGGGAGGGGGGGCATTCGGAGGGAAAACTAAATGATGCTCATTAACACGATGAGGATATTAACACGATGAGGATATTGAACGGAATGCAGTCACTTCTTCAGGTGGCTCCTGTGTATGTCTGCATGTCTGTGTCTGCATGTGCATGTCTGCATGTCTGTGTCTGCATGTGCATGTCTGCATGTGCGTGTCTGCATGTGCGTGTCTGCATGTGCGTGTCTGCATGTCTGTGTCTGCATGTGCGTGTCTGCATGTGCGTGTCTGCATGTGCGTGTCTGCATGTGCGTGTCTGCATGTGCGTGCCTGCATGTGCGTGTCTGCATGTCTGTGTCTGCATGTGCATGTCTGCATGTGCGTGTGCATGTGCGTGTCTGCATGTCTGTGTCTGCATGTGCGTGTCTGCATGTGCACGTCTGCATGTGCATGTGTGAGTGTGTGCACGCATGCATTCAGGTAGCTTGTAAACCTAAGCCCTGGACCTACCAAGTCAACTTGCACTCCAACAAATATGCAGTGTCTGCATTAGTCTCAGTCAGCCATGCAATAATAGGCTGCAGTGTTTGCATTAGTCTCAGTCAGCCATGCAATAATAGGCTGCAGTGTCTGCATTAGTCTCAGTCAGCCATGCAATAATAGGCTGCAGTGTTTGCATTAGTCTCAGTCAGCCATGCAATAATAGGCTGCAGTGTCTGCATTAGTCTCAGTCAGCCATGCAATAATAGGCTGCAGTGTTTGCATTAGTCTCAGTCAGCCATGCAATAATAGGCTGCAGTGTCTGCATTAGTCTCAGTCAGCCATGCAATAATAGGCTGCAGTGTCTGCATTAGTCAGCCATGCAATAATAGGCTGCAGTGTCTGCATTAGTCTCAGTCAGCCATGCAATAATAGGCTGCAGTGTCTGCATTAGTCTCAGTCAGCCATGCAATAATAGGCTGCAGTGTTTGCATTAGTCTCAGTCAGCCATGCAATATTAACAATAGTATATCTGCCACCATTATACTCTGCCTGGCCAGTAGTGCAAGAGCTGATGATGTTGTAGGAGCATGTTTGTTGTTTGTTGTTTGTTGTTTGTTGTTTGTTGTTGTGTTGTTTGTTGTTGTGTTGTTTGTTGTTGTGTTGTTTGTTGTTGTTGTTTAACTTGAATAATTCTTTCCAGGGGACCCGAGTGTTTTTGGAAACCTCCCCCCGCCTCCTCAGGCATCTGAAGGGGTCAAGTGGGCTTTGGATTCGCAGAAATTCAACGGTTACGGCCACTCCTCTGGACTGCTGATCGCCAGGCAAGCAGTGGCAGAGGAGTTCAGCATTCCGGAGGCTCCTGTCACGGCGGAGGTGAGTTGTGGGGATGGTGGTGAGCAGGTGCTGGTGCCATGACTTTATGACACCATGTGATGGTCACATGCAGGCTGGCTGGCATCGTGGGTTATTATTACAACTGTGTGGCTATATATGTGTACTCAGAATATAAATGTGTGTGTGATGTGGGGGCTAGGAGACTGGAATGGAAGATACTCGGGGGGGGGGGGGGGGGGGTGGGGTGGGGGTCACCTTAGCAGCTGAAGCACTCCAAAAGGAAAAGGAATTCAGCCGACAGCTACATGTACCAGTGAAATAGAAAACAAATGAGCTTAAAATAGTGGCCATATTTGTTATTGCAGGCAAAAGAGTATGTACAAGAACACTTAGCCCACTCACTGTCAATTTCAAATGTGTCACTTCCTGGTAACTGAAGGGGAAATCTTGAAATGTCGACCTCTTGCAGTTTTGATGACCTAAAATTGATTAGGCTACTAAATCTAGCAGATGTCATTTTTTTCCAGTGATAGGAAGTACTCTTGACTTGTCTGAGGATGACTAGTGAGGGAGAAGATTGTGGCATCCTAATCTTACTTGGGAGAGCCTTCTTACAAACGTGGAGCCTTGGATAAGATGGCCACAACAGTCGAAGCTGTTGGAACGTGGGAGGATGAGCTTAGCGCTATAGCACAAGTGATGGCTTGGTCTCTGACAAGGAAGGCATGGATAAGAAGACCTCTCATGTTTATGAATGTGATCCAGCCCTAGTATTAGCTTGTTAGTTGTCCAAAGGCTGTATTTATTTTTCCTGCATAAAATGTATACCCTGGAATTGAAATTGTACACTGATTGAATTTCGATGATGGTGCTGGAGAACTGGCCTCTCTTCTGTCTCCTCCATCTCCCTCTCTTTGCACAACTCAATTATAACAAATGTAAAATATTATAAGCAATGCCATATGTAGATAAATAAGAATAATGCTTGGTAAAGGGTGGCACAGAGTGAGGCCTGGTCGACTGGCCATGTTTTGTTGACAGTTTGTGGGCGTGTTACTTTATGAATCTCATTACAGCACTTCCTGTGGTATGAGCACTAGATACCGATACAAAGGTCAGAATAAGGTCAGAATGTGGGCACAGAAAACCTGCTGTGGGTCAAGTGTTGGAAGACGTAAATCTCATAATAAGCTTGCCTCCAGTGCCTTAACTAGTTATAATAGTAATGTGTGTGTGTTTTATCAAGCAATGGTTCTGAACGATCGATTCTGCATTACATGCAATGTGTTCCAATATCTGCAAAACAAGATAATGATATTCATATTTTGTGGTTATGATGCACCCATAAATACTGACCCACAATGTTTATCAACAGTAAAGTTATCCCATAATATATGGTTGCTAGGGACTTGAAGTGAATTAGTATTTCTGACTTGGCATATATAACTGAAACTGGTTCGATATTTTTTAACTTCCTGTAATCCGGTGGTGAGAGAGTTTAAGTACCAGCACAGGTGTATTCATCACCCTGTCCACATGTTTTATGTGTGATTGCTATGGTTATCTATCTGTCTTCTGTCTTCCCCGGTCAACTCTGGTCCTGAACTGCAGAACTTGTGGAGGGGAGAAGGGGAGAAAGCAGATTCAGAAGTGAAGCTAACCACACCGACTAGCATACCAGCAGCTTTGTGACAGCTACAAAACCACAACTTTCCAACTACTAGTTACCAAACTCCAGTAGCTCCATCCTGCAGCAAAACTTATATCAGCTACTAGTTACCAAACTCCTATAGCAACAAAACTTATATCAGCTACTAGTTACCAAACTCCTGTAGCTCCATCCTGCAGCAAAACTTATAATATCAGCTACTAGTTACCAAACTCCTGTAGCTGCATCCTGCAACAAAACTTATATCAGCTACTAGTTACCAAACTCCTATAGCTGCATCCTGCAGCAAAACTATTAACTTATATCAACTAGAAAACTACAGCTATTTTACTCGGCCAAACACCTGCTTCCGAGCCTTCTTCTTCACCCTGACGCCTATGTCATCCTTTAGCAGATCCCTGTGCAGGTGTAGAGTTCTTCACAACTCTAATGAGCTTCTTCTCATTCACAAATGCCGTAATGTTTAACAGAATCCAAACAGCTGGCAGTGCAGTTTATCACATGCTAGATTCTAGCATTCTGATTGGTCCAACGCTCACTGCAATTTAAAAACTATTGAGCACAGCGGATTCCACTGCATTTGTTATGCAGTAGTTCACAATGTGACGCAACGTGATGCAATGCAATGCAATGTTACTCTCAGCCAGCGTCATTCTCTGACCCAGTCTTGATATGATAGCTTGTCACATGACCTAACTCATATAGTCTCATACACAGGATATATATAGCATGGGCACGGTCACTTCACAGGATATATTGACCAGATTTGTGAAAACCCGTCCAAACGCCATCCAACAATTATTATTTAGATATGCTGTAGGCAGTTGATGTGATTTTTATTGTGCTAATTGGACTCTCCTTCAAGTTTAAACTGTGGCAGATGTAAGCCCAAGCACCCATTCTGGGGTGAAAAATATGTCCTTACAGTGAGCTGGATGATGCACTTACCCTTCGTGAACAGACTGTTGTTATGCACACTCCGAGTGCGCACATTAGGCAAGCTTTCTTCAGCTGCTGTGCTTTGTGCACTTTTAACAAGTTAGCCTTGATTTACAAGAGATGACTTGTACAGACAAGATAGCCAGTGCTCTTTTAACAAGTTAGCCTTGATTTACAAGATGACTTGTACAGACAAGATAGCCGGCGCTCTTTTTTCAAGTTAGCCTTGATTTACGGAGATGACTTGTACAGATGACTTAGCCAGTGCTCTCAACAGACAGACCAGGGAAGACCTTGCCGTGATGGGGACTCTGCCAGTTATGCACTCGAGCAAAGTTAGTAGTAGACGGTTTCACCTCGCATGTGGCCAACAACCACCTCGCAGTACCCTAACAACCACCTCGCTGTGCCATAGTAACTACTTTACATGTGCCCTAACAACCACCTCGCACGTGCCCTAACAACCACCTCGCACGTGTCCTAACAACTTGTCTGGAATGCAATTACTCCAATAATTAATTTTTGAGTGTTTGCTGGAGGGAAACTGTATGATGTCATAGCTGAAAGGCAACACACCCAAACTGTTCCAAATTTTCAACATGTGATCTTTAGAAATTCGAGGTGCATTGGATTTTTCTCCTTCAACTCTTGTGCTTGAGCATTCTGTACAATCACTATCAGTGATGATGTCATAATGGATGATGTAATGACATTACATGGAGACAATAGTTAACATCACAGGCATAGACTAATGTGACCCCCGTGATGTTGGGGGGTATATATATATATATATATGTATGTGTGCATTATCTATATACATATGTATCAAGTTGAAAATGGCTGTCTGAATGTGTATGGCTTATGCCTGACCAAGTGCCTGAACCGATTTGAACCAAACTTAATGAGTAGGTACACAGGTCTAGGGTGGACCAGGGAGTGTTTTTAATAATGGTTTGATGAAATTTTAAATTTTGAAAAAAATTATATATATTTTGAAAAACCTAGTGAGTAGGTCAAGAACTACTCAAGAATAGCTCAGGGTTTGAATAAAAAGTTTCAATTCTAATGAAATTTTAATTTTAATATATATTTTTTAATTTTGAAAAAATATTGAAAAACTTAGTGAGTTCGAGTGTAGAGTTTTTTGGGGGTTTTATGGGGTTTTTTTAATAAAAACTTCCAAATTTCACATACATTTTCAACATTTTTAATTTTTATTAATAAACCCGAACCTGTTTTCATTCCATGAACACAGAAACATGAAAGTGTCAAATTTGTAAATGCCTACACTGAGGCAGGGGTATATATATGATTTTATTTCCATACGGAACGTAAACAACTTCAGCTATATAGTATTTTAAAAACAGTGTTTAGGAGGGTTTCCCAAATGTGATCACGTATCACATGATTTAATGTATTCAGTCGAATAGAAGTCACACTTGAAAATGTAGTTTTCTAATTGTACAGGCACCAGCGTGCAGTCGAAATCTCTTGCACTACACTATATATACTATAAAAGCTGTCGAGTTGATATAGAAATCCTTCTGTGCAGCGTATCTGTGGAAGTGGACAGGTCTGAAGTCAGAGAGACCCACCGCCTGAAGGATGATAGAGTAGAAGCTTTAGTTGTTCCAGCCATTGCTGAAGCTACTCGCCATCTTTTGGAAGAGAATGACAATGATGGAGGAGGATGAAGAAGACAATAAACTCCTCATTGACAATAATAGCAACCAGGAACTCGGTCACTGACTGCAGCTAGCTCTTACATGTGTGCCTGTGGACAACCATAATGACCCAGCCAAAAATAAACTGTGCCTGCACAGCCCTTTGATTCAGCAGATCAGAGAGAAAAGGCTGGCTTTAAAAAAAAACTTACTGCCGCACTTGTGAGGCTGCATAGTCAAACCTACGGTAGTTAGGCTGAAATAGAAGTTGCGATTTCTATTCAATTGAATACGGTATCTCTGTCAGAGTGTTGTCGTAGCAAGGACATGTTATGTTGCCCAGTGTATGCACGTTGTCACCTGACCCACCATTTTTTGTCACATGACCAGGATATAGTGATGGCACATTCAGGCAGTGGAGCTCTGCTTCTCTCTGTGGAGGTCTTGTGTGAGCCCGGCTCCTCTGTCTTGATTCCCTCCCCAGGCTTCAGTCTTTATAAGTGCCTATCTAACACCAAGGGTGTGGCAGTCAAGAAGTACAGGTTGCAGGTTAGCCATTTGCTGTTGCTGTTGATGTTGTTGTGTACACATGTCCAATACTGCCATAACACTTCACAGGACACCCTGATATGACCGGGGCACTTGGGATTACCTCGGGACGTCTCGAGAATTCAGTATGCATCCCTGTTAGGACTAGGGCTAGGGTATTCTAGGCCTAGGGCCATGGCTAGGGCTGAGGGCACTTATAGGCTAGAGATTGTGCTGGAGTCATCCAGGGATAGCCCCAAGTGGAAGGGGAGGCCCACATGGAGAGGCTGTGGGAGTGCTGGACATCCCTCTGTTCTGTTCTGTTCTGTTCTGCTCTGTTCTGTTCTGCTCTGCTCTGGTCTGTTCTGTTCTACTCAGTTCTGTTCTGTTCTGTTCTGTTCTGTTCTGCTCTGCTCTGTTCTGTTCTGTTCTGCTCTGTTCTGTTCTGTTCTGCTCTGTTCTGCTCTGTTCTGCTCTGTTCTGCTCTGCTCTGGTCTGTTCTGTTCTATTCAGTTCTGCTCTGTTCTGTTCTGTTCTGTTCTGCTCTGCTCTGGTCTGTTCTGTTCTACTCAGTTCTGTTCTGTTCTGTTCTGTTCTGCTCTGTTCTGTTCTGTTCTGTTCTGTTCTGCTCTGTTCTGCTCTGTTCTGTTCTGCTCTGTTCTGCTCTGTTCGGTTCTGTTCTGTTCTGCTCTGTTCTGTTCTGCTCTGTTCTGCTCTGTTCTGTTCTGTTCTGTTCTGTTCTGTTCTGCTCTGTTCTGTTCTGCTCTGCTCTGGTCTGTTCTGTTCTACTCAGTTCTGTTCTGTTCTAGTCTGTTCTGTTCTGTTCTGTTCTAGTCTGTTCTGTTCTGTTCTGCTCTGTTCTGCTCTGTTCTGTTCTGCTCTGTTCTGCTCTGTTCGGTTCTGCTCTGTTCTGTTCTGCTCTGTTCTGTTCTGCTCTGTTCTGCTCTGTTCTGTTCTGTTCTGTTCTGTTCTGTTCTGCTCTGTTCTGTTCTGCTCTGCTCTGGTCTGTTCTGTTCTACTCAGTTCTGTTCTGTTCTGCTCTGCTCTTTTCTGTTCTGTTCTAGTCTGTTCTGTTCTGTTCAGCTCTGCTCTGTTCTGCTCTGTTCTGCTCTGTTCTGTTCTGTTCTGGTTCTTGTTTCGTAGCATATTTCAATACAAATTATGTCATCCTTCCTCAAACCCTTCTTCCAACACTTCTCCCTCCTCTCCTCTCCCCTCTCACCCTCCTCCTCACCTTCACTTCCTCCCGTCCCTATCGACCACCTACCCTCCCCTTCTCTCTTGCTATGTGCATGTGCACACAGCCAGACAGAGGCTGGGAAATAGACTTGCAAGATCTGGAGTCACAGATTGACCACACCACATCCGCCATCATCTTCAACAGCCCCAGCAACCCTTGTGGGTGTGTCTACTCAAAATCACACATCCTCGATTTCCTGAAGGTGGCAGAGAGACACAAACTGCCCATCATCTCTGACGATATCTACCACAATATGGTTTGTCCCTAGTCAACGACATGATGGAGAATTGCACTTTCTATCACTCCGCCCACTCCCCAATATAGGTGTTTCCAGGACAGACCTACGTCTCCATTGCGTCACTTTCCAAGAATGTGCCAATCCTCTCGTGTGGGGCCATCTCCAAGAAGTACATGGTGCCTGGCTGGAGGATGGGCTGGGTTATCGTGTATGACAGGAACGACTGCTTTGCCAGTGAGGTGACTACTGGCCTATTGCAGCTGGCACGCAAGCTTCTGGGGCCTTGTGCTATAGTTCAAGCAGCTCTGCCCCACATCTTTAGGACACCACAGTCGTACCATGACAGGACTGTGGCCATTATCCACCACAATGCCAAGTTGGTGTGTCAGGAGTTGCAGAAGGCACCAGGAATTAGGCCAATCATGCCAGCTGGGGCCATGTATATGATGGTGAGATATATAGAATGGTTTGTGTTTGAATTTCCTTGGATAATGCTGGTGTGTGCTTTCTTGCTGTACTTTGCACTGTGATTCATGACCAGTACTGCCACAAACTTGCCTAGCACACCCCGGGCTTCCTGAGATGCTTGATACTATCC
The DNA here is from genome assembly GCA_028752905.1 of Cladorhizidae sp. MBARI D1340-BT2. Classification (NCBI taxonomy): domain Eukaryota; kingdom Metazoa; phylum Porifera; class Demospongiae; order Poecilosclerida; family Cladorhizidae; species Cladorhizidae sp. MBARI D1340-BT2. The sequence continues at coordinate 4,454,874 of JAQNBH010000018.1, read as the reverse complement.
CGGGATGTACCTAGTGAGGGTAACCGTATATGTACGTAGTAGCACCCTGGAATCAGGTCAGGGCCACGGGTATTCTAAGATTAGAGCTTGGGGTATCCTAGGGATAAGGCTCTAAGATTAGAGTTAGGGGTGTTCTAGGGGTAAGGCTCTAAGATTAGAGCAAGGCTAGGGAGTTATGACAAATGGATAGTCTCAAGTTCCCATAAAAAGTTGTGGTAGTACTGGACATGGAGTGAGGGGAAGGAACTAAACATGTAAGCCTCTCTCTCCTCTCTCATGGTAGGTGATGATAGATGTGGAGAAGTTCCCTAAGTTGCCGAGTGACATCGAGTTCACAAAGCAGTTGGTCATAGAGGAGAGTGTCTTCTGCTTGCCTGGACAGGTCAGCCATCTACTGAATCACACTGTGTATTTAGCAGAGAGGATATCAGACAACTATCTTACAGTAACTAGAGAAACATTTCCACATTCTGCCGACTGTGAAAGTATTTAGTGTTCAAAATGCCAACACAAACAAGAGCAGCTGCCTCAAAGCTTATTCTTGAATATATGATCAAGCTAGAGGGCCCGCTTCATACTTTTGATTTCCACTGTGCTATATCCAGGTGGAGATTGAAGGATATTAAAAAAATCAGAACAAATGAGAATAGCAATGTGACACGCAATCCATCACCTGTTAGAAACCCCCAACTTCCCCCACCCCCCCATAATTTGAGTACAATTTCCCATAAAAGTGGGGATGATGAAGATGCTCCGTGGTCCATCCGTTCAGTCCCACAGTCCCTTCATCCCACCATAGAAGGAGAAAAGCACCCATCATCATCAGATTGCGAGTATATAAACATTAAATGATATAAGATGTTGACTTTCCACAAAAAGCTAAGCAACAACAAAAAATAGTTGTATCACAACAAAGCAAGAACAACAACTCTGCAACTATGTCAAGTGGCCTACACAGACAGCTTCCACTCGTGTGCCTGTCCCTCCAAATTGTATAAGTGCTCCTTAAACAAATGGAAGCTGATGGATGTACATACTGTAGATCTCTGTATCGATCCCTGGCTTTTGCAATGTAGTATTATATAACCTATGTTAGCAGTTTTCTTAGGGACCTAATGGTCGAGCAAAAACAATGGCCCTGTTCAAGGCGTATCTTGCCATTAAACCCCTATATACCAATTTAACAAACCCTGTCCCTATAATTTAATAAAACCTGTCCTTTTTAAGCAAACCTTGTCCCTTAAAAAAAATTATAATAATAATAATAAATTTTTTTAGTTATAAAGGTAAGATAATGCATTGCCTGTAAAAAAAAAATTAACATTAGTCCTCTTATTCATATAGTTTATATTTTATATCCCCTCAAGCTATAATTTAACAAACCCTGTCCCTATGATTTAACAATGTCCCTATATTTTAACAAACCCTGTCCCTCTAATTTAACAAACCCTATCCCTATAATTTAATAAGCAAGCCTTTACTTACACCTCCATGTAAACTCTTGTTGCTTAGCGCCCCACTTCTAATACAAGAAATCAGGCACTTAACTTTACTGAGAATATGCGCTTACTATGCTAAATAACACACACACACAAACACCAAAATTATTTGCATAATTTTTTCATCTTCACAAGCCATAAATAAAATTGTTGGGTATGTCATGGAACTTCATAGGCCATAGAGGAGTTACCTGCACTATTAGAAGTCTTGGAAAAGGTTTAGAAGTCCCCTGACAATGAGCTGCAAGAAGCTCGTCAGGATATTACGAACAAATAGAGACAATTGAAGCTAACAATAGACGTGCCCGTATACTAGTAAATTCTTGCCTAAATATCTTGTTGAAATTCGTTACCGCAGCTATGCGACTAATTGGTATTCTTTCCAATGGCATCGCTTCTCAGCGAAATACCTTCAGAGCTGTATAATGAAATGGCGCTCGAAATGGAGAGGCTTAAGGGGGGAATCGACCATTTTGTGGGGTTTTTTAAAAACGTGTCATAACTATTGAATGCTTAATCCATTTCCAAAGATTATGGTCTCAAAATGTAGCTCATTCTAGGTGCTTTCCAATGACATTAGAATAATGGTGTTGCAATAAACTAGGACTGAAACATGGGTAAAACCACAAGGGTCCTTTTAAATGTTTAGATGCGCTCCTGTACCCGAACCACAGGTTTTCAACACTTGCTATTTATGGTATTAGAGTGATCACAGATACGTCTTTTGAATTGATAGTTTTTTAATTTTTTTATTATTCACCCCAACATCCCCAATTTCATTTTTATGCTGTCATATGCTGTCAGATTGACATATCTCATCAGAAAATGACTGGATTGGTTATGAGTCAATTGAAAAGAAGGAGTAATGCAAGAGCTTTCATAATATATAAAAATTATTTACTACAGACAAAAATTGAATGAGTTACACGGTATCATGTGATGTCACTACATGAAATTATATTTCATAATAAATCAGTTTGAAAAGTGCATGATAGTAGCTTTAGAATCGCACTAGAAATCACACAGAGGTTCGATCAAAGTTGGGAACTGAGAAAGAACGTGGCATGCGCAGGAGCAGACGTTTGTACCCCACTTTGCGCAGATAGCGCGGAAATGACTGAGCGATATTTTAGCCAAGTTTCAAGTCTTGGCCATGAACGCTTATTATATTATGAACAATCCAACTTACTGCGTTTATTCAGGCTTCTTCTTGTTCATTGCGCAGAGTTGCAATGAAATGGGAGGATAAAAAGTATCATAACTCAAGAATGGTTGACAATAAAATGTTGAAACTTGAAATGCAGCTAATTTAATAGTGAAGGTATAGATTGACGAAAGAAGGGAAAAAACCCCACAAAATGGTCGATTCCCCCCTTAACATCCAGAGTTTATGGTAATCATAAAAGAAGCTTGGGTGTATACTAGCATGTGTTATATGAACTCAATATCCTTGGCCTCATTAGCAATTAAGTAATATCAAAATGTGCAGACAGGTTCAGAGCCGAGTGGAAGTGCTGCTTGATATTCACTGCAGAAGTCTGCACTAGCTCTAATCAAATAACTGTATCTAGAATCTTTGGTTGGTTTACATTGTTTTGTTCCCGTCAGTCCTATTGGTTACTCACACTCCTCTCGCTCTGACCTTGCAGGCATTCATGTCGTCCAAGAGCTTCCGTGTGGTCCTGATGATGCCCGACACCATGATTCTGCAAGCTACGGAGAGGATAATTTCCTTCTGCACCAGACACTATAAGGGTTAGCACCAGCTGAGGCAGCAGGAGTCCTCATTTGTAATAGATAAAGATGGACATCATTTATGATGTATAGAACAGGACCGTGATCTTACACCCGATGGTTTGACGTTGCCAAAGTTTTATTTGTAATATCTGTGTAATATAAAATGAAATTTTTAAATTATTAAACATTTGATCTAGTTCCACTCCTCTACGTCCCATCCCTCCCCCCTTCAAGTTCACATGATGGCGTTGACGCTCCTCCTTTCCCAGTCCTCCTCCACCATCCTCACCATGTCCTCCTCACTCTCCACAAACTCCAGCAGCCCACGATCCTTGGTGTACATCCCGATTGCTGACATCAGTGCTTTCAAAGTTGACTCCCAGAATGACTTGAGAACATATATCTTTGGAGCAAGACTCCCAGACAAGGGTCGCACACTAGCAACATTCCAGGCGACCAATAGTTCCGTTAAAGTGCCAATTGTTCCCCCACACACAACAAAGTACTCAGAAGAGTCGATCAGGCGTTCAACTCGCTCAGAGAGACTGCGTGCAAAGACCGTCTTACCCAGGTAAGAATTCCCATCAACGTTACGCTCACAGAACACGCATGGAGCAAGCACCCCCACGGATAAAGAGGGAGAGTTGCTATTTTGAGAGTTTTCAGGATCATTTGCCCCGAAGGAAGCTGCCTCCATCAACCCAGAGTAGCCGCCATTAAACACTTTGAATCCCCGGGATGCTGCAAGTCGGGCTGCACGCACGCATCTCTCATACTCCTCCGAACCTGCGCATGGTTTTCGTGAACCAAAAAAGGTGATCGACTTTGGAGGTGCGGTACACCCCATGACGATGTTAAACTTGTCGATCTTCTGGAGATACAACTGCTTATCAATCTCCGATAAGAAGGTGGCATTGAATGCATTCTTACAAATCTGGCAGACATCTTTCTCATCCACCCCGCCTACTTTTGCCAAGTGGAGGAAATTATCAGTGATGTACCCGCCAAAGTAGGCCGGGTCATCAGAGTTAACCGTAACGGTGATTCCTTTAGTCAACAACTCCTTGGTGACTGAACGCCCATTGAAGTAGCGGGAGAGGACCTGCAGTTTCTGATTGGACAATGGGCAAGTAGTAAGTGGGATCTGTGCATCCACCAGACGCTGAATTGTGTTGGAGTCTTTAAGACATTGGACCCCATGGTCAATACGCTGTACCCTAAGGAAGTCCAATGCCTCATTGATGTACGAGGGACCTGCCTCTTCACCCGCATGAGCCACCAACTTCAGCCCTAACCCGGCTGCCATTTTGTAGACACGCTCAAATTTTCTCGGCGGGTTCCCCACTTCAGCTGAATCCAAACCAACTCCAGTTATCTTGCCAAGGTGTGGTTTGGCTTCTTCCAAGATCTTGAAGGCTTCAGCTTCAGAGCGGTCGCGCAGGAAGCAGAGGATCAGGCTTGCTCTGATGCTAAAGTCACGATAGCCGTCAACCATGGCGGCATAGAGCCCGTTAACGATGACACTCATGGGAATCTCCCTGTCTGTGTGAGTCTGTGGATCAAAGAAAATCTCTGCCACGTAGACATTGTCAATGGAGGCTCGGCGCAGATAGGCGTACATGAGGTCATAGAAGTCTCTCGCTGTCTTTAGCACTATGCAAGCCTCGTAGTAAAGATCAAGGAAATCTTTCAGGTCCTGTAGAGAGATAAAATCACTATGAGTGCCAACACTCAAGCCCGGACATTGACATGAGCCATGGGACATCCAGTACTCTCAATTTTGAGGCAGCTGGAGAGGTCATGATTAGGTCATCCTGATACTTAATGCACAAATATTGCAGTGTTCCCATAACACGCACTGTCTATTTTCTGTGTTCAAATAACATGGGTTGTCTATATGCAGTGCTCTAATAACAAGTGATCAATATGTAGTGTTCTAATAACACATCACTCACATGGTATATATTTCAATAACATTGTCATTGGGATATTGTACAATGGTTTCTCGATAATCAACTTAAATATATCGCATGTTCTAATAAAACATCATCTATATAATTAGTGTTCTAATAAAACATCATCTACATGTAGTGTTCTAATAAATATATGCAGTGTTCTAATAAAACATCTATATGCAGTGTTCTAATAAAACATCTATATGTAGTATTCTAATAAAACATCATCTACATGTAGTGTTCTAATAAAACATCATCTACATGTAGTGTTCTAATAAAACATCTATATGCAGTGTTCTAATAAAACATCTATATGCAGTGTTCTAATAAAACATCATCTACATGTAGTGTTCTAATAAAACATCTATATGCAGTGTTCTAATAAAACATCATCTATATGCAGTGTTCTAATAAAACATCTATATGCAGTGCTATAATAAAACATCTATATGCAGTGTTCTAATATCTATATACAGTGTTTTAATAATTGTAGTGTTCTAACAAAAATCATCTATATGTAGTGTTCTAATAAAACATCATCTATATGTAGTTCTAATAAAACATCTATATGTAGTGTAGTGTTCTAATAAAACATCATCTATATATATGTAGTGATCTAATAAATATGTAGAGTTCTAATAAAACATCTATATGTAGTATTCTAATAAAACATCTACATGTAGTGTTCTAATAAAACATCATCTACATGTAGTATTCTAATAAAACATCATCTACATGTAGTGTTCTAATAAACCATCAATAAAACATCATCTACATGTAGTGTTCTAATAAAACATCTATATGTAGTGTTCTAATAAATACAGTGTTCTAACAACACATGTGCAGTATATCAATCTCAAGGCCAGAGCATCTAATTGTAATGTCGAGAGTAAATTTCATGTTGATTATTGAGAAGGTCATTGTAATTTCGTTGTCAAGTGAGCTACATTGCAAAAAGGCACAGAGATATACTGTTGCTCACACAAATAATTTGGTTGTTGGGCTTATGAGACAGCACTGAGATGGCACTGGGTTGCATAGCCAATTTCTGACCTTCCTTGTGGAAAGTGTCCATAGGGTGGGGGGCTAACGAGCAGTTGCGGTCTAATGAATTTCATTAACTCCAGCATGCCACTCCACCACTAACACCCCCTCACATGGCCACATGGACTGGCGATGTGGGAACTCACATGGTAAACATTGAAAACACAGAAAAGGGTGTGTCCTTCATTTGGCATCTTTGAACTACTAGCACGTGCATCATAATTTAATTATGTTCCACCTGTGTACCTTTTGGCAATGCAGGTAGTATACTCGCAGGTGACAACGAAATTACAATGATCTCAATAATCAACTAGAAATTTAATTTCGATATTTTGACTAGATGCTCTAGCCTGATGCTCTAGCCTTCATTCCATCAGGAATAACAACTTGAATTGTTTTGACTAGAAACATATTTCAAGTCGGTTATTGAGGTCATTGTGATGTAGGTACGACGATAACCACATCAGTTACACTTCCCCCAAAGTCATGTATCTTAATCCCAAGGCCATAGTCGTGAGGAGGGATGAATGTCTGCTATGCACTCCATCACGAGTGATATATAATATCTCACCTTCCTTCTTTGCTGGCTGCATTCTAATCATCCAATCAAGCATATGAGGCTAGACTGATAGGGCACTGTAAAGGTTTGATGTGAAAGCTGCACTTCATAGCCATGCTGTCATGTATTTGTCAATGCCTGCCTGCCTGCAAAACATTGTCCTGCACTTTTATGCTTATAAATGAGTGTTCCACAAGGAGAGACAGCAGACCTTAACAATGTAGGTGCCTAGTGCCTAGAGATCATATTTAGAAACAGCAAACTCTTGAGTAAATTTGCAGTTTAGCAGCCCATGAAAACGCTGTTAGAACGACCCTTTACCTACAAATCTGAACACGAGTTGGATAGAAACAACGCCAACCTTGAAATTCCTCCTCCTCTCAATATGAGACTCCACCGTGCCATTCAAGGCGACATTATTGCGCGCTGCCAGCTGGAACATAAGCTTGGGCTCCAGGGTCCCCTCTATGTGGACGTGCAACTCTGCTTTAGGTACCCCACGGATGTAATCCTCCAGCCTTTTGGATAGCTGTGCTGCCATGCTGTAGTATATCTGGTAAGGGATCGCCAACCAGTGTTGGTCAAATCGGCAATTAGGTAAAGGGTCCCAAAGGGGCATTGTCATTTATTGTTTGTATGATGTAGGCCTATCTCAAGGACAATTAAATATTAGTGATGAGATATGTACCATGTGTGATAGTGGAGCAGAGGAAGACTGGGACATTTTTTGATATTTACAACCTCAGAATGTTAGGAAATTTGTTCACACCACCTCATGGTCTGACAAGGATGGTGGCTAACCTCTGCGGGAGTATGTCCCAGACCTGCCAATTTGAAAAGCCTGGAGCTTTGTAACTGCGGACCTTCACGTAGGCTGACCCCAAGACAATAATAATAATAATTATTATTATTATTATTAATTTTTTTGACATGAAGACCAACGCGTAATTATAAACGTTGGGTAACTATTTCTTGTGCACGCTGTTTCGTAGATTGCTCAGCAGACTCCAGCAACTACTTTGGACAAGAACTCAGTGATATAAGCAGATACAATCACTTTCTCTTGAAATTTACTCTCTCAGACATTTTGCACTAGGAGCTCTAGTCTTTAGTAAACCCTTTACCTCTTTTACTTTTTACATTGGGCCAGGATGAATGGTTCCCTCTCGATGGACTTCTTGCCCCCCCCCCCCCCCCCCCCCACTCACACACACACCCACACAATGTGCCTATATATATAGCCTCCAAAATATATCAAGTTCACAAGATAAATAATTGCAGTGAAATTTTGTGTAACTGCATGACGAAATAGTAAGGTATTTTCAAAGGTAACATCTACAGGTAAAGGGTATTTGTCAAGATAGGGAGATACAAAGCCTGATTGATTCCAGAGAGTTCACGTGTGTGGTAGTTCACAGAACCAGCAGGCGCTCCTGATCATGCTTGCCATCGCATATGGTGACCTCGAGCTAACATGACAACTATTACCATTTACTGCTTTCTTTCATAGCAGAACAATCATATAGACCTCAAGTAGTTTCTGCTATCATATTAAGGGGGGGCTATGCCTCCAAAATTCGAAATTTCTTTTTTCCTCTTTCCCCCCCCCCCTTCTTCTGGCAAACAATTTTTTTTCCCATGTAACAGATCAAGAAACTACAAAGAGGACACATCTTGCATGATATTTGCCCTAATTGGGTCGATATGTTTCTCATTTCCCCCCCAAAATCTTGTTTTTTTGCCGTAAAGCTCATAACTTTTCTACACTTTATCCAAAAAAGATAATTTCTATATCATCGGATAGCCCTTCTAATTATCTGTCTTTTGTACGTGCCAAAATTTTGAGGACTCTAAGTATTAGCAAGTTATGGTGATTTGAAGTGGTGAGGTTTGGGATTTTTCCTGTTGTTTTCCAGTTGCCAAATCTGTGGCCTGCCTGTGAAAAACCACTACATTTATTGATAATCTGTTCACATGTTGCAGATAAGGGCCTTCTCTATCAGTTGACAAAATCTGGGACTTTGGTCTTGTTAATTAGGGCAGTTATGAATTGTACTGCAAGATAGATCAACTTATTTAGGGATCTTGAAGTATCTTCCGAGAAAATATGTCTGCAGAGACATTCAACATATCATTAGGCAAGATATCAACTTATTTAGGGATCTTCCCAGAAAATATGTCTGCAGAGACATTCATCATATCATTAGGAACAAAGCATAAGAAAATAGGGAATAAAATGACATGCGTTCCCCCCACCCCCCTCCCCCCACACACACCACCGGCAACTAAAAATGAAATCAGTTCAAACTGTTGTTGCATCTATCTACTTGCTATTTCCAAAGTTTTGGAGACATAGGATGCTTCTTTCAAAGTTATGGTGGATCTACTTCATCATACATTTCTTTGACATGCAAAAACATTCAGCTGTAAAGGAAAATTCCATAACAATTTTCATCATATTTTTCTTTCTTACATGTAGATATAGGCACAGAAATCACGGAAGTAAGAAGAAAAAAAAGGTCAAGGAATTGCTAAAACTTGTGAAAGAACATATTTTGTCAATTTATTTCAGTGCTAACTCAAACATTTCGTTTTCCAAACTTGGAATGCTTATTCCCACAATTAATGGAAATATTTCTTGTTGCGAGAATAACTTTAAAACAGTTTGCTCAACGTTTTGGCTATATATGTCATTTTAGAGCTATTTTAGTACTCTGTGATATCCATGAATCAGATTTTTGTTTACTGCAAGGATTGCCAAGAGATGGTAGTTGGAAGAGGTGGCCTCTAGTTTTTATCAGTTTTTCAGACTCTGTAAGTGTGTAACTAATCAACATGACAACATATGGTAACTTTGCTCCATGGATATCACTGAGACACTCCTTAGCAAGCCACACACCAATTATGAGTAAATGACTTCAAATGGTTAGCCAGCTAGGTCTGCCACAAATATCATGGAGTCACCTCGATGTTTCTGCATGTATCTTCTGAGAAAATTGTGTATATAGAGATATTAACACTTTATAAAAACAAACACAGAATAATAAAGACTTTGGTATCATAAATACTTGTGTAGACGAAAGAGAAAAAAAGTTATGACAATTAGAAATAGGTACAACTATTTTGTGGTTTTGACGCATAGTCCCCCCTTAAATTCCCCGCTACTTCATCTGAAATTCAACATCTTACTTACCTCTCTGCAAAGGCAAACATAGACTCGAGATTTTAATCTGATTCACGACACAACTGGCTGCCATTTTGTGTGAACCATGTTAAAACCATCTCGAAGGGAAACCATCCAGCTAAGCGAAGAAATGGGGTGGTGCATTAGGTCATTAGATTTTTTAAATGCTCTGAATGTGGAAATTATATATATACATGTTATTTGTGAATTAAGCCACCCTCCATTCGAAGCCTTCCTGTTGCTCTCCAGGACCTAGTTCCACCTCGCCTGGGAATTATATTCGCGAGTTAGAGCGAGTTAGAGCTAATAATAGTAACTATTCATAGGGACAAAATGTTATCTGCTGGCTCCTGATTTGCTACCTTTTGTCCATTCAACTTACAGTGCTCCATCATCGCTCTTTTTTGGAAATGAAACAATTCAGTCATCTGAAGGAGTTCAACAGGGTGATCCCCTGGGTCCACTTTTGTTTGGTCTTGCTCTTCACAAGACTACACTCAGATTGGTATCCAATTTTAGTGTATTTTATTTTGATGATGGCACTCTTGGGGGTACTCAGTGATTTTAATACAGTGGAAAGTGTGGCTGAGGAGCTGGGTTTGGAGCTTAACCGGAGAAATGTGAGCTTATCTGTCCAGATCTAGATCTTTAGGGAAGTCTCTCTGTGCTGCTCCAGGACTTCGTGTGGTCAATCCAGAGGTTGCCACTCTCTTAGGTTCTCATATTGGTAGTATGGAAGGGGTGCTGCTTAACGAGAAGATTGACTCCTTAAAGTTTATGGGAAGCAGACTTCGACACCTCCATGCTCATGATGATACCTTTTGTTTGCTTCATCACGCATTTGCAATTCCAAAGCTACTGTACTCTTTATGATCTTCTCCCTGTTTTTCTTGCTTCAAGATTTTGATTTAATTCAGTGTACCATCTTGAGTGAGATCACCAACATTCTTCTCAACACTAAAGATCAAGCTTGGTCTCACGCATCACTTCCAGTGAAGTTTGGTGGTTTGGGGATCAGAAGTGCTGTGATGCTTGCACCTTCCGCCTTTGGCGTCGGCTTCAGGTGCTTTTGATTTTATCCACCAGATTCTTCCTGACTACCTAGTATATACCTAGGTGATTCAAACTACTCTGAATTTGAAGATGGTTTGGAAATTTGGTGTCAAGGTCATAGCTGTGAGCCACCATCTGATCCTAGGTCCTCCCAACAGAAAGCCTGGGATGGTCCTCATGTTCAGGCTTCTTTTGATTCCCTCCTGAACTCGAGTGTGGATCTAGCTTCACGGGTACATATTCAGGCTGCAGCTAGGAAGGAGTCAGGGGCTTGGATCCATGCCCTTCCCATGTCATCCTAGTAGGCCTCCGAATGGTGATTAGGGTGGCTACTGATTTGCGTTTGGGTGTTCCTCTCGGTCATCCCCACAATTGTCTGCAGCCCTGGAAGAATGGCCGTATCCTTGTGTGGGATGCTACATGTGTGGACAACTTTGCTCCATTCTATGCCAACTTATTACATGAAGGTCCTGGGGCAGTGGCCGAGTCCCTGAAGAAGAAAAAAAAAACGGAAACATTGTTGCTACACACTTCTTTGTCCCAATTGGGATAGAGACCACTGGAGTGTTTGGAGGGGAGGCATCTTTATTCCTTCGGGAGTTAGGTGGCCATCTCTAAGCAAAGTGCAACGAACCACGTTCCCATCATTTTGTCTTCCAGAGAATTTCTATTCCAATCCAGCGTGGGAACACTGCAGCGGTGTTAGGCACTAGTCAGTATACTAGTGTTGACTATTTCTTACTTAGCTAGCTCTTTATTGGTAGTTATATTGTTTGTGCTATAATAAAATAGTAATAATAAAAATAATAGTAATAATAATGATGATAATAATAATGATGATAATGATAATAATAGTAATAGTAATAATAATAATAATAACAACAACAACAACAACAATATTAATAATAATAGTCGTATCGGGGTGCAGGTCCTGGAGCTATGGCTGAGGAGAAAAAAGTGGCCAAATATGCCAGCCTAGATCCTTGCCACTTTTTTGTGCCTGTGGCCATCGAGTCATTGGGGGTCATTGGGAACAGGTTGATGGCTTTCCTGAAGGAGCTCAGCCTCAGGATAAGGCAAAGAACTGGGGAGGTGAATGCCCATGCTTACCTCCTTCAGCGTGTCTCAGTGGCAGTCCAGCGGGGGGGAATGCCTTGTCTGTTTTGGGGTCGGTCGGGAGTTGAACGTATTAGCTTTTTAGTTATTTATTTATTGTTAATTAGTTATTATTTTGGTATTTTAGAGCATGTGTTAATTAGGTGTTAATGAACTTGGTATGTTATGTTTGCTCTTATAATAATAATAATAATAATAATAATAATAATAATAATAATAATAATAATAATAATAATAATAATAATAATAATAATAATAATAATAATAATAATAATAATAATAATAATAATAATAATAATAATAATAATAATAATAATAATAATAATAATAATAATAATAATAAGTAGTAGTTGCTATAATATATATTATATAGTACTCAATAATAATTAAAAAAATAAAAAATAAAATATATAATAATGATGACGATGATATCGTATCCTTGTGTGGGATGCTACATGTGTGGACAACTTTGCTTCATCCTATATATATACTAACTTATTACATGAAGGTCCTGGGGCAGTAGCAAACAGAGCCGAGTCCCTGAAAAAGGAAAAATACGGAAACATTGTTGCTACACACTTCTTTGTTAATTGGGATAGAGACCACTGGAGTGTTTGGAGGGGAGGCATCTTTGTTCCGCATATTATTGTTTATTGTGTATAAAAAAGAAAAAAAGTAAAAAGAAAAAAAGTAAAATAATAATAATAATAATAAATAATATATAGTGGGAAGCACGGGCATCTGACACTTTCCCATTCATAATTTTTCATTAAATATGTATTTTATATTATGCACACTAGTTAATGCATTATTGTGTAAGTTTATATATTATATAATAATAATAATATAATAATAATAATAATAATAATAATAATAATAATAATAATAATAATAATAATAATAATAATAATAATAATAATAATAATAATAATAATAATAATAATAATAATAATAATAATAATAATAATAATAATAATAATAATAATAATAATAATAATAATAATAATAATAATAATAATAATAATAATAATAATAATAATAATAATAATAATAATAATAATAATAATAATAATAATAATAATAATAATAATAATAATAATAATAATAATAATAATAATCCCACTCACAAGATCTGTTGTGAGTGGGATATGCAACATCTCCTTTGATGATGATGATGACGCCACCTGGACACAAGCTACACTCCCTGTGAAGTTTGGTGGACTTGGGATCCGGAGAGCAGTACAGCTTGCACCCTCTGCCTTCTTGGCTTCTGCTGCTGGCTCTACGGACCTTGTTCACCACATTGTCCCGTCTCATCTCCACGGTATACCTATTCCCAACTGGGATGATGCAGTCTCCCACTGGTCCCATCAATCCCCACCTATCGGCCCGGCTTCACATCGCCAAAAGATCTGGGATTCAGTCAAGGTATCTGTGACTGCCGCCAGCCTACTTGCAAATGCTCCCAACCCTGTTTCTAAAGCTCGTTTTCTAGCTGCCTCTACAAAACAATCAGGTTTATGGTTGTCTGCTCCTCCCATCTCATCTCTAGGCCTTCGCATGGACGACAACACCATCCGTATTGCTGTGGGTCTTCGCCTAGGCACTCCTTTGTGTAGGCCACATGCATGTCAGCACTGTGAGGCTGCTGTTGACCAATTCGCTACCCATGGTCTTAGCTGCCGTCACAGTGTGGGCCGCCATTTTCGTCATGCTGCCATCAATGACATTATACACAGATCTTTAGCTTCGGCAAAGATACCCTCGAAACTGGAGCCTTCTGGCCTCTACAGAAATGATGGGAAGCGCCCAGATGGCATCACGTTGGTTCCGTGGAAGTGTGGGAAATTGTTGGTGTGGGATACCACTTGCATTGACACTTTCTCTCCCTCCTACATTGGTAGTGCCTCCACAGTGGCAGGAGCAGTAGCGGCTTTGGCTGAGGAAAGAAAGAGAAAAGTACAACAATTTGAACAATAAAATTCACTCCTTTGTACCGGTAGCAATTGAAACTTCAGGTGTATTTGGACCACAGAGTTTACTTTTTCTAAGGGATTTGGGGCAGCGTCTCTTTCAAGCGACTGGAGAGAAGAACTCCCTTCACCACCACCTGCAGAGGCTTTCTGTTGTGGTGCAGAGGTAATGCAGTTTCGGTTGCAGGGACCACAGATCACTTGAATTTGGACTCTGATGACATTTTCTTTTAATTACAGTATTATAATAAAAAAATAAAAAAATAAAAAATATAATAATAATAATAATAATAATAATAAAGGGGGAGAGATGAGAAGAACAAAGGACGAGTTATGTTATTTCCCCCCTTCTTTTTGGCTTTTTTCTTCAATAAAACAAACATATTTAGATAGCACTATACTACATACACTCACACACAATCGATCCGTACCTATTATCATTGTCCTACATGTACGCATGCGCATCATGTTACTATATAGCCAGTCTGTATACACATTGCTATTCGTGAACTACCAATTCTGTTTCAGTGGCATCGCGACCAAAGAGGGCGTTCCCCTTATTATCTAACATTCACAAATTTCATCTGTGGAATTGAGCAATGTTAGTCTGCATCTTCAGACTTCTTTAACTCGTTTCCACTTTCAAAGATTCTCAAGTTGAGTAGTAGAAAATCTCTCAATAATCAGCAGATAGAGATTTCGGCCATCACTACATATATATATATATATATACACACATGCGTATATGATTTCCACTTTCAAAAATCTGAACGGTTTCCCTGAGCTTTAACATTATTGCACACAAAAGGATGGCCACTTCTGTCACATGACATTGTGGCAAGACAGAAATGACACTTGTTCCATAAGTTAACACCTTTTCATTAGTGTATAGACTTGGCCAGATAAATATACACTTATTAGGAGCAAATGAATGAATGCAGTATAGATTTAGCCAGATAAATATAGTTATTAGGCAGGCTAGTATATAGATTTAGCCAGATAAATATACAATTATTAATAATTTATTAAAATTACATACGACAGAGAACAACATGCCATACCTCAAGTTAAAAAGTTCATGCGATGACTAATTATTAGGTGCAAAGAATTAATGAATGCAGTATAGATTTAGCTAGTTATTAGGCAGGCTAGTTTATAGATTTAGCCAGATAAATTATGAGCAAAGAATGAATGAATGCAGTATAGATTTAGCCAGATAAATATATATACAGTTATTAGAAGCATTGCACAGCAAGATTGAATGCAGGCTACCATATAGACTTACCAGATAATTAGGAGCATGGCACAGTATGAATGCAGGCTAGTGTGTAGACTTAGCTAGATAAATATAGTTATTAAGAGGATGGCACGAATGCAGGCTAGTGTATAGACTTAGCCAGATAAATATAGTTATTAGGAGCAAGGCACAGCATGAATGCAAGCTAGTGTCTAGATGTAGCCAGATAAATATAGTTGGATATTGAGTGGGTGTAGGGAAGCTGTGGCAATTTCAGAATCTTAACACCTTCATCACTAGGTTGATTTCCTAGTATATAGTGCATACAACCAAATCTGATAACTAATTTGGAGGGGAGGGGGGAGGGGCTGGTTCCACTGTTAAAGCAGCAACAGCAATGCAGAACGGTACCACCCAAGCCTACATAGGTTGATGCTTCATGTTGTAAATAATCCTACACCTCATGATCATTCTCAGTTTGCATTCGCCCAGCCCAATATCTACAGCTGATGTGTATTGCTATAATTATATAGGATATCGACAAAAGCAGTAGCAAATGTAATCAACCAGAATACTGCAATCCAATTGGTATGGAACTACAGAGGCGCGACACAAGTTGTATAAACCCAACCCACACTAAACAGTAAGGTAAAGGGTCGACAAAAAGTTAAACCAAAAAATAAAAGTTTGATGGACATTCAATATACATGTAAACTTTGCAACAAGGCATATATATATATACACACACATGTGCTTGTGAATGATGCATTGGAGAGAGATGAGTGGTTCACACTTTTGTATTATCGTACATGATTTCCTCTTCACTGTTACTTGCAGACGCCTCCATGAGCAATGTTACGAGAGCTTTGTCTGTGGACTTCAACGCAGCAAGTTCCTTCTCTACTTCTAGAGGGAGGGAGAAAGGGAGGAGGAAGAACAAGTTGACAAGATGGAACGACGTGTGTGTGGCGGGGAGAACAGGAGGAGGGAAATGGGGGGAGGAGGAAGGGGAAGATAAGGAGGGAGAGGAGGGAAGGATGTAGAAGAAGAGGAGTGTAGGTGAGGGAGGACTGACTTCTTGCGTCCAGTGCCTTGATGAGCACGTGCAGAGCAATGCCACTCACACACACCACCATGCCCACAATGTTGATGCTGCTCAGGCGCTCTTCCTCCCACCATAGTGTGGAGATGCTCAGAATTATCACCTCCTGGGGGGAAAAAGTTTGATCACTGTTGGAATCTGAGGGGGTGTTTGAGCAAGAAGAACAATCAGGCTTGGGGAGTAATTACGCAAATCAACTGACTGTGTACCCATGGAGACAAAATAGTTTGGTTGAAATATTGGCAAACCAATTTGAGCTGATTAAAGACGACCGTTGATACGATGTCGGAACCCTTTTAAAGCAGAAATATACGTCCAATAACCTTCTCAATAATTTGTACTCTCTCAACGTTTCGACTAGAAGCTCTAGCCTTCATCAGGAATAGTGAGATGCTAAGACTCACATAAGCTCAACAGAGCGCATGTGTAGGTTAAATAATACTTAATATAATAATAATATAATAATAATATAATAATAATAATAATAATAATAATAATAATAATAATAATAATAATAATAATAATAATAATAATAATAATAATAATAATAATAACAACAATAACAACAACAATAATATAATAATAATAATAATAATAATAATAATAATAATAATAATATTATAATAACAATAATAATAATAATAATATTATTATAATAACAATAATAATAATAATAATAATAATAATATTATAATAACAATAATAATAATAATAATATTATTATTATAATACCAATAATAACGCATTCAAGTTCATATATTTGGTGAATGGTGTTTGCCTCCACTGAGACCTTTACGTATCTACGCAAAGTATCCTAATAATAAACACAGTTCTAAACGATGTTCACAACATGCCACTCCCACTATTGACATGTCAGTTTAGTGACATTATGAACACGAGGTCTCATCGCGTCATGTACGTAGCTTCGCTTGAATAGACTTGTTCCAGTCGTGACATGACAATCGACACCTATTGGTGTGCTTTATTTGTGTTTCGGCAACAATAAAAAAGTTTCTCCAAGGAAGAGATGAACGTGGAAAGGTTAATGGAAGCAGTGAGTAGTGTATCTGGCTTGTCATTTAGAGGGTGAACACACATTAATTAATGGGTGGAGTTTCATAATGCGATGCATTCTCGAAGGCCTCGCGACATATTTTGAACCACTGGCCTTAAAGTAACAATTATTTTTGCTGTTTCCACAAGAGAGAGAAAATTTGACAGCTAGAGTTGTATTGTCTAGCCACACCCCTTGCACCGCAGATTCGTTTGTCAAAGTGTGTTAAGAAACCATCGCGGGGTTCAAAGGATGTCAAACTTCCTTATCAAACAAGATATGGCAGCAAGTATGACAGAAGGACAGGCTGCAGTGGCCAAAGGAAATTCATCGAGGGCAGCACGGAACAAATGGAGGATTTATAAGCTGCATGTCAGAATTCTGCAGTTTTGATTAGTGAGGCCAGAGCTGAAAAGGGAAGAATACTTGCCTATGGATGGAGAATTTGTGAAGAAGTGTCTCGAGATACTTACATCTGTTGCGTGCCACGAGGAGCAGGTGGAGTTCGTCTTTCTCACCAGGCCATGGCAGACTATATACACATCCACAAATATCGATGGGACGCTTTCCGGAAAGCTATAGGTTTGCAATAATTCAACTAGGCATTTGTTGACAGCACAGACGTCAACAACACTGCTCAATTATCATCAATTTTTTTAAATTTAATTTATTTTTTAAGTGCAGGGTGTCACTTCAGAATTCGAGGTGATTGAGGAGGAATTTCTTGACATGGTCTCAATGAAAGGAACCAGCAAGGTGAGGATATACGTTCTGAAGTTGGGACATTCACGATGAAATTTCCCGCTCAGGGTGGAAAAACTCACAACTGATGATGCGCCCGTTTTGACAGGAAAATGAAGTTTCTAGCCAGCCCGAGGAATTTCAGCCAGAGTTAATTGACTTACAGAATGATGGAGATTAGAAAGAGCATCCAGAGAGAAGAAGGTATTCTTTCATTTAATTGCCACTATTTCAGCAGGTCCTCCCTACTATAACTGCGGCACTGTGCACCCATGCTTGGGGTCAGAGTCTAGCAGCACATGTCTGCTGTGAACAGCTTTTCTCGTGATCAAAAACAACATAAAAACAAGACAATCTCTTCTCACTGGTGTGCATTAAATGGGACTCCATGTGGAGCGGTTCAGCCAAGAAATTGAGCAATTGTGCCGCCAAAAATCAACGTCGAGTATTTTCATCAAATCAAATCCAAAGCAGCAGCGATAATGACTTGACGAGCATGTAGTTGCTCTAGCACATATCGAGCCAGTTCTAGCAGTGGTATCCCCTACTAGAATAGCAGGTCTGATTGTCATGGAACAGAATAACATGACGTGCATTACAAATGACCTGTTCAGTCCATTTGGCCCGGCACATAGGCAGATCCCAAGGGCATTCTTTGTAAAAGGATTAGGTCTGATAAGGGTCACCCTTCTCCTGTCACCCTACCCATTTCACACCCAAGCAGACATTGTTGCCTTCTTCAGGAATGTTACCTATACACTGAAATTAATGTCCTACATTTTTACCCACTCGACATTTCGGCTGGATGCTCTGCCCAAAACATGGAGCAAATATGATTATATGAGCAAGTGATTGTTGCTGACTGTGTCAGCCGAGAGTTTGTTCAAATGTCTATCATGAATCTCCTTCTGTTGTTTCTGCCAGCTGAAGGCATTGGGTGGTTGTTGTTTTTCCAGATCCATCAATATTTATTAAACTTTTAGTTTCAACTCTTTTTCTATTTTTGGCGAGGAAAACCTCTCGAGTCCTAGCCCTGCCTATTTAGGGGGTGAGCCTCAATCTTGTTGTCAGGATGATCCAGAAAACACCTGACCTGACCAAGAACCCAGTACCTTCTGGGCCTCACTACTCACACAAGTGACCTACCTCCAGACACACTACTCCCACCAGTAACCTACCTCCAGACTCACTACTCCCACCAGTAACCTACCTCCAGACTCACTGCTCCCACCAGTAACCTACCTCCAGACTCACTACTCCCACCAGTAACCTACCTCCAGACTCACTACTCCCACTAGTAACCTACCTCCAGACTCATTACTCACACCAGTAACCTACCTCCAGACTCACTACTCCCACCAGTAACCTACCTCCAGACTCACTACTCCCACCAGTAACCTACCTCCAGACTCACTACTCCCACCAGTAACCTACCTCCAGACTCACTGCTCCCACCAGTAACCTACCTCCAGACTCACTACTCCCACCAGTAACCTACCTCCAGACTCACTACTCCCACTAGTAACCTACCTCCAGACTCATTACTCACACCAGTAACCTACCTCCAGACTCACTACTCCCACCAGTAACCTACCTCCAGACTCACTACTCCCACCAGTAACCTACCTCCAGACTCATTACTCCCACCAGTAACCTACCTCCAGACTCACTACTCCCACCAGTAACCTACCTCCAGACTCATTACTCCCACCAGTAACCTACCTCCAGACTCACTACTCCCACCAGTAACCTACCTCCAGACTCATTACTCCCACCAGTAACCTACCTCCAGACTCACTACTCCCACCAGTAACCTACCTCCAGACTCACTACTCCCACCAGTAACCTACCTCCAGACTCACTACTCACACCAGTAACCTACTTCCAGACACACTACTCCCACCAGTAACCTACCTCCAGACTCACTACTCCCACCAGTAACCTACCTCCAGACTCACTACTCCCACCAGTAACATACCTCCAGACTCACTACTCCCACCAGTAACCTACCTCCAGACACATTACTCCCACTGGTCAGTAACCTACTTCCATACACACTACACTGGTAACATTTTGTGTGCAGTAGAGATGGAGTCCCCACATTTTGTGTGCAGTAGAGATGGAGTCCCCAGGTGAATATGCCGACCATTTGGAACGACTATCACTGCACGTTCATTCAGTCAAATGAAGCTGATAAAAAATCATCTTCGATCTAGACTTGGTGGTGCTAATCTTGGCAGACTAATGCGTGTTAGCTATGGAAGGAGCTCGGCTCTCAATGGCTGACATCAATCAAACTTTAGATGTATACAAACAGCAAAATCATAGAACAGTCCTGGCCCTTAGCCACATTATAACCATGAACTGTTGAACTTTCTGGGAGGAGAAAGGGGAATCTCAGGGAGCCCCCACCTCCTTACCCGTGTATGAACCCCCATGTACATGCATGTCCGCGCATAACTGTGTATGAAGCCCTGTACATGCATGTCCGCCATAACTGTGTATGAAGCCCTATACATGCATATCTGCCATAACTGTGTATGAAGCCCTGTACATGCATGTCCGCCATTACTGTGTATGAAGCCCTGTACATGCATGTCTGCCATAACTGTGTATGAAGCCCTGTACATGCATGTCTGCCATAACTGTGTATGAAGCCCTGTACATGCATGTACACCATAACTGTGTATGAAGCCCTGTACATGCATGTCCGCCATAACTGTGTATGAAGCCCTGTACATGCATGTCCGCCATAACTGTGTATGAAGCCCTGTACATGCATGTCCGCCATAACTGTGTATGAAGCCCTGTACATGCATGTACACCATAACTGTGTATGACGCCATGTACATGCATGTCCGCCATAACTGTGTATGAAGCCCTGTACATGCATGTCCGCCATAACTGTGTATGAAGCCCTGTACATGCATGTCCGCCATAACTGTGTATGAAGCCCCCTGTACATGCATGTCTGCCATAACTGTGTATGAAGCCCTGTATATACATGTCCGCCATAACTGTGTATGAACCCTGTACATACATGTATGCCATACATTGTGTATGAACCCTGTACATACATGTATGCCATACATTGTGTATGAACCCTGCACATACATGTACACCATATGGGTGTATGAAGCCCTGCACATACATGTATGCCATACATAGTGTATGAACCCTGCACATACATGTACACCATATGGGTGTATGAAGCCCTGCACATACATGTATGCCATACATTGTGTATGAACCCTGCACATACATGCATGCCATGCCATACATAGTGTATGAAACCTGCACATACATGTATGAACCCTGCACATACATGTATGAACCCTGCACATACATGTTCGCCATGCGTGGAAATACCTAGTTTTCCACCAAAATCTCCTCTGAGGTCTCACTTTACTCCCGTTCTAATCCTTTCCGGGAACAACAGTTGATTCACTCTTAGAAGGAACACATTTATGCAATGCTTAGCAAGTGGCTGGATAGAGAAATCATTTGTACATATAACACTGCAGGAATAGTGCTCATGAATAATATGAACTGTCCAGAGTTTGGTGTAGGAATCAGCTGCTCTCAGACAGGCTCACAAAAGCTACGCTCAGCAGAAGAAGTCTACCCTTCCGAACGTAAGCACTGAAGCAAAGCAGTGTCCGTGTACTTTACTATCGAACTGCCTCACGACACCTTACCATACCTCCCAGATGGAAGCAAGCCAAAGTCATTGCCATCTTGAAGCCTAAGAAACCGGCCAGCGACCCCGTGAGCTTCTGACCAACACGCTCTTGTCCCTCATCAATGTACAAGCTGCTGGAAAGACTGATCCTTACCAGAACCACTGACGTTGTCCAGGCTAGTCTCCCAGACAAACAAGCAGGATTCCACAAAGGCCACACAACTGCAGACCAAGTGGTGCACTTGGTCAACGACTCGAATGTGTGTCCCAGAGAAAGAAGAAGTTGAGCACAGTCTTCATTGATTTGATCTCTGACTACGACACCATATGGCACAGAGGACTGGACCTCCAGCTGCTTAGGACCTTACCAGATGTCAGACTTGTGAGGTTTATTAAGCTGCTCATCCAAGATTGCTATTCATCCTCACAAGATCTAATGGGATTTGCAGAAGAAAACGCAAACTTCAAAACAGTCTCCACCCCAAGGCTCGCATCTATGCTCTTTAACAACTATACTGCCCTGAGGTGACAGTTCAAAGTACACTTACACAAGACGACTCTGCCTGTACATGTAGGTGTTGCTGGCAAGTCTTTCCAATAGAGTCCCACCTCCAGAAGGATTTTGTCAGTCTGAGCTCCACTAATGACACCAGCCCGTCTAAGACAGTCTGCTCCCTGTTCCACCTAGCAAATTGCTATGCCAACGCTGAACATCTCCATCAATGGCGAGAGGCTCAACTTCGACCCGAACCCCTAGCATCTTGGTGTAACTTTGGACCGCAGCCTAACCTTCTCCATCATGCTAAAGCTGCTGCATCCAAGACTGTTGCCATGTCAACCTGCTGAAAAGACTAGCTGGCACTGGTTGGGGCACCTCCTTCAACACCATGCCGGCATGACCACCTCGACCTTAGCTCTGGCATATTCAACTGCAGAATATGCTGCACCTTCCTCGAGTCACAGTCCACACACCAAGAACGCTGATGTTCTTCTCAACTCTGCAAGGTGATTTGTCAGTGGCTCCCTAAGAGCCTCCCCGCTTGACATCCTGACCGGCCTGTCTGGCAGAGTCCCTGCCGAACTGCGCCAGGACTTCCATGAAACTGAAGCTTTCCGGCAAAGTTGGCGATCGCAGCCTGATCTTACCGCCTACGAATCCGCAAGACCAGAGGATTTCCCGTAGGCACTTTGCAACTGATGTGCCAGTGCTATTACCTCACATTCCTTACCAACCCTCCTAGCTAAGAGACAGACACGGGCTGAACATTGGAGTTCCTCAACATTGTTGCTAAGGCAGTATATTGATATATATATACATACCTTCGACCCAATTGCGATCTTCCAGCAAGTCCCGGGTCAACCTCAACAGGTGCGTATGTCCAGTCAGCTTTTCCTTTACATAATAGGTACTGAGTAATCTGATAACTGTAAATGCGGAGAACCACAGACAAATGAAGAGCACATCCTCACCCAGTGCAGGCTCCACATCCTCACCCAGTGCAAGCTCCACATCCTCACCCAGTGCAGGCTCCACATCCTCACCCAGTGCAGGCTCCACATCCTCACCCAGTGCATGCTCCACCTCCTCACCCAGTGCAGGCTCCACATCCTCACCCAGTGCAGGTACACATCCTCACCCAGTGCAGGTACACATCCTCACCCAGTGCAGGCTCCACATCCTCACCCAGTGCAGGCTCCACATCCTCACCCAGTGCAGGTACACATCCTCACCCAGTGCAGGTACACATCCTCACCCAGTGCAGGCTCCACATCCTCACCCAGTGCAGGCTCCACATCCTCACCCAGTGCAGGCTCCACATCCTCACCCGGTGCAGGCCCCACATCCTCTGCCGGTGCAGGCTCAACATCCTCACCCAGTGCAGGCTCCACATCCTCACCCAGTGCAGGCTCACCCAGTGCAGGCTCAACATCCTCACCTAGTGCAGGCTCCACATCCTCACCCAATGCAGGCTCCACATCCTCACCCCCACATCCTCACCCAGTGCAGGCTCCACATCCTCACCCAGTGCAGGCTCTACATCCTCACCGAGTGCAGGCTCCACATCCTCACCCAGTGCATGCTCCACATCCTCACCCAGTGCAGGCTCCACATCCTCACCCAGTGCAAGCTCCACATCCTCACCCAGTGCAGGCTCCACATCCTCACCCAGTGCAGGCTCCACATCCTCACCCAGTGCAGGCTCCACATCCTCACCCAGTGCAGGCTCCACATCCTCACCCAGTGCAAGCTCCACATCCTCACCCAGTGCAGGCTCCACATCCTCACCCAGTGCAGGCTCCACATCCTCACCCAGTGCAGGCTCCACATCCTCACCCAGTGCAGGCTCCATATCCTCACCCGGTGCAGGCCCCACATCCTCTGCCGGTGCAGGCTCCACATCCTCACCCAGTGCAGGCTCCACATCCTCACCCAGTGCAAGCTCCACATCCTCACCCAGTGCAGGCTCCACATCCTCACCCAGTGCAGGCTCCACATCCTCACCCAGTGCAGGCTCCACATCCTAACCTAGTGCAGGCACCACATCCTCACCCGGTGCAGGCCCCACGTGGGTCCCAAGGCATTACAGAACTGTGACGATGGCATGGCTGACTGTTTCTTCCATTCTGCCAGATTAAAACGCATAAGAAGATTCTTGTTTCAGTTTGACGACCGAACGAACCAACGAAGAAAGAAGCATGGTTCTTGGTATGCATAGGTCTTTGAGCTTATTTGATCAGCAGGAGAGCTTCAAGATCAGCAAGGAAGAGATGGTCAAAGTCTGCAATTGCGATCGTTGACCACTCTTTCCAACTATTTTATAACGATCCAGCAGTCTATTGGGCATGTGCAAGTTAAGCATAAATTGGGCTCATTATGAGCACATAGTTCACTTCTTAATTGTGCAATGTGCAGGGGCTGGTCATAATGTTGGAGGGGGCGTGGATCCTACAGGGGCTGGTCATAATGTTGGAGGGGGCATGGAACCTACAGGGGCTGGTCATAATGTTGGAGGGGGCGTGGAACCTACAGGGGCTGGTCATAATGTTGGAGGGGGCGTGGATCCTACAGGGGCTGGTCATAATGTTGGAGGGGGCATGGATCCTACAGGGGCTGCTCATAATGTTGGAGGGGGCGTGGATCCTACAGGGGCTGGTCATAATGTTGGAGGGGGCGTGGATCCTACAGGGGATGGTCATAATGTTGGATGGATCCTACAGGGGCTGGTCATAATGTTGGAGGGGGCGTGGATACTACAGGGGCTGATCATAATGTTGGAGGGGGCCTGGATCCTACAGGGGCTGGTCATAATGTTGGAGGGGGCGTGGATCCTACAGGGGCTGATCATAATGTTGGAGGGGGCCTGGATCCTACAGGGGCTGGTCATAATGTTGGAGGGGGCGTGGATTGGGATCCTCACGATATAAATTTGTTGTTTGCTTCTTAAAGCATCCATCCTCTTCTAGCCGTCAGTGTCCAGAGGTTTTCTGTGCTCTGTTATATGTATCTGCACAAATCAAGACTGTGGTGTGCCTTCCTCTCTCAGCACTTGGTTTCCAACAATCTTGGCTCTCCCACCGCTGCAGCTTAGCTGTTCTGTGCTGGCTCCTCCAGCCCCAAGCTTCTCAGCTAGAATGTGAGCTGTTCTGACTGACTCCAACAGCCCCAAGCTTCTCAGCTAGAATGTGAGCTGTTCTGACTGACTCCTCCAGCCCCAAGCTTCTCAGCTAGAATGTGAGCTGTTCTGACTGACTCCACCAGCCCCAAGCTTCTCAGCTAGAATGTGAGCTGTTCTGACTGACTCCTCCAGCCCCAAGCTTCTCACTAGAATGTGAGCTGTTCTGACTGACTCCACCAGCCCCAAGCTTCTCAGCTAGAATGTGAGCTGTTCTGCCTGACTCCTCCAGCCCCAAGCTTCAGCTAGAATGTGAGCTGTTCTGACTGACTCCTCCAGCTCTAAGCTTATCAGCTAGAATGTGAGCTGTTCCGACTGACTCCTCCAGCTCCAAGCTTATCAGCTAGAATGTGAGCTGTTCTGACTGACTCCTCCAGCCCCAGCTAGAATGTGAACTGTTCTGACTGACACCTCCAGCCCCAATCTTCTCAGCTAGAATGTGAGCTGTTCTGACTGACTCCTCCAGCCCCAAGCTTCTCAGCTAGAATGTGAGCTGTTCTGACTGACTCCACCAGCCCCAAGCTTCTCAGCTAGAATGTGAGCTGTTCTGACTGACTCCTCCAGCCCCAAGCTTCTCAGCTAGAATGTGAGCTGTTCTGACTGACTCCACCAGCCCCAAGCTTCTCACTAGAATGTGAGCTGTTCTGACTGACTCCTCCAGCCCCAAGCTTCTCAGCTAGAATGTGAGCTGTTCTGACTGACTCCTCCAGCCCCAAGCTTTTCAGCTAGAATGTGAGCTGTTCTGACTGACTCCTCCAGCCCCAAGCTTCTCAGCTAGAATGTGAGCTGTTCTGACTGACTCCTCCAGCCCCAAGCAAGCTTGAATGTGAGCTGTTCTGACTGACTCCTCCAGCCCCAAGCTTCTCAGCTAGAATGTGAGCTGTGAGCTGTTCTGTGCTGGCTCCTCCAGCCCCAAGCTTCTCAGCTAGAATGTGAGCTGTTCTGACCAGCCCCAAGCTTATCAGCTAGAATGTGAACAGCACATTGGTGCATGCGCAGTGGTTGTTCATGCTCCATTGAAAGCAGAGATAACGATTTTCCTTCCACTGTTGGCATACACACATTCGGAGGAGCAATGGTACTGTACGTGTCCATCCCTGAGACTCACACCATCTCCACACATTTCACTTACTCAAGAGTTGAGTTCCTCCAAAGCAGAACCAATTCTTGTCGGACTAACAACAATGAACACTCATTTCTCCCAATAGAGAGACCATAAAAGATAAGAAAGATTGCGGCCATTGGACAAAAAACAAAATAAAGTCCAAAAGTTTGGGAGAATGATTGCAGGAATGAAAATTGTTCACTATCCCAATTATGGTTTGGGGCTGGTTTTAAATTCACTACTGTGCAGTATTTGATGATTGGTTGATGGACAACACCCACGCACGTCCGGAGGTAGTGTGTTTGGAAAACACGGAACATGCACTAGCAAAGAAAGAAAAATGTAAGCTATGGAGACATAACTTATAGTAATCCACTAACTAGCAAGGAATGCACTGAGAGGCAAGCGGAAGCAACCGACAAGTCTTGTGTTTTAGATGTTAATATACACAGCAGTGTGGGCCAAGAGAATGCCTGAGAGAGAGAGGGGGGGGGGGAGAGAGAGGGGGGAGAGAGAGGGGGGAGAGAGGGAGGGGAGAGAGGGAGGGGAGAGAGGGAGGGAGAGGGGAGAGAGATATGAAAGGAGATGATCAGGCCAATCTGTGTGAGCTCTGGGGTCTTCTCAAGCAAGGACATGATCAGAAGCTCTACACCAGATCCAACCTCACCTGGTCTTCAGCAGTCTGATCTCCCCCTGAGGATACCCTCAAGCTCTCACTTCATGTTGCCACGACATTCCACCACACAATGCCAACTTGTGTCTGTGGAGAAAGAAGAGCTATAACACATGCCTCCTATGCTCAGAAGACGTGCAAAATCTTGTCTGTGTCCTCAACTCGTGTAAGGATTGGACTTGAAGGGTGCAACGCCAGGCCCTCTGGCAGTGGTTAGGGTGATCGACCACTTTGATATCCACCTGTTGGGACGTGATTTCACACTGGTGACAGATCACAGCGCCCTGGCAGCCCTCCGTAACTCGGGCAAGCTCAATGGACGCTTGCTGCAGTGGGCATTGGCACTCCAGCTCTACACATTAACAGTGAAATTCCGACCAGAGACAGACCATGACGCTGTTCTTGAAAACATATTGCACGCGACCAAGGACAATCTCCCGAGTCCAGCTACTTGTACGGCTGACCTAAACAACCAGCACTCCCCCAGTCACATGATGGCCACAGGTCTCCGTCCAGACATACTGTGGTGGGATGACAGCAAAAAGAGTATGAACATGCTTGAATAACAATCCCATACACAACCCTAATGGAGGAGGCTGCCAGCAGGAAGACCACCACCATACACCAGCCTAATGGAGGAGGCTGCCAGCAGGAAGACCACCACCATACACCACCCTAATGGAGGAGGCTGCCAGCAGGAAGACTACCACCATACACCAGCCTAATGGAGGAGGCTGCCAGCGGGAAGATCACCATACACCACCCTAATGGAGGAGGCTGCCAGCAGGAAGACCACCACCATACACCACCCTAATGGAGGAGGCTGCCAGCAGGAAGACCACCACCATACACCACCCTAATGGAGGAGGCTGCCAGCAGGAAGACCACCACCATACACCACCCTAATGGAGGAGGCTGCCAGCAGGAAGACCACCACCATACACCAGCCTAATGGAGGAGGCTGCCAGCAGGAAGACCACCACCATACACCACCCTAATGGAGGAGGCTGCCAGCAGGAAGACCACCACCATACACCACCCTAATGGAGGAGGCTGCCAGCAGGAAGACCACCACCATACACCACCCTAATGGAGGAGGCTGCCAGCAGGAAGACCACCACCATACACCACCCTAATGGAGGAGGCTGCCAGCAGGAAGACCACCACCATACACCACCCTAATGGAGGAGGCTGCCAGCAGGAAGATCACCAAATGTGCACGTCTCTTGTCCGACATCAAAATGACGAGATACAAGGCCGAACTCATTACTGTCAAGGTAGGATCATGTGGTCTTCCCCACATGCCGAGGTGGGATCACATGGTCTTCCCCACATGCTGAGGTAGGATCACGTGGTCTTTCCTACATGCTGGGGTAGGATAACGAGGTCTTCCCCACATGCTGAGGTAGGATCACGTGATCTTCCCCACGTGCCAGAGTTCAAGAAACTGCAGGACACCGTCAACCTGACCAAGGAAGACATTAAAGAGCTAATGATGGGGCCAGCAAAGCTGGCAACTCAAGGCTCTCATAAGATATGGACAACCAGGACAAGCAGAAACACGTGACCATCATCCCTTATGGTATCATCATCAACCAACACACCCCAGCTCATTATCTTGGGCCACTCATCTGAGTGAGGCCAAGTGATTGTGCATGGCTGTTGTCAGCCATTTTGGGCAAGAAGACCTGGGACTCTCCTAATCCCTCATTGATTTGTATACTCACTCACCTTACAAACCAAATGAAGTCTTAAAGACAAAAAAGGGGAAGGAAGGAGGGGGGGGAGAGGGGAGGGGGGGGGGGAGAGGGGAGGGAGGGGGAGAGGGGAGGGAGGGGGAGACGGGAGGGAGTGGGAGAGGAGAGAGAGAGGGGAGGGAGGGGGAGAGGGGAGGGAGGGAGGGGAGAGGGGAACCCAACAAGAATTCCCAGACATGTGACTGTGTGAAATAGGGCTGTGAGAGGTGAGCACTGAAGACATTGAGCGAGGACATCAGGATTGCTGGCTGACGGAATTGTCAGCACTCAAGGGAGACCACGCTATAGCCCGCAGTAACATCAGACATATTCCATTTTACAAGTCATTTATCTCTCTTGGTCTGCTCTCTCCTCTTATTGACTCCATGCAGTCAGTTCCCTTTCTTCATCATGTGGCCCGTCTAATTTGTCCTCACTGTCAGAGAGAGCAGCACTAAACAGTGACAGTACATTCAAGGAATTCTTTTTATCCTGCCAAGCTTGATACAGAGTCTACACCTCCTGACAAATGGTGCATCCTCTTATGCACCCGCAGCCCTGACTGCCACTACCCGTGCAGGCTCTACCATCGCTCCGGAAGAGCCTGTTCTCTTTCCTCTATCTTTGAGCCTGCCAGCCAGCTCTCATAATCTACGATAACCTTTCAAGTTCACGTAAACCCGAGGCGGGTAACCCATTCATATTTAAATAAGCCCGTGATATTTAAGGCGGGCAACCCATTCATATTTAAATAAGCCCATGATATTTAAGGCGGACAACGGAACCCATTCATATTTAAATAAGCCCGTGTTATTTAAGGCGGGTAACCCGTTCATATTTAAATAAGCCCGTGATATTTAAGGCGGGCAACCCATTCATATTTAAATAAACCCGTGATATTTAAGGCGGACAACCCATTCATATTTAAATAAGCCCGTGTTATTTAAGGCGGGTAACCCGTTCATATTTAAATAAGCCTGTGATATTTAAGGCGGGCAACCCATTCATATTTAAATAAGCCCATGATATTTAAGGCGGGTAACCTGTTCATATTTAAATAAGCCCATGTTATTTAAGGCGGGTAACCCGTTCATATTTTTTAATGGGTGAAAGCGCAGCGTATACATAGATAAATATGCCATGCACAGCAATGCTAAATTCTTCCGTCTAACTTCCAAATGGGGCCCGCCTCCCGGCCAATTATCATTTGAGACAGACTAAATTTGTACATATA
The DNA here is from genome assembly GCA_028752905.1 of Cladorhizidae sp. MBARI D1340-BT2. NCBI lineage: Eukaryota > Metazoa > Porifera > Demospongiae > Poecilosclerida > Cladorhizidae > Cladorhizidae sp. MBARI D1340-BT2. The sequence continues at coordinate 4,424,516 of JAQNBH010000018.1, read as the reverse complement.
TGTACGTTCCTCCCCCACCCAATCACCCATCTCTTAGTTCTCCCCAACAATAATGACTTCAACCTGCTATATAAGTTGCTGTCTGGTACAAGAATCGGCTCCATTGAAGTAAGCAAACACCAAGCTATGCCACACTACTACACCAAGCTATGCCACACCACTACACCAAGCTATGCCACACTACTACACCAAGCTATGCCACACTACTACACCAAGCTATGCCACACTACTACACCAAGCTAT